>CM066031.1:803088716-804288716 GCA_033557465.1 Ichthyophis bannanicus
ACCATCTACAGGAACCAGCAACCCAACCAAACCCATCACAAGTTGGGACAAGTTCAACACTCCTTCCACAAAGCAAATCTCAGATATCATCTGAGCTCTCAACACAAGCACTGCACCCACAGACCCATGCCCGGTCCCATGGATCAAGACAACCAAGGAAAACTTCCTCAGCCTCATACACAACATGGTAAGCAACTCCCTGACCCAAGGAACCATGCCAGACCAGCTGAAACTAGCCACAATAAGTCCGATCCCTAAGAAAACCAACCTAGCAAAAAGCAATCCAGCAGCCTACAGACCAATCTCCAGCATAGCGCTTCTGGTTAAAATTATAGCGAAGGCAGTGCAACAACAGCTCCAGGACCACATCGACGAACATACCCCACTGGATATACATCAACATGGCTTCCGCCCAAACTACGGAGTAGAAACACTTCTGCTATACCTATTCAATGACATCATCCATACCATAGAGAACTACAAACAAGGAACACTAATGATCTTCCTAGACATCTCAGCTGCATCCGACACAGTGGACCACAGAATCCTCCTAACCAGACTACAGAACATTGGAATAACCGGCACCATACTAAATTGTTTCAACTCGTACCTAACAGACAGACAGTTCCAAGTCAAGATTGGAGCCAACATCTCACAACCCACAAAGATCAAGCAAGGAGTGCCACAAGGATCCGCACTATCCTCACTACTATTCAACCTATACATCCAACCAATCTGCGACATCATGAAAGCCCACAAAATAGACTACACAATCTACGCAGATGACATCATGATATACACGCCAATCAACCTCGACAGCCCCGACTACACCAAAATAACAAACTGTCTCAACAGCATGTCCACTTGGCTCATGCACAACAATCTAGCCATAAACTACAACAAGACAGAAGCACTCATCACACGAAACACCAACTTCAGCCCCCCACCCTTCATCAAAACCAACAACATGGCAATACCACTGAAGAACAAAGTGAAATACCTCTGAATAACACTTGACAAAGAGTTGAACTTACAATCACACATCAGAAGAACCACCAAAAACGCATACTACAAAATGAGAATAATCAGACGCCTCAAGCCTCTACTCTCACATGAACACTTCTGCACAGTCTGCAAAGTGCTCATAACCCCCATACTTGACTTCTGCAACCCGATCTACAACGGAATGCCAAAACAATCACTCAGACCGCTTCAAATGGCTCAAAACACAGCAGCCAGAATAATCACCGGTTCTCCAACACAAGCCCACATCACCCCCATCCTAAAAGACCTCCACAGCAGACACACTCAGCACCCCAAGCAACTACACAAAAGCATGCAAATCCACCGCACAAAGAACCCTATCACTGGCGGCTCCAACAATGTGGAACACACTCCCACACGACCTACGATCAACTGAAGATCTGAAGGACTTCCGGAAACACCTAAAGACTGTAATCTTCACTGAGCACTACGGCCCAAGCGCATAGCCAGAATCTACAGACTTGGACCAACCTTAGACTCGATTAATGTTCAATCACAACCAGCGACGGACCCAGTAAACCCATGTATATAACTGTAAAAAGCGCACACTGTAAATAGCTCACACTAATCAGTACACCCGCACCCATGCACCCTCACTGTACATAATCTTACCTGACATACACACCATTGCCAATGATTGTTTGATGTGTTTACCGCCTTGATTGAAGGATAAGGCGGGATAGAAATATCCTTAAATAAAATAAAAGAGCCCTGATATTTAACTCCAAGATCCAAGAACTGAAAAACTGCATAAAAGCTCATAGTAACATAGTAACATAGTAGATGACGGCAGATAAAGACCAGCATGGTCCACCTAGTCTGCCCAGCAAGATGGGAAGAGTAGGTGCAGGCCACCCCTCTCCATGTCTTTGTTTAGGGGTGAGCCACCACTCCATGTAGGACACCCCTATTTGTTGAGACGTTAGATGGTTCAGAAGTTATATGTTTCAGTTTATTTTGTTTTTATCCTGTTGCTGTAAAGGGATCCACTGTGTTTGTTCCATGCCATTTTGAATTCCGTCACGGTGTTTGCCCCCACCACTTCCATCAGGAGGGCATTCCAAGCATCTACCATCCTTTCAGTGAAAAAATATTTCCTGACATTGCCTTTCAATATACCACCTTGCAGCTTCATGTTATGCCCTCTAGTTTTACAGCTTCCCCGTCTTTGCAAGAGGTTTGTTTGTTCATCATTTCTCTTTAAGTATTTAAAGGTCTGAATCATATCTCCCCTGTCCCTCCTCTCCTCCAAAGTGTACATATTTATGTCTTCAAGTCTCTTCTCATAAGGCTTCTGACATAGGCTCCAAATCATTTGGGTCGCCTTCCTCTGAACAGTTTCCAGTCTTTTTACATCTTTTGCAAGATATGGTCTCCAAAACTGAACACAGTATTACAAGTGAGGCCTCAACAGTGACTTGTACAGTGGTATACGTAACTCTTCCTTTCTGCTGGTAATCCCTCTTTGTATGCAGTCCAACATCCTCCTGGCTTTTGCCACTGCCTTGTTGCACTGTTTTGCCACCTTGAGATCATCAGAGATAATCACATCAAGGTCTTTCTTCTGAACCGTGCACACCAACCTCTCGCCCCCTATTGCATACATTTCCCTTGGATTTCTGCTACCCAAGTGCATGACACTGCACTTTTTTGCATTAAATCGTAGTTGCCAAGCATTAGACCATTCTTCCAGCGTTTGTAGATGTTTCCTCATGTTAACCACTCCCTCGGGGGAGTCCACTCTGTTGCAAATTTTTGTGTCATCTGCAAAAAGACAGACTTTTCCATTCAGTCCTTCAGCAATATCACTCATAAATACATTGAACAGGGCTGGACCCAGGACTGAACCCTGGGGCACCCCGCTAATCACCTTCCTTTCATCCGAGTGAGCTCCATGTACCATCACCTTCTGTTGTCTGTCAGTCAACCAATTTCTAATCCAGTTTACTATCTTGGGACCCATCCCCAAGCTACTGAGTTTATTGACAAGTCTCCTATGAGGAACAGTATCAAAGGTGTTGCTGAAATCCAGGTAGATGACATCCATTGCATGCCCCTGATCTAGTTCCTTGGTCACCCAGTCAAAGAACTCAATCAGATTTGTTTGGCAAGACCGTCCTTCGGTAAAACCATGTTGCCTCTGATCTTGCAACCTGTTGGTTTTGAGAAAGTTCACTATTCGCTCTTTCAGGAGCGCCTCCATTACTTTTCCCGCCACTGAGGTAAGGCTCACGGGCCTGTAGTTTGACACTTCTTCCTTGTCACCACTTTTGTGTAGAGGTACGACATCAGCCATTCTCCAGTCCTGAGGAACCTCTCCTGTTTCCAAGGATCTGTTGAAGACATCCTTTAACGGTCCTGCAAGAACCTCTCTGAGCTCTTTCAGTATCCTGGGATGTATCCCATCCGGTCCCATGGCTTTGTCCACTTTCAGTTTAGCAAGTTTTCTAACACCTCATCTTCTGTGAATGGTGTGGTATCTACTTCATTCCCATTTTTATATTTGGGAGTCAAAGCTGGTCCATCTCCAGGATTTTCTTTAGTAAAAACAGAGCAGAAGTATTTGTTTAGCAATTTCGCTTTTTCAATGTCACTTTCCACGAGTCCTTTCCCAGCACTTCTGAGTCCTGCAATTCCAACTCTGATCTTCTTCCTTTCCCGAATATACCTGAAGAAAGTTTTGTCGCCACCCTTAACATCTTTAGCCATCTTTTCCTCTGCCTTTGATTTTGCTTTCCTTATTTCTCTTTTTGACTCTTTGAGTTTGATCCTCTGTTCATTTCTGTATTCTTCTGTTTGAAAGCTTTTGAATTTTGCAAAAGCTGTGTTTTTTGCCTTTATTTAAGCAGCCACTTTTTGTAAAACCAAATAGGTTTCCTTCTCCTCTTGTTTTTATTTACTTTTCTTACATATTTATCTGTTTCTCCTTTTATTGCCACCTTTAGACTAGCCCATTGCAATTCCACTTCCCTTATCTCCTTCCACGCCGTCATCTCCTCCTTTAGGTACTCGGCCATTTTATTGATGTCAGTGGTTTTGAAGTTTAGGACTTTGAGCTTGCTATGATTGGCCTGTACCATGGCTTTTATCTCAAACCACACCGTGTGAATATCACTGGTGCTCACAGGGGCACTCACACAGACATTCAACATGCTATCACCGTTGGTGAGCACTAAATCCAGCGTTGAGCTTTCCCTGGTTGGTTCCATCACTATTTGTCTAAGTAGTGCATCTTGGAGAGCATCCACAAATTTTTTACTTCTTTCCAGATGTGCAGAAGGAGCAATCCAATCCACATCAGATATATTAAAGTCACCCAATATGATCGCTTCCCCCTTTGTGGCTATCTTGGCAATATCTATAATCAATTTGTTATCTCTGTCTTCAATTTGAGTCAGAGGTCTGTGGACTACAGCAGTATGGATGACGAACTCCGTCCTCGCGTGTTTGACCTGAGCCGCGATGACGGCGTTCATCAACATTGTTGCCATATTGCTGAGATAACAAGTTATGCACTTGATATAGGGCCGTTGCTCGAAACGTGCACATCGTGCTAAGCAGATGGTTTATGAGCAACACATGTTTTGAGGACTTTTTAAAAGATAAGTGCAGATTTTTTAAGCATCCAATTTTTGGGGGTGGAGAACCTTAACTGATAAAAAGCAGCCGGCCGTCTGGTGTGGGTCGAGCCTCAATCTCAACCCTCCTACGGCTTGCTTCGACAAAAAGAATTATTAGATATAGAGTATAGGTTTCATATTCAGGTGGACTTTTTTGTTAATAGTTTGCAGGAGATTGGGCATTGTCTGACTCATTTAAGGGGCCTTCAGTTTCTTTGGATTGGGCATCCTCATTAGCCAAGGCAGAGAAGGCATTATGCAGGGATATCTCTTGATGTGTAGGATGTCTCTGCATTACAGGTCACAATCTTCTAGAACCCACTGTGATCCATTTGTTCCTGGGGTGTTTGATTCTTTGTGGGAGAGGTGGTGGACTTTGTTCAGTTTGTATCCTAGAAGAGGTGTGCTTCATTGCAGCCAGTTCCTCCCTCAGTAGAGTCACTTCTTTATGCATGGCAGGTACGTCTTTCCTTAGTAGAGTCAGTTCTTCATGCATGGCAGCTGACCTGAGGCACATAGGACAAGCTCTTAGGCTCCAAATGATTTGTCTTGAAATGAAACTACCACAGTTATTGCACTGAATACAAGACATGTTGATTAAGCAGTCCCAGAAGAGGAAGAAGAAGAAGAAAGGATGAAGAAGATGTGGACTTTAACCCAAGTTAGGAAGGATAGATGGCACGTATGTGACCTCTATATAGGCAATGTAGCCCCTGGGGTTGGTGGGGCGAGGGGTAGGGTGGGCGGGAACCTAAGTGTCTCTGGCAAGTAGGCTGCTTCTGAACCCTAGGCACACACAGATATCTGATTTAAGTCTATACAAGGAAAGCAGTCTAAATGTCCCCAAGCTTAATCTAAAACCACAGTTAAAAGCTATATTAGTAATCTCCCCAAAAATCAACAGTTAGAATTTATATTTTTAAATCAGCAGAGAAGATAGAAAGGTTTGTTCTTAGCTTAATGGATGCTTCTCGTGGATCAGTGTTCCCACTGGTCTGCCAGGTCGCTAGTAGGACAGCTGCGAGGATCACACAAAAAGGGGAGGTTACACTTGCATGCATAAATTTGTATTTTTCAACTTTCACATTTAACTACATGCGTAAGTTGGTATTTTGTAAACCTATACATCTATATACTGACAATTAACTGCTGGGGCCACTATCTTTATTTGATTTTAGGTAGGAGGGGGAACTAATGGGGGATTACAAATGGTGACCTACAAATGACTCCCAAGAGTTCTTTTATGACCTGGAAAAATTCATAAAAAGGAGCAGAGTGTCTTGCACTACCAGCTAGGAAACACAAAGGAGCAAGATACGAAGATGTGGATGTTTGTAGAGCCTTTAATGATGAAGGTCAGAGACCCCGACGCGTTTCGGCGTGGGACGCCTTCTTCAGGGGGTACAAAGCTTAAAAACAGGGGAATAGTACATAATGTTAAATTAAAAATATATAAATAATTAATGGAATTAATAATATAACAAACAATACATGGAAAACGTTAATAAACAATTAGATTAATACCATAAATACATTAAAAAAATAAGTAAATCGTTACAATTACCAAAGTGATTACCCTTATAACTGTGTAAACTGATGTAGAGCAGTATACATTAGCTATAAGCCCTTTAAAATAGTTATGGGGATCACATAAATATACAATAAAAACTCTGTATGTATGTCATGTTAATCTATGTAAAAATGTAGCAGTCAGGAGCATTACAATGTTTCATATTTCACTCAACAGTTCATTGAACAATTCTTGAACATGATGCAAATAAATCAATAAATTAACTCAGGTTAGTGGCCCTATTGAGTTTTCTAACATCTTAATTATATTATAAGGATCAATAATATCCTCTGAATGCTCAATGACATAGTTTTCTATCTATCTATTATTACTATTATTATGATTATCATTTTTTATTTTTCATTTTTATTATTTTATCATATTATATTATTTTTTCAATTTCATTTTTACTATTATCATTATTATATCATTATTTTGGTTTATTATCTTCATATTTCTAATTTTGCATGTATTTTTATGCTCTAACAGCAGCAATTTGTGGTTTAATATCTATTCGCTATAGACTCAATTTAATATATGTATTTTACCATCTTACCAATTTTTACATGTTCAGTTGTTTTATTATCATTTTGACCTTTTAACACAGCATCATCCCTTTTATGCATTTATTATTATTATTATTATCATCATTATTATTATTTTTAATTTTATTTTTAACACATGTTTATCACATACACCAATTATTAATCTGGTAGTCTGCCTGATTCTTGGTTTCAATCCTCATGTCCTGCGTCTCCCTAGTAATTTTTTCAGAGTTTTTATTGTATATTTATGTGATCCCCATAACTATTTTAAAGGGCTTATAGCTAATGTATACTGCTCTACATCAGTTTACACAGTTATAAGGGTAATCACTTTGGTAATTGTAACGATTTACTTATTTTTTAATGTATTTATGGTATTAATCTAATTGTTTATTAACGTTTTCCATGTATTGTTTGTTATATTATTAATTCCATTAATTATTTATATATTTTTAATTTAACATTATGTACTATTCCCCTGTTTTTAAGCTTTGTACCCCCTGAAGAAGGCGTCCCACGCCGAAACGCGTCGGGGTCTCTGACCTTCATCATTAAAGGCTCTACAAACATCCACATCTTCGTATCTTGCTCCTTTGTGTTTCCTAGCTGGCAGTGCAAGACACTCTGCTCCTTTTTGTGTTTTTCCTGGTACCCAGGAGCCATGTTCTCTCCTTGGAAAGAGATCCTCAGCTACAAAGAAGATGATTTGAAATCTATGTTACCTGAGGATCCATTCTTTATACAAGAAGAATCCTCACCGGACATAGATGAAGAATGGGGAGAACTCATCTGGATGATGAAAAAATACATTAGGGAGGACCTCCATGCGGCCTCCCTTCTTGAGTATTGTCGAAAAAAGATCATCCCAAGGGGATTGAGGATCCAGAAAGCCCCTGGCATGTTCAGGGATGACAGTAGTTTTATGACAGATTGGGTGAAAATACTCAATAAATGCTCATTAGATCTTATGATCTTGTTGATTAATACCTCCAGACGCAGGACTGAGGCCCTTAAACCCAAAATAGACTCCAAAATAGAACAACTGAAAAAACAAGATAAGCATTATGATAAAGAAAGAAAAGATTTTGATAAGAATAGTTTGGAGTTTAAACAGGCAACCAAGAATAAAAAAATCAAAAAGTATAAAAGGGATGAAGAAGACTACAAACTAAATATGGTCTACTATTGGACATACAACAAAACAGAACAAAAAGATAGACACAGAAGCTTTTCCAATAAAAGACCGTTCAGATCCCCTAGACCACAATCTAAAAATAGATACAATCAGAAAAAGTATAACAGACATCAATCTAGATCTCCATCTCCACAACAGGAAGAAGCTAGATTACACAAAAGGTCACGCCATCACACAAACGATCGGTTAGACCCCTCCGGGTCCTTGTTTTCGTCAGTTCCATCACATCCCTCTAGGCAACCACGTAGTCCTAAGAAGGATTTTCACAAGGAGACCCTTTGGAAAGGAGGTGGAAGAGACACATTTCACAGGTCACCAAACAATTGGCAGGCCAGACCCAGAGAACCTCCACTGACACATGGAATGGCCCCAGAGAAAGGCCATTCACGAGAACTTGCAGCCAAGAGACAGCTGGATTGGGACCTGTGAGCAGTGTCGTCAATCTATCTAGTTATCAACTTACGGACAATGAAATACAAGTGTTGGAGAAAGGACTGTCCTATGTCCCCACTAAGCAGCATGACAAGTTCACTACATGTGTAGAGTTATACAAATTTTTCAGAAAGATCAGAATAACAGATTTTTTTAGAGGGTCCAAACATGACGTGGCTGACCCATCAATAGTTAAAAACCCGTCCACATGGGTCCCTCCTAACAACAATGCCATAATCACTGCATATGAACATATAGTCATGTCTAAGGTAGCTAAATTATATCAACAGAAAAGCACCCATAATTACTATAACTTGACAGGTCCACATAAAATGGCTTTGAAAAACTTACAGTCCAACAACAATATTATCATAAAACCGGCCGACAAAGGCGGAGCAATAGTTGTTCAAGATAGAGACAACTATATTAAAGAAACAATGCGCCAATTAAACAATACAGCATTCTATGAGAAAATCTTTGATGATCCGACATCAGTCATACAGCAGAAAATTGACACCTTACTATATATTGGCAAAGAAGCTGGTTATCTCACTACTCATGAGATCAATTTCCTTAAAGTTTCTCATCCGGTCATACCAACAATATATATGGTACCAAAAATTCATAAATCACTCGATAATCCGCCAGGACGACCAATAGTGTCTGCCATAGGTTCTCTGCTCGAACCTCTTTCCAAGTTTTTGGACGTATTATTAAGACCTTTTGTTCCAATTATTCCGTCATACGTACACGACTCCACACACATCATCAATATCTTGCAAGATTTTGAAGGATATAACCATGATCTTCTGCTGGTCACATTAGACATCAATTCGTTATATACGAATATACCACAACAAGCAGCTTTAGAAGTGTTAACTGACACTCTCCTTTTAAGGCCTAAACCCATCCGTATCCCAACCTTTTTTCTTACACAATTAGCCACATTGGCTATGACTGAGAATTATTTTAACTTTAGGGGTATTTATTATAAACAGATAAAAGGAGTTGCCATGGGTTCGTCCATGGCACCAGACGTTGCCAACTTGTACGTTGCCCAATTTGAGAAACAGTTCATGACACGACATCCATATCAATCCAATATCAAACTATGGAAGCGGTATATTGATGACATTCTCATCATTTGGGAAGGCACAGAACAACTATTACAACATTTTTTCACATGGTTAAACAATCTGGACCCTAACTTACAGTTTGAGGGGCATTTCAGTGCAGATAAAATTTCATATCTAGACATTATGATTAAAAAAGATACTAATGGATTTTCTACAGATCTTTTCCAAAAACCAACGGACCGTAACACTTTATTGAAATTTGATAGTTACCATAACCCCTCACTTAAACACAATCTACCAATCAGCCAATTTCTTCGGATCAAAAGACTATGCACATCAGATGCAGATTTCGAACAACAAGCAGTCAGGATGCACAATAGATTTAAAGATAGAGGCTATTCATCTAAATGTATCAAAAAAGCATATGTTAGAGCATGCATGACAGAACGCTCCACTCTATTGCAAAAGAAAGATCGACAAAAAAAAGCAGACAAGATTGTTTGCGCTCTTACATATACCCAACTTTCTAAACCAATCATCAATATTCTAAGAGAAGAATGGCATTTACTTACCTCTCTACCACAATTCTCCACTAAACGATTAAAGATAGCGTATAAAAGGAATCCTAATCTTTCCAATTTATTAGTCACGTCAGCTCTCACAAGGAGCAACCCTCCGCCTAAGATTAAAGGTCACTTCAGTTGCGGAAACTGTTCAGTTTGCCTTCACACCATTACAGTCAAAAACAGCTTTATTCATCCCATAACATCACATAAAGTATATTTACACAACTACACAAATTGTAAAACGTCCAACGTTATATATCTGGTGTTATGTCCCTGTAATTTGGTATACATTGGTAAGACTACGAGAGAAGTGCGTACGCGCATTATTGAGCATAGGAGCAGTATTCTAAGAAAAATTGCAGATAAACCTCTGGTCACGCACTGGGTCACAACAGGACACAAATTAAGCGATTTAAAGTTCTTGGTCCTGAAAAAAGTTGCACTACATTGGAGAGGTGGAGACATCAACAAGGCCCTTTTAAAACTTGAACAAAGGTTCATTTATGAGTTTAACAGTCTGGAACCTAACGGACTTAATCAAGAGGTAGACCTCTCTGTGTTTTTATAGATACTTTAATTCATTCATCTAGTGACCATATTCATGCTAATCAGCAAGCCACTCATACTTTTGATGGTTTTATCCAACTAATTGGACATTATTCACCATATCCAGAGTTATTACAAAAAATATTACTGTTTATAAATATAGCAGCGTTCACCGAGGAAGCTTATCATATAAATTTGTTGGCAAGCATGAATAATATCTTTCATCAGCATCAGTTTTTATGATGTTTTCTGGCATGTTAGTTAATCTTAATACATAAAGCTTCATATGGAACTATGAATTTTGCTTGATGAGTCCTGTCAAATAAGCTCCTCCCCACTCAGCAACCTCTCCCACTTTTGGCGGGAATTTGACGGTTTATAATCTGGCTTCTTACAAGCGCTCTTCAAAATTCTCCTTTACTGCTGTGGGCAGGAAATTCAGCTTTTCAGGTATGATGTTTGGCTCTTGTTTACAACCTTTCATGGTATATCATCATCACCGTTGGTTCTACATTATCGTCAATATTGTTTCGTGCTTTCAGTTTTTAAGCTTAGTACAGCGGTGTTATTTGTACATAGTGATTACACAGGACTCCTGTAGCCTCAATGAGTACTGCCGTTTTTACTTTGTCACAATAAATGTTTTTAAGTCATAAATACTCTCACTCCTTAATCAGGACAGTCGGGTATTTCTCCCGCTTCCTTTTACTAAGTGTGGTTTCAGTCTCATAAACAGTTTATTTCAAATATAACACATTTTGTTTTCTCCTCTACAATTAGAATAGCGGCTCCTCTTGCCCTACATTAGGACGACACGATCAACGCGCCTTTTGAGTCTGGGTCAGTTCACATGCATTTTCATTCATCATTCATTTATATTCATATAATATGATTTTTATGCATTATAACTCTACAGTACCATGATCCTTTTTAAACGTTTTACAAAAAGCTTAGCTTTATCACGTTATAAAGTACTGTTTTTAACATCTATTGCTACGGCGTCATGCCGGTGTAGACTCAAAACATGGATTGCTAATCGCTAATACTAGTCATCACGTGCCATTCCTCCCCACATGTCTTAGTTTTTTATGAGTAGTTAATTGATTTTAAACATTTGGATTACCTCCTACATTTCATGCTCACAAGTACTATAGGGAGTTTTATACAAGTGGTGCATATATTGACACCATCATCGATTCAATTTACCATATTTTAATATGCTGTTTCAGATAGTCATCGCTTCCAGTTGATTGTCCAGTATGGTTTTAAGGTTCAACAGGGTGACGGTCTTATTAGACAAGGGAGTTTCTTGGCTATTTATCCAACTGGTTCCCCTAACAACTTTATGTAAGGCACAGTAACTTCCACTGCATTTTTCCATCGCAATTTATCAGGTATCTAGATAAAGGTGGATAAACCAAAGGTCCAACAGATAATCTTCAGGTCCTTACCACTCCCGTTTGAGACTGTCCCTTAGTATCATCAATTTTAAGCAAGGGGCACCGCAGCAGTCAGGAGCATTACAAGAATAGATTAACTACAATTGTTTTTTCACACTATCTCACGATAATCACGTACTTAATATACACTACATGTTTTCATGAATACATTTTTACATAGATTAACATGACATACATACAGATATTTTTATTAGCCTATCTGGTTTAATCTCTTTCCTTTTTCCCGTTTGTTTTTTGTTTTGTTTTTTTGTTTTTGTCAATGTTTCATATTTCACTCAACAGTTCATTGAACAATTCTTGAACATGATGCAAATAAATCAATAAATTAACTCAGGTTAGTGGCCCTATTGAGTTTTCTAACATCTTAATTATATTATAAGGATCAATAATATCCTCTGAATGCTCAATGACATAGTTTTCTATCTATCTATTATTACTATTATTATGATTATCATTTTTTATTTTTCATTTTTATTATTTTATCATATTATATTATTTTTTCAATTTCATTTTTACTATTATCATTATTATATCATTATTTTGGTTTATTATCTTCATATTTCTATTTTTGCATGTATTTTTATGCTCTAACAGCAGCAATTTGTGGTTTAATATCTATTCGCTATAGACTCAATTTAATATATGTATTTTACCATCTTACCAATTTTTACATGTTCAGTTGTTTTATTATCATTTTGACCTTTTAACACAGCATCATCCCTTTTATGCATTTATTATTATTATTATTATCATCATTATTATTATTTTTAATTTTATTTTTAACACATGTTTATCACATACACCAATTATTAATCTGGTAGTCTGCCTGATTCTTGATTTCAATCCTCATGTCCTGCGTCTCCCTAGTAATTTTTCAGAGTTTTTATTGTATATTTATGTGATCCCCATAACTATTTTAAAGGGCTTATAGCTAATGTATACTGCTCTACATCAGTTTACACAGTTATAAGGGTAATCACTTTGGTAATTGTAACGATTTACTTATTTTTTTAATGTATTTATGGTATTAATCTAATTGTTTATTAACGTTTTCCATGTATTGTTTGTTATATTATTAATTCCATTAATTATTTATATATTTTTAATTTAACATTATGTACTATTCCCCTGTTTTTAAGCTTTGTACCCCCTGAAGAAGGCGTCCCACGCCGAAACGCGTCGGGGTCTCTGACCTTCATCATTAAAGGCTCTACAAACATCCACATCTTCGTATCTTGCTCCTTTGTGTTTCCTTCCTGGAAAAATTCATTACAGAACATAGGACATAACTTCAATCAACCTCTGGACCTACTTGTGGACAGGTGATCACACTAGGGTCTATTCCGAGCCACAGATAGTGGGGATGTAAGCCCTGCCTGTACATACATCCCTGCTATTCATCCCCCTTGCCATCCCCGTGCAAGGCTCCCTATATAACAGCAAGATTGTAAGGGGAGCCTTAGACCGGGGCGTGAGCGAGTGGGTGGAAGGCGGAGTGAGGGCGGTGCATTGGCAGGCCGTCACCCTGGACGTACAGGGCAGACTCTGAGGTCGGTCCTGTACATCCAGGTAGGCCGGTTAGATGGGGGACTTATTCCACCTCAGAGGTGGAATAAGTCCCCTGGATGCAGGGTAGCAGCAGCGACCAGCAGGGACAGGACCGGGAGGCCTGCAGGAGATTCCCCACAGCCGGACCCTGGCCATGGGAGGCAGGATCGGGGGTCTGGCTGAGGGGAAAGGACAATCTCAGTGGCGGCCAGCATTCGCGACTCTGTAATGGAGCCGCGGTGCCCTTGCAATGAAACTCCATCGCACTACTGCTCCAATACAGAGCCAGGTTCACTTAGCCTGGGATCTGCTGAATATGCAGCTCTTCAGAATTGGGGTCCAGCCTGCACGTACAAGCTGGTAGACCTGATTCTGAGGGGCTGTACAGTGTCTGGACATCCAATAGGGAATAGGCCCCATTGGGCCCTATTTTCAAAGGCATTTCCACAGGTAACTGCCTTAGTTGCCTGTGTAAATGCCTTAACTGGGATTTTCAAAAGGCACCTACACGGGTAGTGCCCTTAGAAAATCCCAGATATGCCCCTAACGTGCCCAGATGCTATGTGATTAGCATTGGGGCATTCCGAGATGGAGAGGGGGCGGAGGAAAGGGATAACCAGATAGCAGCGATTTTCAATGCTATCCACTTAGCCCTCTTCACCTTAAAGATAGGTGAGAATTTGCCTCGCCTATCTTTCAGGCGCATTGGTTAAGCGGGTAGCATCGAAAATTGGTGCCACCCGGCTAGCTCCTGTGGCTTCCAGGTTGTGTGGCAAGACCCAGATTTTCAATGCTGGAGCCGCTTATGACCCCGGCATTGAAAATCTGGGTTAGGCAGAAGAGGGATGGGCTATGTGCCAACACAGTGCATAGCACCGCCCAGATAAAAATCGTGTCCATTTTGTATATATAGGCAAACTAGAAGTTTCACGGTTCATTCTGATTTAAAATCTCAGAAACTTAGCAATCAATGGAGAATGCTACATCTCACAACTAAGGATTAATTGTAGGGGCTGATATTCCAAGCCCTTATCCAGATAGGCCATGGGGGACTATAAGAGCACTGAGAGAGATATTCAGCAGTACTATTGCAAGAATATGTTGCACAGATTCCCGCAATTGTTGAAGTTAAGGAGTGTTTGGCTTAGTGCTACTGTGAGAATAAGTTGCATGGCTTGTAATTACATTGGTTCTTGCTTGACTAAGCATGTAGGGTAAAGAACTGTTTGGTGCGGGTAGTTATGAATGTTATCAGGCAGAAGGATATATATATGAATTTTGTAAGTAGTGAGAATGTGTGCATATGGGCGTGATAATGGTTGCTGTGGGGGAATCCTGGTAAGGGGTGTTAGGAGGGCTCGTATACATACAGTACATATGACATATCTACTTTAGTTGCTTATCTTTTATGAGTGTGAATGTATAAAACAAGCTAAGAGGGCTGTTTTGTTTTGAGGATTCTGAACTGTCCTCTGGTAAGTTCATCATGACATTCCAAAACTTTTGGGTTTTCTTCTTGTTATTGCTTGCATGCTGTATCTATGTCTCTTCCAATATCTCTAAGTTGTTTGGAATGGAGCTCTATATTGATATCCACTTGCCAGCGGCATGTTTTATAAGTGTCTGTGAGAACCTTGCAACATTTTGAGATAATTTGATGACTAGCTAGTGTTCTTTGCTAGTGTTCTTTGATATCCCAAAATATTACTGGGTTGAGCAACCCGGTGAGACGACAGAAGTTTGCTTATTTATTTAGCTGGTTTTATATACCCACCTTATCTCGGAGTCAAGGCAGTTTACAAATAGCATATTAAAGAGAACTTAACATTGAAGCAGCTGTGATCTTTTCTTGATGCCAAACAGGGGAGAAGGACTGCCAGAAGATGATGAAAACCAAAGAAAAGCAGAAATAGAAGTAGACACAAAGCACACCAAAGCCCAATCGGATGTTTTATTTCAAGCCGTATAAAAGACCCAGTTGGAAATAAAACACCTGATTGGACTTTCTTGTGTCTACCTCCATTTCTGCTTTTCTTTGGTTTGCGTGGTCTTTTCTTGAATAGCACCATCCTGATTTTGTATATTTGCAAGAAACTTATTTCAATTATAAAAACTCACTCTAGCTACACATTGATATTATGCACTTCTAAGTTTCTCCCCTGAAATGGATTAAAAAATATGGGGTCATGATTTTAAGGTGGCAACTCACAGCTCATGCTATTAATTCCCAAGTTTCTGACACTGAGGGCAGAAGGGTTATTTCAAATTTGGTGGTAGGAAGCAAAGAACTAATGTTGCGTAATGTACAGTCTCCCAATACAGACTTTCCTAGTTTAAGTAACTTGTCAATGAGTTAGTTTAGGTGGGAGGGGAATTTCTTGTTTTAGAAGGAGACTTCAACCTGCCCTGGATAGACAATCCCATAGCAAATCTATGTATTCTAAGGCAAGTATAATGCTAATTCAAATTATACAAGATATGAACATTCTTTCCGCTTCCCTATCATTCACAGTCACAAACTGGCTAGCTTTTAGTATCCAGTAACCTGATTCGGGCTATAATCACTTCAGTAAATCAGCCTACTTACCATCTCTGATCATGGTGCTATTACTCTAAAGATACGTTGTCGGTTGGAGGATGGGCGAGATCTCTGGTTTAATGTCAGGCTCTTAAAAGAGGAAGGATTTAAAGAGGCTGTCCTGACAGCATTTACTTCCTATTGTTCTCATAACAGCATGACTGTTGCCTGACTGAAACTTGGTGGGGTGCTTTCTTACGGCAATCATGAGTTTCTCAATTATCATTCAAAAGAAGGACAAGCTAAAACTCCACAATGTAGAACAGGAAGTCAAAAGGTTAGAGAAAGAGTACCATGAGAGAAGTAGAAGTGCAATGTTGCCTGCCCTTCAGAAGGCTAAAATATGAATATAATTTGTTATTAAGTAAACAGGTAGGGTTTTCCTGGGTACTCAGGGAGCACATTACTACACTGACAGTAATAAAAGAGAATGAGTGCTTATACAATATTTGACATCAGATTTGGAGACTGTAATGCAGTTTAGGGAATATTATGAGGCCTTTCAATTGTACAGAAATAGGAGCATTTTGGGATCTTATAGAGCATCCTAGACGTGTAGTTGAACAAATGAAGGCCGTAGATGTAGAGATCTCAGAAAAAGAGGTTCTAAGTGCATTGTGATCATTACCATTGAATAAGTCTCCTGGCCTGGATGGCTTCACAATCGAATACTACTGAACCTTTGCAGGTGAGTTGTTCCCAAATCTCAGTACAGTTTTCCAGTTATTTTTGGCATGGGGTGTCATGCCACCACCACTCGCCTCAAGCTAAGAGGGGCGTGGTTATTTTATAGGAACTTTTTGCTGTCTGCTTCTTTAGCCCTTTTCAACTATTTCCCCGTAGTGCCTTCTGGGAAAGGTAGTGTTTGCTTGGCTGTATGTGTGCATCAGACAAAAAGCTGTAGTTAGGCTCCAAGGGTTAAGGCAAATGACAGAATTTATTTTACACAATGGTTCATTCTCACCACGTACAGGATATTGGTTCAGTTCTCTGTGAAACAGAGTATTCTCCCAAAAACAAACACAAACTGAAAATGTCTGTTTAAAGGTTTTCCATATTGCAGGATACACAGTCTTTTAACAGAATGGATAATTCACTTCCTTTGTAGCCTTGCTGGCCAAAAGCACAAACAAAAATCACATTCACTGTCCATGATAGTATAGCTTCTCTTCAGCTGCATAAACCTTCAAACAACAAATACAATTCAGGGCACAAGAAAGCTCTGTTACAAAAGCTACTTTCTTACCTCAGTGTCCTTGTTCCTGCAGCAGGTGCTTAACAAGCTTTCACAGCTTCCAGGGTTACTCCTTAGTCCTTGTGACCTTTCCCTTTACCAACATGAGGGAATCAGGGCCATCAGCTTGTGGACTATGGCTTCCCTTCCCTGGTAAACTCTCTCTCAGGATTGGCTTGTTTTCTCCCTGTTCCTCAGGTTTAAAGCCTTGCACACAGAACAGTCCTTAGGAATCTCTTCCCCATTTAGCTTTACTTCAGGCTCTCCCAGCTGCATAGGCTCAGACTCTCCCAGCTCACAGTCCTCAGCCACCAGCCTCCCGGGGAATCCTGGAGTCTCTCCTGTTCCTGGCTTCAAACCCTCTGGCAGATGTGCTATATTCCACTTAGCACTCTCCTCTCTTGGCAGCTCAGGGGCTCTGCTCAGCTCTGCACCGGTCAAGCTTCGCCAGCTTGCAGCTGTGCCTCGGCTCGTGGCAGTTTGGCTTCCTGCTTCTCCTTCTCCCCTGCTGCTCCTCTTGCTGCTACCTCCATCCTTGCTGCTTCTCCTCACGATGATGACCCTTCTCTCACACTCTGGCTTCAGTTTATACTTCCAGGGCTCTTTCTTCCACCCCTCCCTAGCCAGGTGATGGCAATCAGCCTGACTGCGTGCACCTGAATACTTGAAGTACTCCCTGCCTAAGGGGTTCTTGGCTCTGTATCCTCTCCCCTTCCTTCCACTAGGGGGAGCATGGAATTGTGGTCATGGGGAATCTGGGTAAAGATCCAGAGTAAGCAAGTAGCTATAGACCTATTTCCCTCATTAATGTTGATAGTAAAATATATATTTAGGTCTTGGCCACTATATTAGCTGCTGCTTCAGTGACACGGTCCCTGAACTTGTAGCTCATAGAGCATTGTTTAATGTTAGTTAAGATAGCAAAGCGCAGATTAAAATATCTCATTTTAGTTTTGCCCACTGTTGTTCTACTTCCCCCAAATATTATTCACTTAGTATTGACTTCATTATTGTTAAATTCTCAATTCTCCAGTTAAAATAGAGATTTCATTATTTATCACCTTATATTTAACCATCCATCATTCCTATCAGTTATCAACTTAACATGATAGGATATCTTTGTTTTATGTCCCTGGGATTAGAGTATTTTCTCTATAACTTGCTTATTATTCAGCTATAAAATTCAGAGTGGAGGAGTAGCCTAGTGATTAGGGCAGTTACTTGGGATCAGAAAGACCAGAGTTCATGTCCCACCTACTCTCCTTGTGGCCTTGGGCAAGTCACTTTGCCCTCCATTGCCTCAGGTACGAGTACAACTTTAGACTGTAAGCCTATGGGGACAGAGAAATGTCTACAGTGCCTGGCTGTAACTCACCTTGATCTACTTCTGGAAAGGCATGAGCTAAGTATTATAAAATAAAAAAAAATACTTATTATTAGACAATTATCATATCATTTTTAATATTTAAATATATTAACAAACTGATGAAAATACACCATAGAATATGATGTTTCTTATATGTACATTGATTTGCAACCATGAATCTTAAAATCACAGCGTCTCATATTTTTAAAGCAGTTATCCAGAGCTGGCCAGTTCTATCCAGTGATATTTAGAGATAGTATATGGAGCGTGACACTGAAAATCACAATGGCCACCCTTGCACTACACAGATAATGTTAGGGAAGCATGAGTAGTCCCGGCAATCATCCAGATAGTGGCAATATTCAGTCCACTATCCGGATAAACTATCTAGCTTAGGGCAACCTTTTTTCCTGTCCTAAGTTATCTGGATAGCAGACTAAACATCACTGCTGTCTAGATAACTGCCACCACTGCCTGCACTATACACATATTCAGTGCCACTGCCTGCACTATACACATATTCAGTGCCAGTGCCTTCTGGAACTCCCTCCCCCTTGCCCTCCGTACCGAACTGTCCTATCGACGTTTCAAGAGCTCACTCAAAACTCACCTCTTTCAGCAGGCATTTGACCTCCCCGATCCCTAAGGTTACCACACTCTGCCAGTCTCCCTCTCCATCAGTCCTCTCTCTCTCCCTCCCTCCCCTACCCTGTCTAAACCGTCCTCTTCTGTCTCTTCCTGTCCCTCTCTTTCCTATCCAAATAGTGGTGTTCCTTTCTTTTCTACTTTCCAATTGATTTTATTGTACACCGCCCTGATGCATATGCTTGGGCGGTATATCAAGCAATAAATAAAGATAAAAGATAAAGATATATGTATTTCATTTAACCGCCATGGCTGACATTTAAAAATAAACACCAACCACAATGGTTGACTACTGAGTTGACATTTTCTTTTTACTTCAATAAAGCAAGCTTCTCCCTTCCCTTCCACTCATCTTCCTCCTCCTCTTAACAGCAACCAAGGTTCAGTTTCATAGATTACAATGTTGTCCTAAATTGTGATATATCTACACGTGGAGCCCAATTCAGAAAGGGGCACATCTGGGCCATCCAGACGGCCCCGAGCAGGATGGGCCCATTAGGACCCGATTCTGTAATGCGGGAGCAAAACATTCCTGCAGCATACAGATGGGGATGTCCTGCCCAGAGGCCAGTGTGCCCCCCGCAGCGTTGACCTCTGTTATCCTGCTGCTCGATCCTGGGCTGGGCAGCTGGGGCCTGGATCGGGCGGCAGGGTCCTACCTTGGTCCTGTCCCAGTCTTGGGGGAGGGGGGGGTGTTCCGGTCCTGATTGCCTCTGTCCCAGCTGCATATTCTACCTCCAAGGTGGAATAAGCCGCGCATCCACCCCTGACCCACAGGTCATACAAGGCCATGACCTGAATAGGCTCTGTACGTCTTGCTGTCTCGGCCCGCCCCCGCTCTGTCCACACTCCACCCTATTCTGCCCCCTCGCCAGCTCTCCCCATACTGCTGCTACGGCTGTGCGGGGAGAGCCTGTGGGGGAATACGGTCAGGATGACTTGCGGGGTACATGTCGCGGCGGGACTGCAGCCCTGCAAGTTGCCTCTCAGAATCGCGCCCATAGTCTTTTATATAATTCTTGGCTGATATGTGAGTAAGCTTATGTTGATAAAACTCAAATACAAGGGGTGGGGTTGGTGAGGGTTTTTTTTCCCTTGTATATAAAATTCACTTGTTTGCATGTAGATAGCACAAAAGTTTGAGGGTACTAAAGAGTAGGTGTAAATAGAACCACTAGAGGTATACACTTCTTAGTGTGTTTTCGGTTCATTAGTATGCCTTAAAAAAATTAGGGACCTTTCTACTACAGTGTAGTGCATTTTTGCAGCTAAGCCAAACCCCAAAATGCACTAAGTTCAAAAGTTGTGTGGTAGCTATGTGCATCAGTTTTCATTTGAATGGTAAAATCAACAAAAACTGCCATATTCAATTCAACCCACTGTCAACTAACTGAGCGCACATGCTTGGAAGATTTTCATTAATTGCCTTGCCATTCTTGAACATTATTTTTATTGTGCATCTGTGCATGGCCAGACACACTGGAGTAAATCTGGGATAGGGAGCAGGTCAAGGAGAGTTCACCAATAGCCAGCATGAGGACCTTCAGTCAATCCTGCTTAAAATGTTCAACACTATCTTATAAAACAATCCTCAAGGAGCCAAAAGGACAAGATCAAAAATGTAGAAAACCCCAAAGCAGGCACAAAAAATATATGTCAATAAGAAAAGCCTAAACCACATTAGAGAGAAAAAGCCAAACCAGTTTGGGTGAGATAACTTCAATAATAGAGGAAAAAAGACCTCAGCCAACCCTCCAACCAATAAGCATAAGGAGGAAGAGTCAATTAAAAGGTAATCATGCCCTATGATCGAAAAGACTCTACATACATCAATGGTCAAAAAAACCTCTATGAAGAACCCAAACAGGTACGGCGTAAAATTTTAATTTACCCTTCGATTGACTCGTCCTCCTTATGCTTATTGGTTGGAGGGTTGGCTGAGGTCTTTTTTCCTCTATTATTGAAGTTCTCTCACCCAAACTGGTTTGGCTTTTTCTCTCACATGTGGTTTAGGTTTTTCTTATTGACATATATTTTTTGTGCCTGTTTTGGGGTTTTCTACATTTTTGATCTTGTTAACATGTTCAACAGGCAGCCAGAGAAACTTATCCCCTTGTCTGACTTCTGCAAATTCTGTGGCTGATGACATCGCTGAAGTGCTGTGGCTGCAACACACCATGAAAAAGCAGTCACCAACAGCCAGCACAATAATATTGGTCTCGCCTCTGCTCTGGATTCTCCTGCTCCCCCTATCCTATGTCCATTGAGGTGCATTATACTTCAGCCCTGGCTGTCTTCAACTACCCACTACCTTTGCTCCTGTGCCCATTCAGCTGAGCGCATTTGGCTCGAATCCCGCTCCCTTTCTGACTTCCTTCACTTCAAATTCATGCTTCCTTCCTTCCAATCTGTCATAGCACTCACCAAGCAAAACTAATATGTCCATCTAACTAACTCTCTTGCCTCTGACCCCCGTCGTCTCTTCTCTACTCTCAACTCTCTCCTCAAGGCACCTCCTCCTCTGACCTCCCCTTCTCTTTCTGCCCAAACCCTTGCTGACTATTTTCACAACAAAGTCCACAAGATTACACTCCAATTCCCCTCAAGATCAGCTTCATCCCCTCTTCCCCCTCTTCAATACCAACTTTTTCTCTCTATCTCTGTTACCCTTTCTTTAAGATCTCCAAAGAGGAAACCTCTCATTTTCTTTCTTTCTCTAAACTTATTACCTGCTCCTCTGATCCTATCCCCACCCATCTCCTTAACTCCATCTCCTCCTCTGTCATCCTTTCAATCACACATTTTCAATCTATCATTCTCTACTGCAACTTTCCCTGCAGCCTTCAAGCATGCTCTGGTCACACCTCTCCTCAAGAAACCTTCACTTGACCCTACTTGTCCTTCTAATTATCAACTTATCTCCCTTCTTCTCTTCATTTCCAAAATCCTTGAATGTGCAGTTCTCCGTTGTTGCCTTGATTTTCTTTCCTCTCAAGAACTCCTTGATCCATTTCAATCTGGCTTTCATCCCTTGCACTCTACTGAAACAGCCCTTGCTAAAGTCTCCAGTGACTTGTTCCTGGCTAAATCCAAAGGCCTTTACTCAGCCCTCATTCTTCTTGACCTTTCTGCTGCTTTTGACACTGTTGACCACCACTTTCTCCTTGATATATTGTCCTCACTTGGTTTTGGGGGCTCTGTACTGTCCTGGTTCTCTTCTTATATTTCCCATTGCTCCTTCAGTGTCTGTTCTGGCAGTTCCTCCTCTACTGCTATCCCTCTCTCAGTTGGTGTACCCTAAGGATCTGTTCTAGGCCCTCTCCTTTTTTCTCTCTATGCCCAGTCCCTTGGTGCTCTCATCTCCTCCCATGGTTTTCAATATCATTTTTATGTCGATGACTCTCAGATCTATCTACACCTGATATTTCTCTTACACTACAAGCCCGTATTTCTGCCTGCCTATCTGACATCGCTGCCTGAATGTCTGACCACCATTTGAAATTCAACATGGTCAAAAACAAACTTCTTATTTTCTCCCCTAACCCTCTTCCCCCTTCCTCCCTTTTCTATCTCTGTTGATAACACTCTTCTGCTTCCTGTTTCCGCAGCATGCAACTTTGGAGTCATCTTTGACTCCTCCCTCTCCTTCTCCACACATATCCAACAGATAGCAAAATCTGTCATTTCTTTCTCTACAGCATTAACAAACTTGACCCCTTCCATTCTGAACACTACTAAAACACTTATCTACTCTTTAGTCACTTCTCGCCTTGACTATTGCAACCTCCATCTTGCCGGTCTCCCTTTGAGTCATCTTTCTCCCCTTCAATCTGTTCAAAACACTGCTGCACAGCTAATTTTCTGCCAGCTCCAATATACTCCTATAACCCCTCTTTTCAAGGCACTTTATTGGCTTCTCTTCCATTTCCATATCCAATACAAACTTCTCCTTCTGACCTATACAGTAAGTGCATTCATTCTATTGCTCCTCGCTACCTTTCCGCTCTTCTCTCTCCCTATAGCCCTCTTCGTGAACTCCACTCTTCCTGGCTTGCTTCTCTCTATGCTCTTCTTTTCAACAGCCTATTCCAGACTTCGATCCTTTCACCTTGCTGCTCCTTACGCTCTTTCCCCCTTTTCAAATCCATGCTCAAAGAGACTTCACAGTGGCTTAAAAACCATAATCTATACATCAATTCCGCCAAAACGGAAGTATTTATGTCACTAGAAATCTAAATTTTGTACCACCTAAGTCCATCTGCCTACAGAAATCTAAGATTACGGTAAAAAAAGAGGTGAAATACTTAGGCGTTACACTGGACCAGACCCTCAGTATGGAATCTCACATCAAAAACACTGACAAAAAAACATTATAAGCTAAAATTGCTAAAACAGCTCTGTCCACTGATCCACCTAAATGACTTCAAATCTGTTATACAATCAATCATCACTCCTCACTTTGACTTCGCAAACTCCATTCTACAGGGACTATCAAAACATACTCTCAGAAGGCTCCAACTAGCCCAAAATGTGGCAGCCAGATCAGTCCTAAATATTAGTTCCATAGAACACATCACACCCATATTATCAGAATTACACTGGCTACCGATCCATAGCCATATAAGCTACAAAATTCTTGTGACAACCTTTAAAATAATCGACAACATAGCCCCATCCTTTCTGAGCAACTTAATCGCAATTGAAACCTCAAGCAGAATCCAAAGAAGCAAAAATAAACGCAGACTTGAAATCCCAAAGGACTACAGAAAAGCCAAAATATTAACAAATAAAAAAGCATTTTCACATGCTGCGCCAACCCTCTGGAATGAACTCCCTGAGGACATCAGAGAACAAAAGGACATCAAAATATTCCGCAAAAAACTTAAAACATTCCTCTTTACCTCTCACTATGGTACACAATCTGACTATGACACCCAAGCTGATTTCACAACAGACCAAATAGCGAGCCAAATATAAAATAGAAATATACTAGCTGTGTCCTGCTTGAACATATAAAATCAGTCATGCTCAATTATTGTATATAGTTAAAGGGCACATGTACCCTGTACTGTTTTGACCTCATTAATGTAAATAGTTACATTTTGTTCCATGTACTGTTTTGATTTCATCAATGTAAATAGTTATATCATGTTCCATGTAACTGAAAATGACCATGTTCTAGTGTACATTTCAGACCATTATTGCTTGTAAACCACGTTTGAGCATATGGAAAGCGCGGTATAAAAATGCTTGTTAAATAAATAAATAAATACATAAATGCTACAGGCTCACCTCTTTCTAGCCACTTTTAGATCTAAATCCTTTTTTCTCCTTCTGTCTCATTACACTTCCCTACTGTACCCTTGTACTCATTTTTATACTTCTGTCTTGATTAGATTATAAGCTCTGATGTGCAGGGACCGTCTTTTATTTGCTTCTGTACAGCACTGTGTATGCTTTGTAGCGCTAAACAAATGATTAGTAGTAGTAGTAATCTTGCTTGCTGCCAAGTCTTCCAGTTCCTGTTCCATGTCGAGTTTCTTTTCCATTCCTGCAATAGCCACTCCAGGTCTGCTTCCTGCTCCACGTTTGGTTCTACTTCAGTCCTGTCCCTTTCATTTCTACTGATTCCAGATCCTGCCTACCCTGGGCCTAGCCTCTCCATCCATGCAGGGGCGGCCAAAGGGGGGTGCGGAGCCATGTGCGGAGACTCGGTGCGGGGCCTCTTTTGCATAGGGGGCCTTATTTGCATAAATATTTGCATAATGTTGCCATACACTAACTTTTAGTAAACATGCCTCTTAATGAGCGTATGGATAAAGAAAGACTAAAAGATTTCTACATTACTATAATCCAGTGCCAACCGCCAGGCACATTAGGAACTACTACAAATACTGCCCATTTAGAACCAATAGCAAACCCGCCGTATCCTAACAGCACTACCAGGACTCACTAAGCACCATACCCTACCTATCAAAATGCAACACTGCAAATATTAAACCAATACATTTCAGAGAATAACAATACATGACCTACTGGGGAAAGAGAACAAGTGGCAATGTCAAATAGGAATTACATAAACAGAATACCTCAGCTCAGTTACACATACAGAACATAGACCATCACCAAACAAGGAATCACAATTTAGAAACAGGAAGACAATAATTAAACTGGGAACCCTAAAAGCCAAACTTGGAATGTACAACAACACTGTAGAAATAAAACTATAAATTAATTTCCTCTTGTAGTAAACAAAGCGTAGACGTCAATGATGCACATTTCCCAGAGCTGACATATTCCAGTTAATAAATTCAAAATAAAGAGATATTTTCTACCTTTTGTGCATTTCTTTTTCAGTTGCAATTGCTCCAGTCACTTTCTTCTGGTTTCTTTGTGTTTTCTTCTAACTCTCCATCGTCTGCTGTCCATTTGTCCTTTCTTCTCTCTTCTAGTTTTTTTCCATTCTCTCTCTACATCTGCTTTAACATACTAATCTTTCTCCTTTTGCGCTTTCCTCATTCCTTTTTCATCCACTCAAATTTTACCCCTCCATCCTCAATTCCCACTTACTCTCCCAATACCCAGCCGATTGTAGATTTTTCTTCCCTCCCACACAAAATATTTTTCCCCTCTCCATTTCACTCTCCCAGCTCCATCCCATTCTAATCCTCCCCCAACATCAGCTCCCTTCTAGTTCCAGCCCCACCCAACATCCACTTCCTTCTAGTCCCCGCATCAGCCCATTTCCAGTCTTAGCCCCCACCATCAGCCCATCTCCAATCCTATCCTAGCCCCACCATCAGCCCATTTCCAGTCCTAGCTCCCCCATCCATTTGCAGTCCTATCCGAGTCCCTCCATCAGCTCATTTCCAATCCCAGCCCCCCATCAGCCCATTTCTAGTCCTTTCCTAGCCTCACCATCAGCCCATGTCAAATCCTAGCTCCCCTCCACTCAGCCCATTTCCAATCTAAGCCCCCCATGAGCCTCCTTCCAGTTCTAGCCCCTCCATGAGTCCATTTCAATCCAAGCCCCCACCACAGCCCATTTCCAATCTTAGCACCCCCCATCAGCCCATTTCCAGTCCTAGCTCCCGCCCCTCACAGCCCATTTCCATTTTAAGCCCCCTCCCCATCAGCTATTTTCAGTTCAAGCCCCCCTTCCACTCAGCCCATTTCCATTCGAAGCCCCCCTCCCCATCAGCTATTTGCAGTTCAAGCCCCCCCTTCCACTCAGCACATTTCCATTTGAAGCCCCCTCCCCATCAGCTATTTTCAGTTCAAGCCCCCCTTCCACTCAGACCATTTCCATTCAAAGCCCCCCTCCCCATCAGCTATTTGCAGTTCAAGCCCCCCTTCCACTCAGCCCATTTCCATTCCAAGCCCCCGTCTCCATCAGCTATTTGCAGTTCAAGTCCTCCTTCCACTCAGCCCATTTCCAATACTAGCCCCCCATAGCCCATTACCAGTCCTAAGCCCCCCATCACCCCATTTTCAGTCTTAGCCCCCATAGCCCATTACCAGTCCTAACCCCCCATCAGCCCATTACCAGTCTTAGCCCCCCCATCACCTTATTTCCAGTCCTAACTCCCATCACCCCATTTCTAGTCCTAGCCCCTCCATAGCCCATTACCAGTCCAGTCCTAAACATCCCATCACCCTATTTCCAGTCCTAACCCCCCCATAGCCCATTACCAGTACTAACCCCCCTCCCCCCCATCAGCCCATGGAAACCTTAAAAGAAAAAAGAAACTTGCTGCTGCCGCTGTCGCCGTGGCAGCAGCAGAATGAAGTGTCTCCCGTGATCAAGTGTCTCCCGCGGGGGCCCCCCCCCCAAATCCGGCTGCCCGGCAGAGCCCACCTCAATCACTCTCCTCAGCGCGGCTTTCAGAGCCGCGAAGGGAGAGTTTCCCTCTCCTCGTGGCTCTGTTTGTTAAGCTCGCCGGGGCTGATGGGAATTTTCCCATCAGCCCCGGCAGGCTTAACAGAACCGCGAGAGGGTTAGAAGAGGAGTGTGGGCATGGAAAGCACATTAGTGCACAATTATCTTTAAAAAGGCAGTTACTGCGGGTGCACCTAATGATACCTCTATGGGCATTGTTAGATGCATCTGCAGTGCACATTAAGGTACCTAGTCATGCCAGGAACATGCTGGTCACTCCCTTGACAGTTAACACAGAGGTTTTGCATTTAACACATATTAAGGGCACAGCCTTACTGGGTTTTAGTAAAAGGGTCCTAAAGGATGTTAATGGAGTGTCCAAAATTCCAGTAAAGTCCAAACTATCCTAGGATACTTCCTCTCTTTGCTGCTCTCCAGACTGAGGATCTTGCTGTTGTACTACCTCTCTCTTCCTCCCTGAGAGCTAATAAATCCTATCTGCTTAGGGCAGGCATCGGGTACAAGCTTCTATTATGCTCTGTTGAGACTAGAATGGTTGCAGAGGAGGCCCTCTAACTTGACCTTTGAACTTAGACATAGAAAACAGAAAGGATCACGGCAGAGAGGAGGAATAGCCTAATAGTTAGAGCTGAGAACCAGGAAAGCCAGGCTCAAATCCCATTGCTGCCCCTTGTGATCTTGGGCAAGTCACTTAACCTTCTGTTAACTCTGATACAAACTTAGATAGTAAGCCCTCCAAGGATAGGAAAAATATATGCTGTACCAGAATATAACTCACCACTCAAAAGGGGTGAGATAAATCCATAATCCCTTCCCTTTAAAGGGCAAAACTGTGGAGCTCCAATGTAGCAGTTCTAACCTGATACCTTCTTGGTCTCTCACCCAACAGTCTTGGTTAGCAATCCTATTGTATCTCTGAGATAATTCTTTAAAATAATCTGTGCTGGACTATAGACCTCTCATTATATAAACATATTTATAGTCTGAAGAGATAAGGTAAATTACTCCATATCTTAACAACAATATGAGCAAACAAACAGGACAAGCACAGAGTGTAGAAGGTTAGATTTCACAGCACAGAATTGATTATTCTTGGAGGACAGCTGAGGAAAAACTAAAGACATTGGCATATTCAGAGGTTGTTTTTACACAGATGCCAGAGCTCTGAATATCAGGAGGATAGCTGGAAAACATTGTGTCATCCAAGCTGTTAATCAGCAGCCACTGTGCCTAGGAAGTGAAGGGTAGCAGCAATTGGTGATGCTCTTTATTTTTTGTAACATATTATTTCTATGCACTTTCAGAATAATTACAAGAGAACTCTTACATGAGAACACCAGATGTATACAATTAAAGAAGTCCTCCCAAGTAGAAATATTACATATTATTCCAAAGAAAAGACAAAAACATATATTGCAATACATCTGTCAATAAGAACTCCAAGAAGAGGACACTAGAAAGGAAATCAGATTCCAATCTGCAGTTTTACATAAGAAGAGAAATGGTGGTTCTCTGCTGCCTGCCTCCCCCCTCCCCATGTTGATGCCAAAGAAGCCCTTCACAAGCCTAATTTTTTGTCCCAACAATAATGCAGGGGGCATGATTACTAAACATTAACATGCCTTAAGTGCCACTGCACCCATAAAAATAAATGGGCACAACTGCACTTAGCACATGTTAATATTTGTTAATGTACTCTAATCTTTAGTAAACATGCCCCTTAATGAGTGTACAAGCATCTGAATACAATTTGCATGTACATTGAGGATAAAGAAAGGCTAACAGATTTCTATATTACTATCCTTCAGTGCCAACTGCCGGTACATTAGGAAGTACTATAAAAGCCTGCTCATTAAGAACCCATAGCAAACCAGCCATACTTTAACAGCACTAAAAGGACTTATACAGCACCAAACCCTACCTATCACTGTACATGCAAATCATATTCAGATGCTCATACACTCATTAAAGACCAAGTGGGACTGCTTCACAGAAACTACACAAACTACTCAGTCACATACGCAAAACATAGGCAGATTGAAACCAAATAAAGAACAAGGAATCACAATTTAGAAATATGACGACAGTAATTGAACTGGGAACCCCAAAATCCAAACTTAGAATGTACCACAACACAGGAGAATAAAAATAGCAAAACACAAAGATGTCAGCAAAGCACATTTCCCACTGCTTGGATAGCTGTGCCTGTCAGCGCTGAAACTAGATATTCAGTGCTGGAAGATATCCAGATGTTGGCATTGAATATCTGGTTTTACTTTAGCTGGTGACAGTCAGGCACTTTCTCTCTTCTACCCTCCCTGTGTTCGGCTTCTATCCCTTTCTCTCCTGCTCTTTCTTGTGTTTCCACCTCTCTCCTCCAATCTCATACCTCTCCCCTTTTTCTCACCCTATCCCATCCATGTCCAGCATTCCTCTTCTCTCCTTCACCCCATGTCCATCATCTCCCAATCTCACCCCACAAAATATCCAGCATTCCTCGTTCTCTCCCCACCTTATGTCCAGCATCAGCTCTCTTTCTCACCCTATATGCAGCATCTGCCTTCCACCACTACATTTTGTGTCCAGCATCTTCCCTCCAAGCCTAACCTGGGTCTAGCCTCTGTACTATATCCCCCATACCCCTGTCACATGTCCAGCATCTGCCCTTTATCCCCTATGACCCCCTACCATATATACAGCATCTGCCATCCACCCCATGCCCCCTATCCTGTGTACAGCATGTGCCTTCTATCTCCTTATGCCTCCGCCCAGTGTCCTGCCTCTGTTCTCAACCCCCATGTCCACCAACTACCCTTCACCCCTTATGCCATCAGCCCATATTCAGCATCTGCCCCTTATCCCCCAATTTCCCTACCCTGTGTCTATCATTTGTCCTCCACTTCTCCACCCATATCCACTATCTGGTCCCCATCACCTTATGCCCCCACACAGTGTCCAGCCTCTGCTCTCCATCTCTCTACCCTATGTACAGCCTCTAACCCCCCAGTCATATCTACTATCTCCTCTCTATCCCCTTATGCTCCCCTCCCTGTATCTGCCCTCTACCTCTCCACCCTCACCTTTGTGTCCAGTATCTTCCTCTAAAACTCTAAAAATCAGTTAGGGCACTTTGTAGAAAGCCAGATTTTACTTAAAACAAACTCTAAAAGTCAGTTAGGGCACTCAAGGCAAGAAAACAGTGGAGTTATTTAAATAGGTGTTATAGCCAACTGACCGATTCAAAAGGTCAACTTAAAATCCTCCCTCCATCAAAGCAATGGCAGTGTGAATCACCAAGAAAATTGAAAAGAGATTTCCTTAGACGCACAGATATAAATAGGTCAAGCAGAGCTCACCAATTTTAAGTCTGAAGGACTACTGAGAGAAGCTGCTCTTGCTAGGAAGGAATCTGCACTTGTATGTATTTACCTGCTGGGAATTTCTCAGAGTCTTAGGTTAAAGGGAATTCTTTGGGTTTAAACCAATAAAATCTATGTCTACTTTAAAGTTCTATACTTTATAAAGCCAGTTAGGACACTGTGCAGCAAGCCAGCTAACCCAGTTGCCTGTAAATACAGAGCAGACAGAGCTCAAGGATTCCAAATTACCCTTATCAACTGATAATCAAATTGTTAATATGAACAAAATACAACCTCTGACATGCCTGCATGCAAATGCTAGAACTTAAAAAATAAGATGGGAGAGTTAGAATATATAGAACTAAATGAAAAAATTATATATAATTGGCATCTCAGAGACCTAGTGGAAAGAGAACAACCAATGGGACAAAATATATTGCAATGATAGAAACATAGAAAGATGATGGCAAAAAAAGACTACATGGCCTATCTAGTCTGCCCTTCCATATCAACTACAATAGTCCTCTTTTTACCTTTAGAGATCCTCTATGTTTGTCCCATGCTTTTTTGAAATCAGATACGGTTCTTGTCTCTACCACCTCCACTGGGAGACTATTTCACGCATCTATCACTCTTTCCGTAAAGAAATATTTCCACATATTACTCCTAAGTCTATCCCCTTTCACTCTCATATTTGTAACAGAGCTTGCCTTCAACTGAAAGAGACTCCCCTGTGCATTTATGCTTTGAAGATATTTAATTGTCTCTATCATATCGCTCTAAAGTATACATATTAAGATCTATAAGTATCTCCCCATATGCTTCATAATGAAGACCATTAACCATTTAAGTAGCCACCCTCTGCACTATCTCCAATCTGCTTATATCTTTTTGAAGGTGCGGTCTCCAGAATTCCACACAATACTCCAAATGAGGTCGCACCAGAGACTTATACAGAGGCATCATCACCTCCTTTTTTCTGCTGGCCATTCCTCTCAATATACATCCAAGCATCCTTTTGGCTTTTGCAGTCATTTTTTCTACCTGTTCAGCTCCTTTAAGATTGTCAGACACCTAGGTTCCGCTCTTTTGTGGACAGAAATACTTCACCCCTTACACTGTACTGCTCCTTTGGATTTGTGCAGCCCAAATGCATGACCCTGCATTTTTTAGCATTAAATTTCAGTTGCCAAATTCTAGACCATTCTTCAAGCTTAGCTAGATCTATCTTCATGTTATCTACTCCTTCCTGGGTGTCTACTCTATTGCAGATTTTGGTATCATTCGCAAAGAGGCAAACCTTACCTGACAGCCCTTCTGCAATATCACTAACAAATATGCTAAAAAGAATTGGACCCTTTGTCGCCTCCCACTCAACCAATTTCTAACCCAATCAGTAACGTTAGGGTCCATTCCTACATAAGAACATAAGAACATAAGATATGCCATACTGGGTCAGACCGAGGTCCATCAAGCCCAGTATCCTGTTTCCAACAGTGGCCAATCTAGGTCATACGTACCTAGCAATATCCTCAAAAGACACAGGTTCCACAATGCTTGTACTGGGTCAAGCATTGATTATCCTGGGTCCCTTTTTAATAGTGATTTATGGACCTTTCCTCCAGGAACTTGTCCAAACCTTTTTTAAACCCAGCTACACTAACAGCCCTTACTACATCCTCCGGTAACAAATTCCAGAGTTTGATTACACGTTGAGTGAAAAAATATTTTCTCTTATTTGTCTTAAATAGTTTAACCTGTAGCTTCATTGCATGTCCCCTAGTCTTTCTATATTCTGATAGCGTAAACAATTGATCCATGTTTACCTGCTCCACTCCATTCATTAATTTATAGATCTCTATCATATCTCCCCTCAGCCGTCTCTTTTCCAGGTTGAAGAGCCCTAACCTTTGTAGCCTCTCTTCATAGGAGTAGCCTTCCATCCCCTTCACCATTTTGGTGGCTCTTCTCTGTACTTTTTCTAATAATGCTATGTCCTTTTTAAGATACGGTGACCAGAACTGCACACAATATTCAAGGTGCGGTCGTACCATGGAACGATACAGAGGCATTATAATATCCTTTGTTTTATTTTCCATCCCTTTCTTTATGATACCTAGCAGTTTATTTGCTTTCTTGGCTGCCGCTGCACACTGGGCAGAGGGTTTTAACATGTTATCCACAATGACTCCTAAATCTTTTTCCTGGGTGGTGGTTCCCAATGTGGAACCTTGCATTGTGTAACTATAGTGTGGGTTGTTCTTTCCTAGGTGCATAACTTTGCACTTGTCCACATTAAATTTCATCTGCCATTTGGATGCCCAGTCTTCCAATTTATCCAGATCCTCCTGCAGTTTTCCACAATCCTCTTGGGTTTTGACAACTTTAAACAGTTTTGTATCATCTGCAAATTTGATAACCTCACTTGTTATTCCCTTTTCCAGGTCATTTATGAATATGTCAAAAAGTAGCGGACCCAGTACAGATCCCTGGGGTACTCCACTATTCACCTTTTTCCATTGGGAATATTGGCCATTTAGCCCTACCCTCTGCTTTCTATCTTTTAACCAGTTCCTGATCCACAATAGTAAACTGCCTCCTATCCCATGACTTTTTAGTTTCGCCAAAAGTCTCTGATGAGGGACCTTATCAAAAGCTTTCTGAAAGTCGAGATACACTATATCAACCGACTCACCTTTGTCTACCTGTTTATGCACACCTTCAAAAAAACATATCAGATTAGTAAGACAAGATCTTCCTTGTCTAAAGCTATGTTGGCTGTCTCCCATTAGGCCATGACTATCTACATGCTGTGTAATTTTGTTCTTTATGATGGTTTCTACCATTTTCCCCGGTACTGACGTCTGACTCACAGGTCTGTAATTTCCCGGGTCACCCCTGGAACCCTTTTTAAAGATTGGTGTTACGTTGGCGACCCTCCAGTCTTCAGGTATTACAGATGATTTTAATGAAAGTTCACAGATTACCAATAGCAGGTCCGCAATCTCATATTTCAGTTCTTTCAACTCTCTTGGATGTATACCATCCGGTCCAGGTGATTTGCTACTATTCAGTTTATCAAATAGTTGTAATATATCTTCCCGGTGTAGCGATATTTCTCTCAATTCCTCTGCAGTATCCCTAGGGTGCTCTGTTTGTTTATAAGTTGCCTGTGCAGAATGGTATCAATGACTTTACTGAAATCTAAATATGCCACATCTAGGGTTCTCCCTTTGTCCAACTTTCTGGTCATCCAGTCAAAGAAATCAGATTTGTCTGATAGGGTAGATCAAAGTGGTGGTGGGTTTTGTTAGAGAGTAAAACAAAATAAAAGTTTTGCAGGAAACAAAACATACTGTAGAATCTTTATGGATAGAAATTTGATGTAAAAAGGGGAAGGCAATGGCAGTGAGGGTGTACTACCATCCATATGGAACAGCTTCAAAGGTTAAAGGTTTACAACAAGCATGGGCGTTGTTTAAAGTTACTATATTGGAAGCCCAAACCAGATGCATTCAATGCTTTAAGAAAGGTGGAAGGGGGTGGTGAAGTTTCCTGCACTTGTTTCCTGGTTGGAGGACCCCCACCTTATTGGTCTAGTTGCAAGAGGAAGGAGGGATCCCTGCCTGAGCCGTGGACAGACCCTGCCAATAGCGTGCTGCTGAGTTTTACTCAGGAATTTAAAATCTGGTGCTTTTCTTCCTGCCTTGCTGGTGAAGTTTCCTGCACTTGTTTTCGGGTTGGAGGAGCCCCATGCTATCAGTCTAACTGCAGGAGGGAGTCCTGCCTGAGCCGTGGATGGACCCTGTCAGTAGCATGCTGCTTTTACCTCTGGGGGCTTTTAAAGAACAGGCCCTTCTGTGAGATGCGGCCATGGGCATTTCCGAAGAGGCATGTCCAAAGGGGCAGATTTTGCCCCTCTGGAGCCCCTTCGGAGCATGGAGGAACTTGGTGAGTTTGGATATGTGACATGGGCAAGCGGAAGAAGGTCTTCTCTGTGGTACTGTTAACCTGACGAAGGCAGTTACAACTTTTGGTCCTATGGATAGGCATGCTGTTATGATGGTGAAATTGCCGGAGGATTCTGCCGGCCCATTGTTAGCTAGATTGACCTCCCCTTTGGACTCCTTGTTTAGTTGGGGGGAGGGGTGTCAAATCTCTGCCCCACAGCTCAACAATGGAACAGGGATTCCTGCTGAGCCTCCTCCGGAGTCGAGTGAGGCTATGTGGGATCAGGGTTTATCTTCCCCTGACTTGCCCAGCTCCTTGACCAGGTGTGATTCTGGAGGGATGGTTCTCCTCCCAAGGATCATTCAGGACGTGTTACAGGGCAATGTGTCAGGGAGTGTTTCTGAACTGTTGATGATCAGAAGTCTGATGTTATCCTGAAGGATTTATGGGTGGTGGTGTCTCGTATGGAGGCTTCCCTCTGGGTACAATCTTTCAATTTGCTGACTTTACAACTGAAACTGTAATGAAACTAGTGCAGCATGATAGTCTGTCACTTGTTGAACCTAGAATGCAGAAAGTTGAAACACAAGGTTCAGAGGTTGAGAGCGCTTTGGCCTCCTTTGTTAATAATAATCTTGCTCTCCACTGGCGGCAGGAAAACCTGGAAAATGCCTCTAGGTCTAGGAATCCTAGGTGTTTGAATCTTCTTAGCACAAAATACCTTTCTTCTTTGATTCTTTTTCATCAATATTTGCAAGAGGTGTTATGTTTTCAAGACCATGCAACCATATCTTTTGAGAATATTTTGTACTCACCGAAAGGATTGGGAGTCCCGCTGGCAGCCGGTGGAGAGCAGGGGATGGATTTGGTTCCAGAAAGTTTCAATCTTTATGCTTTTTTGGAATCCTCTATGGATGAGATCTCCTCTAAGGCAACACTACTTGTATTATGTCATTCTGAATTGGGAAAAAAATCTTATTTTGAAATTGTATTTTTCAAAAAAGAATGAGTTACTTTCGGGACATAAGATTAATATTTTTCCAGATGTTTCTAGGATTACACAGCTAAGATGCCAGCCTTTCCTAAGTTTGAAGCCCCATGTGTTGGCGCTGGGTGCTTATTTTTTTTTCTTAAATTTCCTTGCAAACGTCAGGTGTCCTTGGAAGGTAATAATTATATTTTCTTAGATGTCTCCCAATTGGAAGATTTCATAAATGCTCGTAGTACTATTTAAGACATTTAAATCCTTAATATTTTCTGTAAGTAATTGCATGGTTTTGCTGAGCTGATAGTACTCAGAGATTTATTTTATATTTTTCCTCTATACCTTTTGTTATTTCTGTATAATGTAATTGGATACTTGAGCCATTCTTGATGTGGGCTTGTTGAGTAATATGTGGGTTACTGTTTTCAACTGGGTGAATTCTTATCTCATTTAATATTTCTTTTTCATTTGTAATACTGAAAAGTTGCAATTAAAAAAAAGAAAGGTGGAAGGAAGGCCAAATGACTGCCAGCATTGTTTAAATATAAGGTCAGAGATGCTGTTGTAGTCAAAAATAATCCAAATTCTAAAAGGTGGAATCACAAACAATCAGACCACTGTTTCATACAAGTTGATTTTTTGTCAGAAAGAATGTCAAGGGAGCGGTAACCCTCCCAAGTAACAGGCTGTCCTTTTATTTTTGTTATACACAAATGTTATGAATAAAATCACTTAGCTGGTTAAAGAAGCACCAGTGGAGCCAGCTTTGGGGTGTCCCACATATACACGACGTGCATCACATTTTGAACTTATAGTTACTGTCCAACAGTTCTGCTTCAGGTGTCGACTGGCCCCATGCTCACACTTCAATCCAATGCACTTGTACAATATCAAAACCTGCTCGGATTTAAGAAGAGAATGGCGTCTGATGTCATAATGGGGGTGTTACCCAAATATCTTCAAACAGACCAATCACTGAAAAGATGAAAGCCCATAATCAAGTGTCAAATGTAATTACGGAGGCAATGTTTCAATCTGTTCTACTTTTGTCATAAGAGACTCAGCCATTCCAATCCCAAATTTAATTCTAGTGGGTAATGGTGTGTAATTTAAAAATCCACCACTGTTCTGTCCACTGGAACTTAGATGTGGGGTACCAAGATGGACCCCGGCTTATTCCACCACGATGGTGGAATAAATGCCAGACACTGCAGTGTTCGCAGGCTACAGTCTTCCAAACCCCATCATGACACAGCGGGTCAGATCCCACCACCCAATCCAGGCCTTGGGGACCCCGCCAAGGGTCAGACAGTGGTGTGCTGGGGCCGCCCACGGACCAAGCAGTCAGTACCTCCAGCTGGACATGTAGGTGCCATGGTGACGGGACAGCAATGCACAGGCATGCCAGCTGGAGCGCTGTGTGTTGTGGATGGGCAGCCCAGGGTATGTCCTCCGCAGCAGAATATAGTGCACACTGGGCCGTCTAGGTGCCTGATTCCGCAATTGCAGGTGCATCTAGATCCTGCGGTTGTGGAATCGGGTACAACTTCGCCCCATCCAGATTCTGGACATCCCCACAGTCCAGGCGTGCACCATATGGAATCGGCCTCTTAGGGAAGAACAACCCAAACTATGGTTATATGATGCAAGATTCCACATTAGGAACTACCACCCAGGAAAAGGATTTAGGCATCATCATGGATAATACGTTAAAACCCTCTGTCCATTCTGCAGCGACAGCCAAAAAAGCACATAGAATCTTATGAATCATAAAGAAAGGAATGGAGAATAAAACAAAGGATTTTATAATGCTTCTTTATCATTCCATAATGCAACCACATCTTGAATATTGTGTGCAATTCTTGTTGCAATATCTTAAAAAGAATATAACCTTATTAGGAAAGGTTCAGAGAAGAGGACCAAAATGGTAAAGGGGACGGAAGGATATCCCTGAGGAAAAGCTTAAGCACATAAGAACATAGGAAATGCTTTACCGGGTCAGACCAAGGTCCATCAAGCCCAGTATCCTCTTTCCAACAGTGGTCAATCCAGGCCACAAGCACCTGGCAGGTTCCCAAAGAGGCACCCAGGTCCTCTTTAATAATGGTTTTTGGAACGTTCCTTCAGGAACTTGTCCAAACCTTTTTTAAACCCAGCTACACTAACAGCTTTTACTACATCCTCCGTTAATGAATTCCAGAGTTTCATTACGCTTTGAGTGAAGGAATGTTTTCTCTTATTAGTTTTAAATGGGTTGCACTGTAGCTTCATTATGTGTCCTCTAGTCTTTTTGATGGCTTAAACAACCCATCTACGTTTACCTGTTCCACTCCATTCATTAATTTATAGACCCCAATCACATCCCCCCTCAGCCATCTCTTTTGCAAGTTGAAGTTCCCAACCTTTTAAGCCTCTTCTTATAGTGGTATCCTTCCATTCCCTTTACCATTTTTGTTGCTCTTCTTTGTACCTTTTCTAATTCAGCTATATCCTTTTTAAGATGTGACCAGAAATGCACACAAAATTCAAGGTGCGGTCGCACCATGGAATGATACAGAGGCATTATAATATCCTTTGTTTTATTTTCCATTCCTTTCCTTATGATTTCTAGCATTCTATTTGCTTTCTCGGCCACTGCTGCACACTGGGCGGAGGGTTTCAATGTATTATCCATGATGACATCTAAATCTTTTTTTTCTGGATGGTGGTTTCTAAGGTGCAACATTGCATCGTGTACCAATGTTTGGGTTGTTCTTTCCTAGGGGCATAATTTTGCATTTTTCCACATTAAATTCCATCTGCCATTTGGGCGTGCAGTCTTCCAATTTTTCAAGATCCTCTTGTGTTTTAACAACTTTGAGTAATTTTATGTCATCTGTAAATTTGATCGCCTCATGTATTATTCCCATTTTCAGGTAATTTATGAATATGCTAAAAAGCAATGGACCTAGCACAGATCCCTGTGGTACTCCACTATTTATCTTTCTCCATTGAGAAAATTGGCCATTTGGCCATACTCTCTGCTTTCTATCTTTTAACCAGTAACTGATCCACAATACTACACTGCTTCCAATCCCATGACTTTTTAATTTTGACAAGAGTATTTCCTGAGGGACCTTGTCAAAGGTTTTCTGAAAATCCAGATACACGATATCAACTGGCTCACCTTTGTCTACCTGTTTATCCACACCTTCAAAAAAAATATAACAGATTAGTAAGACAAGACTTTCCTTGGCTAAAACCATGTTGGCTTTCTCCCATTAAACCTTGGCTATCTACCATGTTCCGTAATTTTATTCTTTATAATGGTTTCTACCATTTTGTCCGGTACTGATTTCAGGCTTCCCTGTCTGTAAGTTTCCTGGATTGCCCCTGGAACCCTTTTTAAAAATTGGAGTTACATTGGCAACTTTCCAATCTTCCGGTACTACAGATGATTTTAATGATAGTTCATAGATTACTAATAGTAGGTCTGCAATCTCATATTTCAGTTATTTCAGCATCCTTGGATCTATACCATCTGGTCCAGATGATTTGCTACTCTTCAGTTTATCAAATAGTTGTAACACATCTTCCCAGTATATCAATATTTTTTTCAGTTCTTCGGCATCATCACCTTTATACACCATTTCAGGTACAGGTAACTTCAGTACATCTTCTTCAGTAAAGACCGAAGCAAAGAATTCATTCAGTCTCTCCACTATGACCTTGTCCTCTCTTAGTGCCCCTTTTACCCTTCTATCATCCAGTGGTCCAGCTGACTCTCTCATAGTTTTTTTTGGTACAAATGTACTTGAAAAAGTTTCTATTATGAATTTTTGCTGTTCATTCTAGCCAGGCTAGGTTAGGGCTCTTCAACTTGAAAAAGAGATAGCTGATGGGAGATATGATAGAGATCCATTAAATAATGAATAGAGTGGAATGGGTAAACATAGACTGACTGTTTACTCCTTCAAAAAGTAGAAAGACTAAGGGACATACAATGAAGCTACAATGTAGCCCTTTAAATCTAATAGGAGAATATATTGTTTTCATGCAACATGTATTCAAACTTTGGAGTTATTACCAATGGATGTAGTAAAACTGTTAGTGTAGCTGGGTTATGTTTCTGGAGGAAAAGTCCATAAAACATTATTAAAGAAGACAAGGGAAATGCCTGAGATGAGCAATGTGGAGTCTGTGTACTTTTTTGGGAACCTGACAGGTACTTGTGACCTGGATTGGCCACTGTGGGAAACAGGATACTGGGCTTGATGGACCTTGGTTTGACCAACTATAGCATATCTAATGTTCTTATGTCCTCTGCCCTCCCTGCTTCCTATTCAGCATCTGTTTCTACCTCCCCATCTTTATGTCCAACATATGCCAGGCCTCTGACCCCTAAAATATACCCCCACATGCACCGCTGCTGCTACTTTTCCTGTTCTTATGGCATTGGTTCTTATGCATGTCACATTCCCAGACTGATCACTCGCAATCACACCTTCCCCTCCAACCACCATGAGAAACTTATGCAGTGCCGCATAACTCATTATATTGTTGCATAAAGTAGACTGTATTTATTCATCGTGTCTCCTTGTTAAGGGACTGGTTATTTATACCCTATTTTACCTGTTATACCTGCTTAATGCATACCCAAGTTTAATTTTCCTGTTTAATGTATACCCAAGTTATTATACCTGTTTCACTGTAAGCACAAATCACGAAATTGAGATGTGCAACTCTTATGTTCATTGTAAACCGCACTGTCGAATAGCGCGGTATAAAAGAGACTGCAAATAAATAAAATAAAATAAATAAATTGGTAGTAGTAGCAATCCTCTGACTTTATTTATTTATCTAACTGGTTTTATATATTGTGTTTCCGTAAGGCAAAATGGTTTATATAGAACAGCAAATGAACATTTACATGGAACAATTAGAACTATGTACAGGCAACTTTGATACAAGATAACGAAACATATGTGTGTGTGAGTGTGCTAGAATGGGATCAATTTAAACTGTGTACAGGTGGCTTCTAGGACTAAGAGGTTAGTCATTGTGGACAACTATGGGCAGGGGGTAGCTGGAGAGTGTTGAGGTGGGGATGACGGGGTGTGGAGGCAGGGGAGAGTAGCTGTAGATTATCGAGGGGAGAGGGAGGAGGTGGCAGGGATGTAGGGAGCAGTGAGGGAAGGTTCTTGTTAAGGGGGGGTTGTGGGATTAGGAGGGAGGGATGGGAGGTTTTGTTGCTGGGGGTCTGCTGATGTGGATGCATTGTAATATTAAATTAAAAAAGGATCCTTGTGACTCTATACTAGGAAGGCTGGCCTGGCCCCGCCATCTCTGAAGTGAGCATGCCTTCTCTTTGCACAGGAGTTACAAAGACCCTGTGGATGTTTTCTCTCTTTTCTTATTTTTAAGTTGGAGGTCTGCCTCTGCTGCCTTCGCTGCTGCCAAAGAAACAGGATAAGTGCCGTGGCAGTAGGTGGCACATAGGGGGTGAGGAAAACCCCTTTCCTTGCCACTCTTCAGAACCACCACCCTGTGCAAGCTCAAGCTTGCACAGTGGGTCGCACTGGCCCTGACTTCTGCTCATCCATCTAAGTCCAAAAAAACTACTATGGAGCTAGGGCATGTCCCAAGAAGGCCACAACTGTGTGAGCTCCTGCAGATAGCAAGTTTTCCTCTTCATGGCTAAACGCAAAAGAAAAGCTCAGTGGCCACCCTCCGGGCCCAAGTCTCCTGTTTCTGGCCCTATGGACTGATTTGTAGTGATCTCCGGGTCGGCCATGGCAGAGATAAGGTTGGGCTTGACAGGGACGAGTTTGGAGGACTCTTACCTGCCTTCCTACACTGAATCCTCTCTTTCTCCGGCTGCATGAACTCCGCTGCCATGCCCATGAGGGTTGTACTCAGAGTCGGCTAGTCCGGAGTTGCCAGCAGAGCAAGTTGGCGGTGTGTGTGCCTCCATTTGAGGAGGGATGGGCAAGAAGCTGTCTGTGTTACCCCCTGGAGCTCCTGCAAGTTTGTCGAGAGAACAATCGATGGTGAGGACTTCTCTTCCTGGCGACATAAGCGATGGAGGCGGGAGTTTTTCCACACAGAAGGTGGCTGAATCTATATTGTGCTCTCTTTCTCTCCTGAGACCAAAATGTTTTTCTCTGGAGGCCATTTGGGAAGTTATTGTTCTGCTTTCTGACACAATTCAAAACAAAGAACAGAACTCTGACAAGATATCTACAATCATGAGTGATTTTGAGACTTTTAAAGTTTTTACTCATGGGTTAGCTCAGAAACTTTTGGATGTATCAGAAGTTAATACAGCATTACAGAAGGATAGCATTGTTTTGAAGTCTAAGGTTGAGACACTGGAGAATGTTTCCAAGCTGTTAATTTGTGGGTACTTAATTTTTTAATATCTGCTGGGGTTTTGCCTTTGGATATGTTCAGGAGGTACTTAAGAGAGATTCTGTTGGTCCAAAAGGAGATGTTGCCTCCAATTTTCAAAATCTATTATATGCTGTCTGCAAAGAAGGAGCCTCTGGTTTCATCCTCTGAACATGCTATGGATGTATTAAATGTGTCTCAACTGTTGCATTCTCCAGTAACGGAGATGTATTCTTCTGCGAGTTTGTTAGTGTCTTGCACTCTTGTTTCAGACAGAGAATGGATACTTAAGTTATATTTTAAGAAGAGAATGATAACCTTCTATGGCTTTAATGTATCTATTTTGCCAGCTCTCACAAGAGAAATACAGAAAAACCATAAACAATTTATATTGTTAAAATCAGGAGCTTTGTAGTAGGAGCATCTTATTATCTGAACTTTCGATGTTGTTGTTGTTAAGTGCTGTCAAGTTGGTGTCGACTCATGGCGACCCTCTGGATAGTTGTCCTAAATTGCATTTGATCCTCAGTCAGGCAGCTCATTGTTGACAGACTGGCACCCAAAGCTGCTGTTATTGTATCGATCCATCTCATTGCTGGCCTTCCACTTTTGCGCTGACCTTCTACCTTGCCAAGCATGATATCTTTCTCTAATGATCTCTCTCTTCTCATAGTGTCCAAAGTATGAAAGCCGAGGTCTTGTCATCTGAGCTTCCAAAGAAAGCGTAGGTTTGATCTCCTGTAGTACTGACTGGCTAGTTCTTCAGGCAGTCCATGGAATACGCAGTATTCGTCGCCAGCACCATAATTCACAGGCATCAATTTTCTTCCTGTCTATCTTTTTCACAGTCCAACTTTCACATCCATATGAAGTTATTGAAAATGCCATGGCTTGAACAAGTTGAATCTTTGTATGGAGAGAAACATCTCTGCTCTTGCAAATCTTGTCTAAGTCCTTCGTAGCCATTCTGCCAAGAGCAATGTGTCATCAGATTTCTTGACTGCTTGTTGCTTCTTTATTGATAGTTGAACCAAGTAGGTTAAAATGGTCAACTATTTCAATTTCTTCTCCATCAGCGATGAACTTATTCATTTTGCCAGTTGCTAAGATCTTTGTCTTCTTAACATTAAGGTGCAAACCCATTTTAAGACTATATTCCTTGGTTTTGAGAAGCAAATGTTTCAAATCGTCTTCACTTTCAGCCAGTAATGTGGTATCATCAGCATAGCGAAGGTTGTTGATGAGTCTTCCGCCAATCTTCACACCTCTGTTGTCTTCATACAGTCCTGCTTCTCTGATGATTTGTTCTGCATATAAATTACAGAGGTAGGGGGAAAGTATGCAGCCTTGTCATACACCTTTTACGATTTTAAACCATTCTGTTTCTCCTAGTTCCATTCGAACTGTTGCTTCTTGATCAGTGTAAAGATTATGCAAGAGAACGATCAGATGTTCTGGTATACCCATGCTTCTTAATGTGGCCCAGGGTTTCTCATGGTTTACACAGTCAAAAGCCTTGCTGTAGTCAATAAAACACATATAGATATCCTTTTGGTATTCTTTTGTCTTTTCAAGGATCCATCTCACATCTGTGATAATGTCTCTCGTTCCTCTTCCTTTCCCGAATCGAGTTGTACACATTCCATTTCATTCTTGACCACCTACAACTTCCCTTGGTTCATGCTTCATATGTTCCATGTCCCAATATATAAGATATCTTTGCAACCTCTTACTCTCTTTTCATGCACAGCTACATCAGCAGATCCAACCGCATCATAAATGCTGGCTTTACTCTGAGAATTCTTCAGTTCATCCCCAGTAGCCATTTGAGTGCCTTCGAATCTGGGGGTCTCATCTTCCAGCACTATATTGCAATTTATTTTGTGACTATCCATTGGGTTTTCGAGGCAAGATACAGAAGTAGATTTGCCAAACCTTTCTTCTGTGCAGTTAATTCCAGTGTTGTTGCATTTGCCACAGAAATATGATCCTCCGCTTACAACACCGTCCCATTCTGCTGCTGCCCAGATGGGTGGTTTGTCTTAGTCTGGCATCTCAGCTGAGACCTGACTATCTTGGGAGACCCTGCCAGTAGCTAAGCTACTGATAGCTCAGCTCTCAGCATCACTGATGCACAGAAGTACTCACAGCACGACAAGCTGCAAACCAAGTGATGTAAATGTAAATGTCTAATAACTTATAGGTCTGCTCGCTATGTATTTTTTCAGCCATCATATCTGGTGGCCTTCATTAATGCTAAGCTGTTAGAATCATTCCTTGCTGGGGGACGGAGCCAGCATTGTAACAAGATGGCTGCTTAGGAGCTGAGCTCCGTGAGACTCAACAAGAATCCTGCGACACACGCTGTTATTTTTGGTGCCCTTTTAAACTTGAGCCCTCGGCTGGATGTAAGAAGGCATGTCGAGTGGCAAGCCCACAAGATTAGACTTTGCGGCTGCTGTCGGCTCGGGTTCTAATCCTCTCTCCCCACTCAAGATGACTGCCATATGAGAACCGGAGGAAGCAACAAGAGAGGTTTTGGGATAAATTTGTGCGGTCAGAGCTCTTGTTATCACAAATGGGGAAACTCTAGTCCAATTTCAAAAGGCATACAGGACTTGAAGACACAAATGGAAGGGCTCGCAGGCCGAATGGATAAAACAGACACAGTACTGACAGAGCACAAGGAACAGTTAAAACAGCTCAAGAAGGCATTTAAAAAGATAGAGATATTGGAACTGAATCTGGAAGATCTTAGTAACAGATCTAGACAAAATAATATAAGACTAATAGGTATTCCGGAAGGAGCGGAAGGCCCTGATGTAAGTGCATTTTTGGGGAAAACCCTGCCCAAGCTGCTGCAGTTAAACATCTCAGGCCCACTGGAAATTGAAAGAGCGCACAGAGTTCCGGCAGAAGCAGGCCCACATAACCGGAGACCTAGGCCAATAATTTTCTGTGTATTGAGATACCAGCAAGCAATGCGAATACTGGCAGCTGCTAGTTTGAAGTCTTTGTTGGCATTTGAAGGAAATAATATATAATTTTTTCGGGATTTTTGAAAAACAATGGTGAAAACAAGGAAACAGTTTTTGGAGATTAGACCACATCTGCAGAATCTGCAAGCACGATATGGGCTTTTCTATCCTGCTTGATTTAAGATAACATTAGATAATCACTCCAAATCCTTCGAGGACCCCGCAGCGGTTTTGCAATATATCGAAGAGCAAAAGGCTTTAAGGATGCAATGATTTTTTTTTGTCTCCTTTATCTTTCCTTTTTTCGTAATTTAGCCTTCCATATGTCTACAGTTAGGGTTAATGATATAAGGTACTTCTCTTGAGATGTCTCTGGAAGAAGTAGATGATTACGAGGAAGCAGTCTTGGAGCCTGCTGCAACACGACGCAATTGCAAGTTCCAGTGGAGGATAAAGCAAGGGGAAAAGTGCTGTGGCCTCCCAACTGGACTTTTCATCGGAAGGACTCTCAGTTGCCTAGGGTATAGTATATGTATATATTAGTTATATAAGATGTTATCCTAAGTATACTAGAGGGGATAAATACTTGTATCTCTGTCTCTAGATTAACGAGAGAGTAACCACAGTAGTCAACTATCCATATGCTTTCCATCCTTTGATAGCGTTTAGGTGGAAAGGGGGAGTGGAACAGGTCTTTGTTTCATATAATAAGGTAAAAAAAAAAGTGAATGTTTGTTTTTTCATTGCGGGGGCATGCCTTCTGTTTTATGATAAAAGTCGGAAGATAGAATTGTATTACTGTATTGTTGCCAGTAAGAGGGTGGAAATAGCATTTATTTTGGGAAATTTATTTTTGGAAATTTATTAAAAAAAATTAATTTACTTTCAAATTTAAGTATAAATTAAGAAATAATGTGTAAGAAATCCATATGAAGTTTATAATAAGGAATATGGTGGTGTTGGTAGTTCCTTGATGGTAAGTGGGTCACACAGCGGCCATTTTGTAAACATGCTGTCTTTCCCATTAAATGTATACCTCCTTGGGGGGGAGGGGTTGGCGCATTGCAAGCATATCTTGGTTTTGTTAATCTTATATGGTAACTATCCAAAGGGAAATCTAAGGCAGACTGTAGGAATCTGTTTGACTCTTAAAACTTGGTCACTCTATGAACCCCCTTAAAGCACTGTCCTTGAATGTAAAGGGCATTATACATCCTGCAAAGTGGAAAAAGATTATAACATATTGTCAGAAGCAAAAAGCAGACATAATAATGTTGCAGGAAACTCATTTATCTACTAAGGACACCATGAAATTTGCTCTTGGGAAATTTTGCTTGGCTGCACATGCACCAGCCATTGGGAAAAAGAACGGGGTGGCAATTCTGGTAAGTAAACTGCTTAATGCTCAGTTTATCTCCGAATGAGCAGACACTGAAGGCAGATGGGCTAAAGTGCATATGGTAGTGGAGAAAAATCAGGTAATTATAGTCAATGTATATGCTCCAAATTGCGACTGTCCAAAATTTTTCCAGTCCCTGGCGGAAGTAATTCAGGTAGATTCCTCCCTCCCAATCATTCTTGGAGGCGATTTTAACATGGTCCTGGACCCGCTAATTGACTGTAAACCTAATAGGTTGAACAGAAGAAGTAGAGCCCTGGTGGTATTGAAATCCATTAAGGCAGACATGGGTTTGGTGGACATTTGGAGGATGTTACATCCCTACGAAAATGACTATACCTTCTTTTCACACCCGCATGTCTCTCATTCCTGGATTGACTTCTTCCTGATATCTAGAATACTAGTTCAAGAAGTCATCGGTGCAGACATCTTGAGCACACACATTACGGATCACACAGCAATAATCTTGGAGATCAGTCTCTTGGAAGATAATAAGAAGCAACATCCATGGTCTTTTCCAAGATCATTGTTAGGGACTGAATCCTTTAAGATACAAATTCAACAAGCCATTAGAGAATATTTTAACACTAACTCTCCAGGGGACACACCTATCTGGGCATGGTGAGAAGCTTTCATGGCTTCAATAAGAGCGACTATAAACAGTTTTATTATCGCTGTGGATAGAAAGGCAAAAAACAAACTCAAAATCCTTGAACAGCAGATTAGGGTGGGAGAAAGAGTACTGCAAAGACAATTCAACTCCAGGGCACTGACATACTTACAAAAGCTACGGTCTCAGTATAATATGAAACTAAACCGGGAGGTTGAACAAACTATGTTTGCTCAACAAGCAAATTATCACACAGAGATGAATAAGGCGGACAAGCTATTAGCTTCAAGATTAAAGTCACAATGTGAAAATACCCATATTACTGTTATAAAAGATGCGCAACTTGGGCCGCTGAATAAAAACAAGGAAATCGTAGATTCTTTTCGCAAATTCTACATGCAATTGAATAATTCTGAGATGTCCTGTGATGAATCTGCAATTAAGAACTTTTTGGGTCAGATTGCGCACCCTAAGTTAGGAGCTGAAAGAGTAGGTTATCTCTGCAAAGGGGTCACGATTGCGGAGCTGAAGGAAGCCCTAATGAAAATGAAAAGTGGGAAAGTCGCAGGCCCTGATGGAATTCCAGCAGAATTTTACCAGATTTTTACAAATGACCTCCTCCCTTCCATGTTGATCTATTATCTATAGCTACAGGAACAGGTCAGTAACATTGGACACTTTGCCAATGCAACAATAGTGGTCTTAGAAAAGCCAGGAAAAGATCTGGAAATGGTGAGCAACTATAGACCTATTTCACTCCTAAATGCGGATTATAAGTTGTATTCAAATGTTTTGGCCAGTCGTCTCTCTAAGGTTCTTCAGTCGCTAATACACCCAGATCAATGAGGCTTCGTTGCGATAATTCTCGGCTATTCTGTAACCTGTTAGAAGTGGCAGAACACCTTGACACTCCATATGTTGGCCTGTCTTTAGACGCTGAAAAAGCTTTTGACAGGCTTGAGTAGCCTTTCCTGTTTCAGGTATTGGAGTGGTTTGGCTTTCCAAAGAGCTTTGTAGATATGATACAGGTGCTGTATGCCAACCCCACGGCAAGGATCCTTGCTAATGGAGAGCTTTCACTTCCTTTCTCTCTGTGTAGAGGAACGTGCCAAAGGTGTCCGATGTCACCTTTGCTGTTCAATTTAGTGTTGTAACCCTTGGCGTTGCTCATTAGACAAACATGAGATTAAAGGCATCACTATAGCGGACCTTCAAATCAAACTGTCATCCTACGCAGATGACCTGCTTTTTTTTGTCTCTCCAGCTTTAATTTCTCATCTCTTACAACTAATTGACCACTACTCAAAATTCTGCAAGCCAATGCTTCAATGGTAAAAGACTTTTCCTTTCAATTGGAGTCTTCAGCAGTAAAATATTTGGGTGTTCAATATTGTGCCCCGTTAGACGAAATACTACGAATAAATATGGAAAAGCTACAAGAGATAGCCTAATCCTTCACCTTAAAATGGTCCCCCTTACTTGGTGGGGTGTCTGAAAACAATAAAGATGGTATTGATGCCAAAACTGAACTACATATTAGGGATGTTGCCCGTTCTACTCCCAATGTCTGTCTACAAATCTTTGGAATGTATTACTAGTTCCTTCCTTTGGAATGGGAAAATGCCCAGGATCGCAATGAAGAAATTAAAAGCCTGTAAAAACGAAGGAGGAGTGCACTTCCCAGATTTTTTCTGGTATCATCTCGCTGCCCTCCTAAAACAAGGTGTCTTGTGGTCAATGGGAGAGATATATATGCAAAAGCCTACATGGTTGGAACTAGAAGAGCGCTTGGTTCACCCTTGTCCAGCTAAATTGCTTATGGAAATGAGATATCCAGACTCCGCTAAAGTGGGCCGTATAATTACATCCACGCAAAGAGCTTTTCAATGTCTTTTACCTATTATTATAAGGGATAATCCCCCTTCACTACAGATGTCCATTTGGCATAATCCAGTATTTAAAATAAATAAAACTCCTTTTGCCTGGGCATCTTGGCAAAGACACAATATTTGGAAGTCTTTTAGCTCCTTGCAAAAAGAATTTGGTCTACCCGTCTCATGTCATTTTCAGTGGCTTCAGCTGAGGCACTGTATCAGTAACTTGAAGAAAAAGCCAAGCGAGTTTTCTCCCTCATGGTGGTTGGATAAGATCATGATGGAGATTAGCTCCAAAAAAGGTGTTATTTCAAGTTTATATGCATATTTTAGAAGCAATGCCTCCTCCCTTGGAAAGGGTTTGCTGAAGATTTGGGAGGAAGAGATCGGAGGCAAAATATCACAACAAACATGGAACTCCTTTTGGGGCCCTCTCATCCGAACATCAAGATCTGCTGCTTTAACTCAATAAATGTTTTTCTTTGTACATCGGGCATTTATTACCCCGGTCAAACTGTCTAAATGGAATACAGAAGGGACCCCTGGATGTTGGTCCTGTCACAAGGAAAAGGGTACCTTGCGATACTTGTTTTTGGATTGCCCTTACATTCAAGCATTTTGGACTCCTGTTTGGGCTAGGATTCAAAAAGTACTATGTTTTTCTTTCCCCTTGTCTTGGCGCATAATTGTTCTGAGATCTCTAGCGGAGATTTCTTTGTTGGAAGAAAGGCATTTTTTCATTTTAAATTTCATGATAATGATAGCCATAAAATCAATCTTAACCAACTGGAAAGATGCTACGAAGCTGAACTGGCAAATTTGGTGGAATCAAGTCTGCCTCTATAGCAAATATGAAAAAGCGCAGGACAAGATCTCTAGCCTTAAAGGTAGTTCTCCTAAACAATACAAGTGTTCTGCTCTAGATTTATATGCACATTTTACTCCAGAGTGATGGGTACCTTCTCTCTCTTTCTTCTTCCCTTTTTCTTTTCCTCTTCTTATCCCTTCTCCCTTTTTTTTTTTTTTTTACTTATGACATAACCTGGTTTTATTACTAATTTCTAATGTCACTACAATAGGCTTATGTAACATATAGAAGGCTGTAAGACTGGGCTTGCAAGGCCCCGGAGAGTGGGAAGGGGAATAGTAGGGATGTTGTAGTTTTTGTAGTTTTCTTGTTCGTATACAATCAAGTGTGTTTTCTGTTATCAGAGTTGTAAACTTTAAAAAATATTAATAAAAAAAAAAGAATCATTCCTTGCCGTGAATGTAGTAGAGAATGCGTGATTGTGTAGTAGCTTGTCCTGGGCCGTAGTAACTGCCCTCTTTATTTGTTTATTTTTATTTCTTACTCCATAATTTTACTGCACATGTCCTCTCTCTTTATGGTGGACTAGTGAGTATCCCCTTGTTTAGTGATGTATTTTCACGTTTTCTTATAATTATTTATGTAAGTTTCTTTTTCTAAAGATATTCCCTTTTCTGTACAAGAGTTTATCTTGATTATGTATTGGGAAATTCAATAAAGATAAAGTTTAAAAAAATATTACTTTATCTTTTAATTTTGTGGGTCTGGGTGAAAGGATGAAGCAGAAGACGGGCATGTGAGTGAAGTTCTCAATCCTCTAAGTCATGGGCAAAGGCTAAGGCAGAGAAGCTTGCATCCTGGAAATTAATGCATCGTTGTGTGTATGGTGTCAATGAGAGTGTTTTGGTTTCTTGGGCCATGGGATGGTTTTCCAAGAATGGCAGAGATTTTGCACACCTATTGAAGAAGGAAAGAAATGTGTTCCAGATCAGATTAGCTAACCTACTTAAGCTACCTATACTTAACCTACATAAGCATTTAGACGGGGGGATGGCAGGCCTGGGCAGCGGAAAAGGTAGGAGGGGTGCAGGAGATTCCTGCAGGCCTACCCTGGTCTTTGAAGGCCAGATCGGGGGTCGAGCTGTGGGAAATGAAAGAACTGGTTGGCAGCCAGGGATCGCGGCTCCTGAATGGAGCCACGGTGCCATGGCAACCGGATGCCATGGCACCGCAGTTCCATTCAGGAGCCTTGACTGAGTTAGCCATGCAGAGGCCTGTATGTGCAGGCCAACAGGAAATCAGGTCCTAGCCTGCTCGTACAGGCCTAGACAGGATTCTGATCCCGTGGGGGCTAGATGTGCCCTGCAGGATCAGAATCCCGTCTACCTCTGTGTATGCATTTCCAACCGGATGCACAGTGGGCCGGGACATCCAGAACAGAATGAGGCCTACATTGTTTGCAAACCTTTTATGCATGCTGCCAATTGTGCATCTATTAATTTATAAGTATACATGCATAGAAGCATTTTGTAAACACCTTAAGTATTTAGGGGCACAAATGAACCAAATGTTCGCTCACAAAAGGCACATCCCTAGCTGCTATATTGGAATCAGTTGACTTGGATTTAGCAGTGGTCATGGAGATATGGTACAGGAAGAACCATTACTGGGATATCATTATACCAGACTATAATCTATTTGGGAATGACAGGTAATATGAACAGGAGGAGGAATGATGCTAAATATAAAAAAATAATATTAAAGCTACACACCTACACCTATTTATGCTGGTGTGCTATACAGCCCTCATGTGCAAATAGAAGAAAAAGATAGTGATTTACAGTAATAGAAGACATTCACAAAATTACTATGAAAGGAAAAGTGCTATTGCTAGGTGACGTCAATTGGCTAGATGTTGACTGGAACATCCCAGGTGTAATGTAATCTAGAAGAAAGGAAATCCTGGATTCTCTACGGGGACAATTCTTCTGCTAGCTAGAGAGTAAATCCACACGGGAAGGAGTGATACTGGACCTGGTACCAATGAATGGAGAGAGTGTTTCTGATGTCATAGTGGGTGATCATTTAGAGATCAGTGATCATCGGATGGTATAGTTCAGGATTAGGGCACAGGCAGTGATGGTTTATTTAAAAGCAAGGGCCCTAAACTTTAGGAAACCTAACTGTCAAAAAAGTGGGGTATCTCAAGGAGCTGATAGCTGGATGGGAGCATTTAGAAGATGTAAAAAAGCAATGTGAGAAACTGAAAGAAGATACTGCAAGGGAAAAGCCCTATTTGTTAGGAAAGTAAATAAAAGTAAGAAGAAAAGAAGGCCATTATTATTTTTAACAGAAATAGCTGAAAATGCACGCTAAGAAAAGGGTACTGTTGATAAACTACAGATCGCAGAAGGGAAAAGACAGGTAATATCTGGAAAAAGTACAAGCAGCTTCACTGGTAGTGAAGAAAACAAAGTAAATGGAAGAAAAAAATAAAATAGTAAAATTGGGGAAGAAATTTATTTTTAGATATGTTAGTGACAGGAATAAGTGCAAAAGTGGCATTGTCAGACTCAAAAGTGCAAGGAATATACAGAGGCTGATGGGGAAGAAGCTGACTTACTTAGCAAATATTTCTCTTCATTGAGAAATTCCAAGGAATTTATATCTGGGTTTATATACCATAAGGGGAATTTTTTATGCCATTGTAAAGGCTTAGAATTTGTGGAAGCCACCAGTTTTTATCAATTGATAGAGGTATCCTTCAGGGGTATCACCCCATTGATGCCTGTGACTTCAACTATGACTTTTAGATTCCTTTCCACAGATTGGATTTGTTTATTAATTTATTTATCTTTGTGCTGTTTTACCATACTGGTTTTATTTGGTTATTGATGTATGTATATGCCCCAGATGCAGGCAATCTATCAAAACATGTTGGGCAGGTTTTAAATGTTATGTTTTAAGTATGGTTATTATAGTATACTGTTTATATAATTGTTTATAATAAATAGTGTTTTTCCTTTTTATCTTGTTTTTATCACCACGGTAATTTTATTGTAATATTATTTGTGGTGTCATTGCCTCTTTTTGCTTTTGCGAAACATATAAATGCATCATTATTTAGTGTTTTATGCACTAGTGTTATAATTTTGAATTTTGATCTCCAAACCATCCAAAGCCAATGTAGCACCAATAAAATGGGAGGAATGTGATCAAGTGACTTTCACTGGGCATTATCCAAGCAGCAGTATTCTGTACAGCTTAAAGAATGTGAATAGTTGCATGTGGAAGACCAACAAATAACATATTACAGTAATCAAAGTGTGAAATTACAAGTATATCTACTACCAACTGAAAATGATCATTACTCAAATAGATTTCAAATGTTTAACAAGCTGTACCTTTAAAAAGGTTTTCCTCACCACCTCTTTAATCTGAATAGTTATGCAGATTGAATCATCAATCCTTATTCCTAAATTCCTCACACTCCAATTAATAGGAAAAGAACAACCCACCTGAATACAAACAGGAGCATCTACATGAGATCCACAGTTAGAGTATCATAATTAATGTTATAAACTACAAACAGAGAAAGCAGTGGGTTCACATGAGATGCATCTGAAGATACTGAAGAAACTGGAAAGTTCTGGTGGCTGGGTTTTCTGAAATTTTCAATGCTTTAGAGTTGGGAGTGGTTCTGAAGGATTAGAAATGGTGAATGTGGTTCCTCTTCATAAAGGTGAAAGTAAAGAGGAAGGTAAGAGCTACTGCTCTGTAGCAGCAGATAAGCATGCAATAAATAAAACCAGGAGTCTTTTCAAGGATCCAAGCCAGTTTAATGTGCACAGGCTCAAGCAATAATCAATTTCAAAATGGCTGAGCAATGGTTTCTAGCAAAACAGCAACTTTTATAGACTTCTTCTCCATTCTAGACATAGGCAAACTTTTCATTGGTCCCAGTAACCCCTCTCACCCATCTATTGGTCCCGGTACCATTACGTAGCTATCCAATGGGGACCCTTGACTGGGCTCAGCACCTGGTTGCCCCCCTTCCAGTCCCAATTACAATGGTCAGTTCACTAACTTTGATACTTCTCTCCTCCAAGGTCGCTATCCAGCTGGAATATGTGGGAAAGCAGGGCACTGTAACCTTTCTTACAGCAAGTTAATTAATTCCATAGAAGCTTCTCACATCCTTATCAATACCAATTAGAGCTGTTTTCTGTCTTTTCTAAGTTTCGTTTCTGCTTAGCTATGTTCAGTTAAGCTGAGTTAAGTTTCAATTCTATGGTGTCATCATTCAGGGGGGTTTTCATTCCTCTGGGCCTAACTACAGGCTTCATTTATAGGTCAAGCTAGCCAGGCCTGTCTGATTAGTTCAATCAGCATGGAGCATAGGCCTTCGCCTACCACATTCCCCCCTTTGATTATTTTCACCCGCAAGTGAGAAAGGGTGAGAAGCAAATCACATAATACTAAATAAAGATATCACTCTGTGGTATAGGGTAGTAGTTTCGCATAGCTGGTGGCTTTGTAGCTGCCTTATGCTCTACAGTGTTAATAACTGAAGTTATCATCCGCAAGCAAAATGACAAGAAACAAGGGAGCAACAAGCAGATAGTCAAAGTCCATACTTTGGCAAGAGTGGGAAAAAGAACTAAAAGAATTAGAAGGTTCAGGAGCATTTATGCCGGACCACCAAGATGTCTTCTTTGTTGTGCTGTTGTAAAACTTCTGATTTAGACAGTCCAGCTGTCCGATCTTCATAGCAAATTGTGGTCCGGTGCGAACAAAACACAAACTGTCAACAATGGGGTGGGCCAATACCCACTCACTAGTAGTATTATGTAAATCAGTCTGATTGTAGGGGATGGAGTAATTCAGTTCTTGCGTCTCCCAGGGCCACTGATCTCCCATCTTAGTTCCTCCACAAAAGAAACAGTCAGAAGTGTGGAGACTAGATGCTATTGCTCCAGCAAATTCAAGAAACAAGTTCTGGGAGGCATGAGGAGTTGCAACGGTGGCTTGCATAGCCTTGTAGAAAGTCAAGATCTAGAACAACTGTTGAATTGGAGAGTATACCAATGCAAGTATAGGAAGAATGATAAAACAAGGTCCGAGTGACCTTCGGTCCAGTTCATGTTGTACTTATACAGGCTGCCCAGGGAGGTAAGGCAAAAGTCATCTCAAAGCACCCCAAGGCTGCTGCCAGAATAAAGCAATGATAAGGATTCACAATGAGCACAGTCTCTGGAAAATTGGTGGAACTGTCAACTTCCACAACAGATAACAGATGTAGGGTTGATTGTAGATCCTCAAGCTTCTGCCGTACGTAGACCTACCAGCTTTGTGGCAGAAGTAGGGCTGTAGATTCCAAAGTATCACTGTCCTCTGGGATGTCTCAATTTCTTACAATATCATAGCATAGTCTCTTAGGCTATTATTGCTTCCTTAGAGCAGTTCACTCTTTAGGAGATCAAAACAGTCTTTTCAGAGTATTTAGACACAGTCTCTTAGAAGATTCAATTTCTTAACAACACAGTCTCTTTCTGATGATTGCAGTTTTTTTTTTTTTTTTAAAGATCCAGATGCGAAGCTTACTTTCAGATAAACAGACAGTCTTGAAATAGTGCAGTTTCTGAGGGACCAATAAGTCTTAGGTCCGTGGCTGTTGTCGTAGGGTGAGGCGCAATGGAGTCTCAGGATGCTGTACAGCAGTCCAGTGATCAGGTTCAGAAGCAGTTGCTGGCTTTTACTCGACTATATTGGATCCAAGGTTCGAATTCTGCGACTTTTACTGCAGTTGGAGTTGACAGGATGATGACAACATAGGGTCCCTTCCAATGCAGGGCTAACGGTATCCTTCTTCACTCTTTGATCCACACCGAGACTCCAGGCTTGAAAGGATGCAGGGGTTCAGGCAAATTAATGGGTAGTCAATTTTTGTACCTAGGTATGAAGACTCTGCAAAACAGAACTTAAAACCAATAGTTCATGTCTAATAATTTCAGATCCTATCTGTCTCATATCTCCTTTTATTTCTTATACAACAGGCAGGGATTGCCCATACAGAATCTCAAAAAGGGGAAACTCCTAAAGACTTAGCAGGGGCTAAGTATATCCTAAGAAGGGCTATGGGAAGAACCTGGGGCCACTTCAGGTAAACCTCTTGGCAAAGTTTGGATAACTGAGATTTCAGGGTTCTATTCATACATTCTACTTTTCCTAAATTCTGAGATCTATAGGCAGTATGTATCTGTTAATATCAATATCTTGGGGCTATACTTAATGGACTTGCTTCCTAAGGTTATCCACCCTCATTCTTTGTACAGGGCCCCATGTGCATACAAGGTTGTAAGGGCATACTTGGAATCTGGGTATACATTTAGACAGGGCTCTTTTCCTATTGTTAGTGCTCTAGTGAGGGCTATCAGTTCAGCTTTCTGTGGTGAAGTTTCTGGGGCCAGGGCTGAGGACTCAACTACCAAATCAGGGGTCACCACTGCATATCTAGCACAACAATGTCTATTGATGATGAAACTGCCTTCAGCCACAAAGAAAGTCTGTTCAGAGTTCTCCAGAGAGACATCAGTCAAATCCAGGCGGCTTGAGAATACAGTGTCCATAATTTCTAAACAGTCATGATCAGGGGGTCAAGACCAACTGGTAACAACATAACAGGATTCAAAGCTTGACTGACCCTTCAGTTGTATCTGGGGTTTTCACACAACATACTCTAATACTTCAACATTCATAGATTTGTTAGCTAGTAGTTTCCTTTGTATTTCATATTGGTTAGAACAGAGTGTGGTACAGTAACTTGAAGATTCTGTCTCAAAGGGATTTTTCTTTTAGTTTTTGCTTACTAGGAAGGCTGTAGCTGTAACAGCTTCTCAAATAAGGTCCAAGAGATTGAGTCAACACTCCTAGAACATTTCCTTGTGACTCATGAACATAGAGACTGAAAGGTTTTCTGGACATCTGGTAGACCCAGAATTGGTGACAACATCAGAGTGTTTTTTTCAAAGATCAAAAGGCTGCATCCTGTTCAAGTCCCCATTCCAATGCAGACTTTTCCATTCCTTTGATAGCTTGATACAACGGTTTTGCTAGCAGCGCAAAATTGGGGATCCATATACAACATACTCTGTGGCACCCAAGAAGGCTCTCACTTGCCTCCTGGTGGTTGGAGTAGGAATACTGCATACAGCTTCTTTGCATTCTGGTCCCAGGCGTCGAATTCTGCTGGACAACTGGAATCCTAGATGTTTAACTTGTTGGACATAATTGCACCTTGGCTCTTGAGACTTTGTATCCAGCCTCATTGAGAAGGTGCAAGAGTTCACTGATGGCTTGTAGACATTCACTTTCTGAGTTGGTGGTTATGAGCAAGTTGTCCACATATTGAAGTAGAATTTTTTTCTCCTGGAATTACTGGATAACTTGTCAAATCTTTTGCTGAGTGAGGCAAGTTCTTGAATCCTTGAGGTAATCTTGTCCAGATGAGTTGGCCCCGCCTCCTTGTAGTGGGGTCTTGGGCTAAGCGTATGCAGAAAAACATTTTTTAAGTCCAGAATGATGAAATGTATAGCTTCAGCAGAGATCAGTTCCAAGAGAATATAAGGATTTTGGTACCGCTGGTTGTATAGTTTCAGCTGCATCATTCATTCTTCTTAGATCCTGCACTGGGCGGTAGCCACCTGTCCCAGGCTTCTTGACTGGCTTGAGGGTGACAATGACAGGGGCTATGTTCTTCGCTAGGCCAGGTGGATTATCTTCTGCCCATACTCCAGGTGGGGCTATAAGGTTGGTAGGTATACAGGAACTTGTTGACTTGACTGGAGGTGTGCTATAGAACCGCCACTCCTCTTCTCGGGGAACAGTCAGCACCATCAATCCAGCAGGTTTTGGGTTTACAGTCATTTGCATTTCTCCCTCTTCAGCAAAGGATATCTGTGCCTGAAGCTTTGCAAGCAGATCTCGGCCCCAAAAGTGGAATAAGGCACTCAGGCATATACAGGAACTGGTGCATTATTTTCTGTCCCCCTAGTTCACACATGCGGTTCTGCAGGAAAGGTTTTGCGGACTTAGCCCCAGTAGCTCTGATAGTGGTGATGCATCTGGCCTAGTCTTTATCCATGCTGTAGCCCTCTTTAGCTGCCACTTACTCTATAGCTACTTCCTTCTCCTACTAAAACATTGTGCTTGGTTTATTGTTTTATGACTCTGCAATCAAGTACTCCCTCCTCCCCTCCTGGGGAGGAGTCAAGATACGGGCATTCACTTCTCTAATGTCCTTCTCCTCTGTAATGGGCGCACTCACACCCAGTTTTCACTTCCTCTGCTCCTTTGATTAGGAAAACCTCCTCCACATCATTCAACTAAAATATCAGCAAAAAGATCTGTTCTCTTTTTCCATCTTACAATTTTTACTTTCTCTGTCCCTCTTCAACAATCCACATACTTTCTGATCAACTTTCATATTTCTGTAATTTCTGTTCATTAGTTCAATCAAGTCCTAAAACTTCTCAGTGTATAATGCAGTTTTTTCAGTTCTAAACAAGTCTGGTCAGCTGACTTTCACTTCTGGTCCAGAGGGGGTGCACATCCCCCTGCTGCGGAGGTGGCTGGCAAACTAGGGAATCTGCAGGGAGGAGTCCCCCCCCCTCTCCTGGGCTCTGTTTCTCCTAGCAACGCTCTATCCGGGAGGTTTTTTTTTTTTTTTTAATGTTCTACTTCTCTGCTGTGGGCACATTAGTTCACGCCTACCGGGGGGTGACATCATCGGTGGACTGGGCCCCATCCCCCCCTTAAGCACTCTGAACGGAGCTACTTACAGAGAGAGAAACTGATGGGACAGGATATCTAGAGATTCTGGGGCAAAATATGGTGAACAGCAGAAACCACTCCCTTTCACATAGCATTCCTAATTGGGACAGAGACATTTGATTACCATAGTCTTCAGTAAATCCCTTACTGAAATTCTTGATCATACTTGAAAGGACACTCATTAAAAAAACCTTATTACCGTAAACATAAGCTTAAATTGAGCACAGACATACAATTTAGATACAGTTCTTAAAATATCTTATAGAGAGAACTATAGCTATCTGTTACGTATGACTAAAATTAAATTTCTTAGCGAACTAACTGCCAGCCGTAGTCTGCATCTGCAAAAGAAAATATTATTTTATTTTTATTAAATCTTACAGTTCAGAAAGCAGATATTCAAGAGACATGAAACGAATACTTTTCCATGGCTGTGGTGGATATCTAAAATGCATATACACCCTCTTTTTTGTTTTGTTTTGTTTTGTTTTTTTAACAATAAATATGTCTTCTATCAGGTGCTTGCCACAGTAAATCAGGTAATAACGTCTTGGAATTTTAAAACAAATGAATTTATCTTGAATTGTAAAGGTCGTCATTAGTCACTAGTACAGATTTCAAAGATAAAATCCTAACACAATTTTCTTATTCACTCAGAATTTAAACCATTCATTCTCAGGTTGCAATCTGATACACTTCCAACCCAGAATGCCGCACCATCCCCCAAGGTTCTTAACCTCTATTTTTGAGGGACAAAGGAAAAACGCTTTATTTTCTCTCTCCTGTCTGTGTCCGTTAGTTTTTGAAACAACAGATATACTTCCTTTATTTTACACAAGCAAGAGACTGTTCAATCGGGAACGGCTGTCTCATTCCCTAGTAAGCTGTGTGAGCCACACCCCTCCGCTCACTGGAAACAAAATGATCACAGTTTCACAGACACACAGAGACATGCTAGCAAGAATCATTTAAATCAGTGTCAAGTCGTGATCTAATAATTACTTTGTAGGTTTATAAGTCAAAGGAAATAAACCCAAAAACAGTTTGCTTAGTTTATCATTTCTGAAAGGTAACAATAAAAATACAGACAAAGCAGAGAATATAACTAAAAACAGTTTACGGAGCTCCAATGAGGTTAATTCGACCTTCAAAACTAAAATTCTGACTAAATATTCCTATCGAATGGTATATAATACCTGACCATAGTAGAAGGAACATCACCATTAAAACACAGTGAATAATTGCCCTAAAATAAGCTCCAATTAGCAAAGCAGCAGAACGTTGAAAACATGAATTCATAGGGTTAAAAGGCACCTCTGCAGCAGACACGCCCCTTGTCAGCCTCACACTTACTGTAGGAAAGAACTGACTAAGTGAGACATGGTCTTGATTTTTCAGTGAGTCAAGCGGTAAATTGTTATAAATTACCCAACTGAATATAATCTTACATTAAACAAAGACACATAGACAAACGACACACATGCTAGCAACGTATTCCAGAATGCATTCATTTCTATCACAGAGGATCTCTAAAGGTAAAAAGTGGACTGTTGTAGTTGTTGTTATGGAAGGACAGACTAGATGGGCCTTGTGGTCTTTTTCTGTCGTCATGTTTCTATGTTTCTATGTTTCTATCTATTCTGACTAGTCTCATGCAAGTTCCAAATGCTAGAAGACGGGGGTTTCGCCCTGCTTTACTTACGCAGGGGTAGTCGGCCCGTCTTGGAGAGCTCTCTTACCAAATGCAAATTCAAATTCCAAATTCCAAAAAGGCAGTGGGTTCACCTCGCGCATACTCATGCAAGGTTAATTGGACCGCCTTTGAGAGGGGATCAGTGCTCTCTTTTCCAAGTTCCAAGTTCTCGAGATTACAAGTTACAAGTTTCAAATTCTTACTAAAAGTTTCACAAGTTTCAAACTGCAGTTCTAACTCATCTGTCTAGACAGGTTTTCAAAACTATACTTACCGGATCCGGTCCCCGATACTTCACTAGCTTCTGAGTTGGATCCTGGACTCCCCCGGGTCGGAGGTGTTGGCCAGCTGGACCCAGTGCCTGCTGAGGCCAGGCAGAACCCCCTCCGATACAAGAGGATCGGTGGGCCCAGGGAAATTCCCCTGCGTCGGATTGGCATGGTTCCAACTGGACCAAACCTCAAGGCGAATTACGTGGATTTATTCACTTGAACACCATCCACCACTCGCACTTCCAGGCCGAACGCACCAAGAAATGTAGCAGCCGATAAGCATGCAATAAATAAAACCAGGAGTCTTTTCAAGGATCCAAGCCAGTTTAATGTGCACAGGCTCAAGCAATAATCAATTTCAAAATGGCTGAGCAATGATTTCTAGCAAAACAGCAACTTTTATAGACTTCTTCTCCATTCTAGACATAGGCAAACTTTTCATTGGTCCCAGTAACCCCTCTCACCCATCTATTGGTCCCGGTACCATTACGTAGCTATCCAATGGGGACCCTTGACTGGGCTCAGCACCTGGTTGCCCCCCTTTCAGTCCCAATTACAATGGTCAGTTCACTAACTTTGATACTTCTCTCCTCCAAGGTCGCTATCCAGCTGGAATATGTAGGAAAGCAGGGCACTGTAACCTTTCTTACAGCAAGTTAATTAATTCCATAGAAGCTTCTCACATCCTTATCAATACCAATTAGAGCTGTTTTCTGTCTTTTCTAAGTTTCGTTTCTGCTTAGCTATGTTCAGTTAAGCTGAGTTAAGTTTCAATTCTATGGTGTCATCATTCAGGGGGGTTTTCATTCCTCTGGGCCTAACTACAGGCTTCATTTACAGGTCAAGCTAGCCAGGCCTGTCTGATTAGTTCAATCAGCATGGAGCATAGGCCTTCGCCTACCACAGCTCAATTGTCTGATTTTAATGGCAATACATTAATGGAACTGCTGCTAAAGTGAAAGATAGTCTAGTTTCTGATGCACCATAATATACCAGAAATACATCATGCCAGATGAATCTGATCAATTTCTCTGACTGGGTGACCATGGTGTTGGATCAGATATACTTAGATTCAGCAAGGTTTTCAATATGGCTTCTCATAGGCAAATTAGTATGGACTTTAAACTGACAGACAGGCTTAGAAACTGCTTTAGTGGGAAGTGACAAAGGGTGGAGGTAAATGTTCACTCTGAAGATAAAGGTGTTACCTGTGGTATGCTGAAGAAACTGGTCCTTGATCCAATTCTTTAAAAAAATTGTAAACAATATTGAAGATGGGCTTTTGGCAAAAGTTTGCTTTTTTGTAGATGATACCAAAATCTGCATGGATAAAATGAGGAGGGATTCGAAGAAGCTTGAAGAAGGGTTGGGAATTTGGCAGCTTAGATTTAATGCTAAAAAAATGCAAGGCTTTTCTTTGGGTTGCAAAAACCTAGGGAGCAGAAATCAGTTTATATAAACTGTAAGTCTGCGTTGGAGGAGGACAGAAGCAGTAACTAGTACAAAACCGAAACCACGGCACAGCGCGAAAGCCCTAAGGTAATTCGATCTTCACAGCTGTTGCCGCCATTGCAGGCCCCAGAGAGGGCCTGCAGCAGTGACAGTATTGAGAATCCACCTAGGGCACCTCCAATCCTTGCACTGGCCTTGTCTATAAGTATACTTTGGAGGAAAGCAGAAGAGGGTTGAAAATGACAGAGACATGTGGCCCTCTTCCAGTTCAAAGGAAGCTCTGAAATGACAAAGATGAAGGCAAAAGAGGATAGACTCAGGAATAACCAGAGGAAATATTTCTTTACAAAAGGGGTGGTGGATGAATGGACTAGCCTCCCAGTAGAGATAAACAATATTTGAAATCAAAATAGAATGGGATAAATAGAGAATCTCTGATAGAGAGGAAGGACTTGTAGAACTTAATAGTTCCTATGGATGGACAGAATGGATAGGCCATATGGTCTTAATTTGCAAATCTTTTCTATATTTTCCGCTTATGTTTCAGCACACTCATTATAATACAGGAAAGAAGCCGCCCTCCAGAAAAACGCACTGGGAGGCTCAAACATGTGCATCTACTCACAGTGTCATTTTGACATGCTCCACTGTTGGCAATGGTTTTAAGGCAGTGTAGCTAATGATCTTACCACAAAGGGTAAAGTTACCAGATTTTTGGAGAGCCAATATGGGACAACTGAGCTGAGCTGGGCCGGGCAGGGCAGGGCAGGGATCTTTACTCCTTAGGCATATTTTTCCTCATATTTTGAAATAACCAGTCTAGGTAGTATTCTGTAATTTCAAACGTTTAAAAAGACAGTAGCAGCTCTTCGAGTCGTGCATATATACAGTATATACTGTGATGCAGCAGAGGATACACAGCCCATGGAAGTGCAGGTAAAAGAAAGGCTTACCTCAGATTCAGCATTGGAAAGGAGCACTAGGCACACTGAAACAGTTGAGCAAAGGAAATTGTTACTGCGTAACAAACAGAAAGCTCGTCAGGAACACCTGATTGCAAATCCCCACGTCATGTGCAGGGCTGGGGATTACATAAGACAGGGTTCCAGTCAGTGGAAGGAGGGCAGAGGGAGAGAGAGGCACGATACAACTCAGGAGCACGGCAGAAGCCGGGGAGAGAGTAGCAAGAGGTGTGGCTACAATCAGCTGAGCAGAAACCCCAGAGGAGTGCTGGGAGAAAACTTTTCTCACGGAGAACCAGGAAGTGAAGGTAGCTCCAGCACTCAGGAACAGAGGTTTAAGGCAAGCTGTACTGGGAGAAGACCTGCTACCCGAGTTAGCCTTCAAGAGAAGCCAGGAGTGTCCCACTACACAGGAGACCGGTATGTGCCAGCTCTAAGCACAGGTCAGTTTAAAAGGAAAGTGTTGGGGGATGGGAACTCCAAGCATATGTGCACCATAAGAAATAGCTGCAAAGCTAGGACCAATTTCACTTCTGCACAACCAGCCTGGGAGGCTAGAGTCAAAAGATACAGGGAGCCAAGTACCAAGGCAATCCCTACAGATAGAAAGAAACCTCCATACGCTTACAGCGAGAGTTTTAAATCCTATAAGTGCCAAGGGCGCGATCCTGACCATAATTACACGAAGCAAGGAGATTCAGAGCTGTTGTTCTGGGAGGAAAGCCCAGGTAGAAGCTACTACAAGCCAGGGAGGTATAAACCCGAAGGGAGAAGAGCCTCCATTGAATGCCCTAGTGAGTTGTCACAAGACGCCGTGTCTGAATACCGTATACAAGAGGAGTCTGACACAGGGAGTTTGGGAAGTGCTGGAGAAAGCATGGTATGGGAAGATGGCAGCAGCCTTCAAGATCCCTCTCCCATGGATTGTAGTATCTGTTATAAATGCAGCCCTGCTGTTTGATTAAATGACAAAGAGAACTTTGTGCATGTAAACAAAAGAATATAAGTTTGCCACTATTTTTGTTTCTTCGCTTACACCTGAAGTTTCTGTTCTTGTTGATAGTCCGAGCGGGACGGGGAATAAAACCCATCTTATTTTTCATTCAATTTGCTCTGAGAGACTCTTTCATTTACACAGCCAGAGCAGTTTACTTGTTTTATAGACCCTAGGCAACCGCCTATTCAGGGTTAAAGGGCTCTAACCACGGGCCCCATCACAATACATATATTCTTAAATTTTAGTTTATACATACAGTTAAATAGTCTATACATTTTTAAAATTCCCCCATTTTTCAGAAAATTAGTTAAGTTTACATCGTCTCCTACCAAATTGAGAGTGGTATACAAGAGAAGCAAGGTCCTTTGCCTCTATCCCCACTGAAATTAGGGACAGGAGGTGATTATAGTCCATGGAGTCAGGGACACTCGCTGAAAATCAGGGAAATCTTGTATTCTGAACAAAGTGTAGCCTTCAAAGTATCCCATCTAGTTGTCCGAGAGGTACTTCCTTCCTAATTAAGCTCAAAGAACTCCCTAATAACTTGATTAATTTTGGATTTCAACTGCTCATATTCCAAAAACCTTGGACTAAACTCCACATAGTATGCATCTCTTCAGGTCCCTGATCAAGAAACTTAGAAATATAGAGAAACATAGAAACATGATGGCAAGAAAAGATCACATGGCCTATACAGTCTGCCCTTCCATACCAACTACTATAGTCCCTTTATTAGCTTTAGAAATCTTCTGTGTTGGTGCCATACTTTCTTGGATTCATATACTGTCCTGGTCTCTTATGCATCCATGGGGAGACTATTCCATACATCTACCACTCTTTTTGTAAATAAATATTTCCACATATTATTCCTGAGTCTATCCACCCTTTCACCTTAATCTATGTCCCCTCATTGCAGAACTTTCTTTCAATTGAAAGAGGCTCTCCTCCTGTGCATTTATGCTATGGAGGTATTTAAATGTCTCTACCAATCTCTTCTCCCCTGCCTTTCTTTCAAAGTATACATATTAAGATCTTTAGATCTATCCCAATATGCCTTATGATGAAGACCACTAACCATTTTAGTAGTCACCCTCTACACCGACTCCATCATGTTTATATACTTTTGAAGGTGTGGTCTCCAGAATTGTCCACAATACACCAAATGAGGTCGCATCAGAGACTTATACAGAGGCACTATCACCTCCTTTTTTCTGCTGACCATTCCTCTCCCTATGCACCCAAGCATCCTTCTGGTTTTTACCATCCCTTTTCTACCTGTCAAACCACTTTGAGATCATTAGAAACAATCACATCCAGGTCCTGCTCTTCTTTCTTGAACAGAAGTACTTCACCCTTTTGCAGTCCAAATGCATGGCCCTGCATTTTTTTAGCATTAAATCTCAGCTACCAAATTCTTAACCATTTTTCAAGCTTAGCGGGATCCTTCCTCATGTTATCTACTTCTCGCTTGGTGTCTACTCTATTGCAGATTTTGGTATCATCCACACAAGCCAAATCTAGGGCTTTCCCTTGATCCAACTCTGTGGTCACCCAATCAGAAATCAATCAGCTTTGTCTGACAAGATCTACCTCTGGTAATCCTATGCTTCCTCAGATCCTGCAAGCCACTAGACTCCAGAAACCTCACTATCCTCTGTTTTAGCAGTGTTTCCATTAATTTACTCACCACAGAAGTCAGACTAACCAGCCTTTAGTTCTCAACCTCACCCTTACTTCCCTCTCCTATTTACCTGGGAGCTTTCTTCACCTATCTGCAACAAATTTAGTTTGAAGCCTTCTTTAGTAGGTTAGCCATTCTGCTGTGGAAGACACTTTGACTGTTTCTGGATAGGTGGAGATGGGTTCCTGGATAGATGAGCACCATCTCTGCTTAGCAGTCCTTGAAAAATCATCCCATGATCCAGAAAACCAAAACATTCGCGATGACACTATCCACGCAGCCATGCATTCATCTCCAGGATACGAGCTTATTTGCCATGGCCTTTACTCTCAACAGGGAGGATTGAAGGGAACAACACCTGTGCACCTATCTGCTTCACCCTCTCTCCCATAGCCATGAAGTCATACTCGTTATGCTCAGAGGGATATCTAGCGATATCATTTGTGTTCACATGAATGAGCATCATCAGATAATAGTCAGTAGGCTTTATGAGTCTTGACAAACTCTAATATCTCGGATTTGGAATCCTGGCAGAGAGCACACCTCTTTAGACAGCAAGTCTGGTCAGCAGATGGATACCTCAGTACCACTAAGAAGAGAATTACCAATCACCACTACCCTTTTCTTCCTTGTGGTCATTGATTCTACAACTTTGGGGTGCTTGAGCTCTGATTCTTCCCATTTCTGGGATGTTTTCACTTCCTCGACTTCCAGGGCTGCATACTGGTTCTTCAGTTCTTCAGGTTCTGGTGACTTGTTTCCAACTCAGTACCTGGTAAGCCTTAGATATTTTTCCTTTGATTTGCAAACTTCTGTACATTAGAATATCTTCTTTTTGCTTAAAGTCATCCTCTATAATAAGTAGGAGAAATCCATTGAAATCAGTACATATAGCAAAAGAATTGAATAAAATCCGGGAGCCTCATAGACGGACCATAAAAAATTATTACACATATCATGCCTATGTCATGCTAGTTTGTCACCTAGATCTGTCATCCCTCAGAATCCGATTTTTAAGAAATTAAGGTGAGGTTGGATGATATTTTAATGAGAATTGCCAATGTGTTCTTTTCTTTGCATCTTGATACAACAAATGAGTTTCTTAAAGTACAGCATTTCAGGATTCATTATATGCAGATAATTAAGAATCTTGTTCCTCTTGATCATATATTTTTAGCCCATTATTGTTAATGGGCAGTATAGTAGTTGTTGTCACCATAGTTATTATAAGGTATAATTACACAAGATGCATTCAGTGGCTACATTTCACTACACACATTATTCACCATAGCTTTGCTTTTATAACAGGATTGAAACTAACAAGGTAAAACTTACAAAACTCTACAGCTTTATCTCTGCAGCCCAGCCTGTTCTTCATGGACCAGGCACGCAGAGAGGCTTGCTAGCCTGATTATGAGTGTACAAAATCCTACCTTGCACAGCATTTGTTTCCACTGAAATCTTCAAGATAGGAAAATATATGGCTTATATTTTTTTAGCAACAGAACTAGATGGAGCTCCAGTTATAATATATAATTAGTGAGTTTTTAACAGTGGAGTTAAAATAAAAAGATGCATGTTCCCACTAAGAAATCAGAACCTACTGATATTTTACCTCTAACAAAACTGAGATAATCCAAAAGTTTTGAGCTTATGTCATGCAACAACTCTCACCCACAGGTCAGTGTAAATCCCGAGCAGCCTATCATCTTACCAGCTAACCCAAGATACACAAAGGAAACTAAAAGAGACTGTTTTATTGCATACTTCAAAATTAGCAACTCAGGCTGAAGAAGATGATTCATCTTTGGCAAGTTTTGTGACTGGGTTATTCCCTTTCTGTGGGGAAGACATTATTGATTTTATCTCACACCTTTTCCAGAAGTAGGTCAAGGAAAATTATATTTAGGAGCAGTAAGTATGTCCCTGTTCTCAGAGGGCTTCCAGTCTAAGCTTATATCTGAGTCCTTTGCTGTAACCATTAGACTATGCCTCATTCCAGTGGGCAGTGCGTCTAAAGCTCTGACTGCAGGGGCTTCTGTTCAGTGTTCACATCAAAGAGAGTCCTTCTATACGCCCACAAGTTTCATCTATGGTAGGGCACCATTTTGATTGCTTTATAAGCACTGAAAACAAAGTGATGATGCAGTTTAAAAAGAATAAAGAAAAGGATAAAGCAAGCAACTCAATTAGTAGCTAATATCTCAATTAAAATTAAACCTCATTATAAACAGGCAATAATTCAAAGACCTTGTCTCTGGCATAGCGCCAGAGAATATTTTAATTAGAGAGTGTAATAAAAGTTTAAAAGAGCTAGAGAAAAAACATTTTGCAAAGTTAAAAGAAGAGAGGAGTAACTTTGGAAGGAGAAGAATAAAAGTCACAAACCATAACTGAGAAAATCCTGGTTGTCGTAATCAAATCCCAATTGTATGGGCATGAAAACTTGAGCATGGAAGAAGCAGATTGGCTGATGACAATCAGTGAACATCAATACTAGTCCTCTTGAAGGTTTATATATACTGGAACAGTTCATCTCGATCTTGAAAGACTTTGGTTGAGTTGTTGATTGTGACTCTCATACTCATTGGATATAGCACACCATTTCCGTCATTATGTTCTTTAATCTCTTTTCTCATTCTGAAAAAAAAAATCCTTTAATCTGCTGTGGTGTTATTTGAGCATGGAAGTATTAGGAAGTGTTTCCTTACCTGAGTAATTGCGTCCCTGCCTTTTGCTTGTAACAGCATTTCCAAAGCTTGTGTATAACAGAAACAACTTTGGCATTCAGGTTTTTGTGGGAGAGAATCCGGTGTTCTCTTTCTATTTTGAAATTCTTGTCAAATTTCAATTGCAGAAGTTAAGATATGAATTTTTCTATAAATGCAATGGTGTAGACTCTTCAGCTCCTTCTGGTAAGATAAGGATTCTTTGATTGTTCCTGCAGCTCGTGTTGTTCCAAATCCCTCAGGAGTTGATTGATTTTTTTATGGGTTGTCTTTGGCAATTTTCATTTATGTTTGTAGTCTTTCTGTGGTAATCTCACTATGCTCCATTCTTTGTTGAAAAGCAGTGAGTTGGGAAGCCATTCCAGCCACCTCTGATCATTTTTTTAAAAACACATTCCAGCAAGGCTGCTGTTTAGGTGAAATCTGGGATGTCCATGTCAAAATGTCCGAATTTACATGGGAGAGGCAGCAGCAAAGGTGGACATGTGTAAATGCCATCTAAAGTCTCCCTATCTCTGCTCAGAAAGGTAAACATGTCTGCGGCAATACAGAGTGAGATGGGGACATGCGAAAAACTGGTTAATTTCAGAAACATGCACGTGCCAGTATTTTGAGATGCTGGACAAAAGATAACGAGGTAGTTATCAACCAGCATCCTCTAACATGTCCTTTTTATTCTTTTTATGTGACTTCTAGTACTCAATAGTGCTTATTAGTGGTTATCTTTTAAGTAATAAGCACTATTGAACACTACAAGTCACATAAAAAGAATAACAAGGACATGTTGGAGGATAATGGTTGATAGCTACATCAATATCTTTTGTCCGACATATGTTTTGAATATTCTTTGGAGCATCTTTAACTTGTATAGGAAGTTGTGAACACACTTGGTGGAAGATTTTTCGTATACTTTTAGGTCTGATTTTTTTAAACTTTCTGAGTATTTTGAGATGTGCACGTGTATGTGTTACCACATACATGTCCTGAGCTTCTATTAGTGAAAAAGAGATGATAACACTATGCTATGTACCTACTAGGTTTCTTTGAGTTGGCAAAACATATGGAGGGAGTAAGGGGGCCAGGGCCAGAGCCAGATGCATGGAGGTCCCCGCCACACAATCCAGGCCATGACAGACCAGTCGTTGGTCAGGCAGTGGAGATATTGGGGGCTAGAACTGTGGATGTTAGGGGCACCGGCAGGGAGGACAACCTTGCAGGCGGAAGGAACACACCGGGCTGCCCACAAGCTCAATTCTGGCAACCATAGGAATGTTTTGTTCCCACGGACCAGAATCAGATCCTAAGATCTCAGTCTTCATGGGGGACATCCGGACAGCCCAGATGTCCCCCTCCTGGAATCAGGCTCAAAGTCTGCTTCAATTCTGCCAAATTTTAGTGCAGCCATCCTCAAAACAGGTTCTCATTGTGATAATTAAATTTTTTTACACCCAGCTGAAGTGGTTTAAGCAGAAAAAGTTGTTTAAATAGAATTCTCTGCAGAAGCTCTTTTCCTATACATCCATCTTGGAAGAAGCTCTCTGTCTTCCTTCCCTACAAACTTCCTAATAAACCAAACTAAACTGATGACTCCTAGATCTATTTCTCTACATCAAAAATTTCACCAGGAATCTATTCCCAAATGTTAAGCAGTTTGACATCTCAAAGATTCTGCCAAATGTGGAGCCTTTTGTAAAATATCAAAGTGGATGTCAGCAAATACTAAAGTATTTGATGACACATCCTGAAGGAGAAGCAATTTTAAAAAGCTACTGTACACATGGGGCAAAAGAACATTCTACTCTCCTGCAATGTGCATTAAGCAGCTTTAAAATTGCTGCAACCGACATTCATGCATTTCCCTAACCCGACTCCCATGTCCTCCTTATAGCCCCATGCCACTTATTTTAGTTTTATAACAGTTTATACCACTTTTCTGAAATGTCAACCAAAATGGTGTACAAACATAAAAACAACAAAATTCATAAAATCCCAGCAAACTCCACCCCCCAACATAAAAACTTTCCTCTCCTTCACCCGAATCCCAACTACTCTGCCATCTCAGCCTGTATGACAGCAGTCACTGAATGGTTAACACAACGCAATCTGGAAATCAACTACAGTAAATCAGAAGCCCTCATAATCATGAGAGACTTCACATTTAACAACCCTGACATCTTACCAATAGGAAACAGATCAATCCTGGTAAAAAGCCACTCCTTTACTCCCCTCAAACAGTTTAACTGACCCACAGCTTCCTCTATCTCATCCAATAAAGGGACCATTAACTGGATTTCGTTGCCCTATGCATAGAAACCAGTCTCAAAAGACTGAATCAGACAGCCCAAAGGTTATAATTATATATCAAATAATAACAGAAACAGAGGGGAGCCCTGTGGCCCTTCCCATTCCTAGCCATATACTTGAGATTTCCCCTCTTCTCACAGACTCTGAATGAACCTATTCTAGTACTGTCCCTCCCAACACCCAGTGCCCCACAACATTCAAGCAGCAGCTCCTTTTCTATGAAGTCAAAATCTACCAACAAATCAATGATATCGACAACACCGAAACACACTTGTCCAAAAAGGCATACATTTGGTCTAATAATGTTAACAGCAGGCTTTTTGTTCTACTACCCCTTTGGAATCCCCCATGACCTACAACTAGTAAAGAAAAGTCTTCCACATAAGAAACTATTTGTGATAAACTTCCTTCTCAAAAATTTTAGAAAACATAGGCAAATTAGAGATGGGTCTGTAATTCTAACAAACTGTTTTATCCCTACCTACCTTTTTCAACACTGCCTCTTTTAACCTCGCTGGGATCCGCCCCTGGCTCAACAAAGCATTTATCAGATCCAGCACCCAATGCAACATTGACTGAGAAACACTTTTAAATCTTCCAGTGGGGGCCAGGTCCAACCCTGAAAAAGTTACCCATAATCTATTCAGTAGCTATGTTAAACGCAATCTCGTAACTGGCATAATTTCCTCCAACCTCTGCATATGTAACCCTCCCTCCCTCATCACTGCCTGCTGCCCCTGTCCTTCTATTCCTTGCTTTAACTTCTTCACATTCTCCAAAAAGAACTTTGTCATCCTATCTACCTCCATTCCATCCTTACCTACTCCATCCCTCCTGAGCCCATCCCTCCCCGAGCACTTCTCGGAACATCTCTGCCCATGCTATCCTCTGTGAAAAGACCACCTTCTTAGAACACTGGATGTTTTGCATGTACACATTAGCAGCCTGTCTCCACTTTTTCCTATCCTCCCCAAAATGCATCCACTTCCATTCCTTTTCCAACCTCTACAACCTCCTCTTCTGTATATGCAACTCATGAGTATACTACGTCCTCTTTTCCACTGCTCGCACACACACTTCTCCCTGGAGCCACCTCATCCAAAGCTTCAGACACCACCTGGTGCCATTTTTTTAACTGAACACCACCAACTCATCTACCCCACTTTCCTCCATCCAATAGCAACCTCTGTCCACCTATCTACATCTTACTTCTTTCTCACCTCCTTCCACCTCCTCTCAAAATTCCCTCTATCCATTGACTTTCCCACCACCACCTCTCCAACAACACCAAAAAGAGATCTGAACAGGGAACCAGTTGTATTTCTTTGATCTGCAACCCATCTTCCTCCAACAAATCTTTACTCAAACACCACATCCAAGTATGTCTACCCTGGTGCATTGCCCCTTGCACAATTTGAACCAACCTTCCCTCCAATAGTGCCAACAGCAACAAAGCTGTCTTCTCACTCCCTGACACATCCACTTGAGCATTAAAATCACCCACAATTAACATATCTCTACAACACACACACTTATATAAAATCCCCTCCACCAATGAATCCCACAATTCCCAACTCATATTTGGAGGACAATACAATCCCAACATTTCACTCACCCTACTCCCTCCTGCTTTTATTAACACACCCAAAGTCCTCAGGCAAATCCAACTCCTCCTGAGATGAAAGTACATCCTTTTTAATATGTGCCATCATCCCCCCATCCCTCTTCTACCACTCCTACCCATTTGCACCACCAAATAACCACACTGCTCTATCATACCCTCTACCAATCCCTTACCCTCTGATACCTATGTTTCTGTTAGAAGTAAACAACCTAACACCATATCCAGAAGTACTGTAAATCTTGCACCAGTCCCAGATGTCGTTTCGGGTATGGGCAGTCAGCTCTTGGACCCATTGTCTTGCAAAAGCACAAGGCCTATCAAGGATATTTGCAAAACTGGGTGAAATTAAGTTACAATACAACAATAAAATAGAAATAAAATATAAAAAACATAGAATACATATTGGTAAATGAGTAAAAAAGAGAGAGAGAGAGAATAAATAAATAAATCCTTTATTTAAAAAAGGTACATTCTGCACAACAACCTGTTTTCTTTCTAGTTTATTTTCAGGAAGTTCCTGACTCTTGGATAGTAGGCTGAACAAAATCTCTTGCATCTCAGCAACTTAAACTGAACAAAAATTAAAGTTGATTCCAAAAACCAAGTTTTAAGTATTTTCTTAATCTTGTGGAAAGAATGTTATTGATGTAGATATAAAGGAAAGGCATTCCACGATGAAGGGGCTAGAATGGAAAATGTTGGTTGGATTATTTTCACACAAAACAGAGGGGGAAGTGGGACTTGATGCTTGGGAAGATCCGAGCATGCAAAGAGAAGTGAAAAGGATCAAAAGGGTAGCCAAATGAGGTATAGTGCCTTGTAGCTAAGACTTAGGGCTATGTTTACTAATCGGTGGTAGCGGCTTCTGTGCGATATCGGAGCCGCGGCCACATTGAATTCAATATCGATATCGCATGGATGCCACTATCGCCAATTAGTAAACATACCCCTTAAAATCTTACAGGGGGGAATTTTTGAAGAGTTTTAGCCAGTTATCATGTTATCATGATTACCGCGATGTTCAGTGGCACTAATTGCTCAGTGCCATTGAATATCTGCACAGAGCAATGACAAATGCCCAGGGCAATCTGATTTAAGGGGAGCATATTCAGTGGCAGCTAAGCTAAATAAAGCTCCTATCTGCCCCCACTTTAAATAAATCTGGATATCCACTGGTGGAACATATCCAGTTTCCACTGCTGAATATCTGGGTTGGCCAGACACCGGCGCCGATATCTAGATATCGGCTATTTTCAGCCACTACCAGTTGAATTTAGCAGAGCCATTGACCTATACTAACTAATTAATCTATCTGGTCAGTAGCTAAATATCAATGCTAACTGGATAATGGCTGTCACTACCCCTGATCCACCCAGAGATCACAGATCCACCCAGAGATCACAGATAGCTCTGGGCATGGAGGGGTCTAGTCTAGCAGGAGGTTGGGTGATGCTTCTTAATTGCTTTGGGGATTTGGGGGTGGGGGGTTCAAGGAGGATACTTAATTACTTAGGGGTTTTCAAGCTTCAGGGGTGGTAGTGATGCTGTAAGGAGAGATGGTGGGGTCATCAGCCTTTCCAGCTGTCCTTTTGTTGGCAATTGTGCATACCTTGGGGCAGGTGCAGAATCAGATAATGGAAATGTTTGATATCCATGTCTATTCTCCTAAAATAAGGAATACATGTCAATGTTTTGGTCTGCCCAAACTACACCTCTTTGAAATCTGTACATGGTGTGGAGCTCCATGTGTAAATAGTGGCATTCTAAAGTTGCTGCTTGCATGTATAACTGACCAGGTGCCTTCTCCATTTCCAGATCTAGGTGCCTCTTATAAACTTACCCCTGCATCATCAAGTTGGAGCTCCTTCTTTCCCTCAGACTCCCTTCTCTTCAGCCTTCCTTTTCTGTCTCTGAGGTGGGGAGAGGCGCGACATTCTCTTCTGATTCCCTTGGCTCATAACCTTGGGGTATCTTCGATCCCGCACCCTCTTTCTCTATGTACAATCATTTTTTTCCTTTTCTACACTGATAAAATCTGCCCCTTTTCTCTGAGCATGCTCATCCACTCTTTCATTATCTCACACTTAAACTACAACAACTTACTCCTCACGAGCCTTCCACAGAACCATCTTTCCTCACTGTAATCTGTTCAAAATGTAGCTGCTCAACTTATCGTCCTTCATTTCTACTATGACCATGTAACTCCTCTCTTCAAGCCATTGCATCAACCATCTCTACATACGGTTCACACTTCTATTGCTCATCTACTGTACATGTCCCATTCCCTCTACAGCTCCTCATTACTTCTCTTTATTCTCTCTACACTGCGCCTCATGAACTCCATTCATCTGGCAAGTCACTTTTCTTTACGTCCTTTTCCTCCATTGATATCTCCCAGCCACACTTTTTCAACCCTACTGTGCCCTTACCCTGGAACAGACTTCCTGAGCTGTCACATCCTGCTCCCTCTCTAGCCATTTTCAAAGTCAGGTTAGAAGCTCATCTTTTTTTAGGCTGCGTTCCCATCATGACCAGGTCTCTCTAATGTACTCTCCAAGAATTCCTTGTTCCTCATGCACGTTTCTCTTGACTAGATTATATGTTGTGTGGAGCGGGGCTATTTCTTATATGTGACTGTGTGGCACTGTGCATACCGGGTCAACATTATAACTAATAGCAGAAGTAGTAGAGAAAGATGGAAGCAGTAATTTCAGTTCAGGAAACAGAGAACGTAAAATGAAAATGAAAAACAATCTCAAAAATGGTGTTTTGCATGCATTTGCTGTATGTATTATAGCTGCAGCATAAGGTATAAAATGTTATAACAAAGTAGAGAACAATAAAAAGTTGTATTTGGAAACCTAACTTCTGGTGCACAGCGCTGAATAGAAAAGATAAATCACACTGGGTGTTTGGTGGTGCTGTTTTTGTGCACTGCTAACTTCTTGATTTAAAACCATCTGTCCCTTCAATTTACAATGCATCTCTCTGAATAAGTTTTAGTCATTTTTGTTTATATGGCAGGTGGGAGACAAACTACAGTATATTGAAGAATATATTTGAGAGAGCCAGAATATAAAGTCATATAAAAACAACATATGTATGTGCATCCTCCTTTGTATGAATAACTTTGCTATGCTACCACAGGGTGGGTGTGCCTCTTGTTGAGTACTTGCAATTCCCATAAGATTTATATATCTCATCACGTCTCTCCTTTAGCATCTGTTGCATCTGCTGCTGTACCATATTTGTGATTTCCAAGAGGCCAAGCTCCCTGCCGAGAAGGTAATTTTATAAGGAGTTGCAGAAAGTTGCATGTCATCTAAATATGTAAATCATGAATTTTTAGTGATTCATGTGCCTTGATGGGCCTTTACACGTGTAGTTTAGGTGACGGCTATCTATAAATATTTGGATAAGGCAGATAGGTGTTCACATAAGCGAATCATGGGCAAAGTGTGGGCAGAGGGTGCAGTTGCATACTTATTTGATAAAATATGTGTGTAAGCACAGATGGGTTATTTTGGAAGCCCTATTCGTGCATTGGATGTCTGAAAATGGGCAAAGAGACGTCCAAAGCTATTTTAAAAGCTGGGTCTGTGGACGTTCAAAGCGTGAGGACTACCAAGTCTGAATGGGGTCATGGAGGAGGCATTCCCTGGACGTCACTGCCTGATCTCAGAAACCTCCTAGATGTCCAGAGTTATGTTTAAGTTTAGATTGGCTCCAGGCACAAATAAGCATTGGGAAAGTGCTTGTTTTGGTTGAAGAATAGAGAAAATAGCACTCTATCATCCCCAGTACTCAGCACAATCACAATAGCAGCAGTTGGATTTGAATCCTGGATTCCCTGTTCCTAACCCGCTACTCTAGCCACTAGGCTATTCCTAGATATCTAGGTTCTGAAATACTATTCTGGGAGTGACTACGTAGATGACCCTGCAAACATCCCCCTCTCTTTTTATATGATGTTATATGCTGTTCCACCATATCATGTTTTCTGTATCACTACGTGTTTAATTGTTCAATATAAAACATTTTGACTGGTATCAAAATGGTATATTAAAACCAGTTAAATACATCAATAAATAAGTATTGGGCATGCCCATGTATGTGAAATCGTGTCTGCACCTGGACGTGCCTGGTATTTTTTCAGACGTTCTGGCTTAGATGTCCCAGATTGCACTTGAATGTCCTTTCTAAAATGTCCCCTCTGTAGGTATACATTTCAACCAGCCATAGGGCTGCTTTAAATGCTCATACTTATATGTAATAAGCCTTCTCAACCTCATGGCCCTATTTTAAAAAATGCACAATCACTTTACTTTATGAAAAAGATATGAAATAGGCACGCTAAAAAATGCATTAACCTAGATGCCCTTTATAAAATTTCCCTCCATATGTTTAGGTGTTTTTTCTGCTGTTAGATAAGTGAAAAAAAACCTATCCTTACTGTAAAGTTGTTGCATTACTAATATTGATTCTGCCTAGTTTATTTTTATTTTCAAAAAAAGGTGATGCTTTTTGCCAGTTCTAGGCTAAGATCTGGCCACATCTCATAATTAGATTAGGCTGGATCAGAAAGGCCACAAAAGAAAATGTTCCTTGGAGTAAAATAAGAGTGTGCATTTCTCACAGAATGTTGAAATGGGAGTCCATTCTAAATGATAATCAAAATAGTTCTTGCTTTAGAGTTGTGTGACTAAGGATCATTTTTTACCAAAATGCGTTAAGCAGTTGTCAGAGTAATAAACATAGTGTTAGTATACTATGGCGATTAGGAAGACTGTAGGAAGCCGGAAACCATTAGGAATCTTCGTCTTCCCTGACAGTCCTAGGAAAACACAGGGAAAGCACATGAATAAGCTTTCCATTAGAAATGGGGAAAGATCCCATTAAAGAATGGGGCAGGGCAACCAGCCAAGTTCTGCGACTTCCGGAAGGCAGTAAGCTGCTGTCTATATAAGCACATTGGGCCCGATTCCGTTCTCGATTGCTATCTCTTTTGTACGTCCGGATAACCTGGACGTACAAAGGAGATCGCGATTCTGATCCCACGGGGCACTGTACATGCAGGCTGGGACTGCTATTCAGTTCTGGCCTGCACGTACAGTGAAGCCTGACTAACTCAGTCAGGGCATTTAAATGGAGTCGCAGCACCGTGTTGCCATGGCGCCGCAGCTCCATTTAAATGCCGCAATGCTGGCCACCAACGAAAAAGTTAATTCCCCGCAGCCCGACCCCGGATACAGCCTCCTAAGGCCAGGGTCAGGCTGCAGGGATTTAACTTTTGCCCCCCCCCCCCCCGCCCCTTCCGCACCCTGGAGCTGCTGTTCCCTTCCTCACGTTTTCTCTGGCCCTTCTCAATTGTCGTTCTATCCGCTCTAAAACTCACCTTGTCCATGATCTCCTCATTCAACACTCTCTGGACGCCCTCTTCATCATGGAGTCTTGGCTCCGGGAGGGGGAGGACACCCTCCTTCATCAATGCCTTCCTCCCGTTTTTTCTGCCTTCCATACCCCCCGCCGCTCCGGCGGCGGAGTAGCACTTATATATCGGTCTTCCCTTTCCTTATCTCTGGTATCGCCTCCCCTGCCTACCCTGAATCTCTTTTGGTGCGTTCTGCTTCTTCCCCTCCTATTTACTTTCTCCTCTTGTATGTTCCCCCCTCTTTACTCCCTGATCTCTGGGACTCCCTCCTCACCACACTCTCCGACACTGCCCTCCTCTCTCCTCATCTGGTCACGTTGGGTGACTTTAATGCTCACTTAAATCCTCCCTCTCGTTCCCGTGATAAGGCCCTCTCCTCTCTGTTCTCTGATTTGTCTTTTACCCAACATGTTTCCTGTTCTACCCATGCTTTTGGTCGATCCCTGGACCTTATCCTCACTTTAGACCCTTCACCTTTCCTCCCCTCAAATATCTTCTCGAGCCCCATTCCCTGGTCTGATCATCACTGTCTTTTCTTTTCCTTCCCTTTTCCCTCTTCTGGGCGGTTGAGCCCTTCTTCCTCTGCTACACCACTGCTTCGACGTTGTTTCACTCCGAATTCTCTCCCTTCCTTTCTTCCAGCTCACGATCTTTTGCCCCCAGACTTCTCTTCCCTTCCTATCGACCGCCAGGTTGACCTTTGGTCTTCCTCTCTCTCAGCTGCCCTTGATGTCGTAGCACCTTTTCGTCCTGTGGCTCCTCGTTCCCCCTCTCATCACTCCTGGTTTCACTCTGGTCTCCTTCTTCTTCGTTCCAATCTCCGTCGCGCGGAGCGGTTTTGGAGGAAGCATCGCTCTCCTGCGTTTCTTGCCTATTATCAGTCGGTCCAGCTCTCCTACCGCTCTGCAATTACCTCAGCTAAACACTCCCATTATTCCCGCCTCATTTCTACGTCCTCTAACTCTGCCAGACGCCTCTTTCTTATCCTTAAATCTATCTCCTCTACCTCCTCTGCCCCTTCCATCCCCTCCAATCCCCCTCCTAGTCCCTCCACTCTTGCTTCGTTCTTCACTGGCAAGATTCTTTCCCTCCGTTCCTCTTTCTCTGCTTGCCCCCCCCCCCCTTATCCCCTCTTCCCTCCTCTCTTTCCTCTCTCTTTCTCTCTCCCTCTCCATCTTCACCTCCTTTGTCTCCCTCTCATATCTTTCCTCACAGCTGGTGCTCTTTTTCTCCCATTTCCTCTCCTGAACTTCTCAAGGTCATTTCTACCGCCCACCAAACTACCTGCTCTCTTGATCCACTGCCCTCTTCTTGGCTGCTTAACCCTGACATTGCACTTGTCCCTTCTATTCTTTCCATCATTAATTCCAGCCTTTCCTCTGGTTTTTTTTCCATCCCATTGGAAGCATGCTATTGTCCGCCCCCTCCTGAAAAAGCCTTCCCTCGATCCTTCTCTTCCTGCCAATTGGCGTCCTGTGTCCAACCTTCCCTTTCTGTCCAAGGTTCTTGAAAAACTTGTCTTCTTCCAATTGGCTTTACATCTTGAGTCCACCCATGCCCTTCACCCCCGTCAATCTGGTTTCCGTCCCGGTCACAGCACCGAAACTGTCCTCACAGCTTTGCTTTCTGAAATTCACCACTCCCACGACCGTGGTGATATCTCACTTGTGGTTTCTCTGGATCTGTCTTCTGCTTTTGATGTAGTCGATCACCGCACTCTCTTGTCTCGTTTGTCTGACTTTGGTATCCGTGGTACTGTTCTCCAGTGGTTTCACTCTTTTCTCTCCTGCCGCACCTTTTCTGTTCACTCGGGTAATTCTGTGTCCCCCCCTACACCAGCTACCTGTGGTGTTCCCCAGGGTTCTATTCTTGCCCCTTTGCTTTTCAATGCTTTCCTTGCTCCTCTCGCTCTGTTGATTCAACAGTCTGCTCTTTCTTTTTATATTTACGCTGATGATATTCTTCTGGTTCACCACACCTCTCCCTCCTTTCCAGATCTTGCTCCTCTTAACCTCTGTCTGTCCTCTATTTCTTCCTGGTTTGATTCTAATTTCATGCATGCCAATCCTGCCAAATCCTCCGCCCTCTGGATTACTTTTGGTCTTCCTCCCCCTCAGTTGCTACCTGTCATGGGCTCTCATTCTATACCTTCTGCCCCAACCCTCCGCTATCTGGGTGTTACCCTGGATCCATCCCTCTCTTTTCACGACCACATCTCTTCTGTTGTCCGTTCTTCCTTCTTTCACCTACGTCGCATTAAGGCCGTCCATTCCTTTCTCCCCTCATCCTCTGTTGTCACCCTTGTCCAGTCTTTAATCATTTCTCGTCTTGATTATTGTAATGTTGTCTATGCCGGTCTCCCTTCCTATCAACTTCGTCGTCTTCAGCTTGTTCAGAATGTTGCCGCCCGTCTGGTTACCTCATCTCCTTCTCGTTCACATGTGTCTCCGTGTCTCTTTTCCTTGCACTGGCTTCCTATCAAGTTTCGGTTTATATTCAAGTTGCTCATTCTTGTTCATAGGGCCCTTCACTCTGACACTCCTCAGTACCTTGCTAACATTATTTACCTTCAGCCCTCCCCCCGTCTCCTTCGTTCTTCCTACGGTAATCGTCTTTTGCTTCCCTCACCTACTCAGGCCCACCTTGAATCCACTCGTCACTCTGCTTTCTATTTCTTAGGCCCTGCCCTCTGGAACTCCCTTTCCCTCTCACTTCGCACCGAACTGTCCTATACCCGTTTCAAAGCCCTCCTTAAGACACACACCTTTTCTGTCAGGCTTTCGATCTCCCTTCTTCCTCCGATGGTGTTCTCTCTCCCTAGTCGTGCCCTCCATTCTCCTTCTTTTTTAAAATTTCTCACCTTTCCCTTCTTACCTCCCCCTGTCTTTCTTACACCCTGCTGCTTCCGTTTGCCTGCTCTCCTCTTCTCTATTCTTTTACTCTTTTATGGCGTTCCTTTCCTTTTTCTTTTATAGCAGTTGTCATTTTATGATTGTACACCGTCCTGATGCTTCGGCCTGGGCGGTCTATCAAATTATTTTAATAAAGATAAAGAAAGATAAAAGCTATTTCGCCAGCCCTGGATATACAGGGCTAACATTACAATCTGCCCTGTACATCCAGGATCGGCGACCGCCCACTGCCCACCCACTCTCCGCCCTGGGCCACCTCTTCCCCACCCCTGACTAACTTCCCTGAACAATCAGTGTCCATCCCCTCTATCTGTCGTTCAGAATGACCCCCCCCCTCTTGTATAGGCAATAAGGTATGTTGAAAAGATCAAATAAGAAAAATAAAACTTCTCATTCTTCTGGGAGACTCTTATCAAAGGTGTCAACTTAGGAACAGATTTGGACAGAAACAAAAAGTTGAAAAGTCTACTAGGATTATCAAATAACATGAATATAAAACTGACTAATAGAGGACCTTTTATTAAGCTATGTTAATCTGCTAATAAGGGATGCTAATAAGTTATCTGCTAATAAGTTAGTGCATGCCTGTGTTTAACAATGCAGCAGCCTTTAGGGGTACATTTACTAAACTGTGCTAATAATTAGTGTGTGATAAATGTTAGTACAGGTCCCACACTAAAAATTGCACACGTGGAGGTTGATTCCATATGGTGCACGCCTGCACTGTGGGGACACCTAAAACTTGAATGGGGCCAAGATGTACTCAATTCCACAACCATGGAAGCTAGATGCACCTGTGATTGCAGAATTGGACACCTAAACATCCTGGCATGTACTGTATTCTTCTGTGGGGGACATCCCCTGGGCTGCTCGTCCAGACAGCACAACGCTCCGGCTGGTGTGCCGGTGCAGTAGCGTCCTATCGCCATGGCACCAGCACATCCAGCTAGAGGCACGGAATGCCCTGACAGAGTGTGGCCCTGGCACACCACCATCCGACCCTCAGCGGGGCTCCCAAGGTCTGGATCGGGCGGCGTGTGTGATGGGGTTGGGGGGCTTCAGCCTGCAAACAGCGAGGTGTCCAGCACTTATTTCACCATAGGGATGGAATAAGCCGGGCATCTATCTCAGTGCCGTGGTGCATACAGAAGTCTGTCCTGAATGACCTCTGTATGTCCTGGCACCTGGCCACTTCCCCACTCCACTCCCACTCTGCCCAAGTACCGCCCCCTCCCACCCACATTCAGCACTCCCAGCACAAACACTGTGTATGTGCGGAGAACACTAGCAGTGAAATCGGGGCATGGATCTGTGCACAGGTTGAATATCTGGCCGCATGGACTGAATGCCACTCTAAGTGGGTAGTGTGAGTTTGGGTAGGAACTAGGCAGATTAGGGGCGGAATATGGGTGTCAAAGGTGCATTGTGGTTAGGACAGGCATTTTGGGCATCTGTTAACTGTGAATGTTGCTATTAGCATAGGTGCACTTAACACCACCTCAATGCCACATGCATGGTGAACTGCATTTGCAACAGGCTAACAGCAGAGGGATGGACACACATGCCCCCTGAAGTTGGAATTGACCTCCATACAAGATTTCTGGCTCATACACTCATTACTTGGTAGATCTCTCTCTTTTGCTTTAACAGATACATAAGCTCCACAAACAGAACAATGGCTGGGAAAAATCGTATCGCTAAAGCTGTTGCCCCCGTTACAGCCTCTGCCTCGGTCCAGACAGAGGTCCTAATGCCAGTTGAAGGACCGGTTCCATGTGCAGGGTGCCTGCATGCTGAAGCTCTGAGGAAACAAGTGGAGGAACTCACAGAGGAGGTGGCGAGGCTGAGGAGCATTCAAGACAGTGAGAAGTACATTGATAAGATGCTTCTTGCAGCAACCAAGCTCTCCAGCACAGGAGAAGATGGGTGCCAACAGAATGTTGATGGTTGGACACAAGTCACCAGGGCCTGCAAAATCACCAATCCAACTTCTCCAGCCCTTGAATTGAAGAACCATTATGCAGCCCTGGAAGAGGAGGAGGTGAAAGCATCCCTGGAAAGGGAAGAACCAGAGCTCAAGTACCCCAAAGTTGCAGAATCAGTGACCAGAAGGAAACGAAGGGTAGTGGTGGTTGGAGACTCTCTTCTGAGGGGTACTGAGGCGTCCATCTGCCGACCAGACTTGATGTCCAGAGAGGTATGCTGTCTGCCTGCTGCCAAAATCTAAGATGTTACGGAGAGTTTGCCGAGACTTATCAAGCCCACTGACTATTACCCAATGTTGCTAATCCATGTTGGAACAAATGATACTGCCAGGTATACCTCGGAACATATCAAAAGTGACTTCATGGCTCTGGGACAGAGGGTGAAGCAGTTAGGTGCACAGGTGGTGTTCTCTTCAATCCTCCCTGTTGAGGGTAAAGGCCAAGGCAGAGAGGTTCGCATCCTGGAGATGAATGCATGTCTGCGTGGATGGTGTCATCGAGAGCGTTTTGGTTTCCTAGACCATGGGATGCTGTTCCAAGGGTTGCAGAGCAGAGATGGCATCCATCTGTCCAAGAAAGGTCAACGCGTCTTTGGTAGTAGACTGGCTAATCTACTGAAGAGGGCTTTAAACTAGATTCATTGGGGATGGGTGAAGGAAGCCCCCAGGTAAGTGAAAGCCCCCAGGTAGGTGATACATTAAATACCTTTATGGAAATGGGTGCCAGGGGTTACATATGGAAAGCAGTGTGTATAAATGCCCGTAGCATAGGAAATAAGACTGAAGGATCTTAATATGTACACCTTAGAGGAAAGGCGGGATAGAGGTGATATGATTGAGATGTTTAAATATCTCCGTGGCATAAATGTTCAGGGAGAGAGCCTCTTTCAATTGAAAGCAAGTTCTGCTATGAGGGAACATGGGATGAGGGTGAAGGGAGATAGATTCAGGAGTGATATGCGGAAATATTTCTTTACGGAAAGAGTAGTGGATCCATAGAATAGTCTCCCAGTGGAGGTGGTAGAGATGAGGACAGTAACTGAATTCAAAAAAGCATGGGACAAACACAGAGGATCTCTAAAGGTAAAAAGGGGACTGTTGTAGTTGTTGATATGGAAGGACAGACTAGATAGGCCATGTGGTCTTTTTCTGTCATCATATTTCTATGTTTCTACTTGTGCAATCTTTAGTACATATAGTCCTTAGAGCAGGGGGTCTCAACCCAGTTCTTAGGACACATCTAACCAGTCAGTTTTTTAGGATAACCACAATGAATATACATGAGAGAGATTTGCATGCACTGTCTCCATTGTATGCAAATCTCTTTCATGTATATTCATTGTGGCTATATTCATTGTGGTTATCTTTAACACCTGACTGGGTTATGTGTCTCCTGAGGACTGGGTTGAAAACCTCTGCCTTAGAGGGTAATTTTTTTAAAGGACTTTTAGTACATAAAATCAATTTCATACATGTAAAAGGGTTTTTAAAATTACTCCAGGAGTTACCTGCATAAATGTAGATGTACAAGATTTTTTTTTTTTTTTACTTTGCAGCCAGTTTTGCAAGTGCTAGGTGGGGCTGCAGAAATACAACAGCCTGATGGAACAGAATCTACTCCATCATTAGTACCTATCCTGTTATATCTAAGTTAATATGTTACTGTTTTACTGATTGCTCCCTCCCCTGTAACCTCTTCTCCTAATCCTCCCTTTCATCTTTTGTTAACCCTCAGAAAATGTACCCACTGTAAATAGTCATGTTGATAGATTACTCCATCCTCGGAGGTGGAATAAGGAGCTTGGACTGGGGCAATCGGGGCTGGAAATCCCCCCAAAGACCGGGGCTAGGAGCAGGTAGATCCCCGCAACTAGATCCTGGCCCCGGCTGCCCAACCTTGGGGTGGGCAGTGGGGAAACAGGGGGTCAGTGCTGTGGGAGTCAGGGGGGCACCGGGGAGGATGTCTCCGTGGGTTTGCAGAGGCATGCTGGGCTGTCTTAGGGCCTGATCCTGCACCTGTGGGAACATCTGGCTCCACCAGTGCAGAATCAGGTCCTAACAGGCCTATCCTGCTCGGGGCCAGCTAGACAGCCCAGATGTCACCCTAAGGGAATCAGGCTTACTATGTGGAATAAGTCCCCCCCCAAGGAAGGGGATCAGCACTGGCGGACCCACAAAGATGAGGTGAGGAGCAGCAGGGATTTTTCCTCTTCCCGATCCTATCTATCTATCTATTTAACATTTATAAAGCGCTTCAAACATACGAAGCGCTGTACATACATGAAGAAAAGACAGTCCCTGCTCATCAGAGCTCACAATCTAGTCAAGAAGATCACAAAGTACAAATACAATCAAGTAAGACAAAGTATACAATAAACAAGAAGAGCAAAATCAAGAATCAAGAACAGAAAGCAATAGAGAAGAGATGGGTTTTCAATCTGGACTTGAAGAGGCCCAGCGAGGGCGCATTGCACACAGACAGAGGTAGATTGTTCCAGGCAAAGGGTGCAGCCAGGTGAAAGGAGCGAAGTCTAGAATTAGCAGTATGAGTGGAGGGCATAGATAGACGAAGGCTGTTCGAAGAGCGAAGAACGTGAGAGGGGATGTAAGGAGAGATAAGAGATGATAGGTAGTGGGGGGCTGAAGAGTGAATGCATTTATAGGTCAAGAGGAGGAGTTTGGATTGGATCCGGAAGCAGATGGGAACCAATGAAAGGACTTGAGAAGAGGAGTGACATGGGAAAAGCGATGCTGATGGAAAATTAGTCGAGCAGCAGAATGTTGAATAGATTGAAGGGGAAAGAGATGGTTTGCGGGAAGGCCATAAAGGAGAATATTGCAGTAATCAAGACAGGAGGTGATCAAGGAGTGGACAATCATTTTAGTAGTTTCATCAGACAGGAAAGGGCAAATTTTGTTAATGTTATAACGTAAGAAATGGCAAGTCTTAGCTACGAGTTGGATATGAGTGGAGAAAGAGAGAGAGGAGTCAAAGATAACACCCAGGTTATGGGCCGAAGAGACAGGAAGGATTAAAGAGTTATCCACAGAGACTGAAAAAGGGGATAGAGGAGGGGAGGCATTGGGGGGAAAGATAAGGAGTTCAGTCTTAGCCATATTTAATTTCAAGTGGTGGTGAGACAGCCAAGTAGCAATGTCTGAAAGGCAAACAGTGATCTTGTCATGGATTGCTGGAGAGATATCAGGCGAAGAGAGGTAGATTTGAGAGTCATCAGCATAGAGATGGTAATGAAAGCCATGGGAAGAGATAAGAGCACCAAGAGATTGGGTATAGAGAGAGAAGAGGAGCAGTCCCAGGACAGAACCCTGGGAAACACTAACTGGGAGTGAGGTGGCAGAGGAGGAGGAGCCACCAGAACACACACTAAAAGAGTGATGGGAAAGATAAGAGGAGAACCAAGACAGTACAGAGCCTCTAAAGCCGAGTGATGACAGGGTGATACGAATAAGGTTGTGGTCAACAGTGTCAAAAGCTGCAGAAAGATCAAGAAGGATGAGAACAGAATAAAGACCTTTGGATTTTGCTAGGAACAAGTCATTTGATACTTTAGTGAGAGCTGTTTCAGTGGAGTGCAAGGGACGGAAGCCGGACTATAAAGGATCAAGAAGGGCATGAGACAAAAAGAAATTGAGACAGCGAAGGTGGACAGCACGCTCAAGTAGTTTAGAGATAAAGGGAAGGAGAGAGATGGGTTGATAGTTAGACGGACAGGTAGGATCGAGTGAGGGTTTCTTGAGGAGGGGGTGTGACTATGGCATGCTTGAAGTCAGTAGGGAAGGTAGCAGTGGAGAGGGATAGGTTGAGGATATGAGAAATGGAAGGGACAATAGAGGATGAGATGAGGCATAAGAGACAGGTGGGGATGGGGTCGGAGGAGCAGGTGGTGGGTTTGGAGGAAGAAAGAAGGAGTGCTGTTTCATCATCAGAGACCACAGGGAAGGAGGAGAGGGTAGCAGGGATTAGTGGGGAGAGATGGGAGAAAGGTGAGGTAGAAGGGGTAATGGGGAATTGGAGGGTAATCTTATGAATTTTGTCATGGAAGAAATCAGCTAGTGTTTGGGCAGGAAGAGAGGGAGGAATCAGCGGTGGAGGCACATTGAGGAGAAAATTGAGAGTATTAAAGAGATGACGAGGATCAGAGGCAAGAGTTAGTCAGATGGGTGAAGTAGACTTGTTTGGAAAGTGCTATGGCTGATTGGAATGAGAAAAGCATGAATTTAAAGTGAAGAAGGTCAGCATGGCAGCGTGATTTAAGCCAAAGACGCTCAGCAGAGCGGGAACAGGAATGCAGGAACGCAGGCCCCTACAGGGGTCGGGCGGTGGGGAAAAGCTATTATGCACTGGTGTGGGACAACGGGGCTCCTGCTGGGGTTCTGGTGCCATGGCAATGGGATGCCGCAGCACCTAGGGCTCCAGCAGGAGCATAGAGAGAGATGGCCGGGTAAGAACATAAGGTATGTCATACTGGGTCAGGCCAACGTACATTCATGGACGTTCCCCGCTGCAGAATCAACACACGTCTATAGTCCATCCAAGTGCTCTGATTCTGCAACTGTGGGAACATATAGCTCCTGCAGTTGCAGAATCTGGGCCGTCCAGATTTTGGACATCCAGGCGTCCCCCGATCTGAAATGGCCTCTTACTGTTTACTGATCATTACTAGTTTACGCTGTTACTCCTCACTGACTGTTCCATGTCATAGGATGTTGTTTTGTTTTTTGTAAACTGTTTTGACACGCTGAAAGGCAGCATAGAAAAGAAAAAGCAGTTAAATAAATAAATAAAGTTGTTGCAGGCTATGTTAGATGGGCAGCAGCCCCAGCTGGACAAGATGGGACCCAAAATTGAGGAGTTACTATTAAACTTGATTAAGAAGCAACAAGCCCTGGTCGAGGAGCAGCAGCAAAGGCAAAAGGTTCTGACAGAGAAGCAACAGAACCAGCAGAGAGCCATGATAGAGGAATTACAGCAGCAGCAGCAGAGATCATTAATAGAGGACTAATCAGCAGCTGAAGGTGAGCATGCAGCTGCAATAGAAACAGCAACAGACCTCCTTAACCCAAGCCAGCAAGTTGCTCAGAAATGCAGGGTTGGCACAGAAGGAAAAGTGAAGCAGATGCAAAGTCAGTTGCTGGGACTGAAACGTGCATCAGTCAGGAAGCACTAGCCAGAGGTGGTCAGTTGGTAGAGGAGATGATAGAGTGGTTCTCAAAGATAAAAATAATTTATGGAGAGGCCTTGATGGAGATTGGTCAATTAGGTGACCAGATGAGGCAGCAGAAAAGTCTAGTAGAAGAACTGCACTGGGAGAAGGTGCTTCTTGACCCCATGTGATAGAGGTACTGGCTGGCAGGCTGCCTAGAACATCTGTTTCCCTCCCCCCACCCCCCAGTATCTATGTGCTCACTGTGTTTGGCCTCCTGATTCATGTGCTCTAGTGTCCCCCCCTCCCATTCTTCCCACATGAGGGCATACTCCACTTTGGCTAGGGGGATATCCAAGCCATATAAGATAAATGTAGAAGGGGTGGAGGGTTCCTTCTCCACACACCAGAGGACTTATACTATGATCCCTGCAGCCTATGTGAACAGGAATCCTGAGCACCTCAGTGTGAGCGGGTGCATATACTGGATGCACATGACAGACACTGCGGCTGTCCTATCTGATCCCATACCCGGCCCCCAGTGTCATCAGATGCCACATTTGCACTCTTGTCTCCCAAGGTTAGGAGTGCAGCACAGACTCTCTGCATATGTTTGCTTTCTGATTTGCATGCCTGCCCTCTTGTGCTTAGTCCCATTGCTCGGAAATGTGTAGCCATTTGTACCTATTCCTGATCATTCCTATTTTGCACTGGCCTGTTACTGATGTCCTGTAGGTGATGGTTGGGGCACAGTTATTACTGTCTGCCGTGGTTCTGTAGCCCACTGCTGCCATAATAATGCATTTGTTCCTTACAATTAGTTGGTGTACTGGCAGCCATAGTAGCAAATCAGAAGCTTCTCTATCTTTATTCATCGCTTGATATACCGCCCAAGCATATGTGTCAGAGCGGCGTACAATAAACGCAAATCAATTAGGAGGTAGGAAAAATGAAAAAGAAAGGAACGCCATTGCTTAAATAGGAAAGAGAGGGCCAGGGAAAGAAAAAAGGACAGCTAGACAGAAAAGGTGAGAGTGGAGAAAGACCTGAGGGGGAAACTGGTGGGGCGGGTAACTTTAGGGATTAGGGATGTCAAAAGCTTGCTGAAAAAGGTGAGCTTTGAGTGAGCTTTTGAAGCATTGGAAAGACAATTCGATACAAAGGGCAAGGGGGAGAGAGTTCCAGAGTGCAGGGGCTAGGAAGAAGAGGGCAGAATGACGTGTAGATTCCAAATGAGCTGAGGAGGAGGAGGGAAGGAAGAGGCGATTACCGTGTGCTGAGCAGAGACGAGGAGAAGGTTGCAGGCGGATGGAGTCAGCTAAATATTGGACCTCGAGCATGCACCTGTGCAAAAGATTCAGCTGCATCCCGCCCCAACAGAAACAGGAAGACTGCATGGAAGGGAAGATGCAGCTAAGCCTTTTGTGTAGGTGCATGCTCGAGGTCCCATGCTTCTGATTTCCAGCTATGGCTGCCAGCTGCTGTAGATGGCCTGGGTCTGGGATAGGGTCAGGGTAGGGGGAAAGAGGGGGTGATGCGCTGAGGATTGCAGTTGTTAAGCAATTCTGCTTTATTCTCATCAGTTTCTACATATTCTTCCCCTTCACCCTTGAGTCTAACTTTTGCACTTCCTCCTCTTGCTAACATATCTAAAAAATGTTTTGTTCCCCCATTTTATTGCCTTGGCTATTTCTTCTTCTTTTTGTATCTTTGCTTTCAGACCACTTTCCTAACTTCTCTGTTTTTCCAAATATTGATGCTTGTCTTCCTCTTTCTATGATCTCTCGTACTTGATGAAGGCCACCCACTTTTTCTTCACCCTTTCAGCTACTTCTTTTAAGAACCATAGTGGCCTCCTTTTCCTTTTACATTTAGTTACCTTTCTAACAAAAAAAGTTTGTTGCCTTTAAAATATCCCCTTTCAGTTTTGCCCATTGCTTTTCTACATCCCCCATATGTTCCCAACCTGCTAACGCCCCCTTGAGGTATTGTCCCATTTTGGCAAAATTAGTTTTCCTAAAGTCTAAGACACTCACTTTTGAATGGAATTTATCAGCCCTAGTGCTAATACTGAACCACACCATCCAGTAATCACTGGATGGGAGACGATCTCCCAATATAACATCAAAAACACTTTACCCATCGGTAAGCATCAGGTTCAGCATGGCCCCTTCATATGTGGGTTCTGTTACCAATTGCCAGAATAGTTCTCCCTGTAGAGAATCTAGGATCTCCTTAATTCTAGATGACACTGCGGCAATCAACATCTGGCATATTGAAATCAGCTATCAGTAGCATTTATTATTTCATTGCAATACTGTGTATGTCTTCTATTAAATCTCTGTCCACTTCTTCTCCTTGTAAATGAGATCTGTATATCACATCAGTCCAGATGGATTTCCTGTTCCATCTTTCTAGTTTAACCCACAGTGACGCCTCCTTCCCTTGTAAGCCTTCTAATTCTATAGCTTTAATATTACTTTGTAGATATAGTGTCCCTCCTTCCCCTTCTTCCTATCCTGTCTTTCCTGAATAAAGTATATCTCAATATATAGTAAATACATCCCAGTCATGGTTGTCCATGAACCATGTCTCCATAACCACCACTAAATCCAAGTAGGCCTCTTCCACAACATCTGGGATCTTATTTTCTACTACTGCTATTGATCATTTATATAGCACTACAAGGCATAAACACTACTGCAGAAACACATAAAGAAGATGGTCCCTGCTCAAAGAGCTCACAATCTAGTCAAGACGGACAGTACAGTACAGAAGGAATATGTGGTAAAAGGGAAGGAGACACCAGGAGAATAGGGGATTAGAAATCAAAAGCAGATTTGAAGAGTTATGACTTTAGCATGTTTTTGAAGAGGGGGAGAGAAGAGACTTGACATAAAGAAACAAGAAGTTTGTTCCACGCATACGAAGCAGCAAGATAAGAAGATTGAAGCCTGGAGCTGGCCGTAGAAGAAAAGGGCATTGAGAGAATAAAGCCAGCTGAGGAGCGGAGTTCATATGGGGAGGAGTAGGGGGATTAGCTGCTCCAATGAGCAGGAAGGGCTCACTTCAAACCCACAGCAGCAGCTCCCATGAGATGCTGGTGATCCTGTGCTCCTGAGTGCTGTTTACATTTATGCACACTGCTTTCAAGGTGCTGCCCCTTTTACCCATTTCTAGAGAGATATTTAATGTTTTACTTACCTGAGGGGCTTTCTTTACCCATCCCCAATAAATATAGTTTAAAGCACTCTTCAATAGGTTAGCCAGTTTGCTGTGGAAAGAGGACATCCTTGGAAAGTTGAACAGCAATGGAAATATAGGCTTTACGAAATATACCTGGAAATATCATTCCTTAGCCATAGGCTGCTCTTGAACCCATGACCCTTCCATCTATCTCACACAGTGGTCATCTCTTTGGCCCTCATACTCAACATGCAATTATAGCCCTATGGAATATAACTCTTTCAGTATTTCCCTGTTATGTTAGGATAAGGTGCTCACCAACATAGCTTTAAAGTGTTACTCTGTTAAAGTTATCTTCCTCCTCCCTCTTATTTACTTTAAACCCAAGTGGCTAAGAACTGCAATACGGTGTCACGGCGCATGCTTTATTATGGAAGCAGGCCAGACCCCTGATGGTTAATATTTGAACATTATCACACTTCAGAGAACTAGGAAAGTAATCTTCATATTTCATTTGTAGTTTTTCATACTATTTGCCTATTAATATCAGGCAAAATTAACAGTGCAAACTTTAGGATGCTAATTTTCTGTCACTTAGATTAATTAAAAGCTCCAAAATGAATATTTCATTAGCACCTCTGCAGTAGAATGACAGCATGCTAATAAGTGCAGTGATATCAATTAGATTTATACTGGTGTTAAAATACTGTGCTTATTATCCTCAGGCACTAAAATTCTACATTCGAAGTTACCTACCTGCCCGCACTGTCATTGAAACGCAGAGGGGTCTATGTTACCCCAAACAATATAATTACTCAAAACAGACTTTGTTAAACAAAGGAAAACACACACAGCAAAACCAAATCAGAAGCTGGAAATCTGCAAAAGTCCAATGATACATTTAAATGATTCAAATCTGCTCATAATTCCAGCTACACTACAGCTATTTCAGGAAAAAGAGAAGTGCCCATTTCATAAGCCAGAAGAAAGGTTTTATTTGAACAACACTACATTTTTAAGGAGGTAATTTTCTAAAGGATTTTTCACATTTATATGACAGTACACACACTTAAAAAGTGTCATAAAAGTACCTCATGTGTAAAAGTACACACAGCGCAATTAGGCGTGTACTTGTAGCCTGATTTCAAGTAGGTATGTACAGGGGAGGAGTTTGGGTGAAGGATGAACAGAGAAAGGCAAAGCAGAACCAACAGTGGCAGGAATATTCCAGAGCACTGAGAGTGGAGCAAAGCCGCCCAAAGAAAAGCGTGAGCAGCTCAAAGCATCAGGAGAGGATCAAAGCAGCACCTAAGGTACCAGGAATGCGACAGAGCAGCAACTAGAGTATCGGGAAACATCGTAAGACTTCATAAAATAGGCAAAAGCGCACCAACAGTGGCAGAAAGGTCCTGCTCCCCAACTATGTGCTTCCTTACCATTGCCTTAGACATATCATGGTCACCGGCTGTTGTGCTGTCTGTCTTGACTGGATTATGGGCTCTGATGAGCGGGGGCCGTCTCTTACGTGTCTCTGTGCAGCGCTGTGTACGCCTTATAGTGCTATACAAATGATTAGTAGTAGTAGTAATGCTCATTGTGGCAATCCAGAAAACCAAGTATACCTTCAAGATTGAGTTGGGAAACACATTTTATAAAGTGATTCATTTGCGTTCAAGCAGTCTCTTTGGAACTTTGAATTGATCCTTAGAAATACAATATAAATGCAATTTGAGGGTTTTGTTCCCAGGTGCCTTGTAGCTTCTCAGTGAGGTTGCACAGCAGTTGGCGGCAGCACCAGCAAAGGGACGATACCCTCACCAGGTCTATGCCTAACTCCTAATTGCAGAGAGCATGTGCGTTTTCTCCCTTTTCCACAAAAATCTTTTCAAAGAAAGGGAAAGGGAAGCTGTAAAACTAGAGGGCATGAAATGAAACTACAAGGAGGTAAACTTAAACGCAACTGAAAGGTGGGTGGATGCTTCGAGGTGGTGGCGGCAAATAAAGTGACGGAATTCAAAATGGCGACAGACACAGTGGATCCTTTTTATAGCAAAAGGATAAAATCAAAATAATTTTAGATATCTTTTATACTTCAACAAATAGAGGGGAGTGACCTGCACAGAGCGGCAGGTACAACTGCTCTTGCCACCTTGCTGGGCAGATTAGATGGACCATCCTGCTCTTTATCTGCCGTCATACACTATGTTACTATATGAGAAGCACCTGAAGGCGGTGAGTGACAGAGGCTCATGTGGGTGGAGGGGCAAAGCATCACCAACAAATACATGAAAAACCTAAAGCACCAGTAGTGAGGCAAAGCAGCGCCAACAGTAGAATGAAGATCTCAAATTACCAGGCATGCAACAAAGAGTACCTACAGGGTTAGGATCAGGGTTAGGTACTCTGTTTAAAGCTGCATGAAGGAGAATCCCTGTGTTTCAAGTACTCTTGACTAGTAGAATTTGATGACAAGAGCCTACTGCTAGAAATATCACATGAAGGGAGAGTGAAGCTGATTCCCTAGCAGGTGGAGGAGAACACCTGTGGGTGCTAGTGCTGCGAGCTGACATCAAGCGTCTGCCCTATTTGAGCTGGGCTGTGCCGCGGTATGCATCCTTGGGTGCGTCCTTGGGCGTCTGCCCGAAGGGGCATGACCAAAGGGGCAGGCCACGCCCCTTTGAAACCCCTTCGGAGTGCTTCGGAGACTCTGGAGGTTTGTAGGAGAGTGTTGTATTGCAATGGGGAAGAGACGGAAGAAGATCTTTCCAACTACATCTACTATGAAGGCTTCCAAGAACGAGGGCCCCGTGGACAAACATCTGGTAAGACGTGTTTTGGAGGATGCTAGTTTAGATGTATCCAGATCTTTAAGTGCTTCCTCATTGTCTGCCTCATCTCCAATTGGGGGTGTAACCGTACCCCATTCGTCGCAAGATCTGGGAGTGCCGGTAGCAGGAGGAGTGGTTGGTGTTTCCTCCCCTGTTGCTTTGGCATCAGACATTGGACTGTCTTCAGAGCGGGGAAGCCCAGTTGTTAAGCAGTTACCTCTACCTAAAGTGGTGCAAGTTTCGTCATTATTGAGAGGTGAGGTCTCGGTCTCTACCTCTCCTCAGGATGTGATGCTTAGGGACATTTGGGCAGTAGTTACCCGAACTGAAGCCGTCCTAACAGGGACTGTGGGACAAATTGAGGAATTTACTCGGGATTCGGTTGCTAAATTTGTGGATTATGATGCCCAACTTGGGGTTGTGGGGGACCGTTTGGGTCAGGTGGAGGCAAAACTGGGCACTGTTCAGGCAGTCTCGGTAGCCACTGTTAAAGATAGTTTATACTTTCATAGACAGTTTGAAATGTTTGAGAATTTGTCGCGGTCAAGGAATTTAAGATGTTTAAATTTTCCTATTACAGCCATTCCTCGCTTAACGACCGAGTTCCGTTTCAACGACCCGGTCGTTAAGCGAATTGGTCGTTAAGCGAGGAACGTTTTCGTGGCTCACTAAACGGCATCTTACAGCTTATGGGAGAAATCGACGCGCAGAATAAGGTGATTTTAGTGCTTCCATACACATCCTGTTGCTATTATGCTGCATTTCTGACAAAGCTTTGGATAAAGAATACTGCCCCGTGGTGGAACCGTCGGTGAGATGGTCGTAAGTGTGAGCGGTCGTAACGGCGAAGCGATGGTCGTAAGTGCGAGCGGTCGCTAAACAGGTAGGTCGTTAAGCGAGGACTACCTGTACTCACTATCTTCCCCCACTGATTTTATTTTATAAATACCTGAAAGAGGTTTTTCTTTTTGAGCAGCCTGAAGCCTTTAAGGTTGCCAATATTTATGATGTTCCTAGGTTTAAGAAAATGGTTAGTGAGGTTGACGGTGGGGATTCTGAGCAGGTGGTCTCTCCCCCCCCCCCCCCCCCCCATAGTTTGGATATTTCTGAATTTCTTGAATCTTTCTCAGATACTATTTCTGCTTGTGCAACTTTAATAGTTATGTTTGTGTCTGAGATGGACAAGAATTCTATTCTGAAAACGTATTTTTCTAAAAAGAATGCTTTATTTTGTGGCCACAGAGTTATTCTCTTCCTGGATGTGTCTAGGACAAGCCAGATTCGCCGTCGGGCTTTTTTGGAGTTGAAAGAGCGTACACTAGCAAAGGGAGTTACTTTTTTTCTTAAGTTCCCTTGCAAGTGTATAGTGGGTCATCTTGGGAGGAGTTATAGCTTTGTGGAGCCTGATCAACTTTTGGTTTATCTTACTGCTCATGTGTCTCAACCTGTAGTGACAAATTAGTATCATAGGATTTAGGTACATTTTCTATCCACTGGCATTGTTTTTTCTAATATGTTTTTTTTTCTTTTTCCTATATATTCTTCACTCTCCCGTAATGTGGACTTGTATGTATATTATGTGGTACATGGGACAGCTTGGGTGGAAGCCTGTCCTATTGTGTTTGTATATTTGTTTTTGTATTCTTTCATATTCTTTTTTTTTTTTTTTAAACTTTTATTTTCATTTTGCAACAAACAAAAGAAACAACACACCAAAGGAGACAAAACAAGTATACAATAAGGAAAAGCAAACCCTATTACCCCCCCCCCCCCATGCTTCTTCTCTAAACCGACAGTATCAGCATGTGAGCGCTGCCAAACAACAGTGATCGTACATCAAAACGAACATAAATAGTATCTGCGATACAGAATGATCACATGACAGAGATGTATACAAATTTAAACAGTCAGATGAGAGCATTTAGCATTGTGAACATAGTCATTGAGCATCTTCCATTTAGACAGATGATGGGGGGTCTGAACGGAAGAAGCAAACATACGAGGTATTTGTTCATATTTACTATAGAGACAGACATGATTCCACCATTCATTGGGGCTCAGATGGGAGCTATTTTTCCAGTATTTCGTAATTAGGGAAATAGCGATGCCCAGCATAAAGTCTAAAAGGAAGTAAGCCGATTTTGGAAGAGAGGGGATCCCCGCAGCTGAGCGGAGTCCCACTATCCTCCAAGAAAGGGGCTCTTGAAAGTGCAAAATAGATTGGATACGACCCCAGACCCGACGCCAGTAATACTGTAGTGCGGGACATTCATACATAACATGAGTTAGTGAACCAATGGCCGCATGGCATGTCCAGCATCTATTGCCCTGGGAGGTGTTCCATTTGGCTAATCTGTCAGGAGTATAGAAACACCGGTGGGCTAGAAAGAAGAGTGTCTGAGTGAGTGAGGCGGATCGGGAGACCCGTGTCACCCTACTCCAGACGAGGCTCCATTGCTCCGGGGTCAAAGTTACATGCAGTTCCCGCTCCCATGCTTTCTGTGCTATAGGGGTACCTCTATTTACAGCATTACATAAGGTTTTGTAAAAGTTAGATGCTACACCCGGTGAACTCCCGATAGATCGGATAGTCTCCGACAATCCCTGGGCATGGGATTCCGATGGCGGGAGCACCTTAGCACTCCGAAGACAATGCTGTAGTTGCACCAACTGAAAGTAGTGTTTCGCTGGGAGACCAAATTCAATTTGCAATTCGCTAAAAGTTTTCCAGCGACCATCATGGAACAACTGGTTAGGGAACCAAATGCCCCTAGTGTACCAGGGGCTCCACGCCATCGGTTTATTTTGTATTTGAAATCGAGTATTGTACCAAAGCGGGAGTCTGTCTAACGGACAGAATCGGGAGTCTAGAGATTGCATAAGAGTATTAAAGGCACCTAAAGTGTCTAAAAGCATTGGTGGATAGTGGGAGTCTGATGGGAGAGTCATACCAGGGAGATAAGTAAGAGGAATCGGTTTGCAAAGGTCCTCCTCTATGTCTAGCCACACAGGTCTACTCGGTGCTAGATCTTCCAGCCAACGAGCGCCTTGTTTGAGAAGAAAAGAATGGTGATATTTCAGAAAATCAGGGAATCTGACACCCCCATTTTCCTTATCTGCTTGCAATTTATGCTTCGCTATCCTAGGTGTCTTATTTTGCCATAAGTATCTAGTCAGAAGGCCCTCTAAATCTTTATATGTACGTCGAGGTAGGAGACAGGGCAACATTTCTAAAATGTAATTCACTTTAGGAACAATCATCATTTTTATGGTTTCTAGGCGACCCCACCAGGTAAGTGTTAAAGGAGTCCAACGGTGAGTAAGCGCCCGGACTTTAGAGGTTAAGTCTTTGGCATTAAAGGAGATAGCGTCTTCCAAAGGAGAGCAGTAGTGAACCCCAAGGTATTTGACCATGCGAGGTTGCCATAAAAAGGGAAAGGATTGCATATCTGCCTGATGAATCAGAGGATTTAGTGGAAAGGCTACCGACTTGGTCCAATTTATCTTATAACCCGAAAGTTGTGAATATTTACCAATTTGCTCTAGGACAGCCGGCACTGAGTCTAGAGAGACAAAGAGCATAAGGTCATCAGCATATGCTGAAATTTTGATTTCCCTATGAGAGAAGGGGACTCCATGAATCTCCTCCGATTGCCGGATTAGTAAAGCTAAGGGTTTGAGTGCAAGATCGAAAAGAAGTGGAGACAGTGGGCATCCCTGGCGAGTACCGCGCTGAAGGGGAAATGGCTGAGACTTTAAAGCATTAGCACAGATACTGGCTGTAGGCTGTGCATACATGGTGCGGAGACAACGGAGAAAACCTTCTCCGAATCCGTACCAGCGGAGAGTTGCAAACAGGAAGGGCCATTCTAAGCGATCAAAGGCCTTTCTCAGCATCGAGTGAGAGGCCAACCAATGGTCGATCAAGATTAACTGCGGTAGTCAGTACATGACATAGAGTCCGAGCATTGTCAGCAGTTGATCTACCGGGAATGAAACCGCATTGATCTGGGTGTATTAAAGTAGACATCCTATCAGAGAGTCGGGTGGAGAGAATGGTGGCAAATATTTTATAGTCCGCGTTTAGAAGGGAAATTGGGCGATAATTAGCTGTTAGTTGCGGATCTCTCCCCTCTTTCTCAAAAACTACTACATTTGCCATTGAAAAGGACCCAGAAGGAGATCCCTCCTCGGCCAGAGCAGAAAAATAAAGTTTCAAAACTGGAGCTAAGTCAGCGTTAAAGGTTTTGTAGAATTCAGCAGGGAGACCGTCCGGGCCTGCAGCTCGACCTGTGGCACATCTCTTGATGGCAGAATGAATTTCTGATAAAGTGAATGGTTTGTCTATGGCCTCTCTATCTTCGTCAGATAGGGTCGGTCGTTGTACCCCTGAGAGTAATCGTTCAAATACTTCTGGCTCAAAATCACATTCAGATTGATAAAGCCGAGTATAAAAATCACGAAAGAGTTCTAAGATTTCGGTATCTTTAGTGACCAAGCCCCCCCCCCCCCCCGACGGATTACGGAGAGCAGTAACACGCTTGGCTTCTTTTTGACCTTTCAGGGCATTTGCTAACAATTTGCCAGCACGGTTATTTTCCCGGTAATACATCCCTTGTTGTGATTCAATATTTTTAGCAGCAGCAGTATACAAAAGCTGATTGTATTGAAAACGAAGACGTTGTAAACGGAGTAAAATACATGGGTCAGTACGGGACGTGAGGAGACGCTCCCCAGCTTGTATCTGTTGCTCTAGAATCAGTAAGTGTTGCTTTCTTTGTTTCCCCTGTCGAATTTGATAGCTGGTTATAGTTGCACGGATAGATGCCTTAAAACCCTCCCACCAGGCCCAGCTCGCTGTGTCATGGGGTGAGTTAAAATGAAAATAATCTTGGATAGCGGCCTTTATGTCAACCTGAAAATCTTTTTGATCTAGTAGGGATCTATCAAAAAACCAAGCTCGGGGAGGATCATCTCGCGAATTGACATGTAATGAAAAAGATATGGCAGCATGATCTGAAATATGGAGAGGATGAGTCCTAGCCGTGTCCACTTGAGAAATCAGTGCTTTGGAAATGAGAAAGAAATCTATTCTAGATTGTGAGTGATGGGGGGCAGAAAAAAAGGTGAACTCTTAAGTCGGAGGGGTGAAGCAGCCTCCATATATCTACTAGCGCAAGATCTTGCATCAGAGCTGTGAGGGTAGCAAGACTCTTGGGTGGACTACTCGTTCTAGGCGGTTGTCTATCTATCAAAGGGTCTAGTACTTGATTGAAATCGCCACCAAGTATTAATGGAGTATTGGCAGAGGCCTGTGCCAACTGCGCAATACTTGCATAGTAAGCAGGGTTATCCACATTCGGGGCATAAATACAAATACACGTGAATTCACTATCTCCAACCTTAAGGTGTGCACGGGCCCATCTACCCTCCTTATCAGAGCTAGTATCCATTACAGTAGCTTGCAAAGACTTCTTAACCAGAATGGCTACCCCACACCATTTGGAAACGGCGGGAGAATAGGCAGCCACCATATATGGCTTAGCATTGAGTTTCAGTGTTTCAGCGGAGTTTAGATGCGTTTCCTGAAGAAACACTAAATCAGCATGCTCATGGTTAAGATAGCTAAGGATTTTCTTTCTTTTGATTGGGCTATTGATGCCTTTTACGTTAAGTGATAAGATCTTACATAAGGCCATTCAGAAAGGTTAAAAATTCTGAACATGATAACGCACATAATTTCACAATGTCCCTCAAATTAACTGTATCTGGCTGTACACATAACATGATAGAAAATAAGCTAATGTAATACAATGAAGCGCCCCACATTAAAAAAGAAAAACCGCGGTGCGGTAGAGAAGAAGCAAAACCCCAGAAATTACTGGCGACCATGTGTCTGCGGGGAGAAACCCCAGAGAAGGCCGAAATTGAAAACATATAACCTGTATAACTGTGCGTGCTCCTAATCCAACCGAGGCACACATCATGGAGGGATAGGAGACCAAGAGAGTCATATAGAGAAAGAAAGAAAAGTCCAGGCAGTCTCTGTGCTTGGCTATGACCACCGCGTCGGGCCCTTCAAAATGGCGGTCAGAGCCGGCAGATAATAAGTCCAAGTTGTTGGATTAGCGCATCTGCTCTGCTTCTTTGGAGTCTAAAAATGTTGATAGTAGATCAGGATCTTTGAATGTCCTAGTTTGGTTGTGGAGAGTCACTCGGAGCTTCGCTGGATACAACAGGCCAAAGCGAGCCTGTAGCTGATGAAGTCGAGGGCGAAAAGCAAGGAGCCTCTTCCGACGGTCAACTGTGGGCTTTGCCAAATCAGGGAAGAAGGAGACTCTATGACTTTCAAACTCCAGATGCTGATTCGCTCGGGCAGCGTTTAGAATTTGTTCCACTTGTTGATATCGTAGTAATCGAAAGATAATAGGCCGGGGGGTCGTTCGATTGAGCGCCATATGGGTAGGAACACGATGTGCTCGATCAATTTCCAGATCTCTATGAAAAGTGATCTTCAGCAAGGAGGGAAGAGTTTTGAGCAGGAATTCTCTTATATCTCCTGCTTCCGCCCCCTCCGGTATTCCAATGAGCCTCACATTGTTGCGACGGGCTCGATTATTGCTATCTTCTAACTCTTTTTGAAGATTCTGTATCTGGCGCTCAGCCTTGTCCAGTTTGACCAAGCGCACCGCGTGCGAGTCGAGGACCCCCGCCATGTTGTCCTGCCGTAATGAAAGACTTTCAAGTCGATCCTGGAGCACACCGAAGTCTTCTCGCATGGCTCGAAGCGCTTCTCCGTTGGACTGCACCAGTTCCTTCACGCCGCGTATTTCCTCTAAGATCTCCTGGTGCATTTCGGGGTTTTCCCGAAGTGGAACCATCTTCTGTGGGGAAGACACCTCTGTTTTGGAGCGTTTTCCGTGTGAAGAAGAAGGAGACCCGAAGTCCAAGCGCGCTGGTTTATGGGCCGCCATCCCCCCCTAGGCACCCCGGTAAGTTCGGAGCAAAATATTAAGTTTATGTAGGTATTAAGTCAGGATTCTGAGTAGGCCTCTCGGGAGCTTCAGCGCGAAGCGTCTTACCCGCTGGACATCAGGCTCTGCCCCCCCCCATTCTTTCATATTCTTGATTGCTTTTTGTATGGCATAAGATTGAAATTAATAAAAAAAAAAGAAATATCACATGAAAGGCCTTATGGCCCCTAATTTGAAATAAGGATTGGAATGCAACCTAAAGGTTTATCCATACTGCTCATCTATCAAAAGGGAGCTAGTACTGACCATCCCAAAATATAGCTTCTGGGAGAAGAGATTTGTAACTATCAAGATTGAAAAACAAGTCAAATTTATTTAGAAGATGAAGTATTCCAGGCCACGATCAATTATGTTTGATGCTGGAGAAAACATTTAAGAAATGTATTAAAAAAAAACCCTGAGGACACATGCTTTTTTTGGCATTTGCTGTAAATTACTGATCTTTTATGCTTTGTGTGTTTGTCTCTAGGGAAGTAAACATTGGGGATTAGGTGGGATATATCCCCCTTAGGGGACTATTTTAGAAACCATATTCGTGGTTTATATATGCAAATATTACCACTTGCAGGAGTAAATTGTAGCCATGTGTAAAAGGCCATTTTAGAAAGCATCTATTTTGCATGTGGATGTCCATATCATGTCTAGGCTGCACAGGGGCGTGTCGGAGGCATGGCCAGGACATCACCAAAATCTACACATGCCTCCCCAATTTCATATAGGGGATGCATCTGTAAGACTAAAATTGTTCACATGTGGATTTAGTCCTGCTCCATTACGAATAGGACAACAAAAGTGCTCCTTTTGCCCTTCCTTAGGTGCCTATGTGACTTTATAAGATACTAGTGCAAATCCTGTACCAAGAGCATCTTCTTTGAAGACACAGGCATTCACCTGCTGAAGAGCCAGTGTAAATGTCAGCAGTGTATTTTATTAAATATGCCTGCAAATCATAGCTCTGACCAAACATCACCCCTGTGCTTGCCTCATTGCAAATACATGCTGGCTTGCACCAGACATATTTTTTGATGCGGCCTAATTTTATAAGAGACCATTTATGTGAGAAAATGGTTTATAAAATTACAGCAGCAATATCTCCTGCAAAATGGATAGGTTATCTGGATGACAAACCTAAATCTCTCCCGATAGGACTGGCATGGTCGCCATTTAATGAGGGTTATTTTATAACCTGCCAGGTATCTAAGCATTGTTTTGCTTTCTGACTACTATTTGCCTATTTGTCCGTGACTAGGCACTTTCATTTTAAAATACAGCCTGCAGTCTAGGAGGGGAGAGGCCCCGGGGCCAGGAAACTTGATCTAGTCCATCTGCTGTGGAACTAGCAGAGGAACAGATGGAAAATGAAATTCCAGGAGAACCCATGGAGTGAGAGGATCTGAAGGAAGCCATGAATCTTGAGTGAGCCAGCTTTTGCAACTCTCCCCAGGGCTGTGGTAGTAGGGTTGACAACTTTTTGAAAGAGACAAATCTGCCATCTGTGGCTAGCCACCCCCGCCCTTGCCCCACTCCCAAAAAATGAATGCAGAGAGGGCAATGTGCAAGCTGAACAAGCTAGATTGCCACACATTCTTAAACAAAAATTGTATACTAACAGAATACCCAGCATTGGTCGCACATGCACACAATAAAGACAGGCTTTCACCAATAAGCGACCACAAAATAAAAAGAGAAATATGTAGACAAAAATAAAACTAAAACCTCAGAAAGCCAGATGCTGCATGTAGTGCAACATAAGAGAAATAGAAATGCATTTCCCCCTGTGAAGACCAATTCCCATCGGTGCCCATCCGGACGTCCAAAATCTGGATGGGCCGGTTGTGCACCTGATTCTGCACCCACGGGAGCTAGATGCTCCTGCGGGAGTAGAACAGGATGCAATGGGCCTAGACGGGCAGGACATGTCCCGATTCAGGTCCGCTGTACGTCCAGCCCTCTCCCCATACATATCACAGTAAATAAGATCCCAGATGTTCGAAACTCCGTTACATCTCTCTAGCCTGAGAACGAAAATCCTGCTCCTACGAGAACAAACGTCTTAATCAAAGAAATTATCCCATTGGGATATTATCCCGTAAATGTCGGGGATGAAAACTATCATAGTTCAAGAGGCTATTTCTATCCATTGGCTTTTGATTTATTTATTTATTTATTTATTACAATTTCTTATATACCGCACTATTGTCAGCGCGGTTTACATACAACAAAATGACCATAACAAACTGTTTGGCTTCACATAGAACAGGAGTAACAACTTGGATAACATGTTTTGCTTTACAGAGAACAGGAGTAACAACTTGGATAACGCGGGGGATGCAAACTGAACTACTTACATATGTACAATGAGATTGATTGCTGAGAATTTAGGGTGTTACATGTGTACAGTAGGGTTGAGATGTTATCTTGAGGAGGTAAGAGGAGAGGCAATTAGGTAGGGGTTAGGTTAGGTTTGATAAATTGTAGCATGCAACAAATTCTCAAAAAGAGATGATGTCCAAAAAATGTACACTCACCTAGAATATTCAGGCATAAACTTAAAAAAAAAAATCACTGGACTGATTAAGCCACAATAAAAATTGGTTTAATCTGGGTTCTGTACCTTGCCAAATGAAGAATATATCATCCATAAAGCAGATCCAAACAACCACAATGTAATACAATGTGTGCCTTTGAGTCAGTGCGGACTCCTGATGGCCCAACAACTCCTGGGTCTTCATGACAATGGGATTGAAGGTAGATTACCAGGCCTTTCTTCAAAGGCAATAGAGGTTAAAGTGATTTCTCCAAAACCACAAGGACTGCTAGTGTGAATTGAACCCTGGTCCCATGGTTACCAAGCCAGTGCCCTAACCAATAGGCTACTCCTCCACTGCTCCAAACAAACCCTTCAGACCCAAATTCAGACAAGTAGACTCGATCCTCCTCAAATGCTTGGACCAAAAGACACACCACAGAGGGGGGTCATGGTAACAACCAGGGCCACCCCGTGGGTTTGATGGTAATACTGATCATTAAATCCAAAATAGTTTCACTCTAATACATTATGCAATAACTGGGTGAGAAACTTGAGTGTAGTGTTAGAAACATCAGACTATATTAAGTAGTGACTGGCCGTTGTAATGGCTAACATCTGCGCAATGTTAGTATATTATATCCATGGTAACAAGAAATCATGAAGATTCAACAGCAGTGAGCGTCCATAATTTTAATATTAATGTTCCAGCATCCCTGATATAGGAAGTCAAGTTCCTGATCAGTGGATTAAAAAAATGATCCAAATATTTGGATAGAGATTTCAAAATGGAGCCTCTTCCCGAGACTATGGGTCTTCCTGGAGGTTTCAAATCATTCTTGCGGATCTTAGGTACTACATAAAAGTGTGGAATTTGGGGAAGAGATGTCCACAAAAAATGAAACGTGCGATCAGAGATTACACCTTGCTTTAAAGCTTCCTCTAATACCACAAAACATCCTGCCTGGATGTTATTAGTTGGATCCCAATGTCAAAGGACAGTAATAACAAACATTTCTTACCTATGTTTGTACCTCTTGGCCATAATCCTCCTTATTTAATACAACTACCCCACCACCCTTATCCGTCCAACACCAGTCCTGACTCCTGGCAGATGTTCTTTCCAAACACCAAAATTTTCCAATCACAAAATAGAAAATAATTTTTTTTTAAATCTTTGTTGTCTATAATTTATGTTTCTATGTTGGTCCCAGTCTCTGGTTTTTGTTTTCCTCTGCCTTCTCTTAGCTCTCTTTTCATGGTCTCCTTTCCTCTCCAACTTCACCTCTCCACATCTGTCAAGCTTGGCAACATAGAGATCAGAGTCAGCTCCCACATAAAATACCTGTCATACTCAACCAGCAATTGACCTTCAAGGAACAAATTCACAGTATCAGCAAAGCAGTATACTACAAGCTAAAACCAATCTGGAACCAATGCCCCCTCCTATCCAACGATACTTTATGTACAGTCTGCCAGGCCACCACCACTCCTCTATTTGATTACTGTAACTCCATTTATTAAGGACTGCCCAAATATGCAATCCATCCAATGCACCTCGCCCAAAACACTGTTGCTAGAATCATCTTCCAAGCCTCATGAAAAACCGATATAACTCCTATTCTCAAACACCTCTATTGGCTCCCCATCAACTCAAGAATAAAATACAAGATTCTAACCCTCATCCACAAAACTCTAGATGGGAAATCAGCAGAACAACTTCACCCGATAATCATAACTTGAACTCTAACAGGTCAAGGAGAAAAGGCACAAAGAACCTCCTCAGTATCACACCAATTACTCACAATTGCAAGCAGGCCACAAGAGCACAAGCATTCTCACTTTATGCCCCCACCCTCTGGAGTGCACTATCCCCAGATATTCGAACCATCAAGTCTTCCACGGACTTTCATAAACAACTCAAGACGCACCTTTTCCAGAGGCATTTTGCCAATGAATAACTGACAAATTAAATCAACAGAAACTCATGCCAATATGCACATTCTTCCCCTGTCTCACCCTCATGAAACCCCACAACCTCACCCCCTCACTCACTCCCCATCCACTTGTATACAATTTAATTTGTTCTGTTTCATATAATGTTCATAGCAAGAAACCTAGTTAATAGTAAAAAAAATCGAATGTTGTTCATAGCTTGTTCATTGTAAACTGCTTTGACTTGTAGAAAAGCGATATATCAAAATTTGTTAAATACATAAATTTGCCATTTCTTGTCTCTCCTTCTTTCTTCACTTCCTCCTTTATATACGTTTTTAAACACTGATCTCTTCCATCAGTTTTCTTCCATCCAGTATTTTCTTATCCCTCTCTCCATGCCCACCATATTTCCTGTGTCTCTATCCCCATGTCCATCTCTCCTCTTTTCCCTGTTCCTATCCCCCATTCACAATATCCCACCTCTGTGTCCCTATCCCCACTCCCATGTCCAGCATCTCCCCCTGTGTATCCCTGCCCCCATCATGTCCAACATCACTCCTCTGCATCCCTGCCTCCCTTGCCCTCAGTGTGTCCCTTTAAAAAACGTTTGGATAAGTTCCTGGAGGAAAGGTCCATAAACCATTATTAAGAAGGGACCCAGGATATCAATGCTTGACCCAGTACAAGCATTGCGGAACCTGTGTCTTTCGGGGAAACTGCTAGGTATATATGACCTAGATTAGCCACTGTTGGAAACAGGATACTGGGCTTGATGGACCTTGGTCTGACCCAGTATGGCATATCGTATGTTCTTATACCCTTGCCAATGTCCAGCAAAAGAAAAAGCAAGAGGGCAGTGCAGGGCCTGCATTTAGACCATGCACACACTGAGATGGCTCTGTGATGTCTTGTCCTGCTCTAATGTCAGACATTGGATGGGACAGGATGTTGCAGAGCCGTATTAGTGCACGCATGATCTAACCATAGGCTCCACGCTGCGTTGGCGCATCAAGTTCTCTCCCTCTGCTTTTCCCCATACTCCATGTCCAGCATTTCACATTTTCCTCTTATTCTCCCTCCCCTTTCTTGCCTAGTATTTCCTCCTAGCTCTCCAATCCATGTACAGAATCTCCGTTCTCTCTCATCCTGTGCCCACCACCTTCCTCTATCTCTCTCTCGCCCTCCCCTTGTCCACCATGTCTCTTTCCTCTCTCCCTCCCTCTGTACTCTGCATCTCTCCTTTCTCCCCCATATCCATTATCTCTCCTCTCTCTCTTCCTTCTCATGTCTAGCATCTGCCTTCTCACCCCATCTCTACCCCCATACCCAGCATCAGCCTTCCATGCCCATATGTCCAGCATCTGCCCTTTCTCCCTTATCTCTCCCCCCACCCCTGCCCAGCATCTGCTCTCTATGCCCCGTGTGGCTACCATCTGCCCTCTGCCTTCTCACCCTATGGCCAACATCTTCACTCCACTTCCCTGTGGCCACCATCTGCTCTCTCCCCCCTATCTCTTCCCTTTGCTAGCATCTACCTTCCATCTCCTCGTAGCCACCATCTAACCCCTGCTTCAATGGCCAGCATCGGTCCCCAAACTCTATACCTTCTGTCCCTAGTCCAGCATCTGCTATCCACCTCTGCAGCCCAGACCACTGCGCAGCACAGCCTCTCTATTTCTCTACCTCCTTAGGGCACATCTGTGACAGCTTTAATGTAAACCAGAAAATTAAAGTAAATTAAAGTTTAAAAAAATATAAGAAATGATACCTGTGCAGGTGGGGCTGCCGATTGCAGCTTAGCAGGTTTGTTTGTTTTTTAGCTCTGGGACGTTGGAGCTCATCAGGCACCTGAACCAGCCGCAGCATTTTAAAAAAAAAATCTCTGAGGAGCTGTGTGGGGCCATGGGCAGAGGCCTATGGTGAGCCACTGTCCCACGGCAATCATTGGGTCCTGATTCGCTGGCTCTTGGACTGCCAGGGGAGTCTGCTGGCCAGGTCCAGTAGCTATTCCCTGCTGGACTAAAGTGTCGCAAGACTCCAGCCCAGTAGGGAACAGCCGCTGAACCCACATTCCCCGCTGCAAACTTACAAGAGCGGAGCAGTGCAGCAAACATGATAAAGCAAGTCTGCTGTGCCCTGCACCTGCAACAATGGGGGGCTCTCAGCAGAATTTTGCTTGGAGTCCCCTCAGTGTAACTTAAGTCACTGAGAAGTGAATTTCAAATAGTTATTCTACTGCTAAGAGCTAAAGAGACCAAATAGAATTGGGAACTTCAATTTACAATTGCTTTTGAGTACCAGGGAACTATACACAGAATCTCAGAAATGGAAGATTGTTGGATTGAATGAAAAGAATTGAAGGCTGACGAATTTTGGAAGCTTTGAGCCATGATCAAAGGGCTAAGATAGAGGCTCAACCCTCCAAAGCATAGGAAGACACCCAATGAAAGACACCAAACACAAGGGTCTTCTGAAAGGGCATTGGAAGCTGACAGTTCCTCAATGACTTTAAATGATGTGATAATACACTCACTTAGTCAGCCCTAATGCCAAATGACTCTTAACTCAAAGACTTGTATATTTTTTTTTCCTTTTTGTTCTGCTACTTATGCAACTTTAAATAACTTGGAGCCATCCTCAGATTGAATCTTGTGTAAAAATATGAATGTATGTGTAAATGAATGGTGTGAAAATGAGATGTATATAATCTGTGACCTTCTTCCTCTCATATAATTCCGCTTCTCTATTATAAATATTCATTTTGCTACTGAAATTTCACTGATTGAATAGCTTTTCATGCAGTCACATATGTTATAACTTGGTAACCTTAATGGGAATAAGAGATAAAAGTGTGATAATTTGTTTTGAGAACCTTTGTGAGTTGCTTCAAGATGTTAAATGCAGAAATGTAAAGAGGTGAGACTTTTTAGTTCCATCTTCAGAGGACAATATATTTGAGTTTAAGATACTGTTTAAATATTTATTTTGATAAGAGCTATATAAACCTACCTTTTTATTTTCTTATTTTAAGGCTATACATAACTAAGTATTCTTGTATGCATCTGGCGGACACTAACAAGATTATTGCTCTAGATAGATATCTACCAAAGATACAAAGTCAGGAGCAAAATGACACACAAAATGACATACAAATCAGGAGTGGCCTAGTGGTTGGGGCAAGGTACTACAGGCCGGAAGGTCAGTGGTTCAAATCCCACTAGAGGACAGCAACCTTGGGCCAGAAGGACTGGGGTTTCTAGTCCCACAGGTGCTCCTTGTGGTCTTGGGCAAGCCACTTAACCCTCCATTGCCCATGTTCCCTGTAAGTATTAGTGTATGTGTCTCATATCCCCTCGTGTTAAATGTATCCCCCAACCGCTTTGACCCGGTGAAAAGTGGGATATAAATGCAGATAAATAAATAAATATAAAGGACTTTCTTGTAGCACACATAGAGCTCTGTTGTAATATGCCAGCTTACAATGCTGCGGGTGCTTGTCAGTATTAACACCAAGGACTTTTTGCATATTCATAGAAGGCTAAAAGTAAAGGAGAATATGGCAAGATCCTGCAACTTGAGACTTCTTAATTTTCTAAATATTGCTTCTTGCCTGTGAGCTGTTTAAAATATACCTTAGGGATGTTACAAAATTGCCTAATTGGGATGGATTATCTAGTTCCAAGATTTATTATTTCTTGTGGGATAGTGTACTGTAGTGTCCACTGAAGAACAGGGAGAGATGGATGAAATATCATTAGGAGAATGTGTAGATTTAACAGCCTTTTTGGAGACTCTCAAGTTGATGTAGAGCCTCTTTACTAAACATTTAGCACATGCTCTATGCTGCATGGCCCATTTTATTCCTATGGGCTCTGTGCTACGTGTTAGTAAAAGGGGCCCATACTTACTAGATCTACCTCCTTAGTCTTTGTTAGCATTTGAATATAATAAGATAACATTGCTTCAGCTTTATTTCAAGGTTAAAAATTCCAATCTAATGAAGAAACAATTTCTCTTTGTGTATCATTTTTTTTGTTGGAGCTGCCAATCAAAGTGAACAGAACAAGTCCGTTCACCACTGCAGCTTCTCTGTTTTAATCAAGTAATTTTTATATTGTTGAAATCAAGCCAGTAAGTTAACAACGTATATGTACTTAGCTTTTTGCCAAACCTTTTGCAAGCTTTTAAGAACAATTATGACAGGCTCTGATGATTCTACAGAAACAGATTCAAGCAAGTTAGGTCAACAAGGAACTACTAGACCACGTTCTGGCTCTTTTGATGGACATTGGGGTAATCCCTATTGTGGACGTAGATCTCGTAGAACTTACCAACAGGATTTTTGGGAGGGACTGGATACCAAGTCCAGGACCAAGAATTGACAGTTATCAACCTTTCGGGATGGCTTTTAACCCCAAGCCAATTACAAGTTCTGGAATTGGGTCTTTCATTTGTGCCTGCCCCTATATAAGATAGTTTTCAGACTAGGGTGGCACTGTACAGGTTTTTCAGAAAGTTACATGTTATTCATTATTTTTCATGAATTAATTGTGCTTCAGATGGCTCATTGGTTAAAACCCTTCTAGATGGCAACCTCTAGGTTTGATTGATGCTGCAATTTCTACTTTTCAAGATTTAGTTTTACAGGAACTGATAAATATAGAACAAACAACTTCATGCTCTCACTATAATCTATCTCGAGAGCAACATGAAGCGTTAAAACAATTGTCAGCCATGGACTTGGTAATTCGGAGAGCTGATAAGGGGGGAGCAACAGTGGTTCTCTCTCCTGATCAACAGCAGCGGGAAACTGATATTCATTTGAATAACTGCACAAACTACACTCTTTTGGCTGCTGATCCTATGTCAGATCTTGCTGAGCGGATTCAGTCTTTAATGTCTCAGGCATTTTTGAATAAGTGGATAACCAAACATGAGTTTGAGTTTTTGATAAACAAACATCCTAAAACTCCAACTTTTTATTTAGTGCCAAAAGTTCATAAAACGTTGCAAAGCCCGCCGGGGCGCCCTATAGTTTCTTGTAGGGATTCCCTACTTGAACAACTTTCTAAATATTGTGACATCTTTTTGCAATGTGTTACAGTCAGAGTATCTTCATATATTAAGGACACTGGGGATTTCTTAAAACTACTATCTGCTTGCACTGATTTTGGTTCTTATACATATTTAGTTACCCTGGATGTACAATCCCTTTATTCAAATATTGACCAAGGGGAGGTGTTCACTTGCCTTGTAGATTATCCATTGGATCTACCTGAACGTATACCTAGGGCGTTTATATTGGATTTGTTGGATCTAGTTCTGAACAGCAACTTTTTTCTTTATCAGCAACAATACTACTTACAAGTATTTCATATAGCAATGGGGGCTACGGTTGCCCCCTCGATTGCAACCATTTATATGGCCAGATTGGAAGAGCTTTATGTTTATTCCAACTCCCTGTTTCACCATATTCCTTTTTGGTGAAGGTTCTTAGATGACATCCTTTTTCTTTGGACTGGTACTAGATCGGAGCTGGATTCGTTTTTACTGTTACTCAATACTTACAAATCCAACATTCAATTTATTAAGCAAGCGGAGAAGTCTCAAATCCAGTTTTTGGATATTTCTATCACACTTACTCCCCAAGGTTTTGACACTTCCTTATATCGTAAAGCAGTACAGCGTAATACTCTTTTACGCTATGATAGTTGCCATCTGATGTCATTAAAGCGGGGGTTGCCTTATGGGCAGTTTTTGAGGCTATGGCGTAATTGCTCGACGCTGAAGGAGTTTCAATTACATGCTGCAGATTTGAGATCGTGTTTACTCTATAGAGGCTATCCTCCCAGCCTCGTTAAGGCAGCATATAAACGAGCTAGATTCACACATCGGGAGTGGTTATTCTCAGCATCAGCACCAGCATTACAGGAGAATAATATTACAGGGATTTTCCCTTATACTAAAGGCATTGCACGGGTAGTTAAATTGTTACATCGCTTTTGGCCAATTTTGGGGCTTTACACTTGTTTCATGATAAGCGCTTACAAATAGCTTATTCCCATAAAGCTAATCTTCGGGATTTGGTAATGAAGACTACCCCTCAACAGGATCGGCCGATTACCTCACATGAAATACGGGGTCATTACCCATGTGGAACCTGTTGCTTTTGCTCAAGGTTGCTATCTGGACCTGAATGGGTTGACTCTCGCACCTCTCAGACCCATCGTTCCAGATGGCACACAATGTGCTTATCTACATTTGTTGTTTATTTAATAATCTGCCCGTGCACACTTTTTTATGTTGGGCGGATTACCAGATCCATAAAAAACGCAATTGGGAGAGCATGCATCGTGTCTCCGGACTAAAATTCTCACAGCACCTATGGTGGAACACTGTATTCAGAAAGACCATGCTTTTGAGTCTCTTTATTGGCGGATATTAGATCATGTACCGATTGACCCATGAGGTGGGGATCGGGTTCAGCAACTACAAAAGTTAGAACAGAAGTGGATCTTTTTATTGGATACGGTTTGCCCTAAGGGCTTGAATGCTCAAATTGATTGGTATACGATCATTTGACTGTTTCTTACTATCCTGTAGTCTGTGGATACATTTTTACAATACATCTTTACAATACATTCTTACAATGACTCCTGCATTTTGCTTGGTACTGCTTCCTGTTGGTGGGTTCATCTGCCAATCTTCATGGTCTTTAACAGAAGAGTCTCTCATTTCGGGAGGGGTTCCCTTGACAGTGGGTTTTCCCCCTTTTTTGATTGGCTGTCTCTGATCAGCTTTTTTGGTTGGTGGCTGTTTTCATCATGAATGAGGTCAGACACCGGGCCTGGATATTTAAGGCATTTTCTTTTTACTAAGAATACATTGAAGCTTTGGACTCACCGCGTTTGGAATGACCAGAGGCAGGGTTGACAATTTGTAAACCTGAAACGTGACACGTCGTCATTTTTGGATCTCTGGTGGTTTTCTTAAAAGCTTGCAAAAAGTTTGGCAAAAAGCTAAGTACATATAAGTTGTTAACTTACTGGCTTGTTTTCAACAATATAAAAATTACTTGATTAAAACGGAGAAGCTGCAGTGGTGAACGGACTTGTTCTGTTCACTTTGATTGGCAGCTCCAACAAAAAAAAAATGATACAGAAAGAGAAACTGTTTCTTCATTAGATCGGAATGTTTCAGGCTGTTTGTTAATTTGATTCTCTGATCGGGGTTTCTTATTTTTGGACCTTATTTCAAGGTTAAGCATGTTCATTTCTTTAGTCAAAAAATACAAAATACAAATGTTTTCTGCTGTTTTCAGGGATACTCAAGTGACATCTAAGGCTCTCTTGCAATTACAGGATCAGGTTCTTACTTTGGGGACTGCTGGGTTTCTGGACGTTCCCATGTAAGTGCCTGATTAGTTACGATGAGTTATCAAGGTAATAAGTACATCTTTCTTGAGATTACTCATGAAAATTTCCTTTTAGATAAGGAAGTGAACTTTGTATTTCCTTCATTTGAGTTATTTGATGCCACTGTAGTGTAAGAGTCTCTATAAAATGGACTTTTTCAACATTAAGGGTGATTTTTTTGGTAAAATTCCTGGATTGAATTGCTTTCATTGTTGTATTTACTTTCATGTAAAAACTTCAATTTAGAAAATGAGATCATATTTGACTCAAGTATTGAATAAATGGGACCCATTACTTCCCCACTGGAGAAGTTGTAGTCAGAAGGAACATTTAGGCATCTTTTGTTGGATTGCCATTATATTCATCAATTTTGGATAGTAGATCAAAAACGATGTATGACAATCACTGGCCGAGATATCCCTCTTGATTCCTTCTGGGCTTTATATTTCATGGAACCCAGATGCATATATATCTAAAGTGATGTTTGCTACTTTTGGACAAATCAGTAGTTGATAAATTTTGTATCAGGCAGTCCACAGCATTGAAAGCAGAATAGTTACAAAAGATGTGGAAAGTACACAAACTGGAGAAGCAAGCAGCTATCTTGAGTGAGAAGAAAAAAAAATATTTGATAAACTCTGGTCCCGATCTATTAAACTTTTGGACCTTCTAAATAATGATAAACGCTGATAAAGGAATTTTTGCCACTGAACTTTTTTTTCTGTGTTCTTTTTTTAATCGCTTTTGGCTGAAACTTGACTTCATGTTTAAGATTTAGATACTCAGGGTTCGATATTCAGTGGCGGTGGCTAGCCATTGGAAAGAAGCAAGTTGCCGCCACTAAAACGAAGACCCAGATATTCAATGCTGGGGTCATACCCAGTCACCCGGCACTGAATATCCGGCTTGGCTGCACAGTGGCAAAGCTAACCAGGAAGTGGCAATATTCAGCCACTGCCAGGTTACTGTAGCTTTGGTGGCAAAGGTTAGGCCCCTAACTTTAACCACTTAGCGATAACCAGGCAGCGGCTGAATATTGCTGCCCCCGGCTAGTATCGACTGCCGCAGAATATCTCATTCACTGTGATTTATGCAGTTAGAAAGTCTGCTGACAATGTTAATCAATTTAAATATCGGGCCCTCGGTGTATATATGAATGCTATGTGTTTCTTTGGGGGGAAGGAGGGAAATTCTTTTTATCCCCCTAAATATGAATGTTCACTATTTATGCTTATGATATTAAGAATATCTAACTGCCCCTTGTTATTGCTTGTTATCTTTACACTGTAATACAATAAAACATCAAATGAACAAACAAATACATACTAGATTACTGCAATATCACCTACCTTGCTCTTCCTCAATGCCGACTTAAAAGTCTTCAGACTATCCAAAATTCAGCGCTACGTACCCTTAATCAAGCCCATAGATGTAACCATGCTCATAGATAGCAGTGTAGTTCCAGGCTTTGCAAGCCATAAGGTGCTTAGACACAGATACCTGTGGGTTGAAATCTGGTGAGTTCGTCGGGCTGGTGGTGGGTAGAGAGATCTGATTATCTCACTTGTTGGTGGCACGGGGCAAAGTTTGGGCTATAAACTTTGACTCCTCTAGATATCACAGGCATTTTTGAAACAACTGGTTTCCTCAGAAGGTTCTAGGTGTTCATTAAGGTGCCAGTTCTGTTCTATGAGAATTCGTGATGGGCCTGGATAGGCTGAGGGGTCAGAAGGCAGAGATCATCCAGGCTTAATGGTTGAAGACTTCTTAGTGGTTGTGTCAGCCATGACAAGCAGTTATGGTACCTTTGGTAGCAGATGGCCTGTTTCTGTAACTGGTTGGGGATGAGTTCCTGTCTCAGAATCTCATTCACATGCTGGAGGCAGCTCTGTTTTCCCTTATGGTTTGGCTCTGGACAGGGCTAGGCTGAGTAAGAGTTAGATTTCTTCAATTCCTCATTTCTTCCCTAGACGTGCACTGTATACCATCCTGGCTTATGTTGAGAAGAGAGACCTTGCAGTTTTGGAGTGAGTGAAAGCGTTCTTCACCTCTTCCATTCATTCTGGACTGATGTGTTAAGGTTTGCTTGCCAAGCACAGTTGACAGGGGCTAAGCACTGCATTCACTGCAGACTAATTGCATGGCACTGGCCTGTCTTAGAGATAAGAGGCAGGTGATAGCTCTGCCTCTCCTCTAGATGTTGTGCATTTCTGGAGGGGAGTTTCATTCCTATGCCCTCTGGCCCTTGTGGGAGACCCTCCATGGCAGCGTCTTGTGATTTAGTAGGAGGTCATAGGCTTTCAGTTGGGTCCCTTTCAGAGAGCTTACCAAGGGGTCTCACATTGAAGCCAGGGTTCTTCTGGGCCGTCTGTTTCAGTGCATAAGTTTCCAAAGTTCTGAGCACTTTTGTGTAGAGGATATCTTCCATTGAATTTTAGAGAAGAGCAGGTCTTTTGGTGCGATCTTCCTTTCTGTTTTAGGTGTTCCATATGTACCAGTCAATGTACTTTTTGAGTGTTTCTGGATGCAGGTGAAGTGACAGGCTCGGGATTTGCACAAGTGAACATTTGCCATCTCCTTCATCTGTACTTCGGCCTCCTTCATCTGTTTTTTAACAAGATGAAAGGTCTTGGATTTCCCTTGATGTGGTTTATGAAAACTATGCAAGGGTTAGGCAATCCCCAAGGCATTGATTGCCTTTATATAAGGAAGACTATTGCATCTGCCTAGCAGCTTGAAGGGCAGGCATTTCAGGCAGCTCTGAAGACTTTTTCAACTAGGACTCAGGCTTCATTGGGAGCAAACTTTCTTTGACATCTCCCTTCAAGAGTTCTAGGGCACAGGTGTGGAATTTTGTACCTTCTTTGTGACCTAGTATTGTTGGTAAGCTCAAGCCCAGTGGAATGCACACTTGGAGAAGCAGGTGTTGCATACTGGACACTTCTGTCCCCTCTCCCCCCAGCATTAGGTACTGATTTGCATATCCCATGCATCTGGATTGAAGAGATAAGGAAGGTGAAATTAGGCTTTACCTGGTAATTTTTTTTTCCTTGAGAGCCTTCAGTCTGGTCTAGGACCTAGTCTAGTCTAGGACCTTCAGTCTAGTCTAGGACCTGCCTTGGTTACTGTGGGTTTTATCTTGGATTTGGGGGCATGCACACTAGGATGGCAGGACCAGGCAGTGGTTTAGAGGGTCTGGCTCTTCCATTCTGCATTTTATGCAGGTCAAGATGCTGCTCTGTTGATTTTCTTGTGCAGTAAGTTGGCTTTGGTGGCTGGAGAGCCCCGCTAATCCAGACCCGCAGAGCAAGAGTTTATTCAGTAGCTATAGTTTGTTGTGTATGTTGGATGAGTAACCAATAATTGTTTGCTGTGAAGTCTGCTTTGTTACAGAAATACTGGTGAGAGGACAGTGACACAGGTCCCTTATGTGGTGACATTATCAAACCAGTGGTTCTCAGTCTCCATTAGCTGGTAGGAAGGCATAAACACACATGAATGGACTGGACTGGAAGAATGCAAAGAAAGAAAATTATCAGGTAAGGCCTAATTTCACCTTACAAAGGTTAAATACTCCGCTGTTGTAAAAGCACATATAGGGGCATGTTTACTAAAGCCTGTGCCGGTAACATGTGGGGGACCCATGTGTCCATCCTTTTGCAGTTAGCATGGTGCAAAGATGCAGTACTGTTCAAGATGGCATGTGGCACACATAATGCCACCTATTGAGGTGGTGTTACATGCATTTGTGATAAGGACAGCAAGCATGATTAGTGTGAGCTAATACCTATGCTAGTCATGATTTGCCATGATGCTCAAACCACACACTAAATCCCACACTACCGGGTAGCAGACGTCTGTATTGTTTGCTAACGTTTTCAGTTTAGAACTTTTACCATTCAATGTAATAAAGAAAACACCTTGAGAGAATAATAATAGAATAGCATACTTTCAACAGCTCTAATTCTCTCTATTGCACATACTTTTTTTTTAATTCAAAAATAATTTTACCTTTGTGAAGTCCTTCCTGAGTGTTCCACTTGGAGAAGGCCTGACCAGCACCTAAACTGCTTAACCACAAATTCATTTTCTCAGAATGGAAGTTCAAGCTCCAGACGGCAACTACATTGCAAAAGCAAACAAAGAATTCTGTTGGGGTATTAGCAGCAGGTACACTAAAACTCTGTAATATTGTGCATCTTTTTGAAATACTTAGCCAAACAAGTAAGTCTGTTCTTATATGAGCACAGAACATTCTTGCTATAATCCAGAATTTCTTGCATTAGACATTTAAGTATGGATGGTGCATGGTTATGAGTCACCCTAGGTGATCCTTCAGCTTTATTTACCTTTTAATTAACTTTCATGCCCCTAGCTCTCCAACACAGACATTAATATTTAAACAGAACAATCATGATCAATGCAACAACACCTTTCCCAGAACAAACTTGTAAAAATGCATAAGTGAACAGGAATATCAATTTTTGTTGTGTGTGTTATAATTTTTTGGGGGGCAGGACTGAACATTTCAGTAGAAACAAGGGTGGAGGGACATCAGTTCAGGCCAAATAGAAGCAGCAGCAAGGGTGGCCCAAGCCACGATGTATCATGACACTGAACCAAGAGTGCATCAGCAGAGCAGGTTGGACATCAGCAGAGGCAGTAGCAGATGAGAGGGATAGGGGAGGAGGCAGTTTTTCAATGTTATGTTGTTGTATTTGGAGCTGAAGGACCTCACTGAAAGCAGGAGGACAGGCAGTAGTGACTGGAGTGGAAACTCACAAAAACACAGCAAGGCACTGAAGGCAAAAAATGCAAGCCTGCATAAGTGCAGTAGAGCTGTTTACTCAGCCCTCCTACTACTACCACTCACATGGAAATTGAGGAAAACCAAGCAGAGAGAAGCTTAACTTTATGAACACCAGCTTTCCTACCAACTTTGGAGCTAGCTGTCAATGATGTGGACTCCCTATCATTGAGACTACCCCCATTCATTGAGCATGCTTGTTAGTTGGTAGGAAAGGAAATGCTAGGGAACCCTGCCCATCACTGAGCAAACCGTGGAATTGTGTGCCCAGTATCTGAAATCTGTGGTCATGATCTTCATGGACTCTGCAAGGCATCATATCACTGAAATTCATGTAGGGTCTCAGTTACAGAAGACTGATGCTGATCTTTGCTACTTGCCACTGTAGCTATGGCTTCTGTCAAGGCTCATTCAGTGGTCCCATGGGAAGAAGGAGATAAAGGTAGGGGAGGCAGTGACAGCTGACTTGGTGCTGCTCATGCTGATAATACTGGCTGCTGCTACCTAGTCTTCAGCCTGGTACATCTCAATTGCCCCTCTGCTCCCTTTCCTCCTCCTTACCCATCAGATTATGCCATTCAGTAAATCAGTCCGTCAGACTGGACAGCAATATTTCTTTTCCCATGGGTCACACAGGGTGTCTATCATGTAATGTGTGCATTGTTGAGATTGAGATTAGCCCACTGTAATGCACTATATAGAGAGTCTAGAAGTCCAACCATGAAGCAATCCACACCCAGAGAAATAACAGCACCCAAGACAGGAGTGAGGTATTATCAAACACCAATTTATATCCCCTTGCCGTATTAATATTCAAGACCTCAATATTAGCGCTTATTTCTATGCATATGCAATCCAACTGATCATCACATAAGAGACCTAAGGTATTTTTTTCCAAGAAGAATTAGATATAAAACTCAATTCTATTGCATCTTGACTTCAAGCTCATGAAATGATACTTAACCCTACTAAGACTGAAGTGATCTGGATCTCTCATGATCACAAATCATTCCCTTCCCAGCCAAGCATTTCTTCCACTCCTATCATGTTTAAGAGCTCAATTCATCCACTTGGCATTTTGATTCATGAACACCTCACATTTGGCCCCCACATCTCCAATACAATACAAAGCTGTTTCTTTTCCTTAAGATGGATAAAAGCGATGAAGACATATCTTGATAACTGAGCCCTAAATATAGTTCTTCATAACTGTGATCAATAAATTAGATAACTGCTACTCTTTACTATCTGGTGTTCCCTAATTTCAACTGAAATGCTTACAAACAATTCAGAATACTGCTGTTAAACTCCTCTACAATGCTCCTCATAACAACCATGCTACTACACTTCTCTATGAACAACACTGGCTTCCCATCTCTTATCGCATAAAATTCAAATTACTTCTATTGGTACACTGTGAGTAGTATAATGGGTACACTACTTGTCAAACTGATTGACAGGTGAGATAAGGATGGCAGGAGCCAATCAGCGTTCACTTCCGGTGTATGCCCGCCTTAGGCCATGCCCCCTACCATAGAAGTGAATGGTGAGTTAACCCCGCCCACTCTCGCCCCCAAACTGTTGACAGGTACCAATCAGCGTCCACTTCTGGTGTATGTCCCGCCTTAGGCCATGCCCCCTCCTATAGAAGTGAATGGTGAGTTAGCCCCACCCTCTCCCACCCCAGGCGTGGCCACCGCCCCCACTTGACATGCCTCCACCCCGCCCCAAGGATGGCATCATCCAATCAGCGTCAACTTCCGGGTTTGTGCCACACCCACGCCCCGCCCCACAATATGGCATTTAATTTAATTTTTTTTATCCCTTTTCACTCTGAAGCCTACACTTTCCTATAACATCATTCTTTCCTTGTAAAATCCAAGAGAAGTGACTGTGAAAATAGAGATTTCTGAAAGTTTCTTTGTTGCATGATGATATCATCAGTCATAGAAACTAGAAGAAGTGGGATTCTACAGAGAAGAACCAGCAAAATGGTAAAGGGGATGGAAGGATACCCCCATGAGAAGAGGCAAAAAGGTTAGGGCTCTTCAATCTGGAAAAGAGATAGCTCTGGGGACGATATTATAGAGGTCTATAAATTAATGAATGGAGTGGAATGGGTAAATGTAGACTAATTGTTTACACCATCAAAATATAGAAAGACTAGGGGACATGCAACAAAACTACTTAAGATTAATAAGAGAAAATATTTTTTCACTCTGCTCATGATCAAACTCTGGAATTCCTTACCAGAAGATGTAGTAAAAGCTGTTAGTATAGCTGGGTTTAAAAAAGGATTGGACAAGTTCCTGGAGGAAAGGTCAATAAACCATTACTAAAGGGGACCCAGGAAATCCTAGCATTGTGCAAGCATTGTGGAACCTGTGTCTTTTGGGGAAACTGCTAGGTACTTGTGAACTAGGTTGGCCACTGTTGGAAACAGGATCCTGGGCTTGATGGACCTTGGTCTGACCCAGTATGGCATATCTTATGTTCTTATGTTCATTGCGCTCAATAGGTGCCATTAGGTAATTGCCAGGGGCTGGAAAGCACACTAAGGGAATATTCTGGCTACACTATGAACAATTACCATGATGCAGTGCCAACAGACGTGCAATAATTTTGACTCAAAACACATGTTAGAAGAAAAAAATATGCAAAATTTTAGTAAGAGGGCCTATTAGATTGTAAGTTTCCTGGGGAGAACTCAACTTGACCTAGATGTTTGAAAAAGGCAGAAGTGAAATTCAATTCCCTTTTATAACCTAAGGTGGGAGGACATGTTAGGGAGTAAGGAGGAGTGCTTGGAGGAGGGAAATGCCAAACACATGTTGCCATATCATGAGGAGACTCTCAGTAGCTTCAACTCTTGTTCTGTTTTATATTACAAATGGCATAATTCTGTCTCCCTCACAGAAGGTCAGTTGTTCTTTGGAAGGTTCAGTCTCCTGGAGTCCTACTTTTGGAAAATTATGTTATTAGATAGGACTTCATCATACAATTTTTTCAGACCAATTTTCAAAGCCAGCAGATTAATTTAAATGGTGGCCAGAGCATTTAAATAAATAAGTCCTGGACTACTTCTGTTTGTTTATCTGAGTTATATCCTCAAAATGTATTTTTTTCACACTGCGTTTGGAGCAGGCATGATTAGTGGTGCTGCTTTAATTGTCTGCTCTGACTTAGACATGAAAGTTTTAGAGCATTTTCAGACCAACTTTTCTGAATCAGTATTAGTTTCAAATGCTAAACTTATCTGTCTAGATTATATTTTTCCTCATGCTGTGCAGACTGGTTTATTAAATTTTGTGGCATTGTTAGTTTCTTCACAATTGGGATTGTCTAAAATGATTATATTGGAAATTTTAATGTTCATTGTGATTCTTTTGTTTTTACAGATCATATTCATATGACGGTCTTAGGTTATCAGCAAATGATATTGCAAAACAATTCAAGCAGATTGACATTAAGTAATGTGATAAGAAAAGCCGCTCTGTGGTCTGAACATTGTTTTATTTCATTCTGTATTAAGTTTGTATTGAGTGAAATTACATTAGGCAAAGTAAGAAAATAGTGTTTAATCTTCAAAGTTTTCAGAATGAATTTCATATTAGTCATTGACTGAAAAATTATCTGATGGTCAGTAAAATTTTGGGGATGACTTAGTACTGAAGCAATCTGAAGAGCGTTATTATCAGGGTCATCCCAACCATCATGCAAACAAGGCGGTCGTCTAGGGCAGGTAGCTTCTGGGGCGCGGCAAAGAGCAGGGCATTCAAAGCTAAACAATAGATTCTGACAGCCAGGAAGGGCATAAGGCTTAGAGTTTGCTAAGGGTGCCTAAACCTTGAACCAACTCTGGGACCAGCCCTGATTATTATAAATAATTCATTGCATAAGAACCGGAAGAGTTATGCACCTCTGGTTTAATGACAGCTTGAAATATCTGAAGAAGTCCTTACAGAAACAGGTATGAATATGGCACAAAATACATGACTGAAATGAGGCTACCTTATGTTTCAACTTTGAAAAAGTATAAAGTAGAAACTGTGGGAGCTGGCATTATCAAAGCTGGCTGAATTATTTTCAGTTTGGCAGAATCTTACTCTTGATCCCATGGACCATTCTGATTTCAGATTTTGCAGTCTAATTTTAAGCAAAATACATTCAGGACTGATGGACTGTCTTTAGTTGTTAAATATCCTTTTCTTGAGAAATTCTTTAAGATGGACTTAAGTGCTCAGTACCTACTGTACCTGAATATAACCTGCCTTGAACCTCTGCTGGAAAGGTGTGGGCTGAATATAAACAAATTTCTAGTTTGTCCTCCTCTATACTTCATCATGTATTTTATTGTTTATTGTTTATTGTACATTTAATATACCGCCTCCCATAACATCGAGGCGGTTTACAATATAAAATCAAAAGTTAGAAGGATAAAAAATTACAATATAAAAACAATAGTTAGAAAGATAAAAATTACAAGATATGATAGAGGGGAGAGAGAAGAGGGCAAAATAGATATCCAGATTGCAGCCAGAAAAACAGAGAAAGGGAGATTTAGGGGGGAAAAGCTAGAAGCTGGCTTCTATCCCAGTGCTTAATATTAAGTTAATTAGGAATCAGGGGACTGATCTGTTGAATGCCTTTCTTAACACCTCTATGAAAAAGGGTAAGCTGAAGTGTTAAAATACTGCACAGACAGACCTCTCTTAAAGAGAAAGTATAGCTAATCAGCCACTTTTAACTAAACCGACTGAGCAAGTTGTTAGATCACAACTAGATGAGTTCCTGGACAAATACAATATACTGAGTAATTTTCAAAACAGACTTTGTAAAGATCATAGTTGTGAAACCTTAACAATCTCATTATTCAATAGTTTGTTAATTGGATTGGAAGTTAATGATACTGCATTCCTTTGGCTTTTTAGTGATCTCACTGCGGCATTTGATTCTGTTTTATAGTCTGTTCTTTTTTGGTTCCAGTCAGTTTTAGAAGGTCATATTCAATGTTTTAATACAAAGTTGGATACCTCTGATTGGTATTTATTAAAACAAGGAGTAACACAGGTATTCTCCCTGTCTCCCCTTTATAATCTTTAACTAGCAGCACCTTGTAAGCTACTACAGTTTTTATATAGACTAGATGCTGATGATCTTTTGTTGCATGCCCCTTTTTCTATTAAAGTAGGAGTTTATTCTTTGAGTATGACTACAACGGGCCCAGTTTTCTAAAACACCATTATTCAAACCCCAAGGCAGATATCAGAGGCATATTTCAGTGGCAAAATCCATACAGTAGCTGCGGTTGAATATGCGGGCTGAGCGGCGCTATCCAGAGAAGAGCCAGCACTTCTCCGTTTAGTGCAATTTTTCTGGATTGCAATTTGGGCTTCTGTTTTGTGCGGCTTAAGATGTCCAAATAAGAGCCACCTGAAAATAGCACCAACCGGATAAAGTCAGCACTTATCGGGATAGTCCCAACACTACCTTTGCTCTGCTCATAGACCGCCTCTGCCCTAACCAGATAATACCGCAGAATATCTTGTTCGGCACCCTTATCCGGACAGCCTCCAGTTGGCCATCCAGCTAAGAGTTCTGAATATCGGCCCAAATGTTACTAGGGAGTTTGCTATTTAGCTGCGGTAGCGGCTTCCTGCGATATTGGAGCCGCGGCCCCATTGATTTCAATGAGGCCGCGGCTCCAATATCGCACAGAAGCCGCTTCTGCAGCTAAGTAAACAAACCCCAAAATTTAAATGATTGGTTGCTGAAAAATAGCCAGCAAATTAATCTGGGGGGAAAAACTTGATTATAATTGCTCCCAGCAATTTTTTTTCTTTTTCAATTTTATTAGGACAGAATGTTGCAGCTATTCAAAAAGAGATTTCTTATTTGGGTATGATTATTGATTTTAACTTGACCTTCAGATCACAAATGAATAATGTTGTTTGAGACTATATTCAGAGCAGTCCATTTTTAGGCTAGTTGTTCAACTTTTAATGTTATCTTATTTAGACTATGGTAGTGTCATTTGTGTTGGATTGCCTACTAAGCTGACACATTCTTTGCAAACTCTGCAAAACGCTGCTTGTTCTTTTAAGCTTTGCTTTGAGATATATATTTCAGCAATGTCTTCATCACACTGGCTCCCAATTAGATTTAGATGTCAGTTTAAATGCTTATATATTGTTTTTAAAGCCATCTGTTTGCATACCACTAATGAATTATATTCACGGTTTAGTCAATACATTGCAGCTCAAAACTGGTGAACACCACAGCAGGATATGCTGTTGGTGCCATCTGTGAAGAGTGGGAAAAAGAAATCACATGATCTTTTGCTTTTGCTTTTCATGTTCCCTTTTTGTGGAATGCTCTGCCAGGGTGCCTGCATCTTGAGACGGATACACTTGACTTTTGTAGGATGCTAAAGGCATACTACTTTGGACAAGCTTTTTTTTTTTTTTTTTAATATTTTATTTTCCTTTTATAACACAACCAAAGTAAAAGACATACAGAAAGATACAAATACAAAACCATACGTATAAAAGCAACCCCATATTTCCCCCCACCCCCATGCTTCTTCTCTAGGAAAGGAAAACAACGTTCGGGTAATCAATGATTAGTTCTCATTCTTTGTAAACCAGTATAGAGCAAGTGAAGATCATAATAAATGAGTGTACATGATAAATGGAGTTAAACAGTTAGATGAGAGCATTTGGCAGTTTGCACATATTCATTGAGCATATTCCATTTAGAAACATGATGCAAGGTTTGGGCGTGGGGAGCCAGTCGGCGTGGTATCTGTTCATATTTACTATATAAACATACAAGATTCCACCACTCATGGGGACTTAGATGGGAGCTATTTTTCCAGTGTTTCGTGATTAAAGATATAGCTATACCCATCAAGAAATTTAGCAAAAAGCGGCCCGACTTTGGGAGAGAGGGGATCCCCGCCGCAGAGCGAAGTCCCACTATCCGCCAAGAGAGAGGCTCGTGAAATTGTAAAATGAGTTGGATACGACCCCAGACCCGACTCCAGAATTGCTGTAGTGTAGAACATTCATACATTATATGAGCTAGTGTGCCTGTGGCGGCGTGGCAATTCCAACACCTGTCATTAACATTGGCATTCCATTTGGCAAGCTTCACAGGCGTATAGAAACTTCTATGTGCAAAACAGAAAAGTGTCTGGGTTATCGATGCTGACCGAGAGACCCGAACAACTTTACTCCAGAAGAGGCTCCATTGCTCAGGAGTCAGTGTGATTTGTAGCTCCCGTTCCCATGTCTGTTGGACTGCGGGAATGCTACTGTTCTCATGATTGCTTAACATTTTATAAAAGTTAGAGGCTACGCCAGATTGACTCCCGACAGAGCGAATTATCTCTGCTAGACCTTCATCATTAGTTTCAGTTAGTGGAAGAATCCGAACACTCCTAAGGCAGTGCTGAAGCTGCACCCACTGGAAATAATTTCTTGCTAGTAAACCAAATTCCTCTTGCAATTCTTTAAAAGTTTTCCAGCGCTCATTGGCAATCAATTGGTAAGGCATCCATATCCCTTTGGAATACCAGGGGGTCCATGCTATCGGTTTATTTTGTATTTGAAGGCGCAAGTTATGCCATAGCGGGAGTCTATATGGCGGGCACTGTTGTGGTCCCTGAGACTGAATGAAAGTGTTAAAGGCAAGTAGTGTATCCACAACCATTGGTGGATGGTGGGAATCTAGTTGGAAGGTCATGCCGGGAAGGTAGGTAAGAGGAATTGGCCTACAGAGTTCCTCCTCAATGTCGAGCCAGACTGGCCTACCTTCTACCGGGGGGTCTAACCAATGGGCACCCTGTTTAAGAAGGAAAGCCTTATGATATTTAAGAAAATCTGGGAACCGGACCCCTCCATTTTCTTTGTCCGCCTGTAACTTACGCTTAGCTATCCTTGGTGGTTTGCCATGCCATAAATAACGAATCAGGAGACCTTCTATATCTTTGTAGATGTGTGCAGGCAGGAGGCATGGTAGCATTTCTAGGATATAATTTATTTTGGGAACAATCATCATTTTGATTGTTTCCAGTCGGCCCCACCATGTGAGTGTTAAAGGAGACCACCGGTTGGTAAGATCACGCGCTTTGGAGATTAGCTCTTTAGCATTATGGCTAAGAGTATCTTCTAATGGATAACAATAATGAACCCCCAGGTATTTGACCATACGGGGCTGCCATACAAAGGGGAAAGCCTGCATGTCTGCAGCATGGACTCGATGATTCAAAGGGAAGGCAACAGATTTAGTCCAGTTAATCTTGTATCCCGAGAGTAGGGAATAGCTATCAATCTTGTTTAAAACAGCAGGGACGGAGTCCAAGGATACAAAAAGCATGAGATCATCTGCATATGCAGAAAGTTTAATATCTCTATGTTGAAAGGGGGCTCCATGGATATCTGTGGCCTGTCGGATGAGGAGGGCTAGGGGTTCAAGTGCTAGATCAAAGAGCAGAGGAGATAAGGGACATCCTTGCCGAGTACCTCTGTGAAGATTGAACGGTTGAGACTTTGTGGCATTGGCAGAAATAGTGGCTGTCGGATGTGCATACAGAGTTTGAAGGTATCGGAGAAAGCCTTCCCCAAACCCATACCAGCGGAGAACCGCATATAGAAAGGGCCATTCTAATCGGTCAAATGCCTTTTCGGCATCAAGAGAGAGGCCGACGAGGGGTTGATCATGATGCGCTGCTGCAGCTAGTATATGACACAAGGTCCTGGCATTATCAGCAGTGGACCTACCAGGTATGAAACCACATTGGTCTGGGTGAATTAGAGCAGGCATTTTATCGGATAATCTAGTGGCCAGAATGGTTGCAAATATCTTGTAATCAGCATTAAGGAGGGAAATTGGACGGTAATTTGCAGTCAGCATCGGGTCTCTCCCCTCTTTCTCAAAGACTACAACATTTGCCGTCGAGAAAGATCCTGTAAAGGAGCTATCTTTGGCCAAAGCAGAGAAATAGAGTTGTAGGAATGGGGCCAAATCAGCGCTGAAAGTTTTGAAAAATTCTGCCGGGAGGCCATCTGGGCCGGCAGCCCGACCCGAGGCACATCGCTTGAGTGCGAATTGAATTTCTGAAAGAGTAAATGACTGGTCTAGTGACTCCTTGTCCTCTACAGAAAGGGTCGGTCGTTGTATACCAGCTAATAGCCGGTCAAAAGCCTCTGGGTCAAATTCACATTCTGATTGATAGAGGCGGGTATAGAAATCCCGAAAAAGCTCTACTATCTCTGTATCATTTGTGACTAAATTCCCCCCCGTTGGACTACGCAGAGCCGCTACACGTTTGGCTTCTTTTTGACCTTTCAGAGCGTTAGCTAAGAGTTTACCGGCACGATTGCTCTCCCGATAGTACGTCCCTTGCTGTAGTTCAATATTTTTGGCCGCTGCAGTCGTTAAGAGCGAGTTATATTGGAAACGCAAGCGTTGCAAGCGAATCAACACACCTGGGTCAGTACGAGAGGTAAGAACACGTTCACCGGCCTTGATCTGCTGCTCTAGTGCTAAGAGTTGCCGTTTACGCTGCTTCCCTAAACGGATTTGATAGCTAGTGATGGTTGCACGGATAGACGCCTTAAAGCCCTCCCACCATGCCCAGTTCATTGTATCATGGGGTGAATTAAAGTGGAAGTAATCTTGTATGGCAGCCCGTATGTCAGCCTGAAAATCCTGCTGTTCAAGCAGGGTCCGATCAAAATACCAAGCCCGTGGATTATCCCTCTGTGCACTAGTGTTTAAAAGGAAGGAAATAGCAGCATGGTCTGAAATGTGTAGAGAGTGTATCTTAGCTGTATCCGTGCTGGAGATTAATGCTTTGGATACGAGGAAAAAATCTATCCTAGATTGTGACTGATGTGGGGGGGAGAAAAACGTGAATTCTAAGTCCGAAGGGTGTAGCAGCCTCCACAGGTCTACTAAAGCTAGATCTTTAATCAAAGACGCTAGCGTGAGGTGACTCTTGGTGGGACCACTCGTTCTGGGTGGTCGCCTATCTACCAATGGATCAACCACCTGGTTAAAGTCGCCTCCTATTACTAACGAAGTATTGGCAGAAGCTTGTGCAACCTGGGCAAGGTTAGCAAAGAAAATAGGATCATCCACATTAGGAGCATATAAACATATACATGTCAGTTCAAGATTACCTATTTTAAGGTGGACTCGGGACCACCGACCCTCAGTATCAGAACTGCTATCTATAACAGTAGCTTGTAAGGATTTCCTAATCAAGATGGCTACCCCACATCTCTTCGCTATAGCGGGAGAGTAGGCGGCCACCATGTAGGGTTTAACATTGAGCTTCAGGGTCTCCTTGGCATTTAGATGCGTTTCTTGGAGAAAAACCAAATCAGCATTTTCGTGACTTAAGTAGCTAAGGATTTTCTTCCTTTTTATCGGATTATTAATACCTTTGACGTTCAATGACAAAAGCTTACATGGGGCCATAGAAATAACTGAGTCTATTCAAGACAAAAATATCATAATGCACACAATTTCCATTATCCCCCATCTTGACTGCTTGATTCAGAGAAGACCTAACCAAGTCATATACAATAAGCACTATATCTGGTATTCCCCCAAACCAAAAGTAAACACCGAAGTGTAGTAGAGAAGAAGCATAACCCCAATGATTAATGGCGACCATATGTCTGCGGGAGGAAGCCCCAACGAGGGCCAAACATTCTACATATTAACTGTAATAGCTACATAGGCTCCGGAGCCCACCGAGGTGCATGCTATGGAAAGGTCCCTCACAGGAGAGTCCGACGGTCAGCAGGCCATGATAAGCTAGGCCGCAGGGCCTCCGATCCAGGCTGCATGTGCAGCGTCGACGACACAAAATGGCGATCAGTTCAAAATCGATGGGCAAATGAAAGGCCCCTGGTTCAGCGCATTTGGTCCGCTTCTTTGGCTTCCAGATAGGCCGCAAGCACGTCCGGATCCTCAAAAGTCCTGGTTTGATTATGAAGAGTAACTCTAAGTTTCGCCGGATACATTAGGCCATAGCGCGCTTGAAGCTGCTGCAAACGCGGTCGAAATTCGAGGAGTCTTTTCCTGCGGTCCACTGTGGGCTTCGCCAGGTCGGGGAAGAATGAAATCCGATGGCTCTCATAATCCAGCCGGGGGTTTGCACGGGCAGCGTTTAGAATTTGTTCAACTTGCTGATATCTCAACAATCGGAAAATGATGGGCCGAGGGGTCTTCCGGTTGAGCGCCAAAGTCGTGGGTACTCGATGGGCCCGATCAATCTCCAAATCCTTGGTGAACGTTGTTTTAAGCAAGGAGGGAAGCAATTTAGAGAGGAACTCTTTCATATCTCCTGATTCTGCTCCCTCCGGAATTCCCACGAGCCGTATATTGTTGCGACGGGCTCGGTTGTTACTGTCCTCCAGCTCCTTCTGAAGGGCCTGCATTTGTCGTTCGACCTTGTCCAATTTTGCCAAGCGGACCGCATGCGAGTCAAGAGTACCCTCCATTTTGTCCTGTCTCAGCGATAACCCCTCTAGCCTTTCCTGTAGCTTGCCGAGGTCTTCCCGCATGGATCTGAGTGCTTCACCATTGGATTGCACAAGTTCTTTCACGCCGCGGATCTCATCTAAGATCTCCTGCTGCATCGCGGGACCCTCCCGGAGTGGAACCATCTTCTGTGGGGACGGCGGCTCAGTTTTAGAGCGTTTGCCATGGGAGTTCGTTGAAGAGCCGAATTCTAGACGCGCTGGCTGGTGCCCCGCCATCTCCCCGAGGCACCCCGGTAGGATCAGAGCCCAATTGAAAAGATAAGTTGTATTAAAGTCAGGATTCTGAGTAGGCCACTCGGGAGCTTCAGCGTTAAGCGTCTATCCCGCTGGACATCAGGCTCCACCCCCCCCTTTGGACAAGCTTTTAGATGTTTTTATTCCATTAGGTTATTAACGATATATACACAACTTGTAAGGTCATTGATGCAAATTATAGCACTATAAGAACGGATGTAAGTCCGAAATCAAGTGCCATATAAGTCTGAGACCTTAATATAGTGTTGTAACAAGAGTGAAAGTATTGACTTTACTATAAGGGTTTGAGTGAACGTGCAGTTTTTGAGATATATTAACGGTTAAGGACATTGACTATTAAGGTAATTTTATATTTTATTTACAGTGTGTTCCTCTATTGTGCTTGGCTGTATGCATGCAATCTTGTAGACCACATAGATGTAGCTATGATGAGCAGTATATAAGAATTAGTAATCACAATCACAGTCTGGGAATCAGATAATAGGGTTCTCTTTAAATTAAGGATGGTTCACGGTACCTGGGGTTAAATATCCAACCTCTCTTAGAGAGAAGCAATCAGTACAAAACACTAATTTCCCCTGGAATACCTCTCCCCTTTTTAGGAGCAGGGGAACAACAGTGGGAATAAAATAAATAAACTGAGCATTAGAGCTTTTGGACCAATATGATGTAACCGGGGATCTGCACCCAGTGCTTCCCCTCCCCCCCCCAACACCCCAACCCCTCCTCCTCAGTACCCTTTGTACCGATCCAACAAATTCAACACCACACCACATTTTGGAACAAAACCAGGTCGCAGCTTTATTGCTCCATAACAATTTAATTAACATCGGTAACGTGTAACAACTTACTCAACCAACCCCCCCCCCCAGCGGAGCAATACCTCACCCGCCGTACCATTAGCATGGTGACCTCGCTTCCGCACCTGGGCCGGTCAACCACCGGTCCAGCTACTACCACCCCTGCCCGACTTTGCCATATCACTAGCAAAAGTCAGCTAGGGGTTCTCTTGGCCGTGGGCACCCTACCCCGCCCCAAGTAGCCTACGGCTCCGGACCCCGGAAACCTCTGGGATCCTGCCCCAAACTTCTACCCCCCCCCAGCTGCGACACCCCTACAACCCCTTAGACCCCCTCAATTTAATGGGTGGGTGGGCGGGACGCCGGCCGATGCCTCTCGCCTAAAAACCATGTGCTCGGCGACCGTCCTCGCCGCCGCAGCACATGGCCCCTCCAACCTCCTGATTGGCTCCAACCGCGAACGACCCCTCAGCGGAGCCAATCAATTTGAAATATGCCAGACGCGTCTTCTTACTCCTACAGCACCCCTCCTTCAGCCTTTCTACTTGAACGCGGGCAGGGTCCGCGCTGGGGCGCGCCCCCGGTTACCGGCAGCCGCCGGGACCCTGCCCGCGGCCTTCTCATTATGACATTAGAAAGCTGTTAAATTCTCATTAGAAGACAGAGCTTTTTAAAGATGAGTATGAAATGGTTTGTATTGGTAACAATGTAACTAAAGTGTACATAAAAAAATAAAACTAAATTTGTCAGTGTTTCCAAACTTTGCTTTTCTTGTATACAGCAAAAGGAAATAAAATATAGAGGTCATTCCAGGACATGAATACACCGGTTAAATGGGCAGGATAAATGTTTTTCTCATGAAAATGTCTAGAATTGTATTCTGAAACCATGCGGCCCTGCATGTACACAGTGCCAGGACAGAGATCTCAGAACATGGGCAGAAGTGGACGGAATGGGGGCATGGCAAGCCGCGGAAATGTAGAAAGTGTATTCAGAAAAGGCCATGTACCTCCTGAGTGTTTTCCCATGGATGCCTCCATTATATACCAGTGGCAATGTGGAATAAGACCAGGACTTCGAACAATTTCTGCTCTGATCTTCAACACGTCCCATAGAGATGAATGGCTGTGACACATCTGTACTGAACTGGTGTGTTTGCTATCTGGAAGGGCACAAGATGCAGATCTAAAGAATAGAATGCACACCTGAGAGACCTATGTAAGGTTAAGAAACAATAAAAACATCCCTGCAGAAATATAAAGCCCTGCAATAGTCTTTATTCTGGCTATGCTGACATTTGCTGTTTGTGCTGAAGTGGCTATTCTTGGCTTCCCTAACAATTCCAGTGTTCGGAAAAATGGAAATGTAGATGTGGGGATGGTATGTGAGGTACCATGGAGCAGAATCATGTTTGGCTGAGAAGTGCAGATCAGATCCTGAGACGCCATGCCATTATGTCTTCACAGCAGTAGTTTATAGGTGCAGAGCATGGTTTTGGCAGAAGTTTGTTATTTGCAACTACAAGTGAGTGTGTGTGTGTGTGTGGTTTGAATGTTGCACGGCAGGATCTGGTGTGCTCATCCGTAAATCTGGGGGGAACATGAATGCCTGGTAGTACCTGAACCATAGGGAAGACCGCAGGGTCACCAGGTGCTGGTGTGATCAGGCAGAATAAATCAGAACAGGTTCTCTATAGGAAAATGTCAAAACTATCCCTGACGCTAATAAGGGACCCTCAGAATGAGAGCATTCAACAAACAGCACTGAGACATGGCAAGAAGCACCATCATTGGTCTCTGAAAATGTGCACATTTGTAGAGAGCAACAATGGTGCCTTTGGGCAGGTATTAGTGCTGTTTGCACTGTTGAATGCTCCCATTCTGAGGGTCCCTTTTTAGTGACAGGGATATGTTTTGACATTTCACTATGGAGACCCTCTTCTAATTTTTTTCTGGTCCATATTTATTTATTTATTTGAAAAGGTTATATACTGCATTCCAAAGATCAACACGGTTTACAGGTAACAGTAACATAACATTACATGGAACAAGATAACGTTACAAGGAACAGAAAGCAATACAAGTAAACCATTAACATTAAAATACAAAATCTAGTATAACAATTCAAAATATTATTGGTATTGTGATAAGGAAGCTTATCATAGCTCAGGTAGGAGCTATAGAAAAGATGATGTGACTCTGAACAAGCAACCTGTCAGTTCTGGTAGAAGTAAGAAAACAGAGTTTTCACATAAAAGACTACCAGTCCCAGAATGCACCAGGTTTCCAGCAGCCATGAGAGGGGCTGAAGGGAGAAAACGTGTGTGCAATCAAGAGAGCTATGAGGTAATCCCTAAGCACTCATCTCAAAGGGCAGGGCCTGATTCAACACAGCTGCGCTGTGTTAGGGAGGAGCACACATTAGAACAGAATAAGAATAGAGCTTATTCTAGAGATAACAGTTTCAGGAAGAGCTACAGAAAGAGCTTCAGGAAAAGATACAGCAACGGCTACAAGCACCAACATCACTTGGAGAAACAGAAGCCAAGCCAAGCGGATAGAGAGAGAAGGAAACTCTCTGGAAGGAAAAGAAGGAAGGCTATTGGAAGGTCTGGGAGATTCCAAGGCAGTACCTATACTGGGAGGTATTTCAAATGCCAGCAGAGTCCATTGGACTGGAGTCAGCCAGAGGAATGGAATGGCAGAGATAGGAATCACCAGTGGCTACCTGGAAGAGAGAAGACTGCACGTGGAAAGGACTTTCAGACCTATGCCAGAAGGTATGTGAGGGAAGATCCAGTGTCCAGGGATCAAGATTGGAAGGCTGGACATCAGAACTGGATTACATACTGGCCAGGCTATACAGAGAGGAATTATGATAGCAGGAGAGGCTCAGGTATGAACACTGATCCAGACCCTATCTATAATAGTGAATGGCAGCAAGGGAATAAGCATTCTCATGATAGTGCCTTATTGAAAGACTCGTCTGTGCCAATGTATGATAGTGACCCTATGCTGATTGATGAAGGGGGAGATACAGCAGATGAAACTATTCATTACATGGACTGTTCTCTATCTAAATGCTATTGCTAGCTTTCTGTGAGCAAACACCTCAGCCATCACAAAGAAACCTAACTTTGTTCTTTATTTCCACTGCAAACAGCTCTTAAAGCAGGATTTGGGTTCACACAGTAGCAGCCAGCCAGCTAAAGGGTTTCAGCTGGTTAATTGATAGTAATTAAAGCTGCACCTGATTGTGTGTGTGAGCAAGGGAGAATCACTGCTGGGATCTGCGTGGAAAATAAGCAGAAGTTAACCTAACAAGCAAAGTTTATTCATTTCTTTGTGACTTTTTCCTTTGGTAATTATTTGCTAAGAAAACATTAGCTAATTGCCTGACAAGCTGAAGGTTGTTTTCTGATTTGCTTTGTGACTTTATGTTATCCATTTAAACACTGCAAGCAAGTAACCTCATTTATATTGCTAACAAGCATACTTGTGCTGGGTGAATTAAACCCCATCAATAAAAGAAGTATTTTATTGGCCTTACCACTGGTTTCACAACTCAATTATTGTCTTCAGCTGTGGTTGGGAGTGAATGAACTACATTACCCACAATACATTGCAAGAATCATATGAATATATGCATCGTCAAGATTGTGTAAGTTCTCACCCTAGGCAGCCATCTGACAGTATATAGTGAACTAGTAGAAGATTACGGGGGAACTAGTAATGCTAAGAATACAGTTACCATTACTTGAGGCCATTAGGATATAACAGTCACATAAGGGAGTGAAGGTAGGGGTCAGGTGAATCTTCTGGCGAGAGGGTCATGTTTATAACCGGAGTTAAGAGTGCACTAATTAGTCTGTATTTATGTGACATCCTCAAAGTGCATTTGGAAGAGGTGAATTTTTAAACAGCTTCTTGAAGTCCTTCATGTCTGCGGTAGTCCTTATTTTTATGGGTAATGAGTTCCATATTGTTGGAGCATAGACAGAGAATGTTCATCCACATGCTGATTGGCTTAATTTAATGAATTGTGGGTGGGATGCAAGGAGGTGCTCTGCAGTGCTTCTTCTCTGGCGATTGATAGTGGTTTTTTCCTATTATCGATTGTCAGATTGCTTGTGAAGGATTTTAAATATTGTCATTGTTTTTCAATTTAATTCTGAATAGTAGTGGTAGCCAGAGGAGATCCTTCATGATGGGGGCGACGTGGGAGCTCCTTGATATTCCAGTTATGACTCTAGCCGCAGTGTGCTGAGAGAGTTGTGGTGGGAGCAGCTGTGATTTTGGAATGCCTTGGAGGATTCCATTGCTGAAGTCCAAGTGGGGAATTATCATCGCTTGACATACAGTCCCGTAGTCAGGGGGTTCAAGAAGTGGATGGAGTCATTGGAGTGTCCATATTTTACTAGACACATTCTTTATCACACTGTTAATGTGGGACGCAGTGTTGGATGTTGATCAAGAGTTACCCCGAGGTAGTGTACTTCTGATTTGACTGCTAGTTCAGCATGTCTGACTTTAATTGACTTTGGTGGGTAGGAATATCAAAAGCACTTCAGTTTTACTATAGTTAATGGAAAGGCTTTGTTGTGAGAGCCAGTGGGCAATGGATTTGAAGCATTGTACTATAGGGATGAAGTCCGGAGATATGGTTGAGAATGGTGCATAAAACATTATGTCATCTGCATATAGATGGAATAATATATCATGTGACCAAATGATCTCGCAAATTGGCTGGATGTAGATGTTAAATAATAAGGCTGATAGAGATGAGCCCTCACCTTTGTGGGTAAAGGTCCGAACTTGTGTCTTTGGATTTCACAATTTGTTGGTGATCAGTCAAATATGATTGGATCCACCTTAGTGCATTGTCAGTGATGCCAAGATGGTGTAGTCTCTGGATGAGAATCTCTGGAGGAGAGCTGTATCATTTTATATGATAGGTGCAAGCTCGGATCTTGTCGTTTTTAACCAGCTTGCTGGACAGAGATCTAGAGGAGATGTGGTTGTGCTGAGATTTTCAATTATGTTATCCAGGTAGTCAGGTGAAACTGGATAAATGAATGAAGGGTGGTGGAACTGCAGGGTTTCTGGGTGTGATCTATTAATGTGGATGGTGGGAGAAGTTGGAGTTTCAAATGGATGTTTAGGGTGAGTGTTTGAGGGCTGGGGGCGATCTGTGCATTGGGGGGTTGTTCTTTCTTAGCATGGACTTGGCAATTTCAAATAGTTCTCTGGGTTTCTTTAAAGACTTTAGGATTGTTCTGGTGTGGTAATATTTCTTTGCTTTATTGTTGTGGGTTCTATATGAAGGGAGGATTTCAAGGTAGATTTTCTTGGTTTGTTCATCTGATGCATGTCTCCAAGTGTGTTTGGCTTTTCTTAGTTCTTGTTTTATCTTCCTCGGGTCTGTTGTGTGCCATGGTGTGTGATGTCTAAGATTGTGAGCAGTTGATTTCACTGGAAGTACGGCTGTAATATCAAAAATTGTCTCATTCCAATTATACAAAGACGTCCAAATTGGCAGAATCCAAGTCTAATTTAGGGATTATGCTATCATGGACATGTTCTCTGTCGAATTGTTTGAATCTTCTGTAGTGCTTCTCTCTCTAGTGGGTGGGGATCATACAAGTTGGCAGATACAGGTGGAAATAGATTGTGTAGTGGTCTGACTATGGGACCTCAGTAAGCTGAGGGGAGGGGATGGGATGGGATCTCTCTCCAATGGATGAGATGGCATAAAAATAAGGTCTAGTATATGTATGTGTGTGTGTGTGTGTGTGTGTGTTCCATTACATTCTGGGTGTAATATTGGAAGGTCATTGCATCAGTGAATGCTATTGCTTGCTTCAGAGTAAGCGAGGACAGGTTTAGGTCACTCAGCAGTATTAATGTACAGTTGGGATTTGCATATGGGCCGATAATTTCCAGGATGGATTCCAATTCTTCGCTATCTGCTGGAGATCAGTAGACAAGGCATATCGAGGTTCATTTATTAGAGATCATGATAGTGTTCAGACCCTTTGTATTTACTGAGGTTATGAGAGTGAACTGAAGGGATTTCCTAGTAATTATACAAACTCCACCTCCTCGACACCCTAGCCTAGTACAATTGAATAGGTCATAGTTTGGATGTTTTAGTTCATTAATCAGAATAGTATCTGCATCAGTAAACCATGTCTCTGTGATGCACAGGATGTCCAGGTTATGGTCTGTGAGGTAGTCATTGAGAAGTTCTGTTTTGTTTCTTGCTGAATGTGAGTTAACTAGTAGACATTACTTAGCATTGTACATGCTGTTTTCAGAGATCGCTAATGCAAGCATAACTAAGGATGTCTTCTACTGCCATGTATGTTGTGATTCAAGGTATGTCATGGCAAACATATAACTTTCTACCTGCTTTTATACTATCTTAGAGCGTACTGAGATTACTATGCAGTGTTCTGGGCATGCAAGAGACTGGTATATATAGTCTAGTAACTCTGGTAACCCGGAGGCCCTCCTCGTCCTCCTTCACCCCTTTTTCCCCAGCCTCCCTTCTGTTCCTTTAGCACTTAACAAATACACCAACACCATAATATGGTACAACCTTGGTCGCAGCTTTATTAATACATGTAACAACCAGCCCAACATGGGCAAAAAACATACTCAACCTCGCCCCCACCAACTTTCCGGACGATGCCCCCACCCGCCATACTATTAGCAAGGCGGAGCATCCTCCTCACCGCCCCCCACTGCCTGCCTCGCCATGCTAGTAGCAAAGGCCGGCCCTCACACCCCGATACCAGGCCGAGACCCCCAACCGGGATGTCTCGCCCCACCCCGGGGAGCCCTTCGCTCCCCCACAGCTCCTAAATCAGTTACCGCCTCGCCGCCTCGGCGAGCGCTGGCTCTCTACCCCCACCCCCAGCTGCAACAACCGTATCCCTAACCCCTCAGAGGAAGGGTGGGCGGAAAACACGCCTGTTCCCTCTGAGGAGTCACGCCGAAAGGCAGAGCCACGACGCTCCTCGCTGGACCAAGGACCGCCCTCTCCTCTCCGCGGCCAATGGAATCGCTCCTCCAATGCTGTGGAGCGATTCCCATCTGGCCACCGGGCTCCATCCTCCCCCCCCCTGCACCCCCGTCACATGACAGGGCCGAGGCCGGGCCCGGGCCCAGGTTACCGTTGGCCGCGGGACCCGGCCCGGCGGCCTCGGGCATTTTGCATCAACATTTTGTATGTATCATCAGTATTCATGTGTAGTTTGCATCAGCACAACACTGTCAGTGAGTGGAGCAGCTTAGGGGATGCACATTTTACAGTGGGGCATGGCCATTGTCAATCCACCCACCTTCCCCCTCTAGGGTATATAGGTAGTTGCCTAGAAGGGGTGGCAGATGGGACCACAATATTTATAAGGACCTTGAAAGTGCTGTAACCTGGTATCCGTGTAGTTGTGAGGCCAAGTGAATCACAGCCAAGGTTAAAGGGGTTAACAATAAGTTTATTGTCACACAGGAATTTTCATATACCTACTTCCCCAAACACAGAAACAAGATGTTGGTGCTTGTTGTGCCAAATAAAGAATGAATGGTAACAAAGTCCTCCTGATGCTTCTCAGGCAATTATTTCAAACAAAAATAGCTTCTCAAACTTCTTTCCAGGTTTTAAATACAACTGCTTTTCCAAGTATAAGAACTGCTTCTGGTACTAGGTCCACACAAAGGAAAACTTCACAGCGTTGTATTTACTTTCACAGCTGCCTAATGAGTCTTGAGTTTCCGCTTAGGCAGAGCGCTGCCTTTCTCCGTATAAAACTCAAGTAAAACAATTAGGCTTTCTCAGCACTTATTACTAAAAATACTTTTACAGCTTTCACTCTCTCTGGCAGAAACCACAGTCCATATCAGAACAACTGTCTTCTGATAAAGGTGCTTCAGTTTGCATCGGCTCCACTTCAGAATCTGATATGTCCTTATATTTAGGTTTAGGTAAGTCCACAGACTTCCACTGCTCTACAAGTGTATTAAGCTGCTTCCAATTAGTTTCATTTAACCTTCTGGGTACATGCAAGGATTTAGAATTACCAGCACTCTTAAACACAGTATTAAAAGGGCTCACCTTTCTCCTGGCATGACTAAGATTCCCACTTTGGTTAGGAGGTAAATATTTGTCTTGGTACTGCCTCCCTGGCTCCTGTGTAGCAAGTTGCTCAGCAGGGTCTGACTCTAACGTTCTGCTCCGTAGCCTGCAATTAGCTGATTGTTTACAAGCAGCTGGGCTGTACTCAGAACTGGAGCTCCTGACACGCTGTCTGCCTTGGGAATATCTTTGCAGTTTTACAAATGGCACTTTCCTTCTGCCCAACCTCCCATGTGTGCCTGTAGCTTCTAAAGAAGATTCCAGGGAGGTACTTCTGTCTCTTCTGGGCAAAGTTTCTAAACTCTTCTCCCCAGGTTTAAAGTAACCTCTAACCTGTTTCTCCTTTTTGCTTGTCTTGAGGTAGTTCCTTCCTGGAAGCTTTTCCAGACGCCTCTCCAGAGTCCTCCCTGACTCTCTGCAATCTGGCTGGCAACTCCCCAAGCACCTTAGGCTATCCTGGTAATGGCTGCCGCTTTCTCTGCTTCCTCCGGTCCTCAGCTTTCTGGCTTGATCCCAATCAGAATCTGAATCTCCAACAGAAGCTGAACCTTGAACTTCCCTCGTCCTTCCAGTCCCAGTCTCACTTTCAGTTTCCCTCTCAGCAGCTCTCTTACTAACTGCTCCTTCCTGATTAAGTGGACGGGGCTGCCCTATCAGCTTTGACTCCGCCCCTTTCTCTCCCACGTCAGCTCCCTGGGTTGTCCTGGAGCTGGGGCGTGGCTCTCTTTGTGTTCTCTTGCGCAGAGAATCTTTCTGGGCTAAAGCTTTAACCCTTTCTTGACCTGCTTTACTGACAGCTTCTGCAGAAAGAAACTGCTTTAAAGCCTTATTTCTAGGTTTTAAACCCTCTGCCTTGTCACATAACCCCCCATTTAAGATATTCCGGGCTGGCTGAATACTTTTAGAACAGCACGGAATCTTATTCTGGTGACTGTAGCTAACATAGGCATCAGTTTTTATGGCCCAACGAGCTAAAACTACTCGCTCGTGCCATGGCCATAAAACATTTATGTGGAAATTTTGTTGCTTTCCCTTCCTTGTTTCTATGGTGTATGTGGCTGGACCCACCTGTTTGATGACCCGGCAGGGTCCTTTCCAGGTGTTCTCAAATTTTGTGCTATGACCGGGCACCATTACAATGACCTTTTCTCCGACGTTTAAATGACGAGGTCGGGTGTGACGGTCGTAATATTTTTTTGATATACCTGACTGGTTGTCACATTATCCTCCCCTACCCGGGACGTACGCTGCAACCGCCCCCTTAAATCCTTTAAGAACTGGGTTATCTCCACCTCGTCCATAGTGGGTTCCAGCAACTTCAGCAGGGCCTGCTGCTGGTGCCATGAGAGTTCTTCCCCTAGCCTAGGAAGGGGCTTGGCCTTACACTCGGCTAGCTGGGGACCAAGATCTACCTCCACCCTTTCCTCCCCGCTAGTGGCTGTCAGGCCTATCATAACGGCCTGTCCCATGGACCCAAACCCACTTGACCCCCTTATGGTGGTGCTTAGTTCCTTAACCTCCTCAATGGGTGGAAAGCCAACTCTCTCCATGATGAGCTGCGCTACCCTATCACCCACGGCTACTTTATAATCTTTCTTGGAAAAGTTTAGCAGTAAGACCTTAACAGCTCCCCTAAAATCCGGGTCTACTACCCCCGCGCCTACGTCAATGTACTCCTTGATGGCTAGACCTGATCGCGGAGCGATCCGGCCGTAGCAACCGGGCGGTATTTCAAGTTAGATGCCGGTTTCTACTAAGGCTCACCCTTGATGTGGAATAATAGTGTCCTCCGCACTATATAGGTCAAAGCCCGCAGCTTGCTCTGAGGCTCTCTTAGGGATCCTGGCATTTGGGGTAAGCCGACAGCATTTTAGGAGAAACTTCTTTTTATTTGGAGGGTCCTGAATAGGGGCTCTCTCCCTACCTGGCTTCTCTCGGGGGTTTTCAAACAACGGGGCTGGTACCATCCCTAGCCTGGATTTACCCCTCTGAGAGGATGTTGCGTGTCTTACTTTTATCTCCCTCCTTACAGGTTCCTTTACTACTTTCTCAGGGTTAGGGACTTTGGCTTCAGTGGTGGCTGCTAGTCCTTTAACTAGGCCGATCCTAAATTGAGGCCAATCCCTACCTAAGACTAAGGAATGGGGTAGTCTAGGTACTACGGCCACGGGGATTTTTTTCCTTAATCCTAGCCCTTCCACTGTTACTGTGTGCAAAGGATATGACGACACAGCGCCATGCACGCAGCGAATTCTTATTTTTCCCTCAGGGTGCTTTACAGAATCCTCACTCTGAGCTTCTATATCCCTCCATAGGCGTTCAGAGACCATTGATTGGTCGGCACCCGAATCTAGGAGCGCTTCGACCTGGATATTATTAACCTGTACTGCTAGTAAAAATCCCTCCCCAATCTCCTTGGACTGGTTGGTAACTAGCACAAGCTTAGCTCTACAATTCCTCTTTAAGTGACCTTTCTGCCCACAAGCGAAACATTTGCGTTCTTCCCAATCAAGTCTGGGTAAGGGTCTTTTAGGCATACCTTCCCCTACCATTACTTTCTCCCTCTTTCCTGACATTCTCCAGACTGCTGCATCAGAAACACCCATCTTCTTCTGACCAATGGCTTTTGCCTCTAAGAAGCGGTCAGCGAGCGAGATGGCATCTTTCGTGTTTCTACAGTCTTGTAGAATTAGGAAGGACTGTAATTCCCCTGGTAGCGCTTCAAGGAATTGCTCTAGAACAATATCATCCAATATCCTATCAATGCTCTTTCCCTCTGGAGATAGCCACTTGTATACCAAGGTTCTAATCCGGTGGCATAAGGCCTGTGGTGTTTCGCCCGGGGTTAACTTGCACCCTCGCAAAAGACGGCGATAGACCACTGGAGTTAGGCCTAATCTGTCCCTGACAGCTTTGATCACTGCCTCATAGTTGTTGGCCAGATCATTGGGCATAGCTCGGTAGGCTGCAAGAGCCTCTCCCGTTAAGGATGTTGCTAGCCTTATGACCCATTGGTCTTTCGGCCAACCACTCATGAGAGCAATTCGTTCAAAGACCTCGAGGTAGTCATCAACATTATCCTCTTTTGACATTTGCCCTAAAGACAATATGCCTTGGCCTAAGGTTCCCAGTCCTGTTACCGCTCCTAATGAACTGGAGACAGTCCTTAGCACGTCCGTAGTCTGCTTTTGTTCTCCCATCCACGATCCTAGCAGATCCAACATCGGCTTTTGTTGAGCCCGCAGCATCTCCGCCATTCTCTCCTGGGCCTCTGCTGACCTCGCCTCCTGTTGTTGGAATCTCTCAGCCATCCAAGCTAACAGCTGTGCTGGCTCCATCGTGATGTAAGCTGTAAGAAAACAGAGAGCAAAACCAAGTGCGGTATACACACAAAGACACCCTCCTCAGCTCCCAGTCTAGCTCTGCAAAATCACCACCCCCTTGCAGCGGTATCCGAGATAAGCCCTCTCAGCTACTGGTTACCTGCTACAAGTGGAGTGTCACGCTCATCAGCACTGCGGTATCCCTGGAACAGGAACTCTGGTCCGCCTCTGCTGATATTCCACGCTGAATTGCAGCTTTGCAGAACTGGTAAGCTCTTCTTAGGTACCTTTTTTTTTTTCTTCCAAAACTTCCAAGAACTTTCCTTCTTTCAGACCTTTACTGGCATCATCAGCAACCGACTCTCATCTGCGTGAGGCAGTAGTTTAAAAATCCGCAAAACTACGCCAACTGTCAATCCACCCACCTTCCCCCTCTAGGGTATATAGGTAGTTGCCTAGAAGGGGTGGTAGATGGGACCACAATATTTATAAGGACCTTGAAAGTGCTGTAACCTGGTATCCGTGTAGTTGTGAGGCCAAGTGAATCACAGCCAAGGTTAAAGGGGTTAACAATAAGTTTATTGTCACACAGGAATTTTCATATACCTACTTCCCCAAACACAGAAACAAGATGTTGGTGCTTGTTGTGCCAAATAAAGAATGAATGGTAACAAAGTCCTCCTGATGCTTCTCAGGCAATTATTTCAAACAAAAATAGCTTCTCAAACTTCTTTCCAGGTTTTAAATACAACTGCTTTTCCAAGTATAAGAACTGCTTCTGGTACTAGGTCCACACAAAGGAAAACTTCACAGCGTTGTATTTACTTTCACAGCTGCCTAATGAGTCTTGAGTTTCCGCTTAGGCAGAGCACTGCCTTTCTCTGTATAAAACTCAAGTAAAACAATTAGGCTTTCTCAGCACTTATTACTAAAAATACTTTTACAGCTTTCACTCTCTCTGGCAGAAACCACAGTCCATATCAGAACAACTGTCTTCTGATAAAGGTGCTTCAGTTTGCATCAGCTCCACTTCAGAATCTGATATGTCCTTATATTTAGGTTTAGGTAAGTCCACAGACTTCCACTGCTCTACAAGTGCATTAAGCTGCTTCCAATTAGTTTCATTTAACCTTCTGGGTACATACAAGGATTTAGAATTACCAGCACTCTTAAACACAGTATTAAAAGGGCTCACCTTTCTCCTGGCATGACTAAGATTCCCACTTTGGTTAGGAGGTAAATATTTGTCTTGGTACTGCCTCCCTGGCTCCTGTGTAGCAAGTTGCTCAGCAGGGTCTGACTCTAACGTTCTGCTCCGTAGCCTGCAATTAGCTGATTGTTTACAAGCAGCTGGGCTGTACTCAGAACTGGAGCTCCTGACACGCTGTCTGCCTTGGGAATATCTTTGCAGTTTTACAAATGGCACTTTCCTTCTGCCCAACCTCCCATGTGTGCCTGTAGCTTCTAAAGAAGATTCCAGGGAGGTACTTCTGTCTCTTCTGGGCAAAGTTTCTAAACTCTTCTCCCCAGGTTTAAAGTAACCTCTAACCTGTTTCTCCTTTTTGCTTGTCTTGAGGTAGTTCCTTCCTGGAAGCTTTTCCAGACGCCTCTCCAGAGTCCTCCCTGACTCTCTGCAATCTGGCTGGCAACTCCCCAAGCACCTTAGGCTATCCTGGTAATGGCTGCCGCTTTCTCTGCTTCCTCCGGTCCTCAGCTTTCTGGCTTGATCCCAATCAGAATCTGAATCTCCAACAGAAGCTGAACCTTGAACTTCCCTCGTCCTTCCAGTCCCAGTCTCACTTTCAGTTTCCCTCTCAGCAGCTCTCTTACTAACTGCTCCTTCCTGATTAAGTGGACGGGGCTGCCCTATCAGCTTTGACTCCGCCCCTTTCTCTCCCACGTCAGCTCCCTGGGTTGTCCTGGAGCTGGGGCGTGGCTCTCTTTGTGTTCTCTTGCGCAGAGAATCTTTCTGGGCTAAAGCTTTAACCCTTTCTTGACCTGCTTTACTGACAACTTCTGCAGAAAGAAACTGCTTTAAAGCCTTATTTCTAGGTTTTAAACCCTCTGCCTTGTCACACCATTCATGGGTAAATACCAGAGATGGGTGGGATCAAAATCAGCCATCTTTTCAGAATATGGTGAGTGCTGGGACTCACAAAGCCGTTTGCTGTGCATAACTATGTCTTGTACTCCATAGTGCTTTGTTCGTGCTGAAAAAAATGTCTATGCTCACGATTCCAAAACATCCTTCTATCCTCCCCATCATGCTCTCAAAATCTTCCATAGAGGCCTAACAAAGAGACAGAGAAATCCTGAAGCAAGATACAATTTAAGTCATAGGGTTTTCTGCTTAGCGAGTCCTTCTCACCACCACCAATATTCACAGCTGGTACAATGATATTAAGTGCCCCAGGTGAACTTCAGTCTTATGTCTCCTCAATTAACTTTCAGGTCCCTTGCCACCTTGAGTTTTTGATAATAAAACAATCTTGATGATCCCCACCACCACCATCCCTCCTACTAAAAACTCATATTTGACAAAATACCTTTAAATATGAATCTTTGTTTTGTATATAAATATACATAGAGCAATTTCCGAAAGCAGCTTGTTCAGGTGAATGGAATATTTGAAATTGCCCATCCTGGGTAAAAGTATGCACTGATGATTTATATTGCCATCAGAAACTATTGTTTTGCTTTGACTGCTGCTGATCTTTGTAAATCCCCCAGAAGCTGCTATCCTGGGAAACTGCCTAATCTGTCCTTCACAAGTATTGTTGTTGTTGTTAAGTGCCGTCGAGTTGGTGTCAACTCATGGCGACCCTCTGGATAGTTGCCCTAAATTTTGTTCAGTCTTCAGTCAGGCAGCACATTGTTGACAGACTGGCACCTGCAGCTGTTATTGTATCGATCCATCTCACTGCTGGATTTTCACTCTTTTGTGTTGAGCTTCTATCTTGCCAAGCATGATGTCTTTCTCTAATGATCTCTCTTTTCACATGATGCGTCCAAAGTATGAAAGTCAAAGTCTTATCATTTGAGCTTCTAAAGAAAGCTTAAGTCTTATCTCCTCTAGTACTGACTGGTTTGTTTTTCAGGCAGTCCATGGTATACACGGTATTTGTTGCCAGCAACATAATTCAAAGGCATCAATTTTCTTCCTATCTTTTTCACTGTCCAAATTTTGCATCCATATGACGTAATTGAAAATGCCATGGCTTAAACAAGTCAAATCTTTGTATGGAGAGAGACATCTCTCCTCTTGAGAATCTTGTCTAGGTCCTCCATAGTCATTCTGCCAAGAGCAATGCCTCATCAGATTTCTTGACTGCTTGTTGCTTCTTTCTTGATAGTTGATTCAAGTAGGTTAAAGTTGTCCACTATTTCAATTTCTTCTCCATCATCAATGAACTTATTGATTTTGCTAGTTGTCATTGTCTTCTTTACATTAAGGTGCAGGCCCATTTTAAGACTATGCTCCTTGATCTCGAGAAGCAAATGTTTCAGATCGTCTTTTCTTTCAGCCGTAATATGGTATCATCAGCATAGTAAAGGTTGTTCATGAGTCTATCACCAGTCTTCACACCTCTGTTGTCTTCATACAATCCTGCTTCTCTGATGATTCATTCTGCATATAAATTAAACAGGTAGGGGGAAAGTATGCAGCCTTGTCATACACCTTTGCTGATTTTAAACCATTCTGTTTCTTCATGCTCCATTCAAGTGGTTGCTTCTTTGTTCTCTTGCACAGCCTTTACATTAATAATCAGGTGTTCTGGTATGCCCATGCTTCTTAATGTGGCTGAGATTTACTCATAATTTACAGTCAAAAGCCTTGCTATAGTCAATAAAGCAGTAATAAGATATCCTTTTGGTATTCTTTAGGCTTTTCGAGGATCTATCTCACATCCACAATGATGTCTCTTGTTCCTCGCCTTTTTCTGAATCCTGATTGTACTTCAGGTAGTTCTTATTCCAGGTAGTAGTCTCTCTTGAATAATCTTGAGTAGAATCTTGCTGGCATGTGGGATCAAAGCAATTATGTGATAATTTCCACAGTCAGTTGGCTCATCTGTCTTTAGTATTGGTATAAACACAGATCTTTTCCAGTCAGTTGGCAATGATGTTGTCTTCCAAATTTCCTGAAGAGCCTTGTAAAAATGGTAACAGCTTCATCAGATTGCTGTAATACTTCTATGACAATGCTATCAATGCCTGGTGCTTTGTTCTTTGATTAGGTTTTCAATACTGCTTCAACTTCTTTCATCACCAATCGTTCCGGATCATAAGGTACAGATTGAAACAGCTGTTGGTCTAGTTGATCTTTATCATATTCTTGCACCCTTTTTTTTAATCTTCTCAGCATCATGCAACATAGATCCTTGAGCATCTTGCAACATTCCAATTTGAGGCTGGAATTTTTTCTTTAACTCTCATAGCTTTAGGAAAGCCAATCTTTTTCTTCCTCTAATAGTTTCTGCTTCTATTCCCTTGCATTCATTACACAGGTACACTACCAAAAAACTGCCTCCAGTTTTGCAACTGATTCCTATAGATTTTGGGGTGCTGAATCCAGGAAAAATAGTCAAAATGTTCCATCACGTCACGTTTTCTTGCAAAATTAGATTTCTTACCCATATAAGGAATGTTCACATAATTTCTTTTTAGCCGACTGCAGTTTATTTTCTTGGCCCAAAATAGAGGTTGTAATGGTTAACTAACTAGAAACACTCCCTCATGATATTTTAGAGTGTTTTGTATTCATTTTATACATTAACAGGACAATTGGGAGGTGGGGGCTAAATCCAGTACTCGCGCTGGCGCATGTTCTTTCCTGTTCGCCTCGCCTCGTTCGCTCGCTCAAACACGGTGGTTGCGACATGAACGTTCCTGTCAAATTTCAGTTTCTTGCAAGTTCATTATTACCTTTTGTTTGCTCAGTCGTAATCCAGCTTTATTCCGAAGTGGTTCACTACAGTTGTAGTTTGCAGTGCTGTGTATTTGTGATGGCTCACAGAGCCAGAGGTTGCGTCAACTCTCCGGACAGTTTTTGTTTTATTTGTGGGGAATATACCGTGAAAAAGCGGCAGAGGAACATTTCTGCATTTATTAAAAAAGTATATTTCGCCTATTTCGGTTTGAAGTTAGGCGATCAAGACAAACCGTGGGCTCCTCACAAAGTGTGCAAGACATGTGAGGAAGATCTACGCTTATGGATGAAAGGTAAAAAACAAGCATTTCGTTTCGGAATACCTATGATGTGGCGTGAACAAAGAGACCACAGCAGTGACTGCTATTTTTGCTCTTGCATTGTGAAGGGATACAACTTAAAAAATAAGAACGTAATAAGTTACCCCAACCTTCCCTCAGCAATTAGGCCTATGCCTCATAGCAACGAAGTACCTGTGCCTGAACCACCAAAATCTTTGGATCATATTTGTGTGGACGGTTCTGATCATGATGAGACTCATCAGATGGCTTTTCCCGATGAGTCCAGTACTTCCGAGTTTGAAACTGAACCAGATCCGAAACCTGAACTTTTCTCTCAAGCTGAATTGAATGATTTAGTCCGGGATTTAGGACTCCCAAAAGATGCTGCCCAACTGCTAGGTTCTCGGCTTAAACAGAAAAATCTATTGTCACCAGGAACAACTTTTTATTGGTACCGCAACCGCGAGACACAATTTTTGTAGTATTTCAGCAAAGAGAAAGATTTGGTATTTTGCAACGATATATACGGAGTGATGGAAAAGTTTAAACTCAAGTATGATCCTGCTGAATGGCGGCTGTTCATTGATTCGTCAAAAGACAGCATAAAAGGTGTTCTTCTTCATAATGGCAACACATTCGCTTCAGTTCCTATTGCTCACTCTGTTATTCTCCAAGAAAAATACGAGAATTTGGCCCTGATTCTTCAGAAGATTCGTTATGATGAGCATAAGTGGATGATTTGTGGAGACTTTAAAATTCTATCCATGCTATTAGGGCAGCAATCCGGTTTCACCAAATATCCCTGCTTCCTTTGCTTGTGGGATAGCCGGGCCCGCGACCTACACTGGGGGAAAAAAGACTGGCCAATTCGGGAGTATTTGAGACCCGGTGAGAAAAATGTTCTTCATGAGAGCTTGGTACCTCGTGATAAAATTCTATTACCACCTCTCCACATTAAGTTGGGTCTCATTAAGCAATTCATCAAGTCCCTTCCAAAAGATGGTGAGTGCTTTCGGTACCTTTGCTCAAAGTTCCCCCGACTTTCTGAAGCAAAGCTAAAGGAAGGAGTGTTTGTTGGCCCTGATATAACGAAACTCATTTCAGATGGAGCATTCGCTGAAACGATGTCTGAGAAGGAAAAAGAAGCCTGGGATTCCTTCAAGGATGTTGTTCTCAAATTCTTGGGGAACAGGCGGGATGAGAACTATAAGGATATTGTTGCCAGGATGCTCAATGCCTTCAAAGAACAAGGCTGTAACATGAGCCTGAAAGTCCATTTCTTGCACTCCCATGTGAACTACTTTCCCGAAAACTTGGGGGCGTACAGTGAAGAACAAGGTGAAAGGTTTCACCAGGACATCAAGGACGCAGAGAAAAGGTACCAAGGAAGATGGAACACCACTGTGATGGCTGATTTCTGCTGGTTGCTGCTGCGGGAAACCCCAGATGAAAAATACGCCAAGCAGCGCACCAAGAGAAGCATTCGGGGGAAGAAGAAACGGGCCCACCAGGAGATTGATTGACCCAAGAATGACTTTAAAATCTAAACTGTGTTGACAAATATCGTGTTTTTACTAAACTTTGAAATAAAAATTTGCTAGTTATTACCACAGTGTCGGATCTCATTTATTAGAATTTTATTTTCACACCATCGGGTGTTTGTCTTCATGTAGTGCAATGGTGCGGTTTGCATTTTCTATTCTTACATACATACCTGTACAACATTTTTTGCACATTTCTTTGCTTTGCTTTGTATCTAACCTCACTCTTATATGCTCAATGTTTGTGCACATGTATGTGGCTGTTTTAAGTGCAGACAATTTTGCTACCATCACAGTGTGTTTTGTTGACATTACTCTATTCTTATGTGCTGCCTTGTTACAATTTTCTTTATTCTTATTTGAATAACTACTAAACAATTAGTATAAAGAATTCATCCAAGAAACTTTTATCTCGATCGCACTCAATCTGAAACGTTCACCTCAAACTGCTAACCCAATGTAGCAAAAAATCTGTACATGATGGAGCAAATTGGTTACCAGATTTGGATTCAGCGCACCAAAAAAACGTAAAAATCAATCGAAACATTAGAGGCAGTTTAAAAAATTTTTTTTTAGTGTACCTGTGTTATTGTAGTACTTCTCCTTGTCTTGTCTTTATGTACGTTAGAAATCTCTGTTGAGTTCTGCGATTGCCCCTCTTTCTCCTCTGGCTTAACTTCTCTGCATTTCTGGACAATTTTCAGAACATCTTTGGTCATTCATTTTGTCCGTTTTTGCATTTTTTCCTTTTGTAAAGACTTCTCGCTTTCTTCAAACAAACCTTATTTTTGTCATCCCATAACTCTTCATTTGTATCAAAAGCCACAAATCAATTTTGCAGGCAGTCTTTAAATTCCAATGGTATATTCTCAAGGTCATATTTTGCTACATTCATGAACTTTAGTTTGAGTTTGCATACTAGTAGTTGGTGATCTGTACTACAGTCAGTTCCAGGCTTTGTCTTTGTTGATGTTATAGAGCTTTTCCATTATTGACTTCCACAGATGTAGTCATTTGATTTTTAAACAATCCATTGAGTGAAGTCCATATTTATAGTCGCCGCTTGTGTTGCTGGAAGAAGGTGTTTGAGATGAATAGATTGCACAGGTCTGCGACTAAAAAGCTGTTTGATTATTTTCATCTAATTTCCATGTATTTTGGTGTGCTGAAAACACATAAAATATTGAAAAAACTCCTAGATGTTATGATTTGCCACAACATGCAAAATTGTCTTCAAATTTATCAATTTTTTCAAATTACTATTAATTAATTTAAATTACTCTTAATTAATTCACATAAGTGCATTTAAGATATAAAATGCCAAAAAAACCTTAAAGGGGTTGTCCGAGTTACGTAAAAAAAAATATAGCACTGTAAATCTGATGGTCAGCAATATATACATAAGCTAAGCAAGTTTTAAGTCCATGCTTCTAATGGTAGAAGTGGTTAATCTTTCCTGAAGAATCCAGTGGGAGGGAGACACATGGCAGATAGCAGCAGCTCCGGTCGGTGCAAGGCGGCGTGGCCAGCACTGTGACGTCTCGTGTACAGACACAGAGCTGCTCTCTTCTGCATGCACACTTGTGCACAAATCATCATCAGGTTCTTGGTTCTAGGCTGTTCACACTTTTTCATCGCAATTCGTGTTAGCTCGTCATTCTTCAACTGTTATGTTATGGCTCCGCGAAAGTGTATTAATTCGCCAGACAGTTTCTGTTTCATCTGTGGTGAATATACAGTGTTGAAACAACAGCAGAATATTACAGACTTTGTGAAAAAAGTATACACTGCATACTTTGGACTAAAAATTGGAGATTAAGATAAAGTCTGGGCGCCTCATAAAGTGTGCAAACAGTGTGTTGAGGACCTCCGAAACTGGTTCAAGGGTAAGAAAAAATCTTTCCATTATGGGATTCCTATGGTATGGCGAGAGCAAAAGAACCATAGTGACAACTGTTACTTTTGTTCATGCGATGTGAAAGGGTTTAATTCCAAATAGAAGCATTCCATTTCATACCCCAATCTTCACTCGGCAATTTGTCCCATCCCCCATGGCACAGATATACCAGTACCCAAGCCCCCAGCTACCTTGGAAGAGATACCTAGCTCCGATGAAGGTAAAGTCATACCTGAACAAGATGACGAATCAAGTTTGACTTTGAAGATGATACAAGACCAAAATTGTTTTCTCAGGAGGAGATGAATGATTTGGTAAGAGACTTGAATCTTCCCAAAGATGCCGCTAAGTTACTCGGATCAAGGCTGAAAAGCAGGAATATATTGTTGCCAGGAGTGTCATCTTCATGGTTCAGACATCATGAAAAGGAGTTCGTTCCTTACTTCACCCAGGAAGACAAGTTGCTTTATTGCATCGATGTCGAAGGTCTGATGGGTCTATTTAAAATCCAATATGATTCAGAGCAATGGCGTCTTTTTATAGATTCTTCAAAAAGAAGTCTCAAAGCAGTTTTGCTCCACAATGGTTTTTACGCTTCCATAACTGTAGGTCATTCCGTACACTTGAAGGAAACCTACGAGAACTTGGAATTGGTTCTTCGTAAACTTAAATATGAAGACCATGGTTGGCAAGTGTGTGGGGACTTGAAGGTCTTGTGCATGCTGCTCGGGCAACAAGCTGGGTATACCAAATATCCTTGTTTTCTGTGTCTATGGGACAGTCGAGACCGACAAAATCACTGGACCAAGAAGGGTTGGCAGCCGAGGGTGCTAACAGTCGGTGAAAAAAATGTCCTCCGAGAAACTTTGGTACCTTCCCATAAAGTTCTTCTACCACCTCTCCACATAAAATTGGAATTGATGAAGCAATTCGTAAAATCACTTCCAAGAGATGGAGAATGCTTCAAATACTTCAATTACTAAAGCTCGTCTAACAGACCATGTGACCCCTATACTCCTAGAACTACATTGGCTCCCTATAAACAGCCGCATCAGATACAAAATTCTCCTAACAACTTTCAAGTTCCTAAATGACATCGCCCCATCACATCTATCAACACTACTACAGACCCAACCTGACTCAAGAGCTCGCAGACAAAATGCAGCCCACTCACTTGATATGCCAAAGTCATTCACGAAGACTAAAAAATCCTCAAGTGACAGAGCCTTCACGTTCACTGCCCCCATGCTCTGGAATCAACTCCCACTAGACCTCCGTACCATAAAAGACCTCTCCCAATTTCGGAAAGAACTCAAAACCTACCTATTCTCTGAACATTTCCAAATCCCCTACCCTCCAAGCCCTGTCCCTCAACATCCACAGACATACCAACTCAGAAACCCCAAAACCACAATTAGATAACCCCACACAGTCCCCCTACACACAAAACTTTGATAAAAAAAAATGGAAATAAATTCCACCACCTACACATGGCACACGAGTATTCTGTAAAACATTATATAGAACCACCTGTAAATACCTTATGTAAATAGTTTGGACAGTCTTATATATCTGTCATTATTTGTAAAAATGTTAGAAAGTTTCCAACTCAATGTAATGTATTCAATGTTCCATGCAAAAAGTTAGAAAGATTTTTCTGTTCAATGTAACGTATACAGAAGTATACACAATTTGTTAATTTGTTCCATGTAAACCGCCCTTGATCTCTGGAAGGGACGGTATAGAAGAAATAAATAAATAAAATAAATAAATAAATACTTGGTCACCAAGTTTCCAGGCCTGTCAGAGGCAAAATTGAAGGAAGGTGTGTTCGTCGGACCAGACATTAGAAGGCTTATAGTTGATCAAGAGTTTGTCAATACCATGACAGATCCTCAAAAAGAAGGGTGGATTCCATTTAAAGAAGTCATACAGAAATTTTTAGGCAATAACAAAGATCCTCACTACAAAAAGATCGTAGGACGAATGCTGAAAGCATTTCAAGCTTTAGGTTGCCTGATGAGTTTGAAAGTGCATTTCCTCCAGTCCCACCTTGACTACTTTCCTGAAAATTTGGGAGCTGTGAGTGAGGAACAAGGTGAACGATTCCACCAAGGCATTAAAGAGATGGAAAGGAGATACCAGGGAAAATGGAGCATTACAATGATGGCAGACTACTGTTGGATGCTTCAGAGAGACATTCCAGATGCTACTCACAAGCGTAAATGCACCAAGAGGAGCCTCACAAGGAAGAAGAATCAAGTTTAGTGTGTGTAGGTGAGCTCATTTCAGTTCAAAAAAGGGTTTTCATGAAAATATTGTAATAAAACTTTAATTTTATAAGTCTGTTTCTATTTGTTTTTATTTATGAATTTTACAATTACAATCAAGCAAGCTTGTACAGAAAAGCTACTACTTGTAGAACAGAAAATTTTTAACAAAGAAACAATCAATAAAATAAGAAATTAATACAAACTGCGACAAGAGTATAGTTAGCCCACAATATAGGGGGAGTAACACTACAAAAAGGAACGAGGGCAGGCGAAAAACCTCGAACCTGGACAATGTATCAGAAAAATAAAAAGGAAATATAAGCAGCGATAGTGAGCAAAAACCTATTATAAGACAAACTCTTACTCAAGAGGCGAAGAAGCTATTATTGCACAAGAGGAAACAAAAGAAGACAAGGCCTCTGGTTGAAAAAAGACATATTTAGTCTGTCTAAAGTAAATGATACATTTGCAAGGAAACCTCAATATAAAGGAAGCACCTAATTGAAGCACAGCAGGCCTAAGAAGTAAAAAAGCTCTGCGCCTCTTTTGCGTCTCTCTAGAAACATCTGGAAATACCACAGTCTTTTTACCCATAAACATAACGGAACATCTCTTAAAGTATAATTTCAGTATCCAATCCCTATCTGATGGAATAGCAAAGGAGACCAACACAGTAGAGAGCTTTCAACTTTCTTCCTTTGGTGATTGCAATAAGGCAGAAACATCTAGCACCTCCATTGCCACTGAACCCACTGCTCTCTGATCTACCTTTTTTCCAACAGGCAAAAAATATGCTTTTACAATTGGAGGAGTTAAATCAGTAGGCACTAACAAAATCTCGTGCATATACTTCTTAAACAATTCTATAGGGGAGATTTCAGGCACTATTGGAAAATTCAATAAGCGCAAATTTGACGCTCGCACAACATTTTCAATATTCTCCAATTTCATTCTCATTGCCATATTATCTTTCATAATATAGTCAGTGAGCAAAGAAACCCGTTCAACTTTCTGCTCCCCAGTTACCAACTTCTCACGAATGTCAGCCAGGTCGCTACGAAATCCACCAGATAGGGTTTCCAAGTGTTCCAAACGTGAAATAGTCAGTTCCACTTCTTGAGTCACAGCAGAAGATAACTGAGATAAAGCTTCTCATATAACATCCAAGGAAATAACTTTCGGGCGCTTCAAAGCAAAACCCTTAAGCACAGGTAACACCGAAGAGGACTCCTGTACCTCCGCTACTTCTTCACCTCTTTGCACTCCCTCCAGAGCCGAAACACCCACTACGGGGAGAGTCCCAGGTTGCAAAAGATGACCACCGTGCTTTTCCTGAGGCGAGGCCCGCTCCTTAGACTCCGCTTTCACATCCTCCAGTGAAGTCACGCCTACTCTCGCGAGAGGAGGCTCCGGACCAGCAATCTGGGACAGAGGGTACCATTCGTCGGGGGAGAGAGTTACCTCCAGGGCAAGCAGCTCCGAGCTCACCTCCACTGGGGCTGCAGCGCCCACTCGAATCTCCCCAATCTGTTGCTCAGAAAGATGGACAAAACAATCCATAGGACCTGAGGTAATCGCAGGCTGAGACTTCGCGGGAGAAGCCGTCTGCCTGCCCTTCCGCTTAGGCATCTTGTTAGGAAAACGCTATCGTCGCCATCTTAGCAAACAGCCACTCCCCCCTATTTCCATTTATTTTGAGGTATTGCCTTATTTAACATAGTTACCTAAATTGTCAGGAAACGTGATGTCCTATGACAAAATGGAGGTCATTTTCGGATTCAGCGCACCAAAAAACATAAAGATTACATAGAATAACCAAAACAGCTCTCGAAAAAAAAATTGTTGGTCTTGCAGAATTCTATCAGTCTTTCTCCAGCTTCATTTGTGTTGCTGTCCATATTTTCCCACCATTTTGCCTTCTCTGTTGCCAACTTTTGATTTCCAGTCACCCATGACTATCAGGATATCCTGTTTGCATGTTCTGTCGATTTCAGCTTGTATTTGTTCATAGAACTCATCAATTTCATTCTCTTCTGCAGCTGTTGTTAGGGCATTTACTTGAATTATAGTTGTGTTGAGAGACATTCCTCATAGACGAATAGAAATTAAGCGTTCACTGACCGCATTGTATCTCATGTCCAACACAATAAGGAGCAACGCTCTTGCCAAACCAAGCAAGATACACAAAAAACAAGAGACGTAGGTCGTCCAAGGATGATCAAAAGTCCTTTATTCACAGGAAACCCCAACGCGTTTCGGCGGGAATGCCTTCCTCAGGGGGTATACAGTTGCATCATTAAATAATGTACAATTGCTGAATAGTAGTCAAATACAATATATTTTTGCTTAGTCTGTAGGCTCAAAACGTCAAACGTGAATCATGAGAATTCAAGGAAAAGCCTCTGCTTCAGTCAGAGGAGCACTATTATTGGTGAACTTCCAAAGTTTTTTACAGACTAAGCAAAAATATATTGTATTTGACTACTATTCAGCAGTTGCACATTATTTAATGATGCAACTGTATACCCCCTGAGGAAGGCGTTCCCGTCGAAATGTATTGGGGTTTCCTGTGAATAAAGGACTTTTGATCATCCTTGGACGACCTACGTCTCTTGTTTTTTGTGTATCCTGCATTGTATTTCATTACATTTCTTGTGAGTTTCTTCTTAAATATAAATGTAACACCATTTCTTCTTTGTCTTTCATTTCCAGCATAGTAGACCATGTGATCATCTGATGCAAATTGCCTGATGCTAGTCCATTTCAGTTCACTGACACCCAACAGATCAAGTTGTACACATTCCATTTCATTCTTGACCACCTCCAACTTCCCTTGGTTCATGCTTTGTATGTTCCATGCCCCAATATGTAAGATATCTTTGCAGCTTCTGACTCTCATTTCATGTGCAACTACGTCACAGTCAGATGTCCTGAGGGCTTTCAATGCCTCGTTGGAGTCGGGAGTGGTGCCAAAGGACTGGAGAGAGGCTCATGTGGTGCCTTTACACAAAAGCGGAAGTAAGGATGTGGTTGAAAACTACAGGCCGGTTAGTTTAACTTCGGTGGTGAGTAAGGAAACGCTGCTGAAAGAGAAAATAGTGAGGTTTCTGGAGTCCAGCGGATTATAGGATCTGAGGAAGCATGGATTCACCAGAGGCAGGTCTTGTCAGACAAATCTGATTGATTTCTTTGACTGGGTGACCAGGGAGTTGGACTGAGGGAGAGCCCTAGATGTGGTGTATTTAGATTTCAGTAAAGCCTTTGACACTGTTCCTCACAAGCAATGTTCCCTCTAATTTTCTGTAGGCTGTGTGCGCATAAAATATCAGCTGTGTGCAGCTTTTGAAGGAAGGTTAAATTTTTGTGCGCCACATAACGACACTCAGAGTTATATACTTTAAAATTTGACTACACGTCAGAATACAGTATATATACCACATTGATTTTAATCAAATTAAATGAAAATAGACGATTACTAAATGAAGCGGGAAATTTCTAGTAATTACAATCATAACTTTTACATTTTAAGATGTCTGTGTTGTTTTCTATCAGAATCAGAGCCGTAATTTTTGTGCGCTCTGTTGTAAAGTATGTGCGCTCGCTCGGTGAGGTGTGTGCGCGCGCACACGCGCACAGCTTAGAGGGAACAGTGCTCACAAGGCGACTTATAAACAAACTGAGCACCCTAGGGATGGACCCTAAAGTTACTGCTTGGGTTAGAAATTGGTTGGGTGGGAGGCGACAAAGAGTACAAGTAAATGGAGCTCACTCTGAGGAGAAGGATGTTATCAGTGGTGTGCCCCAGGGATCTGTCCTTGGTCCAATTCTTTTTAACATCTTTGTTAGTGATATAGCAGAAGGGCTGTTGGGTAAGGTTGCCTCTTTGCAGATGATACCAAAATCTGCAATAGAGTAGACACCCAGGAAGGTGTAGATAACATGAGGAGGGATCTAGCTAAGCTTGAAGAATGGTCTAGAATTTGGCAGCTGGGATTTAATGTTAAAAAATGTAAGGTCATGCATTTGGGCTGCAGCAATCCAAGGGAGCAATATAGTATAGGGGGTGAAGTACTTTTGTCCAATAAAGAAGAGCGGGACCTAGGCGTGGTTGTGTCTGATGATCTTAAAGTAGCTAAACAGGTAGAAAAGGTGACGGCAAAAGCTAGAAGTATGCTTGGGTGCATATGGAGAAGAATGGCTAGCAGAAAAAAGGAGGTGATAATGCCTCTGTATAAGTCTTTGGTGCGACCTCATTTGGAGTTTAGTGTGCAATTCTGGAGACGGCACCTTCAAAAGGATGTGAACAGGATGGAATCGGTGCAGAGGGTGGCTACTAAAATGATTAGTGGTCTTCATTATAAAGCATATGAAGACAGACTGAAGGATCTTAATATGTATACCTTAGAGGAAAGGCAGGATAGAGGTGATATGATTGAGATGTTTAAATACCTCCGTGGCATAAATGTTCAGGGAGAGAGCCTCTTTCAATTGAAAGCAAGTTCTGCTATGAGGGAACATGGGATGAGGGTGAACAGAGATAGATTCAGGAGTGATATGCAGAAATATTTCTTTACGGAAAGAGTAGCGGATCGATGGAATAGTCTCCCAGTGAAGGTAGAGATGAGGACAGTAACTGAATTCAAAAAAGCATGGGACAAACACAGAGGATCTCTAAAGGTAAAAAGGGACTGTTGTAGTTGTTGATATGGAAGGACAGACTAGATAGGCCATGTGGTTTTTTTCTGTCATCATATTTCTATGTTTCTATGTTTCTTTGATCCAACCACATCATAAATGCTGGCTTTACTCTGAAAAGTCTTCAGCTCTTCCCCAGTAGCCAGTTGAGTGCCTCCCAACCTGGGGTCTCATCTTCCTGCACCATAGTGCAGTTTGTTTTTTTGTGACTATCCATTGTGTTTTCATGGCAAGATATGGAAGTAGATTGCCAGGCCTTTCTTCTGTGCAGTTTAAGTTTAGTGTTGTTACCATTGACGTAGAATTGTGATCCTCCGCTGCCAACACTGTCCCATTCTGCTGCTACCCAGCTTGAAAATCACTGCTACCTATGTAGCCTTTTCCTCCGCCTCCGCTATGCCCTAGAACGGATAGCATCTGGGCACATTAGGACTTAGCCAGGATTTTCAAAGGGCACTACTCGTGTAGGTTCCCTTCAAAAATCCCGGATAAGGCCTTTATACAGATAACTAAGGAAGTTACCCTTATAAAGGCCTTCGAATATTGGGCCCATAGGCACTTATATGTCTCAAATTCTCAGAGTGCCATGCAGTGGTGGTAGCAGTTGTTCCTGCTACTATGTCAGATGGCATACATGAACAGGCACACAAGTTGATTGGGTCAAGGAAGCCCAACCCTGGATGCAGATGGAATGAATTCCTGTCCAAGAGACCTTGCAATTTAAATGACTACCTGGGGCAACCAGACACAGGGGCCCGCCTAAATATGAAATTTGTGTCACTTGAAAAGCAAAATGAGATCACAGGCCTTCAGGTTTCAGTCCATTATGCTACCTGCTTAGGCTTTCTGCATTCTGCTTTATTTATCTTTATTGTTCATTTGTCTAGTCTATATCTTTATCGTTATTTCCCATTCTCCTTTTTCTGTTCTTTCTTATTCTTCCTATAGTGATCTTCTGTCCCTCTGCTTTTTAATCCCAGTCCTTCAATCTTCTTCCAGTTTATTGCTCTGCCCAAACTGTTATTTCTTCTTTCTTTTTCTTTTCCTTTCTATATCTCTGTTTTGTTCTTTTTCACCCTCCAATCATTTCTATGTCTATTTTGCCTCACCTATATTGCTTTTTTAAAATTCCCTAATAATTTTGCTACTTATCCTTTATATCAGGGGTCCTCAACCCAGTCCTCGGGACACACCTAGCCAGTCAAGTGCTCAGTATAACCACAGTGAATATGCATGACAGAGATTTGCATTCATTGCCTCCATTATGTGTAAATCTCTCTCATGCATATAAGCCATTATGATTATTCTGAAAACCTGACTGGCTAGGTGTGTCCTGAGGACTGGGTTGAGAACACCTGCTTCATACATTGCTATTAATGTATGCAACATTGTCCAAAAATGCCCAAGAAACAATCTCTTCTCCATGTAACTTACAATTTTGTGATTTTTGATTATAACAAGGGTTTAATATTTAAAAACGGCCTCAAAAATGTGTATTTATGGGTGTGATTTAAATATAGCGAGAGAAAGAGCATAATGTACCAGCTCAGGAAGACTATTTAAGGCACACAGTATGGCAGGATAGAAAGTGACATGATTGTTAGAAAATAATTATTGCTGAAATTTTACTGAATCTATGGGGAAATTAATCCTTAGCTGCCAATTAGCTTTCAGGGACACTGAAGGCTATCTTTGGAGGTGAATCTGGTCATATCAAACTTGCAACACTGGCAAAAGTGATACAATAAACTTTAAACCTTAAACCAGAGGTTCTCAACCCCGTCCTCTGGAACCCCCAGGCCAGTCAGGTTTGCAGGATATCCACAATGAATATGCATGAGATAGATCTGCATGCACTGCTTCCATTGCATGCAGACCTATCTCATGCATATTCATTGTGGATATCCTGAAAACCTGACTGGCCTAGGGGTCCCAGAGGACTGGATTGAGAACCACTTCCTTAAACCTTTTAGCATAGTTAATGTGATAGTTTTTTTCTTGTGTACAACTTTGGTAGCTGAATTTGTCCTGGAGACCTGCATCTTTACTAGTTGTGGTACTAGTATTTTTTCTTTGGACTAACATAAGAACGATTTTAAAGATCTCCTGCCAGTATAAATCTCACCCATACCTCCACCATTACATATTGCCAGTTATACACCCTAACTCACTTCTTTTACTGGTTGCTCATTAATTTTGCTCTATTTACTTACTTTTAACTATGCTCCATGTAGACCTACCATTGGTTAATCGTTAAATTTGTTATCTATGTTCCATCTAAAGTTATTTTGTTAAACTTGTTCCAAGTAAACTACTATGATTGGTAGATACAGCGGTATAAAAGAGCTGCTAAATAAATAAATACATAAATAAAATATATGCACGTAAAGAGCCTGTTATCTTTACTGAGTACTATGTTCCTCCTATAGAAGTATATATTAAAGCCGGAAAAATTCAGTTAGTGAATTGAACATTTTATATGATCATCAGTCAAACAGCCCCAAGTTTCATGAAGTGACCAAGAGAAGATGCTAGAGAGCAGTTCCTGCTAGCGCTTGGAAAGTCAGCACTAAGCTTTCCTACCTATTAGGGTTTCCAGATAATACCACAGAGGTTGAGCTCTGTGATTTTAGAGACAACTGAAATGGTTTATTCTAATGTTAACACCTGGGAGTATCCCCAATTTGAAGGAGTAGATCTCCAAATTGCTTGATTTCTCTTGATGGGAAGAGGGTCTTTGGTCAAAATTCAAGTCTGAAGTAAGGCCAAATGCAGTGAAGTAGGAGTTCCAGCTGAGCACTACAACTTCGGATCAAAGAAGGAGAGGATTGCCAGCTAATCAAGCTTATTTTATTGAAGATGTTAAGAAATAAGTGAATGAGCTGATTAATATAGAGTGGCTGGATTTTCAGTAAGTATTTGATAAAGTCTATCGTGAGATACTGCTCAGAACATTACAGTCATGGGATAGAAGGCAATGCCTTATTGTGGATTGGGAACTGGTTTAAAGATAGGAAACACAATGCAAGGATAAATGACCAGTTTTCTCCATTATGGTGTAAGAGGAGCTTACTGTGGTACAGATCATCAACTACTAGTATGCAAACTCAAGCTAAAGTTGAATTAGAGCAAACCACTTATGAATGCAGCAAAATATGACCTTGAGAATATACCACTGGAATTTAAAGACTGTCTGCAAAATCGATTTGCTGCTTTAGATACAAATGACAGAGCTCCGGAAGAGTTATAGAATGACATCAAGAAGGTTGTGTTGGAAGAAAGCGAGAAGTCTCTACAAAAGGTGAAAAAGCAAAAACGGCCAAAATGGATGATGGAAGAAACTCTGAAAATTGCCCAGAAACGCAGAGAAGCTAAAGCCAGAGGAGAAAGAAAGACAATCGCAGAACTCAACAGATATTTCCAATGTGCAGTAAGACAGGACAAGGAAAAGTACTACAATGACACTTGCAAGGAAAGAAGAAGTTGAAGCAGCATTGAAAGCCTTATCAAAGAACAAAGCACCAGGCATTGATAGCATTCCCATAGAAGTATTGCAGCAATCTGATGCAGCTGTTACCGTACTTACAAGGCTCTGCCAAGAAATATGGAAGACAACATCATGGCCAACTGACTGGAAAAGATCTGTGTTTATACCAATACTAAAGAAAGGTGATCAAACTGACTGTGGAAATTATCGCACAATCGCTCTGATCCCACATGCCAGCAAGATTCTACTGAAGATTATTCAAAAGAGACTACAACCATACCTGGAACAAGAACTACCTGACGTGCAAGCAGGGTTCAGGAAAGGGCGAGGAACGAGAGACATCATTGCGGATGTGAGATGAATCCTTGAAAAGACTAAAGATACCAAAAGGATATCTATTTGTGCTTTATCGACTATGGCAAGGCTTTTGACTGTGTAAACCATGAGAAACTCTGGGCCACATTAAGAAGCATGGGTATACCTGAACACCTGATCGTTCTCTTGCGAAATCTGTACTTTGATCAAGAAGCAACAGTTCGAACGGAACAAGGAGAAACAGAATGGTTTAAAATAAGCAAAGGTGTAAGACAAGGCTGCATACTTTCCCCCTACCTGTTTAATTTATATGCAGAACAAATCATCAGAGAAGCAGGATTGTATGAAGATAACAGAGGTGTGAAGATTGGTGGAAGACTCATCAACAACCTTCGCTATGCTGATGATATCACATTACTGGCGGAAAGTGAAGATGATCTGAAACATTTGCTTCTCACAATCAAAGAGCATAGTCTCAAAATGGGCCTGCACCTTAATATAAAGAAGACAAAGATCATGACAACTGGCATAATCAACAGGTTCATCGTTGAAGGAGAAGAAATTGAAATTGTGAACAACTTTAACCTACTTGGATCAACTATCAATAAAGAAGCAACAAGCAGTCAAGAAATCAGACAACGCATTGCTCTTGGCAGAATGGCTATGAAAGACCTAGATAAGATTCTCAAGAGCAGAGATGTCTCTCTCCATACAAAGATTCGACTTGTTCAAGCCATGGTATTTTCAATAACATCATATGGATGTGAAAGCTGGACAGTGAAAAAGATAGACAGGAAGAAAATCGATGCCTTTGAATTATGGTGCTGGCGGCGAATACTGTGTATACCATGGACTGCCCGAAGAACAAACCAGTCAGTACTAGAGGAGATCAAACCTAAGCTTTCTTTAGAAGCTCAGATGACAAGACTTCGACTTTCATACTTTGGACACATCATGCGAAGAGAGAGATCATTAGAGAAAGACATCATGCTTTGCAAGATAGATGGTCAACGCAAAAGAGGAAGGCCAGCAATGAGATGGATCGATACAATAACAGCAGCTATGGGTACCAGTCTGTCAACAATGAGCCGCCTGACTGAAGACCGAACACAATTTAGGATAGCTATCCAGAGGGTCGCCATGAGTCGACTCCGACTGGACGGCACTTAACAACAACAACATATCTCCCCTCTTCCGTCTTTCTTCAAAGTATACATATTAAGATATTTAAGTCTGTCCTCATATGCCTTATGACGAAGCCCACTGACTATTTTAGTAGCCTCCATCAGCACCGACTACATCCTGTTTACATCATTTTGAAGGTGTGATCTCAAAAATTGAACACAATACTCCAAATGAGGTCTCACTAAGCACAAAGAGGCACTATTACATCCTTCCTGCTGGCCATTCCTCTCCCTATGCACCCAAGCATCCTTCTGGCTTTCACCATCACCTTTTCTATCTGTTTAGCCACCTTATAATCATCAGAAACAATCAACACTAGGTCCTGCTCTTCTGTCATGGACAAAAGTACTTCACCTCCTATACTGTATCGCTCCCTTGGATTTTTGCAGCACAAATTCATGATCCTGAGGTGTTTAGCATAAATCTCAGCTGACAAACTGTCAACCATTCTTCAAGCTTTATTAAATCCCTCCTCATGTCATCTACTGCTTCCTGGGTATCTACTCTATTGCAGATTTTGGTATCATCTGCAAAGAGGCAAACCTTACCCTACAGCCCTTCCATAATATCACTAACAAAAATGTTAAAAATAAATTGGACCAAGGACAGATCCCTGCAGCACATCACTGGTAACATTCTTCTCAGAGTGAGCTCCATTTACCTGCACTCTATGTTGCCTCCTACTTAACCAATTTCTAACTGAATCAGTCACTTTAGGATCCATCTCTAGGGCACTCAATGTATTTATAAGTCATCTGTGTGGAACAGTGTCAGAGGCTTTATTGAAATCTAAACACACTACATCTAGAGCTCTCCCATGTCGAATTCTCAGGTCACCCAAATTAATATTTATCTGACAAGACCTGCCTCAAATAAAACCATGCTGCCTCAGATCCTATAATCCATTGTATTCCAGAAACCATACTATCCTCTGTTTTGGCAGTGTTTCCACTAATTTATTCACCACAGAGGTCAGACTAACTGGCCTGTAGTTCTCAACCTTATCCTTACTTTTGCATTTGTGTAAAGAGGCCATATGCATCCTTCTCCAGTCCTCTTGGACCTCTCCCGACTCTAAAGAAGAATTGAAAAGTTCAGACAGTGGAGCCACTAAAACTTCCCTAAGTTCCTTTAATACTCTCAAATGTATCCCATCTGGCCCCATCGCTATGTCTGCTTTTAGATTAGCTAGCTCTTCATGAACACAAGTCTTCTGAAAATCATTCAAAATTGGTCTCACTTCTATTCCTATTTCTTTGGTTTCCTGAGATCCTGCTCTTGGCCCTTCATCTGAATACAGAGAACAGAAATATTTGTTAAGAAATTTCCTTTTATCCTCATCAGCTTTTACATATTCCTCCCCTTCACCCTTCAGTCTGACAATACTACTTTTGCACGTTCTTCTCTCTCTAACATATCTGAAAAATGTTTTGTCACTCCCTATTATTGTGTTGGCTATTTTTTTATTCCATTTGTATCTTTGCTTTCCTGACTACTTTCCTACTTCTCTTAGCTTTTCTGAATATTGTTGCTTGTCTTCATCTTGCTGTGATCTGTTGTATTTCATAAAGGCCATCCTCTTTTCCTCACCTTTTTAGCTACTTCTTTTGAGATCCATAGAGGCCTCTATTTCCTTTTACATTTACTTGCTTTCTTAATAAAAATGTTTGTTGTCCTTAAAATATCCCCTTTTAGTTTTACTCACTGCTTTTCTACATCATTCAGATGTTCCCATCCTGCTAACAACTCCTTGAGGTATTGTCCCATTTTGGCAAAGTCAGCTTTCCTAAAGTCTAAGACCCTCACTTTTTAATGGACTATATCAGCCATTGTCCTAATACTGAATGTCACCATCTGATGATCACTGGATGTGAGATGATCACCCACTATAACATCAGAACACTTTTCCCATTCGTAAGCACCATGTCCAGTATGGCCTCCTCGCATGTGGGTCCTGTTACCAGTTTCTGAAATAGATCTCCCTGTAAAGAATCCAGGATCACTGGATTCTTTACAGGGAGAACTGCTTGTGCATGTATGTGCGCTCTGTGAAGTGTTTGATCACAAGCAAAATGCACTTTGGTTTAGAATGCATTTCCAGAAAGCTATGTGAAAGCTAGATGTAGCACTGACCAGGGGTTCAGCTGAGGTAAACCTTCTGCCCAGAATAAATATTCTGATAGAAGGCAGTACTAGGATTTTAATGATTATAATGTTTGGAGACAAACAATCCAGATTCACTAGCTGGGCTATGGTATTTAGGAAAACTTCACAGTTTGTTTGTGAATGCCTTTTGCATTAGACTGTGTGATTAGAGCTATGCAAAGGAAAGGCACGTACATTAAAATAAGCTAAAGGTGAGAATCCTGTAATACGAATGTTTGCCTGGCTGGGAAATGTGTTATAGAAAATATTTGAAAGATTATTGTAGGAACTGGGAGCAGTGATGGGTTTGCCATTTAAAGCCAGAAACTGAGAGTTTCTTCAAACCGCAGGCAACAGTTTGGACCAGATAAAGAGATTAGTATAGGCTATAGTTTGAAAAAAGCATTTAGGATTCAGTTGTGCAAGTGACTATAAACGTAGCAGCATGTTAACAGTGGAAAGCTGTTAAAGAAGTCTATGGAAAATCTTCGTACCTAAACTATTAAATCCACTCCTCCTGGTTGATCATGAACATCTGTTTTTGAAATTCCGTGAAACATGTATTAGGGTCATAAGGGAAAATCAGTTCACTAAGGGGCATATGTTCAGCCCTGAAAATGACTTTGAGGATGGCACTGGACCCATGCTAAAAAAATGGAAGAGGGCCAGGCACATCCCCATGTATCTTGTGCAGGTTTCATGCCACCCCCATACTATAAGGTTTGACATGATCAACACAGGTTCACCTAATGCCAAGCATCGAGGTGGCAATAAGTGCACTTGTGCTAAATGTAGCATTGCTGTGGCACACTTAGCACATACTAAACCCTGCAATATCCATTATTGTAATTTAGTAACTTGCACCTAAATCTTGAAGAATGAAATAGGGAGTCCCACAATACTCTCCACTTTCACTTAACTAGTTTGGTGTTTTTCTGAGCTCCCTGGGGGTAGTGTTTTGTGAATTCGGTGTGATTTAATCTCTTTATGAAGATGACTTTCAAATATTCATCCTTTTGAGGGAATTATTAGATTCTACTTATAAGCATAGATAGGAATGCTTTATTCAAATTAGTCATTGGATGAATAAGAATTTTCTCAAAATTAACCCAGCTCTTCATTACTTTGCAATTATTACTATGAGAGAGTTCAGGCCAGGGAAAGTATGTGTGTGTGTATGTGGTGACCGGGGAGGGGGGAGGGGGGGGGGTAGCTGTTCCTTTATGTTTTCCAATGTCTTGATGGTTCTTTATGTATCTTTTATTTCTCTTTCATTTAAAGTAAGATGGAGTCTACAAGGGTCAAAGAGCGGTTGACATGCAATGTTGTATCTTCTGTTTTAACAGGTTATCTTTTAGTGTGGATCTGTATCCTGGGTGTGTGTGTACCTCTACATGGCCATGTTAATAATAATAAAAACATAAGAAATTGAAATTTAACCCAGATAAAACTCAGATGTGTGGGGAAAAGCAAGAAAATCCCACTGATGATTCCTGTTACTGGGGAAGTCGAGATACCATCGACCAACACTATTTGTAGTTTGTAATTGATCATAAATGTGTTCTTATCTATGGAGAACAAAATGACTTCTGTATGCAGGAAGGTTTTCCTTAACTTGTATTTTGTGCAATAAATTATATCTGATGTCAATTTCAAGTAATGCAGGTCATAGCACTCTTTCCACAAGAGTGTAGTTTCAAATCGTCATGGGGGGGGGACAAAGGGTGGGGTGACATATTTGCATATCCATTATGATTATCTTAGAAAACACTAGAGGGATAAGAAGTCAGTATATCAAACAGGCGAGGGATGAGTTGGTGCTCCCAAGATACTCAAAGAGGGAGCAGAGGTTCTCATTCAGTGGCTTTGTGAGAAAAAAGGATATCAACATTTGCCCAGGCTATATAATTAAAATGTTGAAAAAAATGTAGATATTTAATTACTTGCCTGGCACTCTAATACTGAGACATGTAAATATATATTGTGCAAAAAAAACCAAGGAGATGTAAAATGCTCACATCCCAAGGGACATTAAAAAAAAAAAAAAAAAAAAAGAACCACAGCACAGTTTCTAACATCAAAATAAATTATAACTAATTTTATTTTGGCATAAGAAACTGTGCTATGGTTCTCTCTTCTTCTTTTTGAATATCTATTTTGTTTCCAATGAAACCCCTCCTTCAAGAGGTGCAGAGCAAAACTAGGACATTTCACTATAGACCTCAAAATACAAGAAAAAAAAAATCTGATTCTGGTGTTATCTCATTAATAGCTTCTCCAGTACCAGGCAGATAGTGAACTAACACAAAACCCTACATAGGTCACTGAAGACCTATAATTCAAATCTATCATACCATATCAACACCAGTTTCTAAAATTAACACAATAAGGAACCTACCCAGCAAAGAGCAGTACCATGAATATTGCAGTGGTCTTTAGAACATTCTTACACTGAACAAGTCAGATTCGTAAAACTGAGCAAGTCAAATTACTAATTACTACAGATTCTAAATAGAAACTCCATGGTCTCAGTCAAAAAGGCAGAACACAGACCCTCACCAAGGACAGAATAATTTATAAAAAACCCAAAGTAGAAATATGTAGACAAAATTAAATTGAAACCCCAACAAGCTAAGCTCTGCATGCAGTACAACAAGAAATAGAGGAGGTGGATAACACTTCACATCACTTTTGATGAACAGTAACATGAGATGCAAGGCCTCTGATCCTACATGTAGGTGGTGCAACTTCTCCCTATATTCGTCCCCCTCCATCGAACCCAGTGCCACTTGTTCAGAGGCACCATGTCGCTAATTAGGTACAGTGCTGGCTCTCCCTGCAGCCCATCTCTGAACAAGAATCACTGGGATCGAGGGAAAGGGCAGACCATAGGGAGTGGCAGTGTTGCCTGCATCTGGGATCAAAGAGAACTGTGTGTCATGTTACTGCTCAACAAACATAAAAGCTGCAGCAATCAGAGAGGTGTACATAGTGCTAGAACTTTGTGTGCCGTTGTGCAGCCTACAGCATATCTGGCACCAAAATTCGAAACGTGCTGTGCCTCTATTGCAGGCCTTGACAAATTTTGTGTGCATTTAGGAGCTCCCCCCTTCACCATTGTCTCACACTGCTTTCATGTTCTCAAGTCTCACGAGATCAACACCAGAGTTCCTATACCTCACGGCATATTTAGACAGAAATACAGATAGCAACAATTATAGCTTCAGATATTAGGTGCCTGTATGTGTGTGTGATGCAATGGTGGCCTGCCAGTGTGTAAGATGTGGAAGTGTGTATCTTTGTAGGGGTGGGGGTGGTAGGCGACGGCCTATGATCCATGCTAATTGAACTAAGCAGACAGGCCTGAGCAGCTTGACCTGTAACTGAAGCCTGTAGTTAGGCCCAGAGGAATGAAAACCCCCCTGAATGATGACACCATAGAATTGAAACTTAACTCAGTTTAACTGAACATAGCTAAGCAGAAACGAAACTTATAAAAGACAGAAAACAGCTCTAATTGGTACTGATAAGAGAGCACAGCTTCTATGGAATTAATTAACTCTGCAAAAAAGCAAGGTTACAGTGCCCTGCTTCCCATATGTTTTAACAAGCTCAGCGACCTTGGAGGAGAGAAGTAACAAGTTAGAGACACTGACCATTGTAATTGGGACTAGAAGGGGGGCAACCAGGTGCTGGGCCCAGACCAGAGTCCCGATTGGGTAGCCATATCAGTACCGGGACCAATAGATGGGTGAGAGAGGGGTACTGGGACCAATGAAAAGTTTGCCTATGCTTAGAATGGACAAGAAAGCTATAAAAGTTGTTGTTTTACTAGAAGCCATGGCTCAGCCATTTTGAAATTGCTTATTGCTTGAGCCATGTGCACATTAAACTGGCTTGGATCCTTGAAAAGACTCCTGGATTTATTTATTGCATGCTTATCTGCTGCTACATTCTTGGTGCGTTGGCCGGGAAGTGCGAGTGGTGGATAGTGTTCAAGTGAATAAATCCACGTAATTCGCCTTGAGGTTTGGTCCAGTTGGAACCATGCCAATCCGACGCAGGGGAATCTCCCTGGGCCCACCGATCCTCTTGTATCGGAGGGAGTTCTGCCTGGCCTCGGCAGGCACTGAGTCCAGCTGGCTAACACTTCCGACCCGGGGGAGTCCAGGATCCAACTCAGAAGCTTGGGAACCAGATCTGGTAAGTATAGTTTTGAAAACCTGTCTAGACAGATGAGTTAGAACTGCAGTTTGAAAACTTAGAGAATCATGATTCAGCCTGGTCAGAGCAGACAGGACTGGGTTTTTGGTATGTCTAGACAGAAATAGAAAGAGCAGTACTGCCAGTGGAACTTGGAATTTGTAATCTCGAGATATTGGGAATTGGTAAGAGAGCTCTCAAGGAAGGGCCGAGTAACCCCGCATGGGAATTCGCCGGGTGAAACCCTCATCCTTTTTGTAATTGGGAAAAAGACTAGTCAGAATAGATAGAAAGGAATGCATTCTAAGATACGTTGCTAGCATGATTGTGTGAATGAAGTGTGAATGAGAGGTCTGGCAGCACGGACCAAGCAGAGTGGACTCTGGACTAGCGCAGTTCCTAGTCGGGTGACTGCGTCTAGGTCGCGAAACGGATGAAGCGTTTGGTGTATTGTCCGTCCTGTGTATTTGATTTTTGCTATCTGTTGAAACTGCGAGTTTCCCTTTTGTTATATATGTGAGATTATTCTGTTGAGTAATTTGTGACAGTTCACTGATTAAGAAATTGTATTAATAGAGCAGAATGAAGACCCAAAACACCTACAGTCATTTTTAGAAATCAAAAAGCTGGTCTGACCCAGTTAGTTTTTCTACTGCAGTGTGAAAAACTGACAGGGGGCGTGTCTGAAGGAAAGAATGTCTAGTGTCGTCTTTCTAATCTTGTGCAGGCTTAAACCTCAATGCTGGTAGTTTGTGCTTATTTCAGGCAAATTGTACCTGTTTTATTTAATATGTTTTTGTTCCTTCTGCTGTGGTTATGTAATATATATCATTTATTTATCATTTAATAAGAATGTTTAGTCAGGATTGTGGGTCCCGATAGTTTTTGGGTTTAGCCTGAAAAGGATTAAGTTTGTATTAATCCCTTATGGGTTGCGGACCAAGTGAGAGGAATTTCTGTCGGCTGTATGTTCAAATTTTCAGTAAGCACTGAAACAGTTTAAATAGGAAATGATAAAGAACTGTTTTTGTTTTTCCTTTGATCTACAAAGTAATTAGATCACGACTTAACATTGATTTAAATTGTTTTTTTCTGGCATCTCTGTCCATGTGAATGAGAAGTCTCTTTTTATGAGCACAGTTCAATTGTTTCCCCGCGAGCAGAGGGGTGTGGCTTCCACATATCCTTAAAAAAAAAAAAAAAAAAAGGTTCTGGAGAGACAGCTGGAGACTGCAGGAAATTTCTCCTAGGAATGAAAAGGGACTGCCGATTTGAAAAGTCTCTTCATTTAATCGAAGCGTGATGAATTTATAATTAGTTTTTTCTCTGGTTTCACTAGCTCTGTTTAACCAAAAGTTTTAAAAACAAAGTTTATCTTTTTATGAATGAGTATAAGTCATTTGAATGCATGCTTCCCCTCTGTGCTGGTTACTAATGAACAAATCAGTTAGCTTTTCTGTATTTAAAAAAAAAAGGGAAAGGTGTACTGTATTTTATGAAAAATATCCGGAATGTCTTTTAAATATTTGCTTCCTGAACTAAAAAAATAATTTCTTTTGCAGAGACATGCTGACAGATAGCTATAGTTCTCTCTATAAGAAGCATAATGGATGTATGTGCTCAATCTAAGTGTTTCCTGCCTGCCCTATGTTTACAGAAATAATAAGTGTCTTTTCAAGTATGATCAAGAATTTCAGTAAGGGATTTACTGAAGATTATGAAATGTCTCTGTCCCAATCAGGATTTTGCCCCAGAATTTCTAGATATCCTGTCTCGTCTCTCTCTCTCTCTCTCTGTAAGTAGTTCAGTTCAGAGTGCTTAAGGGGGGGATGGAGCCCACTCCACCGATGATGTCAACCCCCCCCCCCCCCCGGTGGGCGTGAACTAATGTGCCCACAGCAGAGAAGTGGATCCTTAAAAAAAAAAAAAAAAATCAACCTCCTGGATAGAGCATTGCTAGGAGAAACAGAATCCAGGAGAGGGGGGGGGACTACAGATTCCCAAGTAGTTTGCTAGCCACCTCTGCAACAGGGGAATGTCCACCCCCTCCGGACTAGAAGTGAAAGTCAGCTGACCAGACTTGTTTAGAACTGAAAAAAAACAACTGCACTGAGAAGTTTTAGGACTTGATTGAACTAATGAACGGAAATTGCAGAGAACTGGATGAATTTGCGGGCATAATGGTTAAATGAAAGTTAATCAGAGGGTGTGTGAATTGTGAAAATAAATGTAACAGAGAAAGTGAATGATATTTTAGTTGAATGATGTGAGGTTATCCTAATCGAAGGAACAGAGGAAGTGAAAAACTGGGTGTGAGTACGCCCATTATAGAAAAAGAAGGACATTAGAGAAGTGAATGCCCGTATCTTGACTCCTCCCCAGGAGGGGAGTACTTGATTGCAAAGTCATAGACAGAATAAAACCAAGCACAGTGTTTCAGCACGAGAGTGAAGCAGCTATAGCGTGAGTGGCAGCCGAAGAGGGCTACAGCATGGATGAAGACTAGGCCAGACCGGACTCTCCAGTTTCCCTGGGTCCCCAGGAGTCAGTCTGAAAAATAGGGGACCAATATATGGACTTTTATGGGGGATACAGGAGCAGAATACTAAAGCCAGTAGCCCCTGTGTTTTTCTCGCAAAGCCTTTTCTGCAGAACCACATGTGTGAACTAGAAAAAAAAAATAATAATAATGTACCAGTTCCTGTATATGCCTGAATGCCCTATTCCATTTTTGGGCCGAGACCTGCTTGCAAAGCTTCAAGCACAGATATCCTCTGTTGAAGGAAGAAAAAAATGAAACTCAAAATCTGCTGGCCTGATGGTGTTAACTGTCCCCAAGAAGAAGAATGGCGGTTCTATTCACCTGCATCCAAAGCAACAAGCTGTACACTTACCAACCTCATAGCCCCACCTGGAGGATGGGCAGAAGATAATCCACCTGGCCTAGCGAAGAACATAGCCCCTGCCATTGTCACCCTCAAGCCAGTCAAGAAGCCTGGGACAGGTGATTACCGCCCAGTGCAGGATCTAAGAAAGAATGAATGATGCAGCTGAAACTATACAACCAGTGGTACCAAAATCCTTATATTCTCTTGGAACTGATCTCTGCTGAAGCTATACATTTCATCATTCTGGACTTAAAAAGATGTTTTTTTCTGCATACGCTTAGCCCAAGACCCCACTACAAGGAGGCGGGGCCAACTCATCTGGACAAGATTACCTCAAGAATTCAAGAACTCGCCTCACTCAGCAAAAGATTTGACAAGTTATCCAGAAACTCCAGAAAAAAAAAAAGAAAAAAAGAAAAAATTCTACTTCAATATGTGGACAACTTGCTCATAACCACCAACTCAGAAAGTGAATGTCCACCAGCCACCAGTGAACTCTTGCACCTTTTTAATGAGGCTGGATACAAAGTCTCAAGAGCCAAAGCATAATTATGTCAAACAAGTTAAATACCTAGGATTCCAGTTGTCCAGCGGAATTCGACGCCTGGAACCCTTACCAGAACGCAAAGCAGCTGTATGCAGTATTCCTACTCCAACCACCAGGAGGCAAGTGAGAGCCTTCTTGGGTGCCACAGAGTATGTTGTATATGGATCCCCAATTTTGCCCTGCTAGAGAAAAAAAAAAAAAAACCCCAAAAAAAACCCATTGTATCAAGCTATCAAAGGAATGGAAAAGTCTCCAGAGGAATGGGGACTTGAACAGGATGCAGTCTTTTGATCTTTGAAAAAAAACACTCTGATGTTGTCACCAATTCTGGGTCTACCAAATGTCCAGAAAACCTTACAGTCTCTATGTTCATGAGTCGCAAGGAAATGTTCTGGGAGTGTTGACTCAATCTCTTGGACCTTATTTGAGAAGCTGTTACAGCTACAGCCTTCCTAGTAAGCAAAAACTAAAAGAAAAATCCCTTCACAAAGGAAATTACTAGCTAACAAATCTATGAATGTTGAAATATTAGAGTATGTTGTATGAAAACCCCAGATACAACTGAAGGGTCAGTCAAGCTTTCAATCCTGCTATGTTGTTATCAGTTGGTCTTGATCCCCTGATCATGACTGTTTAGAAATTATGGACACTGTATTCTCAAGCCACCTGGATTTGACTGATGTCCCTCTGGAGAACCCTGAACAGACTTTCTTTGTGGCTGAAGGCAGTTTCATCATCAATGGACATTGTTGTGCTAGATATGCAGTGGTGACCCCTGATTTGGTAGTTGAGTCCTCAGCCCTGGCCCCAGAAACTTCACCACAGAAAGCTGAACTGATAGTCCTCACTAGAGCACTAACAATAGGAAAAGAGCCCTGTCTAAATGTGTACCCAGATTTCAAGTATACCCTTACAACCTTGCATGCATATGGGGCCCTGTACAAAGAATGAGGGTGGATAACCTTAGGAAGCAAGTCCATTAAGTATAGCCCCAAGATATTGATATTAATAGATACATACTGCCTATAGATCTCAGAATTTAGGAAAAGTAGAATGTGTGAATAGAACCCTGAAATCTCAGTTGTCTAAACTTTGCCAAGAGGTTTACCTGAAGTGGCCCTAGGTTCTTCCTATAGCCCTTCTTAGGATATACTTAGCCCCTGCTAAGTCTTTAGGAGTTTTCCCTTTTGAAATTCTGTATGCGCAACCCCTGCCTATTGTATAGGAAATAAAAGGAGATATGAGACAGATAGGATCTGAAATTATTAGACATGAACTATTGGTTTTAAGTTCTGTTTTGCAGAAGTCTTCATACCTGGGTACAAAAATCGATTACTCATCAATTTGCCTGCACCCCTGCATCCTTTCAAGCCTGGAGTCTCGGTGTGGATCAAAGAGTGGAGAAAGATACTGTTAGCCCTGCATTGGAGGGGACCCTATGTCGTCATCCTGTCAACAACTCCAACTGCAGTAAAAGTCGCAGAATTTGAACCTTGGACCCATCATAATCAAGTGAAGCCAGCAGCTGCTCTTGAACCTGATCACTGGACTACTGTACAGCATCCTGAGACTCCATTGCACCTCACCCTACGACAACAACCACGGCCCTAAGACTTATTGGTCCCTCAGAAACTGCACTATTTCAAGACTGTTTGTTTATCTGAAGGTAAGCCTCGCATCTGAAAAAACCTGCAATCATCAGAAAGAGACTGTGTTGTGTTAAGAAATTGAATCTTCTAAGAGACTGTGTTTAAATACTCTGAAAAGACTGTTTTGATCTCCTAAAGAGTGAACTGCTCTAAGGAAGCAATAATAGCCTAAGAGACTATGCTATGATATTTTAAGAAATTGAGACATCCCAGAGGACAGTGATACTTTGGAATCTACAGCCCTACTCCTGCCAAAAAGCTGGTAGGTCTACGTACGGCAGAAGCTTGAGGATCTACAATCAACCCTACATTTGTTATCTGTTGTGGAAGTCGACAGTTCCACCAATTTTCCAGAGACTATGCCCATTATGAATTATTATTATTGCTTTATTTTGGCAGCAGCCTTGGAGTGCTTTGAAATGACTTTTGCCTTATCTCCCTGGGCAGCCTGTATAAGTACAACATGAACTGGACCGAAGGTCACTCAGACCTTGTTTTATCATGCTCCCTATACTTGCATTGGTATACTCTCCAATCCAAAAGTTGTTCTAGATCTTGACTTTCTACAAGGCTATGCAAGCCACCGTTGCAATTCCTCATACCACCACCAGAACTTGTTTCTTGAACTTACTGGAGCAATAGCATCTAGTCTCCACACTTCTGACTGTTTCTATTGTGGAGGAACTAAGATGGGAGATCAGTGGCCCTGGGAGACACAAGAACTGAACTATTCTATCCTATACAATCAGACTGATTTACATAATACTACTAGTGAGTGGGTATTGGCCCACCCCATTGTTGACAGTTTGTGTTTTGTTCGGACTGGACCACAATCTACTACGAAGGATGGACAGCTGGTCTGTCTAAATCAGAAGCTTTACGACAGCACAACAAAGATGCAACCGAACCTTCTAATCCTTTAGTTCTTTTTCCCACTCTTGCCAAACTATGCACTTTGACTATCTGCCTGTTGCTCCCTTGTTTCTTGCCATTTTGCTTGCAAATGATAACTTCAGTTATTAATAACACTGTAGAGCGTAAGACAGCTACAAAGATGCTAGCTATGTGAACTTACTACCCTATACCACAGAGTGATACCTTTACCTAGTATTATGTGATTTGATTCTCACACCTTATTAACATGCGGGTGAGAATAATCAAAGGGGGGAATGTGGTAGGCGACGGCCTATGATCCATGCTAATTGAACTAAGCAGACAGGCCTGAGCAGCTTGACCTGTAACTGAAGCCTGTAGTTAGGCCCAGAGGAATGAAAACCCCCCTGAATGATGACACCATAGAATTGAAACTTAACTCAGTTTAACTGAACATAGCTAAGCAGAAACGAAACTTATAAAAGACAGAAAACAGCTCTAATTGGTACTGATAAGAGAGCACAGCTTCTATGGAATTAATTAACTCTGCAAAAAAGCAAGGTTACAGTGCCCTGCTTCCCATATGTTTTAACAAGCTCAGCGACCTTGGAGGAGAGAAGTAACAAGTTAGAGACACTGACCATTGTAATTGGGACTAGAAGGGGGGCAACCAGGTGCTGGGCCCAGACCAGAGTCCCGATTGGGTAGCCATATCAGTACCGGGACCAATAGATGGGTGAGAGGGGTACTGGGACCAATGAAAAGTTTGCCTATGCTTAGAATGGACAAGAAAGCTATAAAAGTTGTTGTTTTACTAGAAGCCATGGCTCAGCCATTTTGAAATTGCTTATTGCTTGAGCCATGTGCACATTAAACTGGCTTGGATCCTTGAAAAGACTCCTGGATTTATTTATTGCATGCTTATCTGCTGTAGGGCTGCGGTGCATGTGTTGTGTGTTGCAGAGCTGGCTCTCTGTGTGGTAAAGGCTCTCTGTGTGATGCAAAGTTTGGATACCCATGTATGTGTATGTATATGTGGTGTGGATGGGAAGTACATGTGTAGGCATGGTGCAGAAGTGAGGTGCCTGGGAGTACGTCTGTTGTGTGGAGGTGGGGTGTCTATGTGTAGGTATATCTCTCATGCAGAGGTGGGGTGCCTGTGTGTGTGTGACTATGTGGTATGGGAGTGGAGTGCTTGTGTGTGTATTCTGGGGGGAGGGCAATGCACCTTTTGGCAACACCTTTCACTCTTCCCTCCCCCTTCAACCTCTCTCCTGCTGGTTCCCCTCCCCTTTACCCTTCCAGACTCTTCCCCCTTCACCAACCTCTCCTAGCACTCCCATCATCTACCTTAAAATCCCCCATCCTCCTTTTTTAATATACCCACTGCTCTTTTAAATTGTCCCTGCCTTCTCTATTCACTTTCTTCCCCCCCCCCCCCACAACCTTTTTTGCTGTAGGCCATGATTGTGGCCTCCTCCTTCTTCCTGTGGCAGATAGGGTCCCCATAGCAAACATAAGGGGTTGGGGCCATCAGGGAAAATTCTTTGGGAAGGCAATGCCCCCCCCCCCACCTTGCTTCCTCGAACTGTACCCATGCTTTTCTACCTTGATTACTACATCTTTAGGTATCTAGGCCTTCCTAAAATGACTAGAGCCTGATTTAAGTTCGTACATAATGCGACAGCCAAGATGATCTTCGGTAGAGAAAGGTGGGATAAGGTGACACCATATTTAGCTTGCTTGCATTTACTCCCATTACAAGCAAGAATGTTCAAACTATTAATTTTCCACCAACATCTTTCCTTATGACTCTTTCATTGCTTCAGGTGAATATAAGTTGACAAATTCCAGTGATGGAATAAATTGCCTAAGGAACTGAGATTAAAGGCACATTATTTAGCTTTCTGTGGTGAAAACTTAAGACATGGCCATCCTCAGATGAATCAATATTCAAAATCATTTATTTGGATAGTGGCACTATCTGGAGTAAAGTGGTGCATGGAGATTCCATCTAAATATACAGGGAGCAGCGGTATTCAGTTTGCTCTCTATATAGCAATGCAGATAAATTTAGGAAGTGAAAAGTCTGTTGTAAATTTTATCTGCATAGCTATACAGATAGCGAACTGAATATCACCCCTCTCGGTATAGTGGTAGCTCTCACTATTCTATATGTATATTCAGTATAGCCACGTCTGTGGATAGCAACACAGAGAGAATTTGAGAAGAAGCTTGCTGTGTCAGCAAAAATGCATAATAAAGACCTTTTCAAGTATATTTGTAGCAAAAAGCCTATGAGAGTCAGTTGGACCATTAGATGATAGAGGGGTAAAAGGGCACAAAGAGGGGACAAGGCCATAGCGGAGAGACTGAATGAATTCTTTGCTTCAATTTTTACTAAGGTAGATGTAGGGATGTTACCCATGACTGAAATGGTATTTAAAGGTGATGCCGCAGAAGAATTGAAAGAAATGTTGATACACCAGGAAGATGTATTACAACTATTTGATAAACTGAAGAGTAGGGAAACAGCTGGACCGGATGGTATACATCCAAGAGTGTTGAAAGAACTGAAGTATGAGATTGCACACCTACTATTAGTAATCTGTGAGCTATCATTAAAATCATCTGTAATACCTGAAGATTGGAGGATCACCAATGTAATGCCAATTTTTAAAAAGGGTTCCAGGGGTGATCCGGGAAACTACAGACTGGTAAGCCTGACATCAGTACCGGGAAAAATGGTAGAAACCATCATATGAACAAAATTACTGAACATGTACTGTAGATAGTCATGGCTTACTGGGAGACAGCCAACATGACTTTAACCAAGGAAGGTCTTATCTTACCAATCTGTTATGTTTTTTTGAAGGTGTTATTAAACAGGTAGACAAAGGTGAATCGGCTGTTATAGTGTATCTGGATTTCCAGAAAGCCTTTGGACAAGGCCCCTCATGAGAGACTCTTGACAAAATGAAAAAGTCAAGGGATAGGAGGCAGTGTGGTATTGTGGATCAGGAGGTGGGTTAAAAGATAGAAAGCAGAGGGTAGGCTAAATGGCCAATTTTCCCAATGGAGAAAGGTGAATATTGGAGTACTCCAAGGATCTGTGCTGGATCTGCTGAGATTAATTAAGCTTCAGGTGAACAAGGTATATTAAACATATTAGGTACAGTTTTATTAGTATAAATATCCATAACGACCCTTAGTAAGTAAAGAACTTAAATATCTAAACACAAGCTTAAAACTAAGTGCAGACAGCAGTCCAGCAGCGAGATGGGGGCTTTTCAGTCTTTTGCAATGAGTGTCACATGTATGATATTCTCCCAGTTGGTGAGAGGTCTTACGTGTGCACTAGGTGCAAGGAGCTCTTTGCTCTCAGGGAACGAGTCCGTTCTCTAGAGGATAGAGTAGCAGACTTGGAAGACATAAGAAAGACAGAGAGGTACATAGACGAGACCTACAGGGATAATAGTCCTGAAGTCCCACCTCCAGTCTGGCAGCATCCCTGTTGCCATGGAGGAGAGAGGTCATGTGACAGGAAAGCATCACTCCGGTGTGGCAGGAAGTGATCCTGTAACTAGGACCTGTCCTCCAGGTGATGTAAAACGTACCGAGGAAGTTTCTGCAGGGCCATGTGCCCATGAGGGAAGGGTTAGGACAGCCGTTATAGTTGGTGATTTGATCATTAGGCATGTAGATAGCTGGGTGACTGGTGGATGTGAGGATCGCCTGGTAACATGCCTGCCTGGTGCGAAGGTAGAGGACCTCACGTGCCACCTTGATAAGTTCTTAGATAGTGCTGGGTAGGAGTCTGCTGTCTTGGTACATGTCGCTACCAATGACATAGGAAAATGTGGTAGGGAGGTTCTGGAGGCTAAATTTAAGTTTTTAGGTAGGAAGTTAAAATCCATAACTTTTAGGGTAGTGTTCTCCGAAATGCTTCCAGTTCCACACGCAGGAACCAAAAGGCAGGCAGAGCTCCGGAGTCTCAATGGGTGGATGAGACAATGGTGCAGAGATGAGGGGTTTGGATTTGCTAGGAACTGGAAAACATTCTGGGAAAAGGAGGAGCTCTTCCAAAGGGATGGGCTTCACCTTAACCGGGATGGAACCAGGCTGCTGGCATTAACCTTTAAAAAGGAGATAGAGCAGTTTTTAAACTAGATAATAGGGGAAAGCCAGCAGTCGCCCAAGAGCGCATAGTTCGGAAGAATGTATCCTTGAAGGATACCACCATAAGAACATAAGATATGCCATACTGGGTCAGACCAAGGTCCATCAAGCCCAGTATCCTGTTTCCAACAGTGGCCAATCTAGGTCATACGTTCCTAGCAGTTTCCCCAAAAGACACAGGTTCCGCAATGCTTGTACTGGGTCAAGCATTGATATCCGGGGTCCCTTCTTAATAATGGTTTATGGAACTTTCCTCCAGGAACTTGTCCAAACCTTTTTTAAACCCAGCTACACTAACAGCCTTTACTACATCCTCCGGTAACAAATTCCAGAGTTTGATTACACGTTGAGTGAAAAAATATTTTCTTTTATTATCTTAAATAGTTTACCCTGTAGCTTCATTGCATGTCCCCTAGTCTTTCTATATTCTGATAACGTAAACAATCGATCTACGTTTACCCATTCTACTCCGTTCATTAATTTATAGACTTCTATCATATCTCCCCTCAGCCGTCTCTTTTCCAGGTTAAAGAGCCCTGACCTTTTTAGCCTTTCTTCATAGGAGTATCCTTCCATCCCCTTTACCATTTTGGAGGCTCTTCTCTGAACCTTTTCTAATAACTCTATATCCTTTTTAAGATACGGCGACCAGAATTGCACACAATATTCAAGGTGCGGTCTCACCATGGAACGATATAGAGGCATTATAATATCTTTTGTTTTATTTTCCATTCCTTTCCTTATGATACCTAGCATTCTATTTGCTCTCTTGGCTGCCGCTGCACACTGGGCAAGGGTTTTAACTTGTTATCCACAGTGACACCTAAATCTTTTTCCAAAAGCAGAGAGGTTCCAAAAAAGAGTAAAATAGCCCAAATGCCCTCGAGTATGGAGCAGACAGAGCTTAAAGATCCCAAATTACCCATGCCTACCAATGGTCAGATTAATATGAATAAAATACAGTCTCTAAAATGGTTGTATGCAAATGCTAGAAGTCTAAAAAATAAGATGGGAGAGTTAGAATATATAGCAGTAAATGAGAGGTTAGATATGATTGGAATATCAGAGACATGGTGGAAGGAGGACAACCAGTGGGACACTGTGATACCTGGGTACAAACTATATCAGAATGACAGAGCTAATCAAATTGGTGGAAGGGTTGCGCTCTATGTTAGAGAGGGCATTGAGTCAGAAAGGATTAAAGTTTTGCAGGAAACAAAATTTGTTGTTAAATCCCTATGGATTGAAATTCCATGTAAAAAGGGGGAGGTGATGGCAGTGGGAGTGTACTATCGACCACCTGGCCAGAATGAACAAATGGATGATGAAATGCTCAAAGAAATCAAGGAAGCTAACAAAAGTTACAGCGCAGTAATAGTAATGGATGATTTCAGTTACCCTGGTATCGACTGGGTCAGTGTCACAGCAGGACATGCTAGGGAGATAAAGTTCCTAGATGAAATAAATGACTGCTTCTTGGAGCAGCTGGTTCATGAACCGACAAAAGGGGAAGCCTTATTAGACCTAGTCCTTAGTGGAACACCAGATCTGGTGTAAGAAATAAGGGTGTTGGCGCCACTTGGCAATAGTGATCATAGCATGATCGCATTTGATTTAATTAGTGGAGGAGGGATAGTAAGGAAATCCACAGTACTACCTTTTAACTTTCGAAAGGGAGACTATGATAAAATGAGGAAAATAGTTAAGAAAAAACAAAAAGGAGCAGTTGCAAAGGTTAAAGACTTACATCAAGCTTGGGTGTTGTTGAAAAATACTATCTTGGAAGCCCAGACCAGCTGTATTCCACGCTTTAAGAAAAGTGGAAGGAAGTCCAAAAAAACACCAGCATGGTTTAAAGGTGAGGTCAGAGAGGCTGTTGTTGCCAAAAAAGTATCTTTCAGGAAATGGAAAAAAGAGCCAAACGACGAAACCTGGAAACAGCACAAGCACTGGCAAGTCAAATGCAAGGCATTGAAAAGGCAGGCAAATGGAGAATTTGAGAAGAAGAAGTTTGCTGCGGAAGCAAAAATGCAAAATAAAGACTTTTTCATGTGCATTCATAGCAAAAACCCTGTGAGAGAGTCAGTTGGTCCATTAGATGATAGAGGGGTTAAAGGGGCACCAAGAGGCAACAAGACTATAGTGGAGAGATTGAATGAATTCTTTGCTTCCGTCTTACTGAGGAAGATGTAGGGATGCTACCCATGACTGAAGTGGCATTTAAAGGTGTGGAAGAATTGAAGAAATATCGATACATCGGGAAGATGTATTACAACTATTAGATAAAATGAAGAGTAGCAAATCACCTGGGCTGGATGGTATATATCCAAGGGTGTTGAAAGAACTGAAATATGAGATTACAGACCTGCTATTAGAAATCTGTGAATTTTCATTAAAATCATTTCTAATACCTGAAGATTGGAAGATCGCCAATGTAATGCCAATTTTTAAAAAGGGTTCCAGGGGAGGCGGAGCCTAGCGGTGAAGCAAGATGGACGCATAGGAGCTCTGCTCTTGGGGACCCACAGCGATTTTCCTGAAATATTGCCTAACCAGGTCTTTGTGGACAATTCTTTCTGCCATAGTGCAATATATAAGAGTGATGGCGGCTGGGAAACAAACTAAATTGGAGTTTGCTGCGAGCAGGAGTGCAGGCACTAAGCGTGCTAAACAAGATCCCCCTTCCCCTGTCAAGATGGCGGCTGGACGCGAGGCCGACGAAGGGAAAAGGGAAATATTGGCTGAGATTCGTGCTGTGCGGGAGTTAATTTCGGCGAACGGAGAAACGCTACTACAGATGCAGGCAGACATGATGGAGTTTAAGGAGCGAACGCAAGGGTTGGCAGCCCGCGTGGAAAAAATGGATGGTGCGGTGGCTGCGCACGAGGAGCAATTACAAAAGTTGAATAAGGCTATGAAAAAGGTTACTTTCCTAGAAGCGAGCGTGGAGGACCTTGCAAATAGAACCCGCAGAAATAATATTCGACTTGTAGGAGTTCCTGAAGGAGCGGAGGGCATGGACACAATAGGCTTCCTGGGAAGAGCCCTGCCTCAAATGCTCAAAATAAATTTTAGCAAGCCACTGGAAGTGGAACGGGCGCACAGGATACCGGCACATACTGGAGGGCACAGCCCGAGGCCACGGCCTCTAATATTCTGCCTTCTGCGTCACCAGCAGGCCATGCAAATCATGGCTGCAGCGAAGGCCCTGTCTGCAGTATCATACGAAGGTCATAGAGTCTCTTTTTTCCCTGATCTATGCAAGGCAACAATGGATAGAAGGAAGAAGTTCTTAGAGCTGCGGCCTCGCCTCCAGCAACTTCAGGCGAAATATGGATTATTCTATCCTGCGCGTTTCAAAGTAACTCTGGATAATCGTACAAGAACCTTTGAGGAGCCTGATGGCTTGATACAGTTCCTGGAAGAGCAGGAAGCTCTGAAAATGCACACGGAAAGTGGACTCTAAATGCTGATATCGTGGCTGCCATCATGTATTTGCACGCACTCTGGATGGATATGATCCAGCGCAAGCAGGTCTAGAGCTTGGTATCTTCTCCTACTACAATGGCAGAGGGACTTTTCTGTATCTCAATACCTATATCATGGTGGTAATGTATGGTTAGGAGATTAGGATGTGTAAGAAGTTACTGTTTTATACTGCTGCAGGGGAGGGGAGGGGAGAAAGGAGAAAAAAAAAAAAAGAAATCAATACATAAAAATAAAACTAAAAAATAATTGATAGAAGAAAAATGGGATCTATCAGTCACTATGGCAGATTATCACTGTATAGGCATTTTCCTGTTATGGGGATTAACTGAATTGGGTCCCGCAGATGCTGCTGTGTTCCAGCTCTGGTCTTCACGCTGTCTCACCCTTGGGTGTTGCTCCTTTTGGGGAGGGATAGTTTTGAGCGCTGCAGGCAACTAGGGATTCCTTATGCACCATGGTTCAATGTGCCTGGTAACGTGTGGCTTAAGACCAAGGAGAGTTTGGCTGATCATATTCTGTATCTTTATATTAATGCACCCTCTTAAGCTTTTGTCTCTGAATGTGAAGGGTATAATGCACCCTATAAAACGAAAGAAGATACTGGTTTACGCTCATAAGCAAGGAGCGGATCTAGTGTTTCTCCAGGAGACTCATCTGTCATCTAAGGAATGTATGAAGCTGAATTCTACACATTACAAGCTGATTGCCTTTTCACCAGCCCTAGGGAAGAAGAACGGGGTTGCAATCCTGGGTAAAGGCAGGTCACAGATCCAGGTCCTATCCACAAGAGCGGATAAAGAGGGGCGTTGGGCTAAAGCTCATGTTGTTGTTGGCGCTAGGCACCTAGTAGTCATTTGCATCTATGGCCCCAACTCTGACCAGCCTAACTTTTTTTCTGCCCTCGCAAAAGAAATACAGCATGATGCTTCCCTTCTGGTAATCCTCGGGGGGGACTTCAATTTAGTTCTAGACCCCTTGTTAGATTGCAGCCCTAGCAGACCAAGGAGTGGCAGAGCTCTAACAATGTTAAACTCGCTCATGCAAGAATTTGGCCTAGTAGATGTCTGGAGAATACTTTTCCCGAGGGAAAGAGATTATACGTTTTTCTCATGCCCTCACGGCTCGTTTTCCAGGATAGATTTCTTTTTAATCTCCAGGCCGTTGATGCAAGAAGCCTGTGGAGCCAGTATCCTGAGTACACATATCTCCGACCATGCGGCTATTGCCTTAGATCTAAACCTTGATGGCGACCTGCCCGGTCAGCAGTTCTGGTCTTTCAATAGAGCACTCCTGGGGGATGCCGATTTCAAGGAAATAATAAACCGCGCTATAAAGGACTATTTTGTCTACAACAGTCCGGAGGATTCGCCAGTTTGGGCCTGGTGGGAGGCCTTTAAAGCTTCCATGAGAGCTCATATAACCAGCTTTGCAATAGCCAAAGCCAAGAAGGCGTGGGCAAAACTGCAAGAGATAGATCAACAGATCAGAGCAGGGGAAAGAATTCTGCAAAGAGGATCTAATGTAGCAGTGCTGAATCGTCTCCAGAAGCTGAGATATCTGTATAATATGACATTAAGCGCCGAAGTGGAACAGAGTATGTTTGAAGGCCAAGTCCGCTACTATTTGGGAAAAAACAGGGCTGGTAAGCTGTTGGCTACCAGCCTAAAGGCACGTCGCAACAAGACACATGTAACTCACGTGTTGGACGCTCAGCAGAACCGGCTAACCAACAGCGGCGATATCGCGGCGGCCTTTCGGAAGTACTATGAGCAGTTATATACCTCAGAAATAGCCTTCGACGAAGAGGCCTGTGAGAATCTCCTTGCCAGGGCTGAAAGGCCTATCCTGTGGGAGCCCCATGTGGCCGGACTGGGGAAGGCCTTCTCAGACAATGAACTAAGAGAGACCTTAGCTAGTATGAAGATTAGCAAGGCGGCAGGACCCGATGGGATCCCGGTTGAATTCTACAGGACCTTCGCAGACGAGCTGCTTCCACAGCTCTTGAAATACTTCCAAGCACTGCTGGCGCGGGATCAGAAGAAGGGTGCATTCGCTGAGGCAACAATTGTGATGCTAGAAAAACCAGGGAGGGACCCAACTCAGGTTGGCAACTACAGGCCTATCTCACTTTTAAATGCCGATTACAAGTTATTTTCCAGTATACTGGCCAGGCGATTGAATAATGTATTGCATCTACTGATTCACCCTGATCAATGCGGGTTCGTGTCAGGAAGATCCACAGCTGATAATGGGCGTCTGCTGTGCGACGTGATGGAGCGAGCTTCTACTATGGATACCCCTGTTGTGGGCCTCTCAATAGATGCTAAAAAGGCCTTTGACAGGCTTGAATGGCCTTTCTTATATCATGTGCTAGTCTGGTTTGGCCTGCCCAAAGACTTTGTTGATAAGGTTCGGGTGCTGTATGACTGCCCTACGGCTCGAATCTTGGTCAATGACACCCTTTCGGAGCCCTTTCCTCTGCGACGTGGCACCAGGCAGGGGTGTGCCCTTTCCCCGCTCCTATTTAATCTAGCTTTGGAGCCACTGGCTTTGTTAATCCGTCAATCTGAAGAGATTCAAAGTATTCAGGTTGATGACCTGCATGTTAAATTGTCAGCATATGCTGATGACTTACTCGTATTTCTCAAGCCCGACTCCATATCTCCACTTCTACAACTTATATCTCAGTACTCGCGGTTTTCCGGATATAAAGTGAACTGGAATAAATCAGTAGCTTTCCCTCTGGGAGGAGTGGCCTAGTGGTTAGGACAAGGTACTTCAGGCCGGAAGGCCGGGGGTTCAAGTCCCACCTGGGGACAGCAATCTCAGGCTGGAGGGACTGGGATTTCTAGTCCTATAGGCACTCCTTGTGGTCTTGGGCAAGCCACTTAACCCTCCATTGCCCATGTTCCCTGTAAGTATTAGCGTATGTGTGTCATATCCCCTTGTGTTAAATGTATCTCCCAATTGACCGCTTTGACCCGGTGAAAAGCGGGATATAAATACAGCTAAATAAATAAATAAGGCAAATTCATCTCTAGTAGATAATTTCCCCTTTCAATGGGAACCCACAGCGATAAAATACTTAGGGGTGCTGTACTCTGCGACTTTAGAAGAAACTGCACAACTGAATGCTGCGAAATTGTTGGAGACGGCACGGTCCTATGCCCTGAAGTGGTCTGTGCTTCACCTGACATGGTGGGGTCGTGTAGAAGCTATCAAAATGACGCTGGTGCCTAAGATAAATTACGTCTTGAGTATGCTCCCCTTTTTCTTGTCTCCTATAATTTACAAAAGTTTGGAACGGATTATCAGTGCCTTCCTCTGGGCTGGAAAAATTCCTAGAATTGCACTAAAGAAGCTAAAAGCCAATAAAGCAAATGCCGGAATATACTTTCCTGATTTCTCTTGGTATCATAAATCCTTTCTTTTGAAGCAGGGTTCGCTCTGGGCCCTGAGCGACAATATGGAAGACACACCCACTTGGCTCAAGATGGAAGAGCGGCTTGTAGCGCCTTGCCCTATTAAGCTACTTATCGGAATGAAATACCCAAAGTCATTCAATATGGGCAGAGTGATAACTTCAACTCAATCAGCGTTTCAGTCCTTCCTTCCTGTCAATGCGCAGAACAATTCTCCCTCACGCTTAGTACCGATTTGGTTCAACCCTGCTTTTGTAATCAACAATGGAATATGTGCATGGGTGCAGTGGCATCGAAGAGGAATATGGACTGTTGGACAACTGCTGGAGTGTTCTTCTTGGAAATCCTTTAATACCCTTCAACGGGAATTTGATTTGCCGCCTTCTTGGTATTACCAGTGGCTACAATTGAGACACTGTATCGGAAGTGTGTTCCCGTCCCCGGAGGGGATAGCTAGCTCCTGGGGGTTGCTGGAGATCGTTGAAGAAATCAATGCTCGAAGTGGAGCAGCCTCGCGTTTCTATGCTATGTTTGCGGATCATTTTGCTCCAGCAAATGTGGGGCTACGCCATATCTGGGAAGCAGAGACGCATGCCAGCCTGTCATTGGTGGAATGGAAAAGATTCTGGGGCTTTTCGATACGAGCAGCCAAGTCAGCGGCCCTTACACAATCTCTCTTCTTCTTGGCGCATAGGGCTTACATCACTCCCGTCGTTCTGAGCAAATGGAATAAGACAGCGGGAAACGCTTGTTGGAATTGTCAAGGGGCAGTTGGTACGCTCAGCCATATGCTACTGGAGTGCCCTCACATTCAGCAGTTTTGGACAAAAGTCTGGGGCAAGATTCAACTAGTTTTGAATTTCTCAGCTGACTTAACCTGGTGAATACTTGCATTCAGAAATGTGGGTTCCTTGCCGGATCTTGACAAGAATAATCGCTTTCTTCTGAATTTTATGATAATGGTAGCCATAAAGCTTCTTCTAATGTACTGGAAGAACCCCTGCAAACCCACCTATGGGGAATGGTGGAATCAATTATGTTTGTTCGCCAGATATGAGAAAGCCGCGGACAGGGTCTTATGTATGAGAGGTGTTAGGCCAAAACTCTCAAAGTGGTCTGCATTAGATAATTTTGTCAATGCAACCTGTTAATCCCCTGCATATACGGGGTGCGAATAGCACCGGGTGCATTAGGTGAAGATGCTTTGGTCCCCTGTTGCCTGCAGTGTCTGGGGAGGGAGGGGGGTGGGAACTGTTGCGAGTTTTCTTTTGTATTAGACGCTTGATAAACATTATTGGGTGGGGGGTGTAAAAGGATAGATTTGAGATTTGCGAGTCCTTAGGACTCTGACAGTTCCTACTCGAAGGCTTGTTGTAATGATTGTCTTTGTTTGGTGTAGCATTGTACTGTATTCTACTTTTATGTATGGTGTGTTGGTTATAACTAATAAAAAAATAAATAAATAAAAAAAAAGGGTTCCAGGGGTGATCTGGGAAACTACAGACCGGTGAGCTTGACATCAGTACCAGGAAAAATGGTAGAAACCATCATAAAGAACAAAATTACTCAGCATGTAGATAGTCATGGCATAATGGGAGATAGCCAACATGGCTTTAGACAAGGAACATCTTGTCTTACTAATCTGTTATGTTTTTTTGAAGGTGTGAATAAACAGGTGGACAAAGGTGAGTCAGTTGATATAGTGTATCTGGACTTTCAGAAAGCCTTTGACAAGGTCCGTCATCAGAGACTTTTGGCAAAACTAAATGGGATAGGAGGCAGTGTACTATTTGGATCAGGAACTGGTTAAAAGAGAGAAAGCAGAGGGTAGGGCTAAATGGCCAATTTTCCCAATTGAGAAACGTGAATAGTGGTGTACCCCAGGGATCTGTGCCTGGTCCACTGCTTTTTGACATATTCATAAATGACCTGGAAAAGGGAATAACGAGTGAGGTTATCAAATTTGCAGATGACACGAAACTATTTAAAGTTGTTAAAACCCAAGAGGTTTGTGGAAAATTGCAAGAGGATCTTGATAAATTGGAAGACTGGGCATCAAAATGTCAGATGAAATTTAATGTGGACAAGTGCAAAGTTATGCACCTAGGGAAAAACAACCTAAACTGTGGTTACACGATGCAAGGTTCCATATTAGGATACACCACCCAGGAAAAAGATTTAGGCGTCATTGTAGATAACATGTTAAAACCCTCGGCCCAGTGTGCAGCGGAGGCCAAGAGAGCAAATAGAATGCTAGGTATCATAAGGAAAGGAATGGAAAATAAAACAAAAGATATTATAATGCCTCTATATCGTTCTATGGTGAGACCACACCTTGAATATTGTATGCAGTTCTGGTCGCCGTATCTTATAAAGGATATAGCATTATTAGAAAAGGTTCAGAGAAGAGCCACCAAAATGGTAAAGGGGATGGAAGGATACTCCTATGAAGAAAGGCTAAAAAGGTTAGGGCTCTTTAACCTGGAAAAGTGATGGCTGAGGGGAGATATGATAGATGTCTATAAATTAAAGAATGGAGTGGAACGGGTAAACGTAGATCTATTGTTTATGTTATCAGAATATAGAAAGACTAGGGGACATGCAATGAAGCTACAGGGTAAACTATTTAAGACTAATAAAAGAATATATTTTTTCACTCAATGTGTAATCAAACTCTGGAATTTGTTACCGGAGGATGGAGTAAAGGCTGTTATTGTAGCTGGGTTTAAAAAAGGTTTGGACAAGTTCCTGGAGGAAAGGTCCATAAACCATTATTAAGAAGGGACCCAGGATATCAATGCTTGACCCAGTACAAGCATTGTGTCTTTTGAGGAACTGCTAGGTATGTATGACCTAGATTGGTCACTGTTGGAAACAGAATACTGGGCTTGATGGACCTTGGTCTTACTCAGTATGGCATATCTTATGTTCTTATGACCTGGAAATGGGAATAACAAGAGTAGGTAAACAAATTCGCAGATGACACCAAATTATTCAAAGTTGTTAAAACCCATGAGGATTGTGAAAAATTGCAAGAGGACCTTGATAAACTGGAAGACTGGGCATCGAAATGGCATATGAAATTTAATGCGGAGAAGTGCAAAGTTACACACCTAGGAAAGAACAACCCAAGCTATGGTCATGCGATGCAAGGTTCCACATTAGGAACCACCACTAGGAAAAAGATTTAAACGTCATCGTGGATAACATGTTGAAACCTTCCGCCCAGTGTGCAGCGGTGGCCAAGAAAGCAAATAGAATGCTAGGAATCATAAGGAAAGAAATGGAGAATAAAACAAATGATATTATAATGCCTCTATATCATTCCATGGTGCGACCACACCTTGAATATTGTGTGCAATTCCGGTCACCAGATATAGCGTATTAGAAAAGGTACAGAGAAGAGCCACCAAACTGGTAAAGGGAATGGAAGGATACACCTATCGAGAGAGGCTAAAAACGTTAGGGCTCTTCAGTATGGAAATGAGAAGGCTGAGGGGAGATATGATAGAGGTTTATAAATTAATGAATAAAGTGGAACGGGTAAACGTAGATCGACTGTTTACGTAACAAAATATAGAAAGACTAGGCACATACAATAATGCTACATTGTAACCTATTTAAGACTAATAAGAAAAAAATATTTATTCACTCAACATATAATCAAATTCTGGCATTCGTTAACGGAGGATGTAGTAAAAGCTGTTAGTGTAGCCGAGTTTAAAAATGGTTTGGACAAGTTCCTGGAGGAAAGGTCCATAAACCATTATTAAAGAGAACCCGGGAAATCTACTGCTTGCCCCAATACAAGCTTTGTGGAACCTGTGTGTCTCTTGGGGAAACAGCTAGCTACCTGTGACCTAGATTGGCCACTGCTGGAAACAGGATACTGGGCTTGATGGACCTTGGTCTGACCCAGTATAGCATATCTTATGTTCTTATTAAAATAGCAAGCATTTTTTTAAAAAAGTGCCAGCCACAATGTTGACCAAAGAGATTTTTAAATAATGTCTCCTACTGAGGTTGTTATCAGTATTTTCCTTTATCTGGACTTATTGCATCTTATTATTTCCTGGTTTTGTTTTGTTTTTTGTTAGTAGATAGCTACAGTAATTTATTGTTTGAACGGCAAATTTTAGGTAGTTCATGGAGAAGGTAATTAAGACATCCATTCAGTTCAGTAAATGAAATTCACCATATTTCACAAAGGCTTTGCCAAACACAGAACCTCTTAGATGCATGACTACATGTCGGTGTCTTCCCATATCCAGAGGTAGCTGCTGTTCATGGTGGTCCTGGGTCTAACATGATGATTCTGACCCTAGTGGAAATATTAAGATACAACTGCTAGTGATCAGACTGCCAAATAAAGCCAAAATGCTAAGGGGGGTTGAGTAGCCATGGGGGCAAATCGGGGAGTATTGAATGTCAAATGCATACCAGGGGGAGATCTATGTCAGAGGTGATCAGATAGAGGGAGATGTGCTGGTGGGAGAGGATTGGGGTATACAGGGATAAATGAACAGCACTTTGCTGTTAAATTGATGACTTTAATCCTGGGAAGAAGCCAAAATTGATGACTTTAATCCTGTGGAAGAAGCATTCCTGGAACCCAGAAGGAGAAGGAATGAGAAGAATCCCTAACAGCTTTCTGAGCCAGCAGTGCTGCCTGGTGTGCCCCTTGTCACCGGCAGTAATATCATCAGAGTGCAAGCCTGCATATGAATCCAGCATGTGCTGCAGTCGGATGAGAGTCAGATGTGCAGTCAGAAGAGGGGAGCGAGGTGCAGGAGCAGCTCTGGAGCCCAGAAAAGAAACAAGTAAGGCGAATCCCTAACAGCTTATTGAGCAGAGAGTGTTGCCTGGTGTGCCCCCCATTGCTAGGTGTGATATCATCAGAGTGCCGGCCTGCATATAATCTAGCATGTACTGCTGTTGCGGGCTCATAGAGGGTGTGACCAAAAGAGGAACATTCCTTTGCCACCCCTTCAGAGCTGCTGGAACCCTATGAAGAGATCTTTTACCGTGGACATTTTCAGCCAGCTTTACTGCTATATATTTTTCAGCTACTGGTGTCTTCTTTTTTGTTGATGTTCACTCATTATGACTAAAAATGAGTCCATTTTTGACATCCTGTTCTACAAGACTCATATCAAAATTAGAACAATTCCGCTGTATACACATTTACATTCAGCATGTACATAGTTTCAGTTAACAATATTCCCATGTTATCCAAGTTCTCGTACCTGTTCTATGTAAAGCCTGTTCTATGTAAAACCAAATAGCTTGTTGCTCTGGTCTTTTGTTATATTGTAAACCGCACTGATGCTAAATAGCGCGGTATATAAGAGCCTGTAATAAATAAATAAATAAATAAAAAGAAGTGGAAACCTAAGAAAGTGACCACGCTGGTCCCCTCGGAGAAGCAAGGAACTATGGACACTTATGCAGTATCAATGAGTGTGGCTACTGGGCATACTTCTATTGGGGAGAAAATGGGCTTGGGTGTTCTGAGTTTAGAAACACCCTCCTTGAGTCCAGACCCTCGCTAACCACCCCTGCCCCCAGCTGTGTTGCTGGGCACTATGATATCATCTTCTAACCCTGAGGTTGTTTTTAAGGCTTATGAGATAGTGTTCATGAACTATATCTCAAAAGCTCAGAGGTAGTTCAAGTGTCCCTTCTGATGACTCCACTGAAGATAGCATAAGAGTCTAAAGCAAGGATGAACTGTTAAATGTATTGGCAGCTGGTTCTGTTGCTACTACTGTCTGCTCCCTCAAACCTGTTACTTTTTCAGGGGTTACTAATTTTGAGGGGTCCTTTCCAGTGAGTCCCCCTAAGAAGGTAACCAATTTAGAAATTTGGACTGTGATTGTTAAACTAGTAAGGGCCCTCCCTGGTTGTTTGTCTCAATTATGTAATTTTCTGGTAAGACTATTAACAAGTTATCTAGTATGCAGGATGGTACAGTATGCGATCTAATGAGAGAACTCTGGAAAATCACTCTAGGAAGCTTGAAAAGTTGGAAGCAGCAAATGGGGCTCTAGTGAAGGGTAATTTGTTGTTGTTCAAAAGTGTTGTTGAGTCAATGTCAACTCATGGCAACCCTCTGGATAGCTGTCCTAAATTGTGTTCAGTCTTCAATCAGGCGGCTCATTGTTGACAGACCCAAAGCTGCTGTCATTGTATCAATCCATCTCATTGCTGGTCTTCTTCTTTTGCGTTGACCTTCCACCTTGCCAAGCATGATGTCTTTCTCTAATGATCTCTCTCTTCTCATGATGTGTCCAAAGTATGAAAGCTGAAGTCTTGTCATTTGAGCTTCTAAAGAAAGCTTAGGTTTGATCTCCTCTAGTAGTGACTGGTTTGTTCTTCGTACAGTCCATGGCATACCAGTATTCATTGTCAACACCATAATTCAAAGGCATCAATTTTATTCCTGTCTATCTTTTTCACTGTCCAACTTTCACATCCATATGATGTTACTGAAAATACCATGGCTTGAACAAGTCAAATCTTTGTATGGAGAGAGACATCTCTGCTCTTGAGAATCTTGTCTAGGTCCTCCATAACCATTCTTCCAAGAGCAATGTGTTGTCTGATTTCCTGACTCTTTGTTACTTCTTTATTGATAGTTGACCAAGTAGGTTAAAGTTATACACTATTTCAATTTTTTCTCCATCAACGATGAAATTATTGATTTTGCCAGTTGCTGGGATCTTTGCCATCCTTACATTAATGTGAAGGCCCATTTTAAGACTATGTTCTTTGATCTTGAGAAGCAAATGTTTCAGATCATCTTCACTTTCAGTCAGTAATGTGGTATCATCAGCATAGTGAAGGTTGTTGATGAGTCTCCCACCAGTCTTCACACCTATGTTTATGTTTGTTTATTAACTTGATATACCACTATTCAAATAATAACATAGCAGTTTACAGAAATCAAATATACAAAGAGGGCCAATGGGCCGGAAAAGGAAAGGAAGTTACATTAAATGATAGGAAAGCAAGCAAGACATTTAAACACACAAGACCAATAAGAAAAGGAGTGAGAGAGAGGTGGGAAAAGGTAGTTTCACACAAAAGGGGAAGGGAAGTCAAAAGCGGAGGAGAAAAGGTGAGTCTTCAGGTTTTTCTTGAAGGTGGTATATTGCGGTTCAAGTTTGAGGGAGGTGGGTAGAGAGTTCCAAAGTGCAGGACCGATAAAGAAAAAAGCAGAGCAGTGGGTAGATTGTAGATGAGCGCAGGATGGAGAAGGGAGAAGGAGGCGATTGATGTGCAATGACCGTAATGAGCGACTGGGAATGTGAAACTGAATAAGGTCTGCTAGTTACTGAGGTGTGCGATTGTGTAGAACTTGATGGACCAATGTGAGGATTTTATAGCGAATACGGAAATCGATGGGGAGCCAGTGAAGGTAAAGAAAAAGAGGGGTGACATGATCCCGATGCAAGGAACGAGAGATAAGGCATGCAGCAGTGTTCTGAATGCGTTGTAGGTGGTGCAATTGTGAATGTGGAAGGCCAGCCAGAGCAGAATTGCAGAAATCGATGAGTGGCATAACCAGGGAAAGAAGAAGAGTAGTAAGGTCCTGTGGGGTGAGAAACGGGTGGATAGTGCGGATATGGCGTAGGAAGAAAAATGAAGTCTTAGTGACATGAGAGATGTGAGCCTGGAAAGAGAGATCTGAATCAAAAAGAACACCTAGATAACAGAAACAGGAAACCAAGGGAATATGTAAGTCAGCGAAAGAAGGGGCAACCAGAGGGGGAGGACTACCATGCGTGAACCAGATAGCAAGTGTTTTAGTTAAATTCAAATGTAGACAGTTAGTGGTGAGCCAACCAGCAATAGCAGGAAGACAAGAATTGAGGGGGGGGGGAGATCAGGGTGGAGTGGGGAAGTGCGGTGAAGAAGAACCAGATCATCAGCATAGTAGAAGGCAGAGATCCCAAACTGTTGAACCAAGAGTGCAAGAGGTGCCAAGAAGATGTTGAAGAGAAGAGGTGCTAGGATGGAACCTTGAGGGACACCACAGAGCAGTGGAAAGGGCTCAGAAGATACTACTGGGGCAGATGAGGAGACAACAGTACAAGACAGAGAAGAAAGATAGGAATGGAACCAGTGATGAACCGTGCTACAGAGGCCAGCCTCATGTAGGTGAGAGAGAAGAAGGGAGTGGTAAACTAGGTTGAAAGCTGCAGAAAGATCTAAAGATACTGCCACCGAGAAATCACCACAGTCGTGAGCTATCTGAAGTTCATTGAGAAATGCAAGAAGAACAGTCTCCACACTGTGACCTGGCCGAAAACCCGACTGGTGGGGGTGAAGAAAATGGGTGGAATCAAGATGACGGGATAGTTGTGCAAAAAACATTTTCTCCAGTATTTTGGAAAGAAAAGAGAGATTAGAGACAGGGTGATAGTGGGCAGAAATCTGAGGATCAAGCAAGGGTTTCTTAAGGATGGGACGGATAAGGGCGTGATTCCAGGAGTGGGGAAAGACACCTGTGGAAAGACTAGTATTAATCATGGTAAGGATGGAGGGAATAAGAGCAAGGGAGGGGATAGGGTCTAGTAGACAGAAGGTCTTATTAGAAGAAGATATTAATCCCATGAGCTCAGAGGTAGTGATCGAATGAAAAGAACCCCAGGCATGTGAGAGCTGAGAGACAGGGGGAAGGGAGGAAGGAGGGCGAGAAGAGATAGGGGAGAGGGCAGTGAGGCAAAGTCACTCTAAGATCCAGAATCTTGTTACTGAGTAAAGCTGCAAGTTGAGAAGGGGAAGGAGGTGCCGAGGGAGGAACAGGATCAGAGTCTAGTTGGAGGGATGTAAGGGACTTAAGGACTGTGTATAAGTGGTGAGTCTGGTAGGATGCAGAGGAAATGGCTGTGGAGAAGTAGGTTTGTCTGTTCTCTTCATGTAGTCCTGTTTCTCTGATGATTTGTTCTGCATATAAATAAAACAGGTAGGGGGAAAGTATGCAGTCTTGTCGTACACCTTTGCTGATTTTAAACCATTCTGTTTCTCCTTGTTCCGTTCAAACTGGTGCTTCTTTATCAATGTAAAGGTTGTGCAAGAGAACAATCAGCTGTTCTGGTATACCCATGCTTCTTAATGTGGCCCAGAGTTTCTCATAGTTTACACAGTCAAAGCCTTGCTGTAGTCAATAAAACATATATAGATATCCTTTTGGTATATTTTAGTCTTTACAAGGATCCATCACACATCCGCGATGATGTCTCTCGTTCCTCGCCCCTTCCTGAACCCTGCTTGCACTTCAGGGAGTTATCATTCCAGGTATGGTTGTAGTCTCTGCTGAATAATCTTCAGTAGAATCTTGCTGGCATGTGGGATCAGAGCGATTGTATGATAATTTCCACAATCAGTTGGATGGATCACCTTTCTTTAGTATTGGTATAAACAGACCTTTTCCAGTCAGTTGGCCATGATGTTGTCTTCCAAATTTCCTGGCAGAGCCTTGTAAGTATGGTAACAGCTGCATCAGATTGCTATAATACTACCCAAGGGAATGCTATCAATGCCTGGTGCTTTGTTCTTTGATAAGGCTTTCAATTATGCTTCAACTTCTTTCATCACCATGATTCTGGATCATAAGGTATAGGTTGAAACGGCTGTTGGTCCACTTGATCTTTATCATATTCTTTCCACCTTTCCACAATATTCTTTCCACCTTTTTTGATCTTCTCAGCATCACTCAACATGGATCCTTGAGCATCTTGTAACATTTCATTTTGAGGCTGGACTATTTTCTTTAACTCTTCTAGCTTTCGGAAAGCTGAACTTGTTTTTCCTCTAATAGTTCTGCTTCTATTTTCTTGCAATCGTCATTGTAGTACTTCTCCTTGTCTTGTCTTGCTGCGCTTTGGAAATCTCTGTTGAGTTCTGTGATTGCCTCTCATTCTCCTCTGGCTTTAGCTTCTCTGCATTTCTGCGCAATTTTCAGTTTCTTCAGTCATCCATTTTGGCCATTTTTGCTTTTTCACCTTTTGTAGAGATTTCTCACTTTCTTCCAAAACAACCTTCTTGACGTCATCCCATAACTCCTCTGGAGCTCTGTCATTTGTATCTAAAACAGTAAATTGATTTTGTAAGCAGTCTTTAAATTCTGGTGGTATATTCTCATGGTCATATATCACTACATTCATTAGTGGCTTGCTCTTTTTCAACTTTAGCTTGAGTTTGCATACTAGTAGTTGGTGATCTGTACCACAGTCAGCTCCAGATTTTGTCTTTATTGATTTTATAGAGCTTTTCCATTGTTGACTTCTACAGATGTAGTCAATTTGATTTTTACAATCCATTGGGTGAAGACCATGTGTACAGTCGCCACTTGTGTTGCTGGAAGAAGGTGTTTGAGATGTATAGATTGTTGGTCTTGCAGAATTCTATCTGTCTTTTTCCAGATTCATTTCTCTTGCCAAGTCTATATTTACCAAGCACTTTGCTTTCTTCTTTGATGCCAACTTTTGCATTCCAGTCATTCATGACTATCAGGATATCCTGTTTGCATGTTCTGTCAATTTCTGCTTGTACTTGTTCATACATCTCATCTATTTCATCCTCTTCTGCAGCTGTTGTTGGGGCATATACTTAAATTACAGTTGTGTTGGATAGGCATTCCTCGTAGATGAATAGAAATTAAGCGTTCACTGATTACATTATTTTTCATTACAGTTCTTGCAAGTTTCTTCTTAATTATAAATACAACACCATTTCTTCTTTGTCTTTCATTTCCAGCACAGTCTATCATCAGGGTCATTCTGAGGCGTGTATATCTATTTGGCCCTTCTTCCGACCCCGACTAACTTCCCTGCATATTGTAAGGGGGAGTTAGACAGGGGCAGGAAAGGAGCAGTGCGAGGGCAGAGTTAGGGCAGGCAGTGGGCAGTCAGTGGCCCAGGACGTACAGGGCTGATTCCAATGTGGGATCAGAGAGCTTGTGCGATAATTTCCTCAATCAGTTGAACTGGGCTAACAGACTGTACAGGGAACTTATTACACCTATGAGGAGGAATAGGTTCCCCTAGTCAGCTGGGTACAGCAGGACTGGACATCAGAAGAGGTAGAAGGGGGCAGAGGGGATTTCTCGCAGCCTGACCCTGGCCTTGGGAGGCCAGATCAGGGGTCAGGCTGTGGGGAATGAAGCATTTGTTCCGGCAGCTGGGGATCGCGGCTCCTGAATGTAGCTGCAGTGCAATTACAACCGGATGCCATGGCCCTGACTGAGTTAGCCGAGGAAGACCTGTACATGTAGGCCCACCAGAATCGGGGTCCAGGCCTGTACTCACAGGCCTGGACGCGATTCTGATCCCATGAGGCTAGATGTGCCCCACGGGATCAGAATCCCAGCTCACTCTGTGCATCCGGTTCCAACTAGCCGCACAGAGGGCCGGCACATCCAAAATGGAATTGGGCCCCATATGATCATCAGATGCAAAGTCCCGATGCCAGTCCATTTCACCCAACAGAGCAAGTTGTACACATTCCATTTCATTCTTGACCACCTCCAACTTCCCTTGGCTCATGCTCTGTACATTCCATGTCCCAATATGGAAGACATCTTTGCAGCTTCTGACTCTCATTTCATGCACAACTATATCAGCAGCCAGATGTCCCAAGGGCTTTGATCCAACCACATCATAAATGCTGGCTTTACTCTGAAAAGTTTTCTGTTCCTCCTCAGTAGCCAGTTGAGTGCCTTACAAACTGGGGGTCTCATCTTCTGGTGCTATAGTGCAATTTGTTTTGTTGTGACTATCCACTTGGTTTTCATGGCAAGATGCCGAAGTAGATTGCCAGGCCTGTTATCTATGCAGTTTAATTTAGTGTTATTGCCATTGTCAAAGAAATGTGATCCTCCACCACCAACACCATCACATTCTGCTGCTGCCCAGATGAGTGGTTTGTCTTGATCTGGCACCTCAGCTGAGACCTGTCCATCTTGGGAGACCCTGCCGGTAGTTAAGCTACCGATAGCTTAGCCCTCAGCGTCACTGATGCACACAAGCCCTCACAGCAATTTGTTACTTGAGAATAAATTGAAGAGGGTGGAAATTCTTCAAGGGCCTGTGATTTATGCTTTTTGAATTTTCCATATTGTTCACTGATTTCTGCTAAAGAAACATTTAAAAAGCTATTCTAGGGGAGGGTATGGAAAGACAGCTACCTGAGAATCCCTCTCTTCGCTGCTTGTATGGGGAAATGCAAGGTCAAGATTAAACCGTGGAAAGTGTCCTCAAATGCCTCAGTCTTACCTGTGAAGAGTCTGATGGATCTTTATGTGAGCGGGCTGCCTGCTGAGTCGAACCCCGCAGGATTACCAGCTGTGTTGACACCGAGGTCAGGAGACCCGGCATCCTCTTGGGCTCTGAGTTCACCTTGTCTCCAGAGGAGCGTCTTTCCCTCCTCCCTCCTGGTGCAGCAGCAAGCTGGAGTCCTCCCATTGAGGGAGTGCTGCTGTTACCATAGCTGGAGAGCCTAGTGCACCAGTTTCCTTGGTGCTGGATTCAGACGTTTGTGGGGTTGCTTCACGTTCCTGGACTGGAGTTATGGGCTCAACTTCCCCTGCAACACCCATTTTTTCCTCAGAGGTTCATTTGATCCTGGTGGCCCTGGCAAGACCTGAAAAGTTTACATTGGAAACGTTGTGGAACAATGGTGGTTTCTGGCCAGTCCCAGCATTTGCAAAAGAAGATTCAGGAGCAAAAAATACTTATTTCTCAACAGTAAACCACAGTGGAGGTTTTAAAAACTTCCATTGTGGATCATGCTATTTGAATTGACTCTGTGGGAGATAACTCTGTTGCCATTATGAAGGATTTCTCTGTTGTTTGTTGTAAGTTGTAAGCCTTGGGGAACTCCTCCAGGGCTTCAAAATTAAAATTGGTGAATTTTCCAAATTCTTCATTAGTCTCTTTGTGGGAGATGTTTAAAAGATATTTGGTTGAGATTCTTCAGGTATCCAAGGAAGCAGTTCCACCTTTATCATGAATCTATTAATTATTTACTGTGAAGAAAGAGACATTTGGTGAGCCTTAGGCAATGGACACCTTGAAACTTTCAGCAATTTTGGAGTAATCTGGGCCAGAGTATATTGCTCCAGCTGCACTTTGGTATCATTTGCATTAATGCCTGATATGGACTGGCTTCTCAAATTATTTTTTAAGAAATGTCAAGTCCCTTTTTTAGGATGTAGTGTGAGGGTCTTCCTGCATTTGACCCGCGAGACCCAGAAACGTAGAAGAGTTTTTGCTATTAAGAGAAAGGGTGCTGCAATTCAGGGCGCTTTATTTTTTTTAAATTTCCTTGTAAGTGTCTCGTTAAATATAATTCTATTAGTAAGTTTTCTTTCAACCATCTCAATTATCAGTTTTTATTAATGCCAGGTAAGCCATATCCGCACCAGTCTTGTTGTCTTGATGAAGATGCATAGTATGTTAACTCAGTTAGGGATGCTGAGGTTGGTTTATTGTTTTGTTAGCATTTAATGTGGATTTCCTTTTTTTTTTTTTTTTTTACTTTGTTCATGCCCCTTCTTCTGTATATTTTGGACTTGAGGGCATTAACATGGCATATTTGTAATTTTGTAATTTTTCCTTTCTTTTTCTATTTCTTTGTTAATGTTCTTTTTCCCTACAAGAGATATGCTTGGATGTTAATTTAAAAGTTCAACAAAGATTTTAAAAAAAGATATTGTATAGATATTTTGTGTATTGATTCTGGTTCTCTCCCAGATACTATGTTAAGGGGGTCTTAAAATATATTGAAGAGGCAGATTCTATGCAAAATCAGTCCATTGATTAACTGCTATCTGAAAACATCTGAACAGGAAACCATCTATGTACTATGGTAGCCATGTTTCAGAATGTCTCAGAGAAGGAAATGTTTTTAAGCAGATTCTTTGAAGAAAGGTCAACACCCTTCCATGGTTATGTGATTTATGTTTACCTAGATGTCTCTCCTAAAACTGAACAGTTCCAGAGAGCTTTCCTACTGCTAAAGCCCAGGGCTTTATCTCTGGGTATGATGTTCTTTTTGAAATTTCCCAGGAAGTGCCTAATTAGGCATACTGGGAAAGATTTAGTTTTTCCTGATCCTTCTCAACTTGAGGTCTTTTTGTTAGCCCGAGACTTCAGTGAGTAGTCGACAACAAGAAATAGTGCTATTAGATTTAGAAGCTGGGGTATACTTAGGGGTTTTAATTGATTTGTTACTGCCCTGTTACGCATCAATACTTTCCTGAATTTATATTTTTGTTGAGTTTATCTACTCCTCTCCAATACTGTTTTTTTTTAATAGAAGGGAAATACTATTTTGTTTTTCTGGAATTTTTCTTTTGTGAATTTTGCGTCCATATTCCTCTTTTTCCTTAATATTTGAAACAACCATATGGTATTTCTTTGTTAGTAATGCTTTGCAAAATTGAATATTAAATTAAAAAAAAATAAACTCAGTTACACTACCTGCTTTTACCACATCCAGTGGCAAAGATTAATTATATGTTGAGAAAAACATATGTTTTCCTGTTTTAAATATACTACTTCGTAGTGTCATGGTGTGTCCCCTAGTCCTTATATTTTTGAGAAAATAAAGCATAGTTACTCACCTGTAACAGGTGATCTCCGGGAACAGCAGGAATTTAGTCCTCACATATGGGTATCGTTGGTACCGATGGAGCCTGCACGGGAACGCTCACCAGCGTCCAATTAGGAAGCTTTTGGGAGCATCCCACAGCACCTGCATGCTGCCTTCCCGCCTTTCCCAACTGCCTCTCTCCAGTTGAGTTTAAAGCTGAGACAAAAAGAGAGAGAGAGGGAAAGAGAAAGAGATAGATAGAGAGATACAACTCCTAGGGGAGGTGGGTGGGTTGTGAGGACTAAATTCCTGCTTTTCCTGGAGATCACCTGTTACAGGTGAGTAACTATGCTATCTCCAGGAACAAGCAGTCCTCACATATGGGGACTCCCTAGCTTTAGATGCCAGGGAGAGACCCCAGAAGTTGTGTGCCCCTGTGAAAGGGCTCCACTTCCCCCCATGGATCTCTGGCATCCAACCAGGGATGGTGGGTAGGAGTTGATTAGGTATGGAACAGGTGTTGGAGAACAGTCTGACCAAACAAGGCATCCCGGCGGGAGTCCTTGTCCAAGCAGTAATGGGCTGTGAAGGTATGAACCGAGGCCCAGGTGGCTGCTCGACAGATGTCGTCGATAGACACACAGTGCAGATGAGCCATTGAAGCTGCCATGGCTCTCACATTGTGAGCTGTGACATGGCCCTCCAGAGAAAGATTCTTACTCCGATAGGCAAAGGAAATACACTGAGCAATCCAGTTAGACAGTGTTCTCTTGGAGACTGGAAGTCCCAAATGAGAAGGATCAAAAGCAACAAAGAGTTGAGAGGACTTTTTATGTTGCTGTGTTCTTTGTAAGTAAAAAGCTAAAGCTCTTTTACAGTCCAAAGTATGAAGATTTCTTCCTGCATTAGATGCATGAGGCCTTGGAAAAAACACAGGCAGGTAGATCGCCTGGTTTAGATGAAAAGGCGAGACCACCTTTGGCATAAAGTGTGGATGAGTCCTAAGGACTACCTTATCAGGATGGAACCTTGTATAAGGTGGATCAGCTACTAGTGCCTGTAACTCACTGATTCGACATGCTGATGTGATTGCAATGAGAAAGATAACTTTCCAAGAAAGAAATTTCAATGAGGTAGTATCTAAGGGTTCGAAAGGTGGCTTCATAACCTGACCAAGAACCAGGTTTAAGTCCCATGCCACAGGTGGTGGCCTAATGGGAGGCTTAGTTAGAAGAAGGCCTCTCATAAATCTTGCTACAAGAGGATGGGAGGAAATAGGCTGTCCATTTAGAGACTTGAAAGAAGCTGTAATAGCACTCAAATGGACTCTTACTGAGTTAGTCTTAAGTCCTGCATTGGATAAATGAAGGAGATACTCCAGTAATGATTCCAAAGGTATCGCAAGGGGGTTGAGACCCTTCTGTGAGCACCATATGGTAAACCTTTTCCACTTGAAAGCATATGAGCATCTTGTGGAAGGCTTCCTGGAAGCATAAAGGATATCCTTTACTTGCTGAGGGAGGTTAAGGTCATGAAGATCTAGGCCTTCAGCAACCAAGCCCTGAAATGAAGAGACTGGGGAATGGGATGCCATAACATTCCGTTCTCCTGGGACAGAAGATCTGGAGCAGACCCTAACTCCAGGGAGGGAGCTTGAGAGAGGTGTAGAAGCAGAGGGTACCACACTTGCCGTGGACAATATGGAGCTATGAGAATCATACGGCCTCTGTCTCTCTGAAGCTTGCATAGGGTTTTGGGAATCAGGAGAATGGGCGGAAAGGCATAAAGGAAGTCTTGACCCCAATGAAGGAGGAAAGCATCCTTGGCCTGAGAACCCTGAGCCGGAATTCTGGAACAGAACCGGGGAAGTTTGGCATTCAACGGACTTGCAAAGTGGTCTATGTCTGGGGTTCCCCAAATTTGAAAAATCTTGGCCATCTGGTCTACATACAGAGACCATTCGTGTGGAAGCAGAACGCGACTGAGTCTGTCTGCCCAAGAGGTTTGTATGCCTGGAAGATACACTGCCAGGAGATGAATCTGATGCTCTCTGGTGAGGGCCCATAGTCGCAAAGCTTCGTTGCAAAGCGACAGAGAGCCTGTTCCACCCTGCTTGTTCGCGTAGAACATGGCTACTTGAGTGTCCGTATGAATGAGGACTGTCTTGTAGCTGAGCAGGGTGTGGAACACTCGAAGAGCAAGGAAGATTGCTCTGAGCTCCAAGAGATTGATATGTAGATGAGTCTCCTGCGGAGTCCAGGTGCCTTGGGTGGAGAGGTTTTGCAGATGAGCTCCCCAACCCATTGGTGAAGCATCTGTTGTGAGGGTTGCCTGGGGTAAGGGTTGTTGAAATGGGGACTCCAGCAACAGGTTCTGAGTGGACCGCCACCATTGGAGGGACAAAATAAGGTGATTTGTGTTTGCTATTTTGTCTGACAGGCACCCTGATGCCTGGGTCCACTGATGCCACTGAGTGGATAAAGTCCACTGGGCTGCTCTCATATGGAGGCGAGCATAAGGAACCACATGCACGGTAGATGCCATGTGGCCTAGTAGTTGTAGCATTTCTCGGGCAGTGAGATGGGGCTTCAGCACTGCTTGAGAAGCTAACTGCACCATGCGAAGGCAACGGGCCTGGGGAAGATAGGCCCTTGCTTTTCTGGTATCCAGCAAAGTTCCTATGAACTCTAGAGACTGAGTGGGAGTTAGACTGGATTTTGGGATGTTTATGACCAGACCCAAATACTGAAGGATACGCATTGTGCAAGATAGAGAAGTCCTGGCCTCTGACTCTGATGGGGCTCGAATGAGCCAGTCATCTAAGTAAGGGAAGACGAATATCCCTAGAGTGCGGACAAATGCTGCTACCACAGCCATGCATTTCGTGAACACCCTTGGTGCTGAGGCCAGGCCAAAAGGAAGCACCCTGTATCGGTAGTGCTTTCCTTGAAAAAGGAACCGAAGGAACTTTCTGTGAGTTGGATGGATGAGAACATGTGTGTATGCATCCTTGAGATCTAGAGAACAAAGCCAATCCTGACCCTGAAGGTATGGCAGCAGAGTTCCTAGAGAAATCATCTTGAATTTCTCTTTGAACAGGAATTTGTTCAATTATCTGAGGTCCAAGATAGGTCTGTATCCCCCTGTTTTCTTTGGGATAAGGAAATAGGGGGAGTAAAACCCTGTACCCTGTTGGTGGATGGGTACTTCTTCTATTGCCCCTTGGGCAAGAAGCATAATGACCTCTTGATCTAACAGGTTGATGATAGAGGTTTGAGAATTGAACTGTCTTACCATTGTGTGAGGGGGCATGCACAGAAAGTGCAGCTTGTACCCCTCTCTTATAATGGAGAGTGTCCAATGCTCTGCTGTTATATGCTCCCACCTGTGGGCAAAGTGACATAACCTTCCTGGAATGGTGGAAGGCTCTGGTCCATTGAGGGCCTGGAAGGCTAAGTTCTCTAGATGAAAGTCAAAGGCCTTGTGGCGGCTGAGACTGCTGAGACGGTTGAGGCTTAGCAGTCTTTGCTTTCCTTTGTTTAGGTGGTTGCTGACTTTTCCGGGCAGGCTGATCTGCAGAACGTCCCTGCTGGGAATAAGAGGGATAAAACCTCTTCTTTTTTGAGAAGAAAGAAATCTTTCAAGAAGCCTTTCTCGCAGGATCAGCTGTGCCTTTGGATAACCTATCCAAAGTGGAGTTGTCAGCATCTAATTCATTGGCTTTTTCTTGCCAATTTTTGCCAAATAGATTCTCAACTGTACAAGGGATATTGCCCAGTTTGTCCTGCACCCAGAGCTCCAAATCGGATGCCTGGAGCCAGGCAATTCTACGTGCACTTATGGCAATGGCAGAGGTTCTGCTTATGCACTCAAAACATTCAAAAGCTGCACGGTTGACAAACTTAGACACATCCTGAGCATGTTTGACCAGTGTGAGAAAATCCTGCCTTCTATCCTCTGGAAGAAGAGGGCTCAAAACCTCTAAATCACCTGTGACTTCTTTAAGGAACATTCCCATATATAAAATTTAGGAAGCCTGGAAAGTACGACGTCCAAAGGCATCCAAAGTTCTACACTCACGTCCTGGAGGATTAGAGGCATGCCTCTTTGCACTTCTAATCCTTCTCATAGCTGATTCCACTACGACAGAGTGGTGAGGAAGCTGAGTTTTCTGGAATCCAGGACAAGGGGGGACGCGATACATGGTATCCAGTCTGTGAGAGTGAGGAGAGGTGGTGAGAGGTGTCTCCCACATTCTCAACATGAGATCATGTAAGATCTCATGGATAGGCAAGGTAACTACCTCCTTAGGAGCTTTGGGATACTGTAAAATCTCCAACTCCTTAGCTCTGGGCTCTGTCTCAGGAGTCACAGTAATGGACAACCCACGAGCCACCTCCCTGATGAAATCTTGAAAAGAGATATCTTCTGGAGGAGACATCCTTCATTTAGGAGAGGAAGGCTCCTCCGGGAGAAGTATCCCAGTACCGGCAGAGCTATCAGAATCCTCAAAGTCCTCCAAGGATTCGAAGTATCATCTGTCCGGATGCTCTTGAAGAGCCCGATACCCGTACTGACCAAAGTCGGTACTGGGGGTAATCGGTACCGGTGTATCGACACCAGAAGGCATCGCATGACTGGGTGCCAGCAAAGCCTATACCGATGTCGATGTCGATGCTATCGGTACCAGTACCGACACCGGTGCTGGCATCAGTGCCGGTACTGGTTGAATCATCTGACGCGGTTCCAAGGGTGTCGATGCCGCAAGGAGAGCCGCCAGACTGCATTCAATAGCCAGGAACCTCTGGTCTATCGACGTTGTCAATGCCTGGGTGTCAGTACCGGAAAGAGCCGGTACCCAAGAGCATGGCACCAGTAGTTCTGCCGAGGTCGAGGCCTCGAGAACATCCTGGATCCCCGATAATGCTTTGGAAGCCGAAGCCTCCCGCTGGGGCAACTTTGCTGGTATGGAACCCTCAAGGGCAATGCCAGAGGCATCTCAATGCTTAGAAGGAGATCTACCCTTTGAGGACTGGCTGAATTATGTTTAGTTACCTGAGATCCATGGGAGGAAGACGAAACCCTGGAAGACGTCAATGCCACCGAAGATGCATTGGAGGGAAAAAGGGCACTGAGCTTGGCAGCTCAGTTCTGTCGACCCCTTTTGGGCATCATGGCGCAAGCCATGCACTCGGAGATGGAGTGGTCAGGACCTAAACATTTAAGACACCACTTGTGGGTGTCGGTGACGGAGATGGTACCGCCACACTTGGTGCATTTTTTAAAACCCGAGGCGGGTTTCTCCATGGTGCAGGAAATTTTGGGCCAAAGGCCCAAAATGGTGCGTGCACCTGGAAAGAAAAGTTTGGAAAAAAGAATCTTTTTTTTTTTTTTCTGAAAAGGAAAAAAAGAAGAACCGGCGGTACCAGAGTAGCGTCGAGGAAGGCAGACGCGACCACAAAAAAGAAGAATAAGGAAAAATAATTTTCTACGGTGACAGGAACACAACCTGCTGGCTCCACGGAAAACGAAGAACTGGAGAGAGGCAGTTGGGAAAGGCAGGAAGGCAGCACACAGGCACTGTGGGATGCTCCCAAAAGCTTTCTAATTGGACGCTGGGGAGCGTTCCCGCGCAGGCTCCGTCGGTACCGACGATACCCATATGTGAGGACTACATTCCTGCTTGTTCCTGGAGATACAATTGATTCATGTATACCTTTTACACTCCACTCAGGATTTTATAGGCCTCTATCATATCCTCCCTCAGCCATCTCTTTTCCAGGATGAAGAGCCCTAACCTCTTTGCCTTTCCTCATAGGAGAGTCATTCCATCCCCTTTACCATTTTGGTCTCCCTTCTCTGTATTTTTTCTAATGCTACCATATCTTTATTGAGATGTGCAGACCAGAATTGCACACAATCCTCAAGGTTTGGTCACAGAGGCATTATGAAATCTTTTGATTTATTTTCTATTCCTTTCCGAATGAGTCCAAATATTCTGTTTGCTTTTTTGGCCGCTGCCATACACTGAACAGATTTCAATTTATTATCTATAATCACACCCAGATCCTTTTCTTGGTGATTACTCCTAGTGTGGAATTTACCACTGTATATCTATAGTTTTGGTTTTTCTTCCCTACATGCATCACTTTTCACTTGTCCACATAAAATTTCATCTGCCATCTGGACTCCCAGTCTCTTAGTCTTACCAGGTCCTCCTGCAGTTTCTTATAAACCACTTGCGATTTAACAACTATGTATAATTTAGTGTCATCTGCAAATTTAATCATCTTTCTGCTTATTCCCAATTTCAGATCATTTATAAATAAGTTAAAAAGCACCAGTCCAAAACAGGTCACTGGGTACTCAACTATTCACCTTCCTCCAATGAGAAAATTGACCATTTATTCCTTCTCTGTTTTCTATTTCTCAACCAGTTTCCAGTCCACAATAGCTTCGGTAGTCTCTGATGTGGGACTTTATCAAATGCTTTTCTGAAACGCTACTGTCAACTGGTTCACCTTTATCCATGTTTCCTCATACCTTCAAAGAAATGGAATAGATTAGTAAAGCAAAATTTCCCTTGATAATCCATTTTCAATTTGTCTCATTAAAATAGGTTTGACCAAGTGCCAGGTAATTTTGTTCTTAATTATGTTTCCAGCATTTTGCCTAGCACCAATATTAGCTCACTAGTCTGTAGTTTCCCAGATTACTCCTGGAGCTCTTTTTAAAAACAGGTGTTGTGCTGGCGGCTCTCCAATCTTCTGGTAGCATAGATTATTTTAATCATAGTTTAAAAACCACCAATAGCAGCTCTGTAATTTCATTTTTGAGTTCACTCAGCACTCTTGGATGAATACTATCTGGTCCAGGTGATTGGCTGCTCATAAGAACATAAGAACATAAGATATGCCATACTGGGTCAGACCAAGGTCCATCAAGCCCACTATTCTGTTTCCAACAGTGGCCAATCTAGGTCATATGTACTGTGGTACTGCAGAGCCTATGCAAACAGAAAAAAAGGTTTTAAATCCAGAAAAAAGATTCCAACATCAGATGCGACATTACGAGGAGCCAGATAGGGGGAGCAAGAGAGACCTTCCAAGGCCTAGAGAACCGCACCCCAGAGCTGGTGATGTAATACCGCCCAACAGCCAATCCAGGAAAGGGGGAGTTCCTCTTAGGAAAGGCTGGGAAGTTGAAAAGGAGGAAGTAGGACAAGCAAGAGAAGCAGAGGCAGAGAGAGAGGCAGAAGCCGAAGAAGAAAAGGAGTCTTGGCAAAGAGACCAGAGAGGAAGGAGTTCCTGGCAAGAAGACACAGTGAGTCCGGTGCAGCAGAATACCAGGAGTTCTTGGCAAAGAGACACTGGAAAGAAAGGTACCAGGAGAGAAACAAAGATCAGAGTTTTATATGAGGAACCGGTACCAGCAGATGCAGGACACTGTGGAAGTTACCAGAGAGATGATGAAGTCATTGCCATAAGAGGTAACACTCTTCATTCAAGGAGCAAAAGGTGTGGGTGTGAAAGAGTGGTAACTCCACCCGAAGTCCAGCTGAACAGTGGGAAGCCTACTACTCGAGTAAGGCTGAATTGCAGCAGGACTAGGCCTCAAGACTCAGCTAACTGGGATAGACCCAGAGAACAAGGTAAACCACATTTTTATTCTAATAAGCGTTATAACTTGCTGACACAGGGAGCACAAGGAACAGAGGTGTGCACTCCTTACCAAGCTGTCTGTAAGACAAGACACAAGCTTTTATCAAAAGAAAGACTGTTTAATACAGGGCACCAAGACAAAGGAAGATACTTTCAAAGCAAGCATTCACATGACCAAAGCCCAGACCTAGGCCCAGAACACTGGAGGCTAGTGCAAGCGATATATGAGAAGCCTCAACGTATTCCACAAGAATATACTGATACAGAGTCACAGTTATCAGACCCACAGCCTATGCAGGTGGAATTCAATGAGGACCCTCCTGAGATAGCCATGGATTGCAGCTACTGTCAGGCAGGAAGCCTAGAGTCTCTGCCTGATGTGTAAAGCAGGGCTCAGTAGCAAAGCCTGGGTGTTTTATTTGTATACGGTCCTGTGAAGTAACAGTAGACAAAGCAATATCTGAATATGTTTTCTTTTCTACCTGAAGCAAGGTTTTCTTTATGTTGATGTAGACTCCACTATTTGAACCATTGTACATTAGGGGAAATAAAAAGCCTTTTTCTTTCCCTACCCTCGGACTTTGTGTTCACTTGAAGTTTTGGTACATGGTAGGTCCTGGGAACAGATACCCAGACCCCGCATACAAGGACCAAACTCAAAATAGAAAAAATAACTCATGTCCACCCGACCTGCCTTAACCACCCTTGGCCACTAGGGCGGCGGTGCGACAGTACCTAGCAGTTTCCCCAAGAGACACAAGTTCCACAATGCTTGTACTGGGTCAAGCATTGATATCTTCGGTCACTTCTTAATAATGGTTTATGGACCTTTCCTCCAGGAACTTGTCCAAACCTTTTTTAAACCCAGCTACACTAACAGCCTTTACTACATCCTCCGGTAACAAATTCCAGAGTTTGATTACACGTTGAGTGAAAAAATATTTTCTTTTATTAGTCTTAAATAGTTTACCCTGTAGCTTCCTTGCATGTCCCCTAGTCTTTCTATATTCTGATAAGGTAAACAATCGATCTATGTTTACCCGTTCCACTCCGTTCATTAATTTATAGACTTCTATCATATCTCCCCTCAGCCGTCTCTTTTCCAGGTTAAAGAGCCCTAACCTTGTTAAAAGAAAGGCTGTGCCCCAACGCCTATCTTACAAGGCACCCATGCGTTTCACCATTTAGGGTTTCTCAAGGGACCCGATCTTCAACATAATTTCTGAAGATTGCACAGCTCCTGATCTCAAATCGTCTATCATTCAATCGTTCTTCTGTGAAGTCAAAGACGCCGCGCATCAAATTATGTTGAAGATCGGGTCCCTTGAGAAACCCTAAATGGCAAAACGCATGGGTGCCTTGTAAGATAGGCGTTGGGGCACAGCCTTTCTTTTAACAATAAAGGAAAAGACTATTAATAAGAAACAAAACTCTTAAAAAAATCTTTGGAAATGAAGACCAAGATCAGTCACGTTATCAAAAAAGTTAAGTGATTTTTTTTCTGTTTATACAGAGCACTGTTTGGATTTTTTCTATAAGTTGTTGACGGTCGTTAGGTTCTTCACCAGTCATAAGCCATTGATGTATAAAACCCTGCACGCGTCCAAGATATTTTACTTCAGTCTTGGTTTTGCAGTGCTAAAAGGGGATTTTCTGAGGCTTATGCAGGACAAATAAAGAAACTGAACAGTAATACGAAGGTGAATTGTTGAATTAGGTACTTTTTTCACTTATAATATTATCATTCATGAAACACGGCCAAATTTTGATTTCCCATTAGGTTGTGACTATCTACATGCTGAGTAATTTTATTCTTTATGATGGTTTCTACCTTTTTTTCCCGGTACTGACGTCAGGCTCACCGGTCTGTAGTTTCCCGGATCACCCCTGGAACCCTTTTTAAAAATTGGTGTTACTTTGGCGATCCTCCAATCTTCAGGTATTAGAGATGATTTTAATGATAGTTCACAGTTTACTGATAGCAGTTCTGCAATCTCATATTTCAGTTCTTTCAACACCCTTGGATGTATACCATCCGGCCCAGGTGATTTGCTACTCTTCAGTTTATCTAATAGTTGTAAGACATCTTCCCGATGTATCGATATTTCCTTCAATTCTTCCGCACCTGTAAATACCACTTCAGTCATGGGTAACATCCCTACATCTTCCTCAGTAAAGACCGAAGCAAAGAATTCATTCAGTCTCTCCGCTATCGCCTTGTCGCCTCTTAGTGCTCCTTTAACCCCTTTATCATCTAATGGACCAACTGACTCTCTCACAGGTTTTTTGCTATGAATGTACTTGAAAAGGTCTTTATTTCGCGTTTTTGCTTCCGCAGCAAGCTTCTTCTCAAATTCTCTCTTTGCCTGCCTTATCAATGCCTTGCATTTGACTTTCCAGTGCTTGTGCTGTTTCCAGGTTTCGTCGTTTGGCTCTTTTTTCCATTTCCTGAAAGATGCTTTTTTGGCAACAACAGCCTCTCTGACCTCACCTTTAAACCATGCTGGCAGTTTTTTGGACTTCCTTCCACTTTTCTTAAAGCGTGGAATACAGCTGGTCTGGGCTTTCAAGATAGTATTTTTCAACAACACCCAAGCTTGATGTACGTCTTTAACCTTCGCAACTGCTCCTTTTAGTTTTTTCTTAACTGTTTTCCTTATTTTATCATAGTCTCCCTTTCGAAAGTTAAAAGGTAGTACTGTGAATTTCCTTACTATTCCTCCTCCACTAATTAAATCAAAGGCGATCATGCTATGATCACTATTGCCAAGTGGCCCCAACACCCTTATCTCTTGCACTAGATCTGGTGTTCCACTAAGGACTAGGTCTAATATGGCTTCCCCTCTGGTCGGTTCATGAACTAGCTGCTCCAAGAAGCAGTCATTTATTTCATCTAGGAACTTTATCTCCCTAGCATGTCCTGACGTGACACTGACCCAGTCGATACCGGGGTAATTGAAATCACCCATTATTATTACTGCGCTGTAACTTTTGTTAGCTTCCTTGACTTCTTTGAGCATTTCATCATCCATTTGGTCATTCTGGCCAGGTGCTCGATAGTACACCCCCACTGCCATCGCCTTCCCCCTTTTATATGGAATTTCAATCCATATAGATTCTACAGCAGATTTTGTTTCCTGCAAAACTTTAATCCTTTCTGAGTCAATGCCCTCTCTAACATAGAGCGCAACCCCTCCACCAATTTGATCAGCTCTATCATTATGATATAGTTTGTACCCAGGTATCAGTGTCCCACTGGTTGTCCTCCTTCCACCATGTCTCTGATATTCCAATCATATCTAACCTTTCATTTAGTGCTATATATTCTAACTCTCCCATCTTATTCTTTAGACTTCTAGCATTTGCATACAAGCATTTTAGAGAATGTATTTTATTCATGTTAATTTGGCTATTGTTAGACATGGGTAAATTGGGATCTTTAAGCTCTGTCTGCTCCATACTTGAGGGCATTTGGGCTACTTTACTCTTTTGTGAAACCTCTCTGCTTTTGGTAGTATCCTTCAAGGATACATTCTTCCGAACCATCCGCTCTTGGGCGACTGTTGGCTCTCCCCTAATATCTAGTTTAAGCTCTTTGGTTTGCCATTTTGTTCTACTACTTCTTCCAGATTCACTGAGATCTCATTCAGCTCTTCTGACTCATTACTATTAAATACTTTTTCTGTCATGGGCAACTTCCTCACATCTTCCTTAGTAAAGACTGAAGCAAATAATTCAAGTGAAGGTACATTTTAGAAAGGATGTCCAAGCCAAAATGTCCAAAAAACAGCCAAGCACATCCACGTTCAGACAAGATTTCACAAACATGAACATGCCTGATATGGATGTCTGCAGGACCATGCACATAAACATCCCTGGTATAGTATTTGATACTGGTAACATCTAAAAGAAATGCAGCGGTGGTTGAAATGCAAAACGAGGTTCCCTATTACCCAAAAAATATCATTGTGCTTGTGAAAAGTATTAGGGATAATGGAATACCATCTTTTCTACATGAACCAAATGTTTTACAGCCTAAACAAACACTTTCCCTTTGCCTATTAATGCCTGGAGCAGGTCTAAACTTGGACAACAGAGCAGACATCCCCAATGTTTCTGAAATCAAGCAGGGATGTCTAAACCCATAGCATCACCCTGGGCATGCCTCTGCCACACCCCATACCTGCTTGGACAATCCTGTGTCAGGGATGTCTGCAGACCCAGCTTGTAAAATGTCTGTGGGTATTTTCCTGATTTTGATGTCTATGTACCTTTTTTCAGATGTACAAATAGTAACTAAGACTTCAAAAATGCCGCCTTAGTCTCTCAGCTATGGCATTGTCCTCCCTGAGTGCCCCATTTTTACAACTTGATCATCTACTGGTCCAATTGACTACTTCCTCAGCTTCTTGCTGCGCATGTATTTGAAAGATTTTACTGTGAGTTTTTATCTCTATGGCAAACTTCTTGTCAAATTCTCTTTCTGCCACCCTTATCAGTGCCTTGTATTTAACCTCCCAGTTCTTATGCTATTTCCTATTTTCTTCATTTGGTTCCTTTCCCCATTGTTTGAAAGATTTGTTTTTGCTCTAATAGCCTCTTTAACCTCAACATTTAACAAAGCCAACTCCCATTTTGCCTTCCTTCTGCATTTTTTAATGTTTAGGATGCATCCAGTATGGGCTTCCAAGGTTTTATTTTAAATAACACCCATGCCTCATGTAAACTCTTCACTTTTGCAGATACTCCTTTTAGTTTCTATTTTCCTCATTTTATCATACCCCCCTTTTGAAAATTAAAAAAATGACACATTACTATACATTTCCTTTGCATACTCACTCCAGTTGTTAAAACAAATGTGATCATATTATGATAACCAGTGCTAAGTGGTTCCATCATGGTGAGCCCTTGTAACAAATCCTGTGTTCCACAAAGGACTAAGTCTAAAATAACTCTTTCTCTGGACAGTTCCAGGACCAGCTGCTCCATGAAGCAGTCATTTATATTTATTTATTTTTATTTATTTATTTAGTAAACATTTGTATACCGCTGCTTCCTACGATCAGCAGCAGTTTACTTTACAGAATCATAATGTATCGTACAATACAGTGATTTTTAAGATACACATTTCGATTGGGCAATGATTTACATAACACAGGAAATAGCAATTAGATACATTATACATTGGATTGGGGCTCACAAATCTAAAAATACATTTGATTGTAGGTGCGTGGGAGGGGCCTAAAATATACATATATACAAGATTACATACTGGTATTTCAAATGCCGTCATGGCAGGCAAAAGCCATCTCGTTGCGGTAAGGTGTCGCACTTAGGTCGGGTTGTAGTGAGCCTGAAATAAGTGGGTTTTGAGTTTCCTTCTGAATTCACTCAAATTATTTGTCAATCGCAACTCGTGTGGGAGATGGTTCCAGTGGATTGGTGCTGTATATGTGAATGCTCTATTGCTTGTTTCTGCTTTGACAGTTCTTATGCTGATCGGAACACAAAGAGTGTTGAGATTTATGGTTCTTCTGTTCCTGTTGTGTGGTTGCATAGTGATTAGGTTGTCGAGGTAGGAGGGTGCAATGTTGTGAATGAGCTTAAACGTTGTTATGAGAAGTTTGAAAATGATGCGAGCGGTTACCGGGAGCCAATGCAGATCCATTAGCACTGGGGTTATGTGATCTGGGATGCTTTTTTCCATGATGACTCTTGCCGCAACATTTTGAGCCATTTGCAAGATATTTAGGGTGTTCTTCGGAAGCCCTTGCAGAATGGCGTTGCAGTAGTCTAGGTGAGGAATGATTAGAGCTTGTGCAACAGTCCTGAAGTCAGATTTCTCGAGGATATTGCGAAGTGGTTGAAGAACTTTCAATTTGTAAAAAATGGCTCGGTTAATTGTTCGGAGGTGTTTATCCATCTTAAGGTTGCTGTCTAGTAGGACCCCTAGATATTTTATTGCAGGCTTCGTATGATATATATGTTTTTGTTGAGGGTGACTGTGGTGGGCGGGATGAAATTAGTTTTCTTGGAGATAAACATGACCTCTGTTTTCTTGTGGTTTATTGACATGTTGTTTTGTTGAAGCCAGGTCAGCTATTCTACCATCAATCTCCTGTAATCAGAGCTAAACATTCTCTGCTGACTGCAACCCAATCGGGGCTTTGAGAGGGGAGGAGCAGTGGCATTTTAAATCCCAACTGCCAGCTACAGACAGGTCAGCTATTCTACCATCAATCTCCTGTAATCAGAGCTAAACATTCTCTGCTGACTGCAACCCAATCGGGGCTCTGAGAGGGGAGGAGCAGTGGCGTTTTAAATCCCAACTGCCAGCTACAGACAGGTCAGCTATTCTACCATCAATCTCCTGTAATCAGAGCTAAACATTCTCTGCTGACTGCAACCCAATCGGGGCTCTGAGAGGGGAGGAGCAGTGGCGTTTTAAATCCCAACTGCCAGCTACAGACAGGTCAGCTATTCTACCATCAATCTCCTGTAATCAGAGCTAAACATTCTCTGCTGACTGCAACCCAATCGGTAAGCTCCAATCAGCCTGCTATCACTGTATTCACTAATTGTACATTTAAATTTCACTTACACATACAATATGGCCTTACTCTACATTATAACATTTACCTTCTACCTTATCACTATAGGAATATGTAATGTTACCAGCCTACACACTAGCTATAATAGAATACCAACAATCCATAATCACAGAAGAAAGTGGTCTGATACTCCCTTCTACAATTCTAGAGTATCTACCCAAAATTCCCACCATCATCTGTTACTCATCTCATTACAAAACACCACAAAAAAGAAACAAGTAGGAAATCCAATTCCCCAATATCTGAAATGTGCATTAATAAATGCCCGATCCATACGCAAGAAATGGCCTATCATCTCTGACATAATTTCATTACATAGCCTTGACCTTCTCCTAATCACTGAGACATGGCTTTCTTGTGCTGACAATGTATTAATCAACCAATTTTTGCCTTCTAATTTTTCTATACATACATGTCATAGAAGTGGCAAGAGGGGAGGTGGTGTTCTAGCCATCACCAAATCTGACCTTCATTTCAACCTTAAAGAAGCAACAAGCTCATCACTCCTAGATACTTTTACAATAGCAAATAAATGTTGTTCTTTCACTTTACTATACCGCTCTCCTTCTTCCAATTCTGATTCTCTATCTATGATAATTGACTTGGCCTCCAATACACAAAACCCCCACATAGCAAGTTGGGTGCTAGGAGACTTTAATCTCCCTTCTCTCCAAGACTCCCATGTAACAGCTTTTCTTGAAGCTCTACAAGTTTTGGGGTATAATCAATTAATTAAAGATCCAACCCATATTAAAGGTGGTATATTAGATCTAATATTTACAACTGAAACAACCGCCAATTTACCATCTATCTTGGATCTATCAATCAACCCAGTTCCATGGTCAGATCACAAACTAATTATATTCAAGGCTAGATGTAACCAAAAGGATGAAAGAGGAATAAACGACCATCCTAGTACCCCTCTGAGAAGATTCAAGCCATTTGACAAAGACCTAATCCTAAAATCAACACTTCCACTAACCAACTTACCAGAGTGCAGCATTGATGATTTAGTTTCTAATTGGAATAGTACTTTCAGTTCGATTGCCACATGTCCGTCGACCAACAAACTACAAAGCAAGCGACACTCTGCTATATGGTACTCATCTGAGCTGAAGGCCTCGCGCACAACCCTAAGGAAACTTGAAAGACGATGGCGACACTCACACTCTGAAGTTGACAGAGCTGTATATATCCAACATCTCACATCTCATCGCATGGCAGTTACTGAATCAATGAGACGTCACCATGCAGTCACTTTAAAAAGATCTCTGAACAAACCTCATGACCTGTTTGCCATAGTTAAGCGTTTGACAAATGAACCTGCCTCACAACTTAAATATGAAATCCACCCTCAAATATTTGCTAACTATCTACAATCCAAACTCTGCCAAATTGACAATAACTCGGCTCCTAACATAGTTCCAGTTCCAGTAGATCAAACTCTACTCACTATCTTCTCAATACCATCTAAACAACAAATCGAAGACACCATTGCTTGCATAAACATGACCACCGCTCATACTGATCCTTGCCCTGCGTTCTGGATCAAAGATCTACGAGCTGATCTCAGTCCCATCATATCCAGACTCATGATTCAATCATTTACAACAGGAACTTTCCCTCGTACCCTTAAGCAAACATCCATAAGGCCATTACTAAAAAACAACAAACTTGACCCTCTTAAACCAGAATCATATAGACCTATTTCAAGTATTCCATTACTAGCAAAAATTTTGGAAAAAGAAGTACAAAAACAAATTCAGGATCATATAGATCTTAACGCCCCACTGGACTCATGCCAGCACGGTTTCAGAGAATTCCACGGTGTGGAAACGCTTCTAACTACTCTGTTCAGCAGCTTATTATCAGGAATTGATAACATCCGCCAAGGGTTCGTCCTTGTTTTTCTTGATATCGCAGCCGCTTTTGATTCTGTTAGCCATGAACGCCTCCTTGAGCGTCTCAAAGGGAAGGGAATTACTGATAAAGCACTTGAGTGGTGTAGATCCTACCTTTCTGACAGATGGCAACAAGTACGATCCAACGATACTTCATCAGATCAGTTTCATCAAAAACAAGGGGTCCCTCAAGGCTCATCCCTTTCCGCCCTTATGTTTAATATATACATGCAGCCTATCTGTAACCTGATTCGATCCTTTAGAGTTAACTGCATGATATACGCGGATGATGTACTTTTATATTTTCCTTTTACAACTGAGAACCCTGATCTCAATCCATTAACTAACTGCATAAATGAAGTATCCAACTGGCTACAATCCCAAAATCTAAGGATCCAACACAAGAAAACGGAGGTGTTATTTATTACACGTAACCAAAATTTCACTGCTCCATCCTTTTTGAAAGTGAATGATGCTAACCTCCAGACCAAGACCACCATCAGATACCTCGGTGTCACTTTAGACCAGAAATTAGATATGAAAGCACATATTAGTAATATTGTAAGAGCAGTATATCACAAAATACGCTCCCTTAGACACCTTCGATCCTTGCTAGAGCCAGACGATTTTAGAACCATCTATCAGGCGCTAATCATACCTCATTTTGATTATGCGAACTCAATTTTACAAGGTCTTCCACAAACCACCTTACACCCACTTCAAATGGCTATGAATGCTGCAGCTAGAGTCCTTCATGGAGCTTCCCGGAAAGACCATATCTCACCTATTCTAAAACATCTTCATTGGCTCCCAATTCAAAGTAGACTCACTTTCAAAATTTTACTAATTACATTCAAAGCCTTCAAAGAACTCTCATCTTCATCAATATCAGACTTGATCCAAACACCACCCCTCAATAGAGACAGAAGGTCAGTAACACTCAATACTCTGTTAGTCCCTAAATCAATATCACAGTGTACCAAAACTACTTCAGACAGGGCCTTTTTATTCTGTGCACCAAGGTGTTGGAATAGCCTCCCTCAAAACATCCGAGCAATACCAGACCTTTTGCAGTTTTGCAAAGCTTTGAAACACTACCTCTTCCTTTTATCTTATCCAGTAAACAATAAAGACATCTCAACCAACCCACAGACCTTCCACTCATACACATACAATACAGATACCCCACAGACCACATACACACAAAAAACTGAAGCCATGATGATATTATGACTATGTTTATTAATTATATACCCTGTTATCCGAGTTATATTCTCCTGTTTTCTGTAAACACAAAGTACTGTTGAATTGTGTATCTCACTGTTTTTTGTGAACCGCGCTGATGCCTAATAGTGCGGTATATAAGAGTCTATAAATAAATAAAATGTTTGTAGCATGTCAAGGCATTCTTCTAGCGGAGTGAAATCCGGTTGTGTTATGTCAAAACCTTGTACAGCATCACATCATCAGCATAGATGTGGTAATTGATGTTGCACTTCTGAAAGATCTCGCAGACCAGTTTTATATACAAATTGAATAGGAGAGATGATAAGGCGGACCCTTGCGGAATCCCCTGGGTTTGGGGGAAGGCATCGGCTTTATCGTCGTTGAATTGGACTTGTTGCATCCTATTGGATATGTATGATGCAAACCACTTTAAAGGGGTCCCTGTTATACCTATGGATGCAAGACATTTTAAGAGGGTGCCGTGGTGTACTGTATCAAATGCAGCTGAAATGTCGATAAATGTAAGTATGAACATAGCATTTTTGTTCTCGAGACCCCTGAGGAGGTTGTCAAGGAGTGCCAGCAGTAGGGTTTCTATTCCGTGATGCTGACGAAACCCAGATTGATGCATATCTAAGGCTTTCCTATCGTCAATGTGATCATGCAGCTGCTGCTGGACCGCCTTTTCGATTGTTTTAGCTAAGAATGATATGCTCGAGATCGGTCGATATGATGCAGGATCACTTTTGTTGAGTGTTTTGTTTTTTAAGATGGGTCTTATAAGTGATCTCTTGAGATGGATCAGCATTGTACCTTGTTGGAGTGACTGGTTAACAATGTAGGAGATAGGTTTTGCGATTTCTTTCTTTGTTGCTTTTATCCAAGCCGCTGGGCATGGGTCAAGAGGGGAGGTGGTGGATTTTAAATTGGTTATGATGTTATATCATCTAGGAACTTTACCTCCCTAGCATGCTCTGATATGACGTTTATCTAATCAATATCAGGGTAATTGAAATTACCCATTATTATTGTGTTACTAATTTTGCTAGCAATTCTAATTTCAGATATTTCATCATTTGCTCACTGAGACCAATTCAGAGATGTATGCCCCAGGGCTGTCCTGACATCATATATCCAGACGGCCTGAGGATGCATCCAATTCTGCTCCCACAGGGGTTGGAAGGCCCTGGCAGAGCAGAATCACAGCATAAGGCTGGGACATCCAGGACATGCCCTGATTCAGGGCATCAAAAAGAACTCAGGTCACTAGTAGAGTGTAGAAAATCCAAAAAATCAACTAGCACACACTCAAATATAACAAAAATAAATCAATTTGTATATGGTTGTGGATCAGCTGTTACAACCCACAGCTGTTATGTTTAACATTGGTTTATTCTCAGTGAAGGAAGGTCTCAGCAATACCGGGCCGGTGTTCACCGTGATACTGAATCACACGCACCAATTATCCATGCCCTTTTCACATTAACAACCTTCTACCCAAGATCCCCAAACCAATCAAATAGAAAAGCCATGGGAAACTTAACTTGCAAATTGTCCAGCTTTATGTGGTCTTTTCAACCCCGACGCCTCAATTCAAGCGCTAATGAGCGTTTTGCCAATCATATCGCTTCTTCAGGGGAACAAACTAAAAATATAAACATACAGCAATCAATATAAAAACATCATTTTAAAACCTATACCTAATACAACCAAGATAAAAACTAACTCTCTTACCACGACCCATCAGGGTACTGCACGCTACCAACTAGCTGTATAGGAGTAGCGTAGGTGTGATGACATAATTGGGAGGTTTAGGTTTAAAAGGGTGTTTGATCTTGTCAGGCTCATGCACGTTGGTGTGAAGCTGGTTGGCCATCTGAAGCAGTGCCGGTAGCTATACAGCTAGTTGGTAGCGTGCAGCACCCTGATGGGATTGATGTTTTTATATTGATTGCTGTATGTTTATATTTTTAGTTTGTCCCCCTGAAGAAGCGATATGATTGGCGAAATGCTCATTAGCACTTGAATTGAGGCGTCGGGGTTGAAAAGACCACATAAAGCTGGACAATTTGCAAGTTAAGTTTCCCGTGGCTTTTCTATTTGATTGGTTTGGGGATCTTGGGTAGAAGGTCGTTGTTGTGAAAAGGGCATGGTGTGATTCAGTATCATGGTGAACACCGGTCCGGTATTGCTGAGACCTTCCTTCACTAAGAATAAACCAATGTTAAACATAGCAGCTGTGGGTTGTAACAGCTGATCCACAACCATATACAAATTGATTTATTTTTGTTATATTTGAGTGTGTGCTAGTTGATTTTCTGATTCAGGGCATGGCATCATGTTGATATGGTATCATGTTGATATGGTACTGTGGTTCCATGCAGGAGCCGCAATCCCCGGAAGGCCCTGAAAAGTTTCTTTCCCCACAGCCCGACCCCCCGATCGGGCATTCCATGGCCAGGGTTAGGCTGCGGGGAACCCCCTCACCTTACTTAGTGGCCCAGGTGTCCACCTTCTGTACTATCCAGGAGGACTTATTCCACTCCAAGGTGGAATAAGTTCCCCGTGCAAATGGCCGGCCCCAGATGTACAGGGCCGACCTTGGGATTGGCCCTGTATGTCTGAGGTCAGGTTCCCGCCCACTTCCCGCCCTCGCTCCTTTCCCAACCCACCCCCTCCTATCCACAAACAGAATTCCCCACACATCTTGCCAATATGTGTCAGGAGCTCTGTCTGCAGGATCTCCACCATGGTGTTTAGCGGGTCTGGACGTCTGGATCTAACATCCAGACCCTCTAAACGCTGCTCAGAATCTACCCCATTATGTCCAGGTGGATGGCAGTAAACCCCTTCACACATGGAATTTTTATTCATAAGGATTCAGCTGTAAATTTTGATTCCTGCAGACCATTTATTATTTTTGACTCAATGCTCTCTTTAACATATAGCGCCACCCCTCCACCAATTTGATCCATTCTATCAATGTGATATAATTTACCCTAGTATTACCATGTCCCATTAGTAACCGAAGTATCCGGATGCCCCATCCTTTGGCTGGCGGCAGTCATAACACTTTACCACCACTCGAGCCAAACCCCTTTCTTTCCCGTCCCCCCCCCCCCCCCCCACAAAGACACACAGACCGCAAAATTGGTGAACAATTAGTTGGTCGCAGCTTTATTTATAACATTGTAAAACCGGCCGAACATAGGCCAACAAACGTTGTTAGTCAAAACGTTCCCCCCCCCCCCTCCACCTCCCGAATTCCGGATGATACCCCACCAGCCATTTCTAGCAAAGTGGTGCATCATCCACCCCCCCATTGCCCCTCCGCCCGCCTCGCCATGTTATTAGCAAAGGCCGGCATTTTCCCACCGGGCAGAGATCACAACCGTGATGTCTCCCCAACCTGGGGCAATGCCGCTGCTCTGCCAAGCGGCATTCACCTCCAATGCCCCCACCGGGTCGGCGAGCGCCGGCTCGCTACCCCGCCACACCTACAACCAAGACCCCCATACCCAGCTGCGACAACACCCCCCAACCGGTAACCACGAGCAAGGGGAGGGTGGGAGGGAAACCTTTTCCGCGGCTGGCCACGCTGCAAAGAGGGAGAGCGCACGCCAGCGATCTCCCTCGCGTGCCGCCGCTCCGCCCCCGACCGGCACCAGCACCAATCGTGAGGCACTACGTGTGCACGCCACGTGCTGGTGCCGGCCGCACTCCTCCTACGCTCTTCCCCCCCCCCCCCCCACCTACCCACTGCCGCGAATCCACCGCCGCCGGGCTGGGGCCCCGGGACCCGGTTACTGCCGGCCTCGGGACCCTGCCCCAGCGGCGCGGCGACATTAACCGAAGTATCCGGATGCCCCATCCTTTGGCTGGCGGCAGTCATAACACTTTACCACCACTCGAGCCAAACCCCTTTCTTTCCCGTCCCCCCCCCCCCCCCCCCCCACAAAGACACACAGACCGCAAAATTGGTGAACAATTAGTTGGTCGCAGCTTTATTTATAACATTGTAAAACCGGCCGAACATAGGCCAACAAACGTTGTTAGTCAAAACGTTCCCCCCCCCCCCTCCACCTCCCGAATTCCGGATGATACCCACCAGCCATTTCTAGCAAAGTGGTGCATCATCCACCCCCCCATTGCCCCTCCGCCCGCCTCGCCATGTTATTAGCAAAGGCCGGCATTTTCCCACCGGGCAGAGATCACAACCGTGATGTCTCCCCAACCTGGGGCAATGCCGCTGCTCTGCCAAGCGGCATTCACCTCCAATGCCCCCACCGGGTCGGCGAGCGCCGGCTCGCTACCCCGCCACCGGCACAAGGTAGTTCACCTATCCTTGTGCCGCCCCCCCCAAAGAAAGCTGCGACCAACACCAACATTCAATAGCCTCCTGCCAGTCATTCAGCAACAAATCCTGGCCAACAGGAGCAAGGTGCACACCGTCCAAGCGGTACAGGCCACTGCACCGGACTTCCGCCCAGGGATGTAACACCTGCCGTCCACCTGTTTGCTGAACCCACCGCCCGATCTGCCTATTGATTTTGATCAGGCCCCTCGACCACCGCCGCTGGGTCCAACAGGCGGGGCGAGGGATTATATCCGACCACAAAATGGCCACATCCGGAAAAATTTCTTGTAGCAGACCAAGGTCCCTCTGAGCCACGCGAATGAGCTGCCTGCAGGACCAGCTCGCCATGTCGTTGCCTCCCAAGTGAATCAACAGCCCGACTGGCCGCCGACGCTGTGCCATTTGTGCCTGGACGAAGTCCACGAGCTGCCACCACCGCATTCCACGTTGTCCCATCCAGCATAGGCGAATTCCAGAAGCCGCTAGACCAAGATGTAGTCCCAAAGGCCTCGACACCGCCCTCCGCTCGGCCCAATAGACGAATGAATGGCCGATGATCCACCAGTCGCTGGAACCGGCACCATCTGAAAGGACAAAGCGGACTGCCACCAGCCGGCAACTCTGAAATAGGAAGAAAATGTTGTTAGCAGCCCCCCCCCCCCCAGGACCCCGCAACCCCGTGCCACCCAAGCAACCCCAAGACATCATCGCCGCACTACCCGGATGCAGCGATCAACCCCTTAAGGGCGCACATACCCTTCGTACGCTCCAGAACGCCACCTCCCGATCCGTTGAATCACCGACCCCCCCAACCCCGCCGCCGCCGCACTGGTGGCCGCGCCGATCCGGAAAGAATGCGACGCAAAGCTCCGATCATCGTAACCCAAGGACCGCAGTGCCAGGCGCAGCACCGCCGTAAACGGGAACTGCGTCACCGGCCTACCGTCCTCATGTAAAAAGAAGTAGGAACCATGCAAACCCGAGCGCCTCAGAGAGTAAAGGCTCAACGCTCGCACGGGGCACGAGGGCAAGGGGTATATGGCGCCCAGCACCACCCAACTCCCTTTTCCCGTCTGATCGGTCTTGGACCGTGGGAGGAAAATACGAACTTGAGACCCCTGGATGGTGACATGGGAGGGCTCGAGACCCCCAGGCGCACCCTTCCTGGCGGAGCGTGGCACCAGTTCGCACACGCGAAAGGCCCCAAAAAAGGCAGTCACGAACAATGCATGGAACAAAAGGGCCTCGAAAGGAGAAGCCGCAACACGAGGTAAGACCTCGCAAACACGCAGCAACAGTTCGTGAGAAACCGGACGCCGCCAGTCCGGGGGCCTGGGGTGAGCCCTAGCCCAACCCGCCAACAGATACCGAACAAGAAAAGAAACCCTCGGGTTCCCCCACCCCGCCGCCTTGCAGAAAAAGGAAAAACCGGCAACTGCGGACGTAGCAGCCGTGCGAGTCCAACCCGCCTTCTTCGCCCAGAGCACGAATTGACCTATTAGCCCCTCGGGCACCTTCCCCCCGCCCCAGCCCCAAGAGCTCAGGAAAGCACTCACCTGGGAGTAACCACGCCGATACAGGGCCCACGTGCTGCGCGCCACGGACGTCGACAACAGCGCCATCAGCTCTGGATTCCAACTTTCCAGAGATGCTCCGGGACCGGGGAAGCCGCCGGATCCGCCTTCGGAGCCAGCCGCCGAAATTGCGCCCACTGAAAACGGGATAGAGCGTCAGCAATGGAATTCTGGGCCCCAGGCACATGCCTAGCCCTGGCAGTGACATTCATACGTAAGCAGGCTAACACAAAAATCCTCATTAAAGCAGCCACCTTCGGGCATCGAGGCGCATGGCGATTAATAACCTCCACCACTGCCGCGTTATCGCACCAAAATACCACCCGCCGATCCCGTAAGCGCTCCGGCCAGACCCAGAAAGCAACCACTATGGGAAAAAGCTCCAAAAAAGCAATGTTCCGCGTCAAGCCGGACTGCACCCACTCGGAAGGCCACGGCTCCGCACACCACGCCCCTGACAATAAGCCCCGAAACCAAAACCGCCGGCCGCATCAGTAAATAAATGCAGATCTGAATTAGAGATTTCAGGGAACTGAATGACCGAGCGACCGTTAAAATCAGCTAAAAAGGAATCCCAAACCCGTAAATCTTCGCGCATTCCCGCCGTCACCCGAATACGGTGATGCGGGAGCTGAACTCCTGCCATAGCGAGTGACAACCGCCGAGCGAAGGGGCGCCCCATGGGCAGCACCCTGCACGCGAACGTGAGATGCCCAACCAAAGATTGCATAACACGCAATGTAGTTTTGCGCGCAGAGCCCACCACAGCAACCAACCGCCGCAGACGAGCCACCTTCTGCTCCGGCAAGCGAACCACCATTTCCACGGTATCAATCTCGATCCCCAGGAATGTCAAGCAAGTCACAGGCCCAACCGTTTTATTAGCTGCTACGGGAATACCGAAGTCCCCTGCCACGCGCAAAAAGGTCTCCAGCAAGGTGACACAAGTTGATTCCCGATCCGGCCCGACGAACAAGAAATCATCCAGATAATGTACTATAGTACGCAACCCCGTCAAGGTTTCCAACACCCAATGCAAAAAGGTGCTAAACGCTTCGAAGTAAGCACAGGATATGGCACAGCCCATCGGCATGCATTTATCAAAATAGTACTGCGACTCGAAGGTAAAACCCAACAAGGGGAAGGACGCAGGATGCACAGGCAGCAGCCGGAACGCGGACTCTATATCGACCTTCGCCAAGGACGCCCCAGCCCCGCATTGCTGCACCAACGCAACAGCGGAGTCAAAAGAAGCGTAGCGCACAGTACATCGCTCTCGAGGGATATGGTCGTTCACGGAATCCCCGACAGGAGAGGATAAGTTATGAATCAGCCGGAACTTGCCCGGCTCTTTCTTGGGCACCACCCCCAGTGGGGACACCGTGAACGGGGAGAAGGGAGGCTCGCGAAAGGGCCCGGCCACTCTGCCCAGCGCGCACTCCTCCGCAATCTTCCGCCGCGCCACCTCCCCCAGAGAGCACACCGAACTAGCGTTACGCAACCCCCCCTCCGCCGGGGAACCCTGACACGGGATCCGAAAACCCTCCGAAAAACCCTCCAGTAAAACCCTCCACGCACCCCCCCGGCTCGCCCTGCCATACTCCACCAGCCATGGGCGCATGACTTCGACTCGCACAGGCGTGGGAGCCAAAGACACGCGACCGCCCTCACTTGCCCCCCGCGGGAGCACCTGACACGCCCTTCCTACTGCATTTAAGGGCCGCGTGTCCACTGCCACACAAGGAACAAGCATGTTTAAACTTGCAGTCGGGGAACGGGCACGAGGATTTATTGAAACGCCAACACACGTCCGTGCCTGCCACCCCACCCCTGGGCTGAGGCGCCGGGGTGGCGGCCGACCGAAAGGGCCGAACGCCCCCCGGCGCCGCAGCACCTCCGGCCTTCCCCCCTCCCCCTGCGGCCCCAGCCGCCCGACCCTTCGAGGACATCTGCGTCAACCACAGATTGATATCCTTCGTGCCCCATGATAGTTGCTTACTCTCCTCCATCATATCCCTGAACTCCTCATCGTAGTTCAGCCAAGCCCATCCGTCCTGCGCCTGCGCCGCCGCCAAGATCGTATCGCCGTAGGCCAAGAGCGCTCCGTACTGTTCCGGGAAATAATGACCCCAAACGCTGGCCAACCTTAAAAACGCCCGAGTCCAATTCAGGGTGTTGCGAGAAGGCTTGCGCACCCGACCCGCCTTCTCATCCTCCTTACGCTTTTTCCTACTCTCGCCGAAGCGCCTACGGCCCTCAAGCAGGCGAAAGATATCAATATATTTTCTACGCTTGATCCGGTGCCGCAACTTCCGAGGGACACCCTCCCAAAGTTCCGCACAACGCACCACTGCCGACCCGCCACCTGCCTCCTTTTCACCCCCCGCAACCACCGAATCGTCAGAGGAAATCGTGGAAGAGGATGAGGAGGAAGAAGAAGCCCTCCGGCAGCGACGCCCGTGTTTTCGCTTGACGGTCTCCTTTCCCCCGGCCACCGGAAACCACCTCAGGACCTTGCCCTCCCCCCACCGAACTGTCTGCGCCCGCAGTATACTCACCAGCCGCAAGAGGAAGAGGCGAAGACACCGGCAGGTGCGGAGCCGCAGCAGCCGAACCGTCACGCTCCTCCACCGCACTAGCGGAGCCCGCTCGACCAGGGTCCAGGCTGTCCATTCCGGGCAAATCACGCCGAGGAACCTGAGGCAAAAGAGGAGAAAAAGCGGCAGGCCCTGCCCGCAAAGGGTTGGAAGCAACATTGGGTCCCACTCCCCAACCCCAGGCTGAGGACCCAAGGCCCCCCGCCTCCCACGCCGCCACCCCCCTCCCCCCCGGAACGGAGGTCCCGCCACCCCCGCCCCCTCTCCACCCATCCCAGGCCCCACCCCACTGCGCCGGCCCACACCATGCGCCCCCCCCAAGCGGCCAAGCCCCCGGCGCTCCAAAAAACCCAGCAGGCGGAGCATGCCCGCTCGTAAACCCCGGGCTGGACCAACCGGAGGGAGGAAGGGGATACGTCCCAACCAACCCACCGCCCTCTGCAGGAGAGGCTCCCACCTCCGGGTACCGGGCCCCCAACGCAGCCCCCGCCCCGGAGCGCTCCACCGTGGCATTGTCTACCTCACCCGAGAGTCCGACCCCACCCTCCGAGCCAGACGGCCCAGGCGTCCCGCCCCCCTGAGGCGCAGTCGCAACCGCCGGAGCACGAGCTCGCGCGGGCCGGCCCGCAGTACCAGAGCGCGTCCTCGGCGCCCTTCCTCTGCCCCGCTCTCCCTGCGGGACCTGCGCCCCAGCCACCACCGCCTCCCCCTCGAGGGCAGGCACAGACCCAAGCCTCCCACGCCCTTTCCCCTTACGTGCAGCCCCTTTAGCCCCCACCTTCGCGGGAGCGGCCTTGCTAGACCGGCGAGCCATACTGGCAGCGCAGCCCTAAGCGTAGAGTAGTGCCAGGATGCAATTAAAATCAAGGGTTGGCACGTGCCCCCCCCGCCGGGCCTGGAACCCACAGGTCCCACAGGCGCTGGCGGAGTCCGCTGCACCACTGTGGGCACCTCAGGCGCAGCCCTCCCCCTCAAAGGATTATAGCTATAGAAATAGCTATAGACATATAAGGAGGTATAGCCCTGCAGTAAGACCTGCTGAAGTTTATTTATGTTTTTTTTTTTTTTTTTTTTTTGGTAGAATTATCCCGTCTATGCTTTTAGGGTTATTAATACTTTACGTGTTTTTTTTTTTTTTTTTTTTAAAGTACCGGACCCAGCAGGAAGGCCCAAGCCCTCCACAGAGCCAGCCACCCGGGCAATCAAATGCCCCACAAAGAACCCCCCCCCCTCGCGCCGACACGAAGGGGCCCTGCGCCGAAATTGAACCCCTGCAACGGGCAGCCGGCCCGAAATCCGATGCCCCCTTAGGCCCAGGAAAACCCCCAAGGCAAAGACAAACCTTTTCCGCGGCTGGCCACGCTGCAAAGAGGGAGAGCGCACGCCAGCGATCTCCCTCGCGTGCCGCCGCTCCGCCCCCGACCGGCACCAGCACCAATCGTGAGGCACTACGTGTGCACGCCACGTGCTGGTGCCGGCCGCACTCCTCCTACGCTCTTCCCCCCCCCCCCCACCTACCCACTGCCGCGAATCCACCGCCGCCGGGCTGGGGCCCCGGGACCCGGTTACTGCCGGCCTCGGGACCCTGCCCCAGCGGCGCGGCGACATTTATCCTCCTGGGGTTTTTTAGGGATATGATACTATCTATAATTCAGGCATATTTTTGATATCTGCTAAGCAAAAAGACTCCCAAGTTAAAGATGGACCATTAGTGATTTGTGGTGCTTCAAATATTTTAGTGTCAACTGAGGAGCTAGATGTAGAGGTTGCAGATCAGCTATGTTGGTGGTTACTTTTGCTGTGGTTACTGACTGAGACAGGATCTTTAAATTGTTTTGTAAGAAGAGAGATGTAAAGGTTTTTTACCACATAATCAGAATTTTTCCTGCTGTAACTATAGATAAACACAAGAGGAGGAAATAGTTTATTTTAGTAAGACATGGGGTGATAAGACTTGGTACTATGTTTTTATTTAATAATTTCCTTGCAAATGTATTCTAACATACCAGTCTGTGAAATAGTTTTTTTATGATCCTGGACATATGTCCACATTTATTGCTGCTGGAAAAAATTGTGGGATTGTGTCTCCTTCTTTCCTGGTAGCTTCAGATACTTCAAGGCCCATTTTAAAAATGACATCTTGGTTCAATCTGGGACATTCAGATGAAAAAAGGCCAGACACCAGCACGTTTTGGCCCAATATTAGCAACGTGCACATGCTCAAAATGGAAAGTGATGGCAATGGCCACATAGATATTTCCGCTATTTTTTTAAGTGGAAATGTGCCAATCAGAACACAAGAGTCCATGTTTCCATTCAATTTTCTTTATGGTCATGAAAAGTATTGGGGATATCAGAGTACCACCTCCTCTACTCCCTCCATGTGTTTTGGTTTATGGTTTATTAAAATTTTATATACCGCACTTCAATAAACCAGAGTGGTTCATGATAAAATACAAATTACAGATTAAAAGAAAGGTGCACATCTGAACGCCCATTAACAGATGCCTGAATCACAAATAGAGCTGCTAAAATAACTACTTTTGTTTCTCTCTTAGGCTTGGACTTTGAGCTAATTCACTTGTTTCTTTTTCCTTTTCAATAACTTTTCTTTATTTTTCCCTTAATTTTGGGTACTTGCAGGCCCTCATTACTGGGGACTTGAGTTGTCTATCTTCTTTATTTTACTTCTCCTTCGTATTATATTAATGATTCCCTTCACTGATACAACTTTTCTGTATATGCTTTTATTATTTAATTTGTAATCTTTAAATTTCCTAAATAAAAATTTAAAAAAAGAGGAATGATTATAGGTAAACTATTCCACATTGAAGGACCAGCACTTAAAAATGAGGCCATACAAGTCCCTGTCAACTTCACAACCCTCACTGTAGGTTTTTCCACAAACCAGGGTCCTGTGAACACAAACTTCATATAGGTGTGTATCAATGGAAGGAATTCTTTAAATAAATAGTAACATCTACATCACCCCTTAACACTTAAAAAAAAAAAACAACAACTAACCAGCATACTTTAAATTTAATATGCCACACTACAGGTAGCAAGTGTAAAGAATACAAAATTGGAGTTATCTGCTCATTAGTGTTGCCAACCAGCTGTTTTCTAACCGGCCTGGCTGTTTTTTATAAGGCCAGGCCGGCTGCCGGCAGCGAGTTAAAACCGGCCATTGAAAAGACATTTTTTTGCATTGGCTGCGGGACCAGGAGCGGCCAGAACAGAAAACCGGCTTTTTGTTTCTCTCTGCAGCCTCACCCTCCCTCCCTCTGATCCAGCTGCAGCTCCTACATCTTACAAAACTGCGGCTACAATAGGGCTAATAGTTAAAATAAAAGCAAAACCGGTGCGAAGCCTTTCAGCCTCTGCTATGTAACCCCTGCTGCTGTGTCCCATTCCCAAAAGGAAGTTACATTAGAGGGAGCGGACGCCACAGCAGCGGTTGCATTGCAGAGGCTGGAAGGCTCCACACCGTTTTTTGCTTTAAATTATTAGCTCTATCGCAGCCACAGCTCTGTAAGTTGCAGGAACTGTGGCTCCCAGTGAAAGGAGGGGGCTGGAAGGGGGCTGACATGTGGGAAAGAGATGGCTGGAAGGGAGCTGACATGGGAGGAAGGAGGGGACTCGAAGGGGGCTGACACATGGAAAAGAGGGGGCTGGAAGGGAGCTGACATAGGAGGGAAAGAAGGGGACTGGAAGGGTGATGACACTAGGGAAGGGAGGAGGGGGATGGAAGGGAGGAGGAGCTGACACCTAGGGATGGTACTGGAGGTGGACTGGAAGGTAGCTGACACCTAAGGATGGGACTGAAGGAAGATGACACTTGTGGATGGGACAGGTATGTGGCTGGGCAATGGGGAGGAGGCTGGAAAGGAGGGGACACTGGAACGAGAAGAGAGCAGACACATGGGGATGGCGCTGGAAGAGGGATGGGCAGAGGGTAGGATGACTGGGAGTTCACATGGGCGTGGCACTGGGAGTGGAAGTGAGCTGATACCTGGGATGGTATTTGGACTACAAGGGGCTGGACAGTGGGGAAGGAGGCAGACGAAGGGAATGGACACCAGTGGCAATCCTGGGAATGCAAGGGGGTTAACATTGGAAGGTACTGGGAGGGAAATGCTGGAAATGGGGCTGATATTGGGGGGGGGGGATTACTGGGACTGGAAATAGGCTGTTGGAAGAAAGTGAAGAAAACAAAACAAGAGACAAGAAATGGCAGATGGACTATAGAAAGAGAGCTAAGAGAAGACAGGAAAGCAGAAGCCTCAGATCGGCACTAGCATGATCAGAGAATAAAATGATCAGAAAACAAAGGTAGAAAAAATAATTTTATTTTCAATTTACTGATTGTACTTGTGCTATCTTTATATTTTACACAGTATTGGGAAACTGCATCTCTTATTTATCTGATATTGTATTGCATGCGGAATCTGTTTTCTTTGGGTTTCAGTTTAATTTTTATCTAAATATTTTTATGTTTACTTTAGGTTGTATTCACTTATTCTGTACTTGGTGAGGGTCTGTGTTCTGAGTGTGTGACTGAGGCCATGTGTTCTGTTAACATGGAGTTTGTACATAAGGATCTATACTGTACTGTAGTAATTTGACTTGTTCAGCTTTTCAAATAGGTGTATGGATGTTCTAGGGCCCCCTGCAGTATTTATAGTGCTGCTTTTTTCTGGGTAAGCCCCTTGTTATATGAGTTTTGGAAGTTTATGCTGCTATGGTATGGTAGATTTGGCCTTGTAGATCTTCAGTGACTTTTGTAGGGTTTTATATTAATTCACCTATATGCTTGGTACTGGAGAATGTTTAGGTTGTCATTAGTGAGATGTCCAGAATCAGATTATTTTTTGTTTGACCATCACAGCCTGTTTGAATGATGCTAAGTATTTACTATGTAGTTACTTTTATGCTGGCCATGCCTTTGCCCTTTCACTGCAATTTTCTTATAACATTGGATTTGAAGGGAAAATACTAGAATCATGTGAAAAGAGTTCACAAAGAAGTTTTGGAAAAAAGGAGGATGGGGTGTAGCCAACATTACTAATAATGAGGGAGGGGGCGCTGATTTATAGGTTGCAGGACTGGCCATACGCATGCAGCAGGACAGCTTCCGGCTGTGATCGGGTTGTCAGCTGCCATGGTGGGCAGCAGCAGAATTTAAAAAAAAAATAAAATGAAGCCATGGGGCTGGGCATATGGGGTCATGAAGGCGTCAGGGAGAACCACAATCACCATGGCTACTCCCGTTTAAGGCCCATTTAAGGCTAACAGCTCAGGATAAGACGGGGTGATGATTGAGCGAGCTAGAGGCAGAGTTTGGGCATTGATGGCACATCACTGTTAGTGCAAGCATCATTGGCATGCACTAATTACGATTGTTGCCATTAACATGGCTGCACTTATCATCACTCATTGAGGAGGCAGCGAGGTGCATCTTCCCATGGTAACTGCAGCAAGACATTTTAAGCACATCCCCAACAGGTAGCATGGGTCTACCCCATCTCCTGTGCTAACCTTTGAGCTTGCCACGTGCTAACATAGAGCATTTTTAAAAAATGCCCCATAGTGAACTAGCTAGTTAAATTGTAAAGTCCAGATTTTTTTACAGCTATACATTATTGAGCAATACAATTTTATTAAAATGTCCTTTAGGTATGAAACTATCCCACAATAGATCTTGATAATTTTTATTCCTATTGTAGTTGAACTGATTTATTTAAAATAATTCTTTCACTGCCAATGTATTCTGAAAAAAAACATTGCCTGTGTCTTCCTTATTCAATATGCTTATGAATGCCACCATCTGATCTGTTCTGAATAAACTGTTATCTAACTTTTAAGGATGTATAAATGCAAATTAACCTGAAGTTTTGGACACAGTTTGTACTTTTAGAGTAAAAATAGCAAGTGCATTGGCTTTCTTTTCCTCTTGCCTGTCTTTTTTAGACTTGGAATTAATAATATACAAAGTGACCTTGTACTACATTTACTATTGAAAACGATTAGCAGTGTAGAAGCCAAGTCAAATTTATAATCTTCTTGACAGAAAGATTGCATAAAGGTTATTTAATTGTTCATCTGTCTTAAGAGTTCAGTCTGTTGCTGGTGAAATATTTGGAAAATCTGTTCATAGGTGAGCCCTGGCCTAATGAAGCATTGCCCATGAGTAAGTAGGAAAACTACCAAATAATACATCTTTATAGCTCTATCATGGATCACCCCAAGGAAAGCAAATCAAGAATATGAATATTTTAATTTCAGGAGGAGCTGGACCCTTTTGTATAACATGAACCACCTTTAAATACTCTGGCTGTTCAAAGGTTAAGGAAAATCTAGTTCAGGTCATGATTAAGGGACTTTTTTATTAGGTTGTACTATCGCAAAAATGCATTAAATTACTGCAACACTTTACCACAGGTTTCATTGCATAAAATGGTACCTGTATTAAAGCATCCTGCACTGCAGTAATTTAGCATGTGTAAACCACAGCACAGCTTACTACCCCTCAGTCATAACACAGGTACACTAAAAAAATTTTTTTTTAAACTGCCTCTAATGTTTCGATTGATTTTTACGTTTTTTGGTGCGCTGAATCCAAATCTGATAACCAATTTGCTCCATCACATACAGATTTTTTGCTACATTGGGTTAGCAGTTTGAGGTGAACGTTTCAGATTGAGTGCGATCGAGATAAAAGTTTCTTGGATGAATTCTTTATACTAATTGTTTAGTAGTTATTCAAATAAGAATAAAGAAAATTGTAACAAGGCAGCACATAAGAATAGAGTAATGTCAACAAAACACACTGTGATGGTAGCAAAATTGTCTGCACTTAAAACAGCCACATACATGTGCACAAACATTGAGCATATAAGAGCGAGGTTAGACACAAAGTAAAGCAAAGAAATGTGCAAAAAATGTTGTACAGGTATGTATGTAAGAATAGAAAACGCAAACCGCACCATTGCAATACATGAAGACAAACACCCGATGGTGTGAAAATAAAATTCTAATAAATGAGATCCGACACTGTGGTAATAACTAGCAAATTTTTATTTCAAAGTTTAGTAAAAACACGATATTTGTCAACACAGTTTAGATTTTAAAGTCATTCTTGGGTCAATCAATCTCCTGGTGGGCCCGTTTCTTCTTCCCCCGAATGCTTCTCTTGGTGCGCTGCTTGGCATATTTTTCATCTGGGGTTTCCCGCAGCAGCAACCAGCAGAAATCAGCCATCATAGTGGTGTTCCATCTTCCTTGGTACCTTCTCTCTGCGTCCTTGATGTCCTGGTGAAACCTTTCACCTTGTTCTTCACTGTACGCCCCCAAGTTTTCGGGAAAGTAGTTCACATGGGAGTGCAAGAAATGGACTTTCAGGCTCATGTTACAGCCTTGTTCTTTGAAGGCATTGAGCATCCTGGCAACAATATCCTTATAGTTATCATCCCGCCTGTTCCCCAAGAATTTGAGAACAACATCCTTGAAGGAATCCAAGGCTTCTTTTTCCTTCTCAGACATCGTTTCAGCGAATGCTCCATCTGAAATGAGTTTCCTTATATCAGGGCCAACAAACATTCCTTCCTTTAGCTTTGCTTCAGAAAGTCAGGGGAACTTTGAGCAAAGGTACCGAAAGCACTCACCATCTTTTGGAAGGGACTTGATGAATTGCTTAATGAGACCCAACTTAATGTGGAGAGGTGGTAATAGAATTTTATCACGAGGTACCAAGATCTCATGAAGAACATTTTTCTCACCGGGTCTCAAATACTCCCGAATTGGCCAGTCTTTTTTCCCCCAGTGTAGTTCGCGGGCCCGGCTATCCCACAAGCAAAGGAAGCAGGGATATTTGGTGAAACCGGATTGCTGCCCTAATAGCATGGATAGAATTTTAAAGTCTCCACAAATCATCCACTTATGCTCATCATAACGAATCTTCTGAAGAATCAGGGCCAAATTCTCGTATTTTTCTTGGAGAATAACAGAGTGAGCAATAGGAACTGAAGCGAATGTGTTGCCATTATGAAGAAGAACACCTTTTATGCTGTCTTTTGACGAATCGATGAACAGCCGCCATTCAGCAGGATCATATTTGAGTTTAAACTTTTCCATCACTCCGTATATATTGTTGCAAAATACCAAATCTTCCTCTTTGCTGAAATACTTCAAAAATTGTGTCTCGCGGTTGCGGTACCAATAAAAAGTTGTTCCTGGTGACAATAGATTTTTCTGTTTAAGCCGAGAACCTAGCAGTTGGGCAGCATCTTTTGGGAGTCCTAAATCCCGGATTAAATCATTCAATTCAGCTTGAGAGAAAAGTTCAGGTTTCGGATCTGGTTCAGTTTCAAACTCAGAAGTACTGGACTCATCGGGAAAAGCCATCTGATGAGTCTCATCATGATCAGAACCGTCCACACAAATATGATCCAAAGATTTTGGTGGTTCAGGCACAGGTACTTCGTTGCTATGAGGCATAGGCCTAATTGCTGAGGGAAGGTTGGGGTAACTTAACACATTCTTATTTTTTAAGTTGTATCCCTTCACAATGCAAGAGCAAAAATAGCAGTCACTGCTGTGGTCTCTTTGTTCACGCCACATCATAGGTATTCCGAAACGAAATGCTTGTTTTTTACCTTTCATCCATAAGCGTAGATCTTCCTCACATGTCTTGCACACTTTGTGAGGAGCCCACGGTTTGTCTTGATCGCCTAACTTCAAACCGAAATAGGCGAAATATACTTTTTTAATAAATGCAGAAATGTTCCTCTGCCGCTTTTTCACGGTATATTCCCCATAAATAAAACAAAAACTGTCCGGAGAGTTGACGCAACCTCTGGCTCTGTGAGCCATCACAAATACACAGCACTGCAAACTACAACTGTAGTGAACCACTTCGGAATAAAGCTGGATTACGACTGAGCAAACAAAAGGTAATAATGAACTTGCAAGAAACTGAAATTTGACAGGAACGTTCATGTCGCAACCACCGTGTTTGAGCGAGCGAACGAGGCGAGGCGAACAGGAAAGAACATGCGCCAGCGCGAGTACTGGATTTAGCCCCCCGCCTCCCAATTGTCCTGTTAATGTATAAAATGAATACAAAACACCCTAAAATATCATGAGGGAGTGTTTCTAGTTAGTTAACCATTACAACCTCTATTTTGGGCCAAGAAAATAAACTGCAGTCGGCTAAAAAGAAATTATGTGAACATTCCTTATATGGGTAAGAAATCTAATTTTGCAAGAAAACGTGACGTGATGGAACATTTTGGCTATTTTTCCTGGATTCAGCACCCCAAAATCTATAGGAATCAGTTGCAAAACTGGAGGCAGTTTTTTGGTAGTGTACCTGTGTAATCAGTTGGCAATTGGTTAGCTAAGATTTTTTTATTTTGTTTTTGACTGAGATGGAAAGGAATACACATTTATAAGATTCATCACTGCTCAGGCCTGTTAGTTATAGTATAAGGCCAAAGATCATTGGGATAGCGAGGTGTCCTGATGTTGTCGAGAGGCCCAGGAAAGTACTTCTCTCAGCTGGGGAGGCAACAATGACATGTCACGTGTAGCAGGGCAACAAATACATATTTTTTTTGTTGTTGCACTGAATGGTCCAAAGGCTGTGTAACTAGATCAAAACTATGTCAACTATTGCAAAATGAAAAACATTGTAGGGGGTGGGGAGATATTCAAAGTATTTTAGCCAGTTAGCAGACCTCCTAACCAGCTAAAACTAAAGTGACCAACTGTCCCATATTTTAAGGATTTGTCCCGCTCCTGCACTCTTCCACATTTTTACCAGCGGACTTTTCCACTCCAGCTGAGGGAAACTATTTATATGAGACTATTTCTATCAGAGACACAGAAATGTATACACATGCATGCACTCTGTTGTACTTCAGTCACACACACATGTACATGCATTCATCTACCTACCCACCCCCTAAATCAGGTACACACATGCGCACTAGCACTTTTCAGATAGACAGATTCTGTCTCTGTCCACCGGTGCTGTGCTGCTTCTGCATTCCTCTGTTTCAATGCCCCCAGTTCTTGCTTTTGCTACCAGTTCTTTTTCTCAGCCTGCAATAGCCTCCTTACACTTTACCCCATTCCTCTTACATTTTTACTCTCTCTCAGCAACCCCACTCACCCCTACCAAGAAACCCACTTATTCCACTAACTTTCTCCCAGACCCTGTGCATAAAATTAGCACACCCTCCCTGTGACTGGTATAGCCTTTCCATTAGCTGGAACCTCCCACTTACTCTGACAGTGAGGGGGAACACTGGCAAGCTGTAAAGCTAAACTTTAAAAAATATCCAGACAATTTAGACATCAATCTGACTAAAACAGCTACTTTGCAAAGTTGTAGAATCCTAAAATAATTTAGATGGTTGACAATCCTATACTACTGAGTCTTCAGCACATCTGACAAATCTGGCTCTGCTTCCTCCCCAGGGCCCAGGCATCCATCAGTCAGACAAAGCAAGCCAATAGGCTGCAGCAGACATAGCCAGCCAATAGGGAGTAGGGGGAGGTGGGAGCAGTAGCTAGGATACAGAAACCTTCCTTTCCCCCTTGTCCTACAGCTCTTGAGTATGGTGTTTTTTTGCTACAGATATACAGACATACAGGAGAAAATATTGGGGGTACTCAAGCACCCCCAAAGCTTGTGCCTATGATCCTGGGACCAACATCAGTATCAGTATCATGGCCAGTGGTCAGCTGATTTTGTTGATTCTGTCGTCTCTGTGGGCTCTTAGCCTAGGGAGCGTGTTTCTATTTCGTCTTTAGACTTTATTTTCATTTTAAAATGTGGAAAAGAAAGTGGGTTTTGAATGTCCAACTACAAAATGGATACCCGTTCATTAAGAAGCAATCTGGTGATAGCACGGTGTTTTGTAACAAATACCGGTCTTCCTTTTCAATTGCACATGCACCAAAGGGTGGCATTGTTCAGCACCTAAGGGCGGACAAACACAAGATAGCAGATGTAAATGCTCTTCAAGTAGAACTGTGATTTCTTTTAAAAGTCAAACTTTTTATGAGAAAACTCAGTCAGTGGCTACAAATGAGGGTACATGGACTTATCACTGTGTAGCCTATAACCATTATTTTCGGTCGTCAGACTATACTTCAAAGTTGTTGAAAAAATGGTTTGCTGAAAAATACTCTTGTGTGTGAACTAGAATGGAAGCTATCATCTGTAAAGTTTTCAAACCTGACTCTATTGATTCCCTCAAGAGAGACCTTTCTGGGACATGCTTTTTAACAGTTATTTGTGATTGCTCAAACCATGGAAGCATTAAAGTGTGCCCTATTTTAGCAAGGTACTTTCTTCCTGAGAAAGGGGTTCAGGTAAAAGTTCTTGATGTCCATGAAGTTAAATGTGAAACCTCAGACACTCTTTCCAAGTGCATTATTGATACAGTTGAGTCCAATGGGCAAAGTTCCAAAGTTTTGGCATTGTGTGCTTTATAAATATTTAATAGTAGTAGTAGAAGTAGTAGTAGCAGTGTGCTGACAATACCAATTGAATTTTAGTAGGGCCACTAGGAGGGGTAGTAACAATATTTTTACAAGCTGCAAAAAGATTTAGGAAGTAATTTAATTGGTGCGAACTGTGCAGCTCACATTGCTCACATTTGTATGGATACTGCTGCCATTTGACATTTAAGTTATTGTTAACAAGATATTCAGACATTTTCACATTTATACAGTGAGAATTGAAGAACTTAGAGATGTGTGACTTTGTTGAGAGTATCAAAAGCTCCTCGGATACAGTAATACTATGTGGCTGGCTTTACTACCAGACATAGATAGGTTAATTAAAATGTTTCAACTGGTGAAATCATATGTTCTGAGCCAGAAAACATTCCCAGTTATCATAAAAAACCTTTTTGAGAATGAACAGCAGATGTTTGGCTATACTTTCTGCACAGTCAGGCAGTGATTTTAAAAATTGAGTCTCAAAAAATCTCAGTGATAGAGGTGGCTGGAGTAATCAGTTAGTAACTAGGAAGAATGAAGTGTTTTTGCCTCTGACAATCAGAAAGAAGTGGCGTTCCATATGCCGAATCACACAACCCACCAGAGACCATGGAGGAAAGACGTACAGAAAGTGCTGACTTAGCCAGGGAGCACAGCAGTCTGGAATGTGAGAATGGAGTCCTCTGCTCTCAAATATAAAAGTCAAATTATACCTATATAGGAGAAGGGCAATTAAAAAATGAAAAGGAGGAGGAGGATAAAGGGTTAAGAAGAGAAATTGCAAGAAAGAGAGAGTGTTGAGAGTGTGATGGGAATGGGCTGGGGGTACAGAAGGAGAGGGGATAAATTCTCAGTGAACTGGCTATGAGGAGAGAGGGAGTATGATTTGGTATCAATGGTGCAGGCCAAGTTGGAGGAGGTGGAAAGCATAGTATGGAAGAGTTACAGTTGGAGGAGGGAGAAACTGGTAATGATGAGCTAGGGCTGGGGGGCTTTCAGAGCTTTGAAGAAGAGGGCGGCATTGATGAAGCAGATTTCAAGCAATCTGTGTAATCTTTCTACACCACTTGCATTGATTTCTTGGATCAGTGGTCCACTCATTTCCAGGAGATTGGGAAACAACAGTGGACTCTCCTTTAAAAACAACCGGAGTGGTGTGAGCTAGAGTCATCTTTAGAAAACAACACCCAAGCTAGAGTCAGTAATAAATGATACTGAACTGTTTGGTGAGTTCTCTTGTCTTAAGTCATTTGTTTCTGAAGAACAAGTTCAAGAATGGAAAAAAACAGACACCATGGCTGACGAAAAATGGAAAGAAGTGTTTGAACACCTCAAAAGTAATGAGGTACTATATAAAAATTTATGCAAATTGGTTGATGCTTTTTTATGTTTGCCAGGTTCCAATACTCCAACTGAATGGTGCTTTTCAATCATGAACAAAGTGTGGGCTACAGAAAAAAAAACACAACTGCATGCAGAGACTCTCAAATGTCTAATGACTGTAAAGTACAATTTTGAGTTGAGTTGCCCAGAATTTTTTAATTATCTTAGTGGAAATGTTACTATTTAGAAGAAAATTCACTCAGTCAAGAACTACAAGAAGTAGGCCTGATTTTTAAGTAAAATTCTAAACCTAGTCTACTGATTAAAATCTGAGGTTAAAATTAAAATTGCAATTATAAACATATTTTTTATTTTCCTTAAATTTGAACCCCCAGCTTGATTGAGTGTCCCATATTTGAACTTAAAAACGATGGCCAGGTTAGCTAAAACCTGCTCAGCCCAATATTCACTGGCACTAAGCAGTTAGTGCTGCTGAATATCCCCACAGACTACACACAAAAAAAAAAAGATTGAAACTAAGGTGGTCTGTGGGTGAATTGGGGGAAGTATCAATTGCTATACCGTTAGCAGCAAGATTCAGCTGCTAACTGGTAGCTTAACCAGTTAAAGTTAGGTCATCTGAAAAGCTGTTCTAAAATTGCAGTGAGTGGGCAAATACATAGCCAGAATAACAATGTAAATAGTTTCCCCTGTTATCCAGGTTCTACTTCCTATTAATTGTAAGACCAGACATATGTAATTTTGTCGGATAATTTCTGTTCCATGTAAACCGCGCTGATGTCAAATAGTGCGGTATATAAGAAATGTTAATAAATAAATAAATAAAATAAATAAATAATAACTACTTAGCAATGAATACTTATCATCATTCAAACAGGCTGTGATAGTCCAAAAAAAAATCTGATTCTGGTCATCTCACTAACAACATTATAAACATTCTTCAGTACCAGGCATATAGGTGAACTAATATAAAACGCTACAAAGATCACCGAAGATCTACAAGTCCAAAACTACCATACCATACCAGCATAAACTTCCAATACTCATACAAGAGGCTTACCGAGATAAAAACAGCACTAAAAATACTGCAACGGGCCCTAGAACATCCATACACCTATTAGAAAAGCTGAACAAATTACTACAGTACAGTATAAATCCCTATGCACAAGCTCCATGTTAACAGAACACCTGGCCTCGGTCACACACTCGGAACACAGACACTCACCAACTACAGAATAAGTGACCACAGCCTAAAGTAAAAATAAAAATATGTAGACAAAAATTAAATGGAAATCGCAAGAAGACAGACTCCGCATGTGGTGCAACACCAGATAAATAAGAGATGCAGTTCCCTATACTCTGCAAAATATAAAAATAGCACAAAACCCACTCACTAAATTGAAAATTATTTTTTCTACCTTTGTTTTCTGACCATTTTATTCTCTGATCATGCTGGTCCCAATCTGAGGCTTCTGTTTTCCTCTGTTATCTCTTAGCTCTCTTTCTATGGTCTCTAGTCCATCTGCCATTTCTTATCTATCCTTTTGTTTTCTTTACTTCCTTCCATTTTGGATATTAATATTTTTCCTTTCAGCTTTCTTTCATTTATTTATCTCTCTCTGTCCACCCAGATTTCACTACTCCTTACTGTACATTTCTTTTTTAGCCATTTACCTACCACTTTTCAACTTTCATCCCAGTCCTTCCATTCCCCAGCTCTTCTTCCCTGGTCCATTATTATTCTCGTCTTTTGCTCACTCTCTCTCCCCCTCTATGTCTATCATCTCTCACCCACCATCTAGTCTCCCTCTCTCTTTCCCTCCATCCAGTAGGCTGAGACAGAGGCAAACTGTCTGGTTCTGCCTGGTTCTTAGTCTCTTGCCTGCGGCTGCATGGCCTCCCTGCCTCTTTTCCGTTGAGTAGGTCAACACTCATCAGCGGTGTTTCTTTCCCCCCCCCCAACACCATACTATCTGCCCATCTCCCTTCTCATTCCCAAAGTTTCTGCCTCTTTTCCCCACCTGACCCAAAATATACTAGCATCAGTTCCCTTCCAGTTCACACTCCTTTCTAGTTCCCTGTACCATAAACCCATTTCCTGTCCAGCCTCAGCATCGGTCCCTTTCCAGTTCCAGTACCTCCCTCACTATCACCCTATTTCCAGTCCCAGTATCTCTCCCCAGTGTCACCCCCCTTTCTTGTCCTCCCCTCCCAGTACCTTCCAGTGTCAACCCCCTTGCATTCCCAGTACCACCACTGGTGTCAATTCCCTTCTAGTCCTCTTCCTTCTCCACTGTCCAGCCTCTTGTAGTCCAAATACCATCCCAGGTATCAACTCCCTTCCAGTCCCAGTGCCCCTTCCTTCCAGCCCCCCATTACCCAACCATCTTCCAGTCTCATCCCCAGGTGTCATCTCCCTTCCAGCCCACCCTTCCCCTCTTTTCAGCTTCCTTCTAACACCCCATGTCAGCTCCCTTCCAGCCCGTCCTTCCCCTCTTTTCGTTTCCCTTCCAGCTGCCCCCCCCCCCCCATGTAAGCTCCCTTCCAGTCTCTTCCTTCTCTCCTGTATCTTCAGCTATAGGGGCCCTCCTTACTGATTCACTGCTTGAGAGAGCCATGGGAACATGTCTCTGCTCCAGCGGATTTGTTATCATATAAACTGCTGGGCTTCAGCGTTTCTAAAGGTGGTAATAAGCATTTTCTGTTTCTTGCTCCGTTGGAAAGCGGTCAGCATTGGGGCGTGTCTTGGGAATTGTGGGCAGAGTGGAGGCAGTACCCTTCGCTAACCAGGCAGCAGTGATATTGAACCACTGTCTGGTTAGTGACAAGCTGGTAAAGTCAAACACAGCAAAAGCTGGCCTAGCTTTACCTGCAGAAGCTAAGCAGGCGGTGGTTCAATACTGCCACTGCCTGGTTAGCTTCTGGCTTCTGCAGTGAATTGGATATTCAATGCCGGTAGCCAGATATGGCACCGGCATTGAATATCTTGGGTTAGAATTCAGCAGCGAAAGCTTGGCGCTTTACAAACGCTAGCTGCCACCACCGAATATCCCTCCATGATTTTTACCAGAGCTTAGTAACTATAGGCCCAATATTCAAAGGCGTTTACACTCTTTACAGACCTGTAAACCGTGTAAATGCTGCTTAGAGGGATATTCAGTGGCACTAACACAATTAGTTGAATATCCCCGAGTAACACCGCTGTACGTCCAGATGTTAACCATGTAGCACTGGGGCGTGTCGTGGGCTTTTCAAGGTGGAGCGGAGGCGGCACCCATAGCTAAGCAGGCAATGGTGATACTGCACTGCTGAAAAAGCTGGCTGTCTTGACCATGGGAGCTAACCGGACAGTAGCTCAATATCGCGACTGCCCAGTTAGCTTCTGCAGCTGTGCGGCGACCCCAGATATTCAATGCCAGGGCCACATATGACCCCAGCATTGAATATCCAAGTTTAATATTCAGCGCCGGCGGCTAGCCATTGAAATCGTGCTAGCACCAGTGCTGAATATTGGGCCCTACCTGCCTAAGGTGCACTTTTACTAAACTGTGTTATGCAGTTATCATACATTTCAGCATAGAAACATAACGGCAGAAAAAGACTATATGGCCTATGCAGTCTGCCCTTCCAAAGCAACTACTAGTATCCCTTTTTTCCCTTTAGAGATCATCTGTGTTGATCCCATGCTTTCTTGAATTCAGATACTGTCCTGGATTCTAATACCTCCACCGGAAGACTCAATAGGTGGTAGTAGGTGCAACCATAGTAAATTGCCAGGGGCCAGAACATGTGCTCAGAGGATGGCTGGCACAGTAACTGTCAGGCACATGCTGGCCACATCCCTGACAATTACTAAGGCGTGTGGCACTTACCACATGTCAATTTTGACTCAAACATGCAGTATTTTTTGGCCCTTTTTTTCATTATCTAAATTTTTACAAATTTCTTTCATATATTATCTGCTATTGTAAGCTGCACTGATGCCTTGCAAATCGCGGTATATTAAGAATTGTAATAAATAAACAAAAGTCTTATAAGCATCATTGTAGCTGAATAACTCTTAGGAAAGCAATTTTCATAGACCTGACTCAACAGACTAGATTTTTAAAGTTGTCCTAGTAAAGTTAACTGGATAAGTTAACCAATTAGGTCCTACTGAATTTCGGTCTCAATTTAGGTCATTCATAGGGAATTACCAAGCACACATTGCTACCAGCAGTTTGGTAATATTTTTCAAATACTGTACCTGGTTGTTCTCCCTAAAAACAGTTGATACCTTCCTCCACTGATCTTTCTTGAAAAGAATTTCTGAAGTGAGAGGATGGAAACTAGATCTACACTAGTAGCTTGATAAATCCAATTACATTTATTTATAGTACTATTCACCATATGGAGTGGAGGAGTAGCCTAGTGGTTAGAGCAACAGCCTAACACCCACAAGATCTGGGTTTAATTCCCATTGGCACTCCTTGTGACCTTGGACAAGTCACTTTGCCCTCCATTGCCTCAGAAGAAAAGGCCTGGCAATCTACTTTTGGTGATACATTGCCAAGAAAACCCAGGGGCTGCTGAGTTGCCAGGAGTCAATGTTGATTTGAAGGCACTTAAAAAAAAAACCCTGACCATATAGTGACAACTTTGTATATGCATTTATCATTTTTGATACAGTAAACTGCATGAATCATTGCATTTAATACAACTTGGTTCAATTAGAGAAAATCTGATTTATTACACTTTGGAAGATGCAGTATGAATTACTTCATTACAGTAAAAAAGTATTATTGTAACAGATATTTCAGACTTCAGATTTCATTACCTTGCTTCTTTTTTTTATGAAGATGAACTGAAAGTTGCATCCTGAATACTGTATAAAACATGTTTTTATAACTTTCTAGGTGTTCTTTCTGCAGAAGAATTACTAGTGACTTGGTTCTGTCCATCATTTTGTCTCTCCGTCCTGTCTGTGACCTCTTTTGCTGCAGCACTCTAGGGTGTGGGAAGTGGCAGAGCTGTGCTGGAAGGGACAGGGATGACCACCAGAATCCTGGAGCCTGAACTTGGCCACAGCTATCAGACTAACCCTAGTTGATACCAGAGGGAGCTATGGTGGGGGCAAGCAAGCAAAGGCAGGTACTCAGTTGCCTGCAACTGGCTAACCCAGCAGAGCGGGCATCGGAGGATGCTGTGGCAAAAAAAGTAATTATAAGCAGCTGCAATACCACCATTTTGCAGAGGTGGCTGGCCCAAAAGACAGTCCCACCGAGCACTCCAGAACCAAACCTGCTAGGAAAGAATGTTGGTTTGATGTGAAGACCTACTAAATATTTTTAACTTGTTACAAAGCATTAGGCAAATAATTAGACATATTGGTCAATACTGAGCATGTGGAGGTCAGAATTGTTTTAAACGCCGGCTGCTGCAGGTAAAATGAAACCGCATAGTTTGTCATTGTGGTGGCATAACTTTATGTGGCTTGTTTCACTGAAAATTGCTGCTAGCTGAATGATGCTTGATACTGGCCTGGCTTTCCTGGACAGTGCAGTGGTGGTCAGAGGAAATATTCAGCGGCATTATCCAGTTTTGGTCTCCAATAACCTGGACCGAACATTGTCTGATGTATTTTTCCTTAACATGTATTTTACCAGGGCCATACTAAGGGCTGTGCGAGTGGTGCGGCAAATACAGAAGGGGACACTGACATCATCACTGGGCTTCCAGGAAGCTCAAAAAGAGTGACTGGGGTGGAGAGGGGCACCAGATTCGCTAGTCACACGGAGTGCTGTATTTCCCCACCTAAGAGGTCATCTAACTGGTAAAACATAGTAACATAGTAAATGACGGCAAATGAAGACCAGTATGGTCCATCTAGTCTGCCCAGTAAGATGGCAAGAGTAGTTGCACCTGCCACTCCATGCAACAATCAAGAAATTTACATAATCTGGATTTTGAAATATTTAGCAATGCTTTTGAGCTATCTTTGGATCATTTTGCCCCTTTTCCTTTACAAACACAGATATTAGCTTGGAATACTTGATTATCCTCCACCTTAGATAATATGGCTCCTGTAAGAAACCAATCAATCCATTTAACACAGAATGAGCTATGGGTGGATCCTCACATCGATCTCCCGAAACGTCAGTTACGCTAACCAACATAACATAAATGGTAGAAACAAAGAATGGGAGAACAATTTATACTTATAAAGAACTAGCAATGACCTATAAAATAGCTGCTCTAGAAGAGCCCCTTGTTAATCTAGACTTTTTTAGAATCATAAAAAACCTTACAAATCCACCATTGCAGAATTCTTGGTCTACTTCAAGTGAACTAACCAGCAATAAATGAGCTTCATTTTTCTCTAAGATCTGCTCTTTGAAAGCATCACTGATATCTGATATTTCCACAGTAGAGACTGATATCCCGAGGAGAGCTCCAAACATCAAGCAGGAAAGTTTCTCTGATTCACCTCCATTATGAACCTCCGTGTAATGTTTTTCTCTCTTTAACTTACCTTCAATCCTCACTAGTGAATTTAGTTTCACAAGACCCTATACTTTCAAGACTGATCAAACAATTTCATAATTTGCTATGTTTACATACCATGTTTTGCTCCAGTCTAGAATATTAAAAACTATAATAGTCACCAAAGTTGTCCCAAAAAAGTATAAACCTTTTGTTGGAAAATGCCGTGGGAGGAGAGAAGCCAATCCCTAAAACAGCTGTCCTTTAGAAGATTAAAAAACAAAATAGAGTGAACTAAGAAAATAATCACCAAGCTTAAATAAATAAATGTTGGAAGATTAGCCTTGAGGGGAATCCCCCTCTTGAAGCTTTCCTTCCTTTTAATCAAATAATAGCTCTTAAAATTAGAACCTGCATTGTTCACTCTATTTTGTTTTTGGATAATTTTCATAGAGTTTTGTTATTTTTGTAATTTGGTCCTTTAGAAGATTGCCACATGAAGCGGCTGCGTTTCATGGCAGTTGGAGCAGTATGAAGGCAGTGGTAGAGCACTTGATACAGTGATTATTTTCCCAAAACGTGCACGTCGTGCAATTTGGAGACTGCAAACTTTGAATGTTCGCACTGCTTTCAAGCTATGTGTGTGTGGTTTTTTAATGTTATAACACATGCGGTTTTGAACCTTTATGATTAAAATGGACATTGACGTCCGGTGTGGGTGACTTTGGCTTCTCTCCTCCCTCGGCATTTTCCGACAAAAAGTTTAGAATTTTTTTGGGACAACTTCGGTGACTATTATAGTTTTTAGTAGTATACTGTATCTGGTCACTTTGATTTGGGATTATTTTTTGAGCCAGTCTAGAATAAGGCAAAGTGCCTGCATTCTGGAAATCTACTTATTTTAGGCTAGGCTCAAAAGTTCAAAAGATACTGTAATATAACACTGGCCTCAATCTATCACCCAATATCAAATTTACCATTTACTTCCCAGGTGACCAATAATATAGTAGCCACCCAACTTCTTGATTAGTTGGAAATAACTAATACTCCACACCCTAATCAATTTGGATTCTGTCAGTACTATACCACAGAAACAGCACTAATAGGAATCATTCAGACAAACAGAGATCAAGCGAGCAATGTTCTCCTCATCTCACTGGACCTTTCTTCAGCATTTCGCCTGATTGATCACACTGCACCTTAATCAACTCTAGGAGTTTGTTCTGACTGGAACAGTCCTTCATTTGTTTATTAATACTGAAAGAATAGGTCCTGCACAGTATATTGGCAAGATGCCTTTTCAACTCTCTTCTCTCTTCCCTGTGGTGTCCCCGGGGCTCAATCTTCATGCCTATACTCTCCAATAGTTTAATGGCCCCTCTGGAAAACTTGATACAGGCCTTGGAACTCTCCCCATACATGGATGATATTCAGATATCGGTCACCTTAAACAATACACGACCTATAGGCAATTTCCTTTATAAACAAACACTTTAATAAATTGCTGACTGATTACATACAAAAAAGCTTAAACTAAACCCTGATAAATCAAGTGCCTTATTTTCTCCAGGAAAGGAAATATTGCCCTGCAGATTGCTTTATATATCTCTGGTTCAAAACTTCTACTAAGTAATTCCATTAGTTTTCTTTGGGTGATCTTAAATAGGGACATGTATATTAAGCCCTGCACCGATAAACTGCGTGTGGTCTGCATTACCAGAGTGCAGCTTTGGGCTAACTGCAGGGGGGCATGTACATCCGTCTGCTGTCTCCTTGCAGTTACTATGCTGTAGGATGGTGAATCTGTAGTGGGCGCCACTAACACCAACCACTGAGGTGGCATTAGTTGCTCCCATGCTACCTGTGAAAGAGGTAGCATGGTCCAATAATGCCCACCCTAGCTGCGCTGCACTAGCAATGCTCACATCCCAACCAGTTGCCACCCCAATGTGTGCCACCAGGGTATTATAGGGTTTTTGGTGCAGGCCCCGTGCTCTTGTTTTAGTGCAGCACTTCAATTGTGCACTAATCCCACATTACTCATTGGTAAACATGCCCCAAATGAACTATACATTGAAAATGATTTGCTCAGTAACTTATTAAATATGAAAGCACTATGAATATTAACCCATGCATTACTAATGGATAGGTTAGATTACTGCAATGCATTATTTCAAGATATAAGGACAGAGGATATCAGACAACTGCAATTACTTTAGAACAGGGGGACACACCTAGCTAGTCAGGTTTTCAGCATAACCACAATGAATATGCATGAGAGAGATTTGCATACAACGGAGGCAGTCCATGCAAAGCTCTCATGCATATTCATTGTGATTATCCTGAAAACCTGACTTGACAGCTATGTCCCAAGGACTGGGTTGAAAACCCTTGCCTTACAATATAACTGACACTGATTACAGGGGCTAAGAAGCATGACCCGTAACCCTGCTTTTGGAAATAGAGCACTGACTACCAATCTCGTTGAATTCCTTTCAAGATTCTGCCACTGATACATACCTGAAAGCTCTATTATACTGGCCTGCTCTTATTCCTATTGCATTTTCTGATTTCATACACCCTCTACAAGATCTTACTATCTGCCCAACAGAATTTACTGATAGTACCTTCCTTTAGACACATTAGATTACACTTTATAGGAAAATCATGGCACCTACTTTAAGGAATTATTTATCTGGGACATAAGACATGTAACACATTTGAAAGAGGACCCAAAATATTTCTTTTCATGAGCTCTTAACCAAATCTTTATAAAACAGTATTTTTGCTGTTGATGGTGGGCTACTAGGGGTTGGTGGATATATGGAGAGGCCAAGACAAGCAGCAGAGTGCATCCTCATTTTCTTCTATGCATCATGCATCAAAATTTATAACTTTTTAAAAATGTATTATTTATAAATTTACAATAAGTATCAAGCCAAACAAAACTTGTACAGAAATATGGATGGCGGCTTGAAAATACAAAGGAAACACCAAAATGCAACCCCCAAATCAAGCCCACTATAGGGAGAGGGCTCCGAACAAGTAAGAAACAGAACCTCAAAGGAAAGCACTCAGGCACCACAGTCCTCATATCCTAACTACAGAGTACCACCACTTGCCACAGGACCACAGGAACTGCGAGCATTAATAGAGGGAACTAACTAGGAGAGCTCATATATAACTAGCAGGCTGGTACTTGACCAGCTATTTGCATGAAAATTAAAAAAAAAAAGAGAGAACCCCCTGTTGTAGTACGCTTGGCCTCAGAAAAAGGAACTCTATCCTTCTCTTCTGAGTTTCTCTGGCAAGGTCGGGAACTATGTGAATAAGCAAACCCTTAAATAACACATTTATTTTCTTATAGAACATCCTAAGCAACCATTCTCTATCTGATGTAAGAGCAAACACAATTACCAAGATACCTGGTATTACAATTTCCGTCTGGGATGATTCCAAAATTTCGGAATCATTAAGAACCTCCATATCCTCATCCTTCTCCAAACATTAGATGACAATATAACTTTCAGTTTTTGATGTAAATGTACCATGTAATTGAAATCATATCGTTTTGCTGACCCTGTTAACATCCCCGTTTACCTCCCCTGTTCTATGTAAGGGTCTGTTTTGATTGTGCAATGTAAAACACTTTGAATACAAGATAAGCATTATAAAACATGTTAAATAAAGAAATATTAGTAGCCAGATCACTCTGACCAGAACCAGAATCCCTTTTAACAGTAGGAAGGTAATAAATCCAGGTCAGTGGGGTATGAGATTCTGGGGGAATCCCAAGAGCCTCAACCAAGTAGCCCTTAAACATATCCCTTGTAGAAATAAGTGCCAATTTTTGAAAATTAATCAGTCTCAAATGTGCTGAACGAGTGGCATTTTCCAGTTATTCCGTTTTAAACTTGACCGCCTCCATGTCAATAGTATAGACATCCATAACAGCTTCCATCCAAGAGACTCTAATATCCACTGTGGAGATAGCCTGCTAAATAACAGCTAAGAAAACTGCTTAGATATTGAATTTGATGAGTGGGATATAAAATAATGCATTTGAAATATGAAACTTAAATACAAAAAGAGACCTCTGAAGGTCTCTAGGGTATGCATCTTAAATCAACCAATGTGGGTACTGACTCTGCCCCCTAACCTCAGGCCGAGACTCAGCTATGGAATTCAGAAGACATGGAGGCAGAAAAAATCTACTCTCTCCTGTCCCAGTGGCTCCTCTCCCAAAATGGCTGCTGCTGATCCCTAGTGGTAGTATAACAAATCAGTGTCAGCCATTTTGGATAGAGGAATCCCTAGAGGTAAGAGTTAGTGAATATTATTCCTACTCCCTATGTCCCTTTACCCCAAGTGTGAGTCAGGGTCCTGGGATGAAGGCGTAAGGTCAGCCTTCAGATTACTCATTTTAAGGAGTAGAGACCAGAGTGCTCTAGCTGCTGAAGGTCTCTTTTTTATTTTTTAGGCCCACATGAGGGCTGGAGGAGATGGTTGTGGGGGCTGCAGATCCACTAGGGCACGGAGGCCCCCTGGGGGGATGCCAGGAGCCCTTTGATCCTGGCTACAGATTTGATTAATTTCTTTGGCTGAGTGATCAGAGAGTTGAATAGAGCAGAGTAATAAAGCCTTTGATACTGTTCCACATAGGTGACTTATAAATAAATTGAGCACCCTAGGGGATAGACCCTAAAGTGAATAACTAGCTTAGAAACTGGTTGAGGTGGAGGCAACAAAGAGCATAGGTAAACGGAGCTCACGCTGAGAGGTCGTTATCAGTGGTGTGACAAAAGGATCTGTACTTTAATTGTTTTTAATATTTTTGTAAGTGATATTGCAGAAGAGCTGTCAGGTAAGGTTTGTCTCTTTGCAGATGATACCAAAATCTGCAATAGGGTAGACGCCCAGGAAGGTGTAGATAACATGAGGAGGGATCTAGTGAAGTCTGAAGTATGGGCAAGAATTTGGCAGCTGATATTTAATGTAAAAATACAAGGTCATGTATTTGGACTGCAGAAACCCATGGAAGTGGTACAGTCTAGGGGGTGAAGTACTTCTGTCCACAAAAAAAAAGTGGACCTGGAGGGTGATTGTTTCTAATGATGTTAAGGTGGCTAAGCAGGTAGAAAAGGAGAAGACAAATGCCAGAAGGATGCTTAGGTGCATAGGGACAGGAACTACCAGCAGAAAGAAGGAGGCGATACTGCCTTTGTATAAATCTTTGATGAAACCTCATTTGGAGTATTTTGTGCAATTCGGGAGACCGCACCTTCAAAAGATATAAACACGATGGAGTTGGTGCAGATAGTAACCACCAAGAAGGTCAGTGGTCTTCATCGTAAGACATATAGGGACATACTTAAAGATCTACTATGGATACTTTGGAAGAAAGGCAAGAGAGGGAAGATATGATAGAGAATTTAAATACCTCCTTGGCATAAATGCACAGAAGGAAAGTCTCTAATTTGAAAGAATATTCTGCAACTAGGGCACATAGGATGAAGGTGAATGGGGATATACTCAGGAGTAAGTTGCGGAAATATTTCTTTATGGAAAGAATGATAAATGCATGCAATAGTCTCCCAGTGGAGGTGCTAGAGACAAGGACTGTATCTGAATCCAAGAAAGCATGGGGCAACCACAGAGAATCTCTAAGGGAATATAAGGGACTGTAAACTTTAGTAGTTGGCACGGAAGGGCAAACTGGATAGGCCGTGTGGTATTTATCTGCTGTCATAAATTTCTATATTTCTGTATTACAGGGGCCCTTTAAATTACTCCCACTTTCACATGACATGCCTATTTTTAAAACGTTTTTCACATATTGTTGCTGCTGGAAATGTGCAAAACTTTTAACTGAAGTAATTTGAAAAATTGCTTGCAAAATTTAGCAATGGAATGCAGATGAACCATGGACTCATTTGCTTCTGATAGCTAAATTTCTTAAAAATGGGTATAAAACCATGAATATTTTCATGAATTAATACCTGAGGCTCCTCATCACATGATGTTTGACTTATATTGTATTCATGCAGTCCATTTTTATATTCAGTATTGTGTTTCAGACTGAAAATACATATACAGAGAGAAAAATATATTTTCTTACTAAACAGACAGTGCTGCAGTGAATTTGATCATTTTTATAAATAAGTTAAATATTTAAGAGAGATTCAAAAAGGAAGGGAATTTGAGATTGTTAAGCCTTTAGTGTATAAAGCAGAATGGACAACATGACTGGGACTCTTACAGGAAAATTAGCTCTTACAAACTGGAGTTGTTGTTGTATTTGTGGCCTATGACTTGTCCACAGATGCTATGGAGTTTGGTGGTTTGCTGGCTCACCTGATGAAAGCTTCTCTGTCTAAAGGTTGTTTCCCAAATTCTCCTAAATTAACCGTTATCCGCCCACTTCTCAGGAAGTCAAACCTTGATGCTGATGATTTCAACATCCACTTTTCTGTTTCACTTCTCCCATTTTTTGGCTAAAATAATAGAAAACGTGGTGTTAAACTAGTTTAATGAGTTTTGAAAACAGTGTGCACTCTGCTTGTCAGACAGGATTTAGGAGGGGCCGTGGGCAGAATTGACTTTAATGGCTTTAGCTGACAATTTTCATTTATTTGTTAGAAAGATCAATGGAGGTCTTTTTATTTCTTTGAGATTTAACATCAGCCTTTGATTTGTTAAATCATAGCATCCTATTAGACCAACTGGAGGCACTGGGTGTTAAGGAGAATATACAAGCTGGGTTATCTCTTTCTTATCCATCTACTTTCATTTTGTGACAATCTTTTTTCAGTCTGTGCCCTGTTCAGGGTCTTTGTATATGTCACACTTGTGGATTATCTGTCCTTTTCAATCTGTGTTTGGTTACACTTTCTCGTTGATCGCAGACATTTCAGATGGATTATTTTATGCACACAGACAATATTCAGTTATATCTCCCTTTGGGACCACATTAGGATTTGGAGCTTAAAAATTTGACAGATGTTTGTTCTCAGTCAATGCCTGGCTGAGGGAAAACTGTTTTTGAACATGAGTAGTTCCGAGATATTATGGCTGAGAAAGGATGACACATGGAGAATGGATGTGCTTGGAATGAATGATTAATTGCAATTCCTGGTTCACATCAAGGTGAAGTCTGTTGGTATAATTGTTCACAGCTCCTGATCTATGGAGCTTCAAGTTCAGAAAATCCGGGGTCAGTGCTTTGAGGTAGTTTGCCTTATAAAATTAAAATAAGCTCATGTCTTTTTAATCATGACTTAATTATGGTCAGCGGTTGAAGTTTTGATTTTGACTCACATAGACTATTGTAATAATTTCTTAATGGGAATTCTCTCAAAAAAATCATTTTCTTACTTCTAATACAGATTTTGGAAGCTGGACTATCACAGTATTTCTCCTGTGTTGGTTGCAGCATACCACTGAAGGGTACCTAAAATAGCCATTTTGATATTTAAATGAATCTGGGGCTTAACCACAAGCTACTAGAATAAATGTCTCTGTTGCCAATGTCTCTTCACATCTGGCCTGGTTAGCAGGCCTCCGTGAAATTGCCTTGAGCAGTCTTGGTTTGATGGAATCATTCATATTTGCATGCTTGGGCATTTAGAACTATTTGCCTATTGAGATAACATTGTATGAAGATTATCTGATGTTTGGAAAATATGCAAAGTAAAAACTATTTAGAATGACATTTGCCAGGTAAAAGTTGGAAGTGACAACACCAGTGGTGCGTGATGATATGGACATACCCGTGATTTTATTGCTCTGTTAAATACTTTGTGCTATAATGGCACAAGTCTAGTGGTAGAGGTCAGCACCATGAAATCAGCACCCTGTTGACAGCCAACGGAGACTGGGAAGGAGCAGAGGGAGATTGCTCCTGCCCTGATCACAACTAGACTACCAGGGCAACCCTGGTAAGACCCAGGAGTGGGTCTGGGGAGCCCCCCAGAGGCCTTTTAGTCCCCAGGGTGGGTAAGAGGGGGACAGCCACCTATTATATATGTGTGCTGTCAAGGGGAGTTAATTCTAATGTTGGGGTAGGGACAGGCAGACCTCTATGGGTGCCACTGGCTTACTCCTGTGGCACCAGGGGCCACCACCTCCACTGCACTTGTGCAATTGGCAGCAGCCATGTTGCCTGTTGCTGACCTTCTAACAGCTTGGCTGCTTCTCCTGTAGGTCTGTAACTTGATGAGGAAGACAAAAACCAGACTGCTTGGCCCAAGATTCTGTGTAACATGGTATGCACACCAGATGGTTCTGGTGATCTTAGGGGCCCCAGATTGAGTGTGCACACCATGTTACACAGAATCTTGGGCCAAGCAGTATGGTTTTTGTCTTCCTCACAAGTTACAGACCTACAGGAGAAGCATAGCAGGGGCGTCTGGCAAAGCAATTTCCCATTGCCTTCTTGCTTAGGGTCTTTCCCTAGTAGGCACATGCTGGTTGGTTTAAGCTGCTTGGTACCTCCCTGCTTGGGACCTGGTTAGCTCTATGTCCTTAGTGGAGGTTAGAGCCTTTTAGTAGTTTAACAAGGACAATGAAGCTTCAGCTGTAACCCTCAAGGTTTGAATGGCAGCTCTGTTCTGCTGCAGAATTTACCTCCAAGAGGCTCCTGGAGGGTACCTCGGTGAGACTTCTTTCAGCAGGAGTGAAGCACGTCTGCCTGCCTGAGTGTCCTGTTTGGACTTCATGGACTCCTGTCATAGAAGAACCTGAAAGGAACCTTCTGGGGGTCAATGTGTAAGGCTCCCTGGTGGGTTGGTCCTTTTGATCCACTCCAGGGTCTCTGTTGTCTGTTAAAGGGTGTCCGTACTGAAGCCCTTGGCTTCAGGTATACCTTTCTGGTTCTTTGGATGGCTCCTTTCACTGTGAAACCTAAACTATCCTTTCTTCCATGAGGCTGCTCCTCTCCTTTCTCGTCCTGACTAGATTGTGGTCCTACCTTCCTTTGTAGGGAAGGGTCTTCAAACAGACTCTTTGCTGTGTCTGGTGGATGGTCAGAGGGTGTTGCTTGAGCTCATTGCAACTTCTCATACTTTCCACCAACTGGACCCTCTCCATCCTTGGCACTTATAGAGATGTGCTGGAAAAGGTTGTCCTCTATTGCCCATTCACTCCTGGAGTTTGTTGGGGGCAGGATGTACGCTGCCTAGTAATAACATTCAGGAGTGAGTCACAGTTCATTCCCTGGAGTGCAACCCTCTTGGGTGGAATCCACTTGGGGCCCCCAAAGGACAGTTATAAGGCTTCTGACTTTCATTGATTGCCTTTGGGAGGTTAAGCAGATGACTCCTCTGACAGGTAGTTTGTTTTGTTTGTCATCTTCTTCCCATCCTGGGCCCTGACTGCTTGTGTACATCCCACTTGTTTAGACAGGTCTAACAGGATGATAAGGAAGGAAAGATTTTAATCATACCATATAATCCATTCCTTAAATCTTGCTAGAACAGTCCAGGACCTCCCTAGAAGACTCCTTTTTCAGGTTAGAAAGCCTGCTGCCTTTTGGTCACATAAGGGCCTAGGAGATTCTTTCTGCAGCTGTGGAGGGTTCCAGCTGCTGTTGAAGGTCTAGTCAGCCTTGTGGTCTGACTCCAGTTTTTTCATGGTAAGAGAGCAAAGTACTTGCTCATGCTCTTCATGACATAGATGTTTATGTTTATTAGCATTATCAGATTTTTTTTTCTGATTTTTTTTAGTTTTGCTTATCGCTTGGGAAGTGTCATACTGGCTTATCTCATTGCTGTACCAGAGGATATAGCAAGTGATGACATCACTGAACGTTGCTCAGGTTTACCTCCAGCAGCAGGTAGGGGGACATAAACCACTTGTCTGCCAGGGAGAGATACCAGATGCACCAGTTGAATCTTTACGACTTGCTTTGTCAACCAAAAAAAAAAAAAGATGTAAACCAGCTTAGCATGATTCCCTTGATACCATAACTGTTACAAACAAATATCATAGTCAATGGTATCAAAAGGCAGCTGAAAGATCCAAGAGTATCAAAAGTGAATCTGAGCCACCATCCATACCTCTTCTATGACCGTCACTGAATTATAAGGCCTTTATGCCATATTATGTAATCCACTTTGAATCATTATTGTTATGTAGCAGCATATAAGAATTGGAATTAAATTAAGGTAAAGAAGTGAGGTCTCTGTCCTATGACTTAATGTAAAATCTATTTGATTAGGGTCAAGGAATGCGATGTCATCTAGAATTTGATAAACTTGAGAAGCAGCAGCATGCTCAATCACTTTTCCAAGAAAGGCTGAATTCGCAGTCTGATGGTAATTTTCCACCAGTTGTTTTTTTTTTCAGTAATAGAAGAATAGCAGCATGCTTCAAATGTTCAGGACAAACACCCTCTGAAAAGAACAATTTATAATGTTTTGACTACATTGTTATAGGCAACAGCCATGAGAGACAAGGATTAAATGGACAAGTGGTTGCTCACATTCTTGATACATCTGCACAGTCTTTAAGGCCAAAGGTCCATCAAGCCCAGTATCCTGTTTCCAACAGTGGCCAATCTGGGTCACAAGTACCTGTCCGGTTTCTAAAAGGTAGATTTGATGCTGCTTATCCCAGAGGTAAGCAGTGGATTTCTCTCCAATAATTGCTTATGGACTTTTCCTTCAAGAACTTTATTTATTTATTTTATTTAGACAGTTTTGTATACTGCCTTATCCTTCAATCAAAGCGGTCAACAACACAATTGGGGGATACATTTAACACACAGGGATATGAGACACATACACTAATACTTACAGGGAACATGGGCAATGGAGGGTTAAGTGGCTTGCCCAAGACCACAAGGAGCATCTGTGGGACTAGAAACCCCAGTCCTTCCGGCCCAAGGTTGCTATCCTCTAGTGGGATTTGAACCTCTGACCTTCTCGGCCTGAAGTACCTTGCCCCAACCACTAGGCTACTCCTCCCTCCCTACCTACTTGTCCAAACCTCTTTTAAACCCAGCTAAAGTAACAGCTTTTATGTATTACATCGTCCAGTAATTAATTCCAGAGTTCGATTATGTGTTGAGTGAAAAAATGAAGTGAAAAGGGATTCAGGATATCACTGCTTGACCCAATACAAGCATTGTGGAACCTGTGTCTTTTGGGGAAACTGCTAGATACTTATGACCTAGATTGGCCACTGTTGGAAACAGGATACTGGGCTTGATGGACCTTGGTCTGACCCAGTATGGCATATGTTATGTTCTTATACTATTTCATTTGTATTCGATGCTGCTAAATTTGTTATTATATGAACTGCTCTGATGTAGTTTGAAAAAGGTGGCATATCAAATGTTATAATAAACTAAACAGATTTTATGCATAGAACAAAAAGATCAGCATTGGGTGAGGTGAAGAAAGCATCAATATTTTGGGGGTTATGTGACATTATATATTTTCTTTTTCCTGTCTTGATTTTTATATTGTAAACTATTTTAATGTATATTGCCAACTTTAAGTCACAATGTAAACCGCTTTGACTAAAATGATAAAATGCTATTTAAAAAACCCTGTTAAATAAATATTTCAAAATATCCCTTGGACTAGAAAACGGCTAATCAAATATTGAATGAAGTAAACTAAACTAAGCCTTATTTGTGATTTTCACATGGAATATCACTATAAATCAAGCAGGAGTAATGATAGGTAAACCAAGTCCACAATTTATTCAGAAGAAATCATAATATCCAGACATGTTTGGCAGGATACCTTTGTCAGGGGTATTGATGTCACTACATGAATCTCTACAAAGATCAGCAATAAACACCATAGGCCCGATATTGATCAAGGCTTATTTTCGAAGGACTATGTGCCCTGTCGGTGCATAGCTCTTCCTGCCGACCTCTAACCCGGATATTCAATACTACAGTGACAGCATTGAATATCCGGAGATCACCACTCACATCAGAAGCTGCAGAAGCTAAACGGGCAGCAGCGATATTGCATGCTGCCCGGTTAGCTCCTGCACCTTAAAAATAGGTTTACTGGGCTGTAAACCATGCAAATGCCTTTCGAAAATCAGGCCTCATAAATCCACATATTAAATATAACATGAAGAAAAGTATATGTTCAAATAAATATAAGTCCTTTCAGGATTCCAATTTGTGCAAGCTAAATACTGTAGCTCAATAGAAGCCGATAAGGAAATAAGATTAAAAGTTGGGTAAAAAACAGATGACATGAGAAGCTACAAAAGTGATCCTTAAAACACAATAAAAAGTATAGTACAGTACCTTGGTGAACCATTAAAAGTAATGACTTGCACTTGAAAAAGGCCTTAAGAATACGTTGTTTACATTCTATTGATGTCAAGGTTACTACCAACGTGGTCACAAGATAAACATATTTCCGGATGTCTCACGTAGTACCCAACTTAGGAGGAGGCTTTTTCTAGCGTTAAAGCCTCGAGTCCTTAAGCTGGGTGCTACTTTCTTTCTTCGATTCCCTTGCAAGTGTGTTGTAAATTATGAGGGTGCTGTTTTTATTTTTTCTGATGTTACTCATCTAGAGAAGTTTGTTTTGGAACGGCAGGGCTCTGTTGAGGTTAGTCGGGATGAGTGAATAAGTAGTATATGCCTCTGTGTTATGGGTTTGTTTTAACCTTGATTTCATGATTTTATTTCCTTGTATCTAATTCACATCTGGATCCCCGTGATGTGGACTTAATCATATTATGTTTCTGATTGTATTGATATATTTCTTTGTATTGTTTCTGATTGTCTTGAAATATTGACTTCATAAGATATGTATGTTAAAACCTCAATAAAAAAAAAAAAGTAATGACTACTTTAAATCAAAAATATATCTATAAAGCAGTGCACCAACTAAGAAAAAATAAATAATAAATACTACAACATGTGTTACATCCTAAAATGTGAGAGCCACATGTCTAATGGTAATAAGAAATAGTATATGTATGTATATTTGGGGGTTGCTTTTGCAGCTTCTCACTTCACTCTTTTTTTACCCATGATAAACTCTCCTATGAGGGGCATTCCGTGCTGCGAATAGCGGGGTTGGATGTTCGGGCTGGACATCCAACCTGCCCTCAGATCCCAGCCCTGATTCCACTGTCAGCACTCCCCGCACGTACTGATAATTTGTGCAGTGAGTGCTGGATGTGGGCAGGAAGGGTGGTGCTGGGGCAGAGCGGGGGCAGAGCGGGGGCAGAATGGGGGTGTGGTCAGGCACTAGGACGTACAGAGGTTATTTAGGACAGGTCTCTGTACGCACCCCAACACCGAGATGGCTGTTTGGCTTATTCCACCCCTATGGTGGAATATAAATGCCGGGCACGGCAGTGTTTGTGGGTTTCGGCCCCCCCAACCACATCATGACACCACGGTGCAACACCCGCTGCACGTCTTGGGGATCCACGCTGAGGGTCAGTTGGCAGTGTGCTGGGACCGCTCTTGCTCTGGCCATTCTATGACTCCAGCTGGACGTGCCTGTGCCATGGTGATGGGATGCCACTGCACCAGCACACCAGCCAGAGTATTGTGTGGTGGGGATGGGCAGCCTCCAGGATATGTCCCTCCAGGGCCCTCTATCTGCCTGATTTCTCAGTCGTGGGTACGTATAGTTCCCGCAGTTGCGGAATTGGGTAAAACTTGGCCCCATTCAAATTGTAGGCATCCCCATGACCCGGGTGTGCACCTTTTGGAAACAGCTGCCATGCATCTAAGCTCCTTTCCCTTACTTTCTCATACAACCTTAAGCTTTGATCTTCTGCTCCCATTCATCACCATGGTCACTGCCTTGACCTTGTTTTCTTTTCTAATTGTTTAGCCTCTAATTTCCATACCTCAGTTCTTCCCTTATCTGACCACAATCTGTTAGGCTTCATTCTTAATCACTCCCTGCATCAATCTTGCCCAGTCTCTGCCTATCTTTTTAAGAATCTTCATGCTATCGATCCACTGACTTTTTCTGCTACTGTCTCATCACCTCTTTCTTCCACTTTCTCCTCTAAATCTGTTGATGAGGCTATAAATTCCTATAATACTGCTCTCTCCTCTGCTCTGAATACTCTTGCTCCACCCATACCATGTCCTGTGAGGCGCACTTCATCTCAGTCCTGGCTAGCTTCAACTACCCCCTACCTTCACTCCTGTGCCCGCTCAGCTGAGCACACTTGGCTCAAATCCCATTCCCTTTCTGACTTTCTTCATTTCAAATTCATGCTTACTTCTTTAAAGTCTGCCATTGCTCTCGCCAAGCAAAACCTTTTTGTCCATTTGACTAGCTCTCTTACCTCTGACCCCCACCATCTCTTTCCAATGCTCAATTCTCTCCTTAAGGCGCCTCCTCCTCCAATCCCTCCTTCTGTTTCTGCCCAAACCCTAGCCAACTATTTCCATGACAAAATCCATAAGATTACACTCCAATCTCCTACTAAATCTTCTTCACCCCTCCTTCCCCCTCTTCAATACAAACTTTTCCCCTCAACCTCTATCACTCTTTCATTCTTTTCTAAGCTCTCCGATGTAGAAACCTCTCGTCTTCTTTCCTTCTCTAAACTCACAACCTATGCCTCTGATCCTATCCCCACCTATCTCCTTAACTCCATCTCCTCCTCCGTCATCCCTTTCATCTCACATATTCTCAGCCTTTCACTCTCTACTGCAACTTTCCCTGCAGCCCTCAACCATGCTGTGATTACACCTCTCCTTAAGAAACCTTCACTTGACCCTACTTGTCCTTCTAATTATTGACCCATCTCCCTCCCCTTCATTTCTAAACTTCCTGAACATGTCTTTCTGTGCTGCTGCCCCGCCAGCAGGATCTGCCCTCCCAGCTCTTGTTCAATTCTTATCCATTGCGGCCCACTTTCCTCCTTCTCCCAGTCTAGCAACCCACTTAACATTGTGCTTACATAGTACCCTTTCAAACTCTGTACTCCTAACCTACCTTCTTTACGGGGTTGCATCAAAATGGCTTTTGCAACCCTTGGTGAACATCTGTGCCATATGAAGTCAAAGATTCTTTTCTGCCATGTGCATAAGATTTCATCCAATATCACTATTGGGAGAGTCATGAACAAAAAGAGCAGTCAGGGCAAGATCTTCATTTTAATTATTGCTATCCTACCAATGCAAGACAAGGATACTCTTTCCCACCTTTCCAGATCACTTCTTATGGCCACCCATAGCTTCTTGTGGTTAAGAGGGTATAGTTTCTACCACTTTGCACCTACTTGTTTACCTAGATACCTAATGGATTGTTTTGACCAGCAAAAAAGGAAGGCCTCTCACAAATGCCCTTCCAGGTCCTCCTCCAAGGCAACACCCAAGATCTCTGTTTTGGTCATATTCATCTTATATCCTGAAAAATGGCTATATTTAGCTATTTCTTGCATGAGGTCTGGCAAAGAGGACAGCAGTGATGTCAGAGTATAAATAACATCATCTGCAAATAATCCAATCTTGTATTCCTCAGCTTCTTCTTTAACTCCTCGTATATCTCTATTCTCTCTTACTTTCTCAGCTAAGGGTTCAATCACTAGAGCAAATAGTAATGGTGCCCCTGTTTAGCTGGATCTTCTCTGAATATAAGCTGTTTACCCTTATTCTGGCAGTCAGTTCTGCATATAGGGCCTTCATCCACCCTATAAATTTGGATCCCAGTCCTATTCTCTCCAGCACCTTCAGCAGAAAATCCCACTCTACCCGATCAAATGCTTTTTCCGCATCTACCGCCACCAAAATCATGTTCTCCTTTGCAACACGGGACTTCCAGATCATATTCAACAATTTATGGATGTTATCCCTCACCTGGCAACCTGGTATAAATCCCACCTGATCCTCTTTAATTATCCTTGCTATCAACCCCTGTAGTCTATTTGCCAAGACTTTAGCATCTAAATTTATCAGTGAAATGGGTCTATATGATCCACATACTGAAGTGTCTTTTCCAGGTTTAGGTATAGCACAGTTACTTACCTGTAACAGGTGATCTCTGGGAACAGCAGGAATTAGTCCTCACATATGGGTACGTCGGTACCGACGGAGCCTGCGTGGGAATGCTCCCCAGCTTCCCAGGATGAAAGCTTTTGGGGCATCCCACAGCGCATGCGCGCTGCCTTCCCACCTTTCCTACATACTCTCCTCAGTTCAAGTTTAAAGCTGAGACAATAGAGAGAGAGAGTAAAGGAAAGACAAGAGAGAGAGATACAACTCCTAGGGGAGGTGGGTGGGTTGTGAGGACTAATTCCTGCTGTTCCCAGAGATCACCTGTTACAGGTAAGTAACTGTGCTATCTCCAGGAACAAGCAGGAATAAGTCCTCACATATGGGGACTCCCTAGCTAAGATGCCTGGGAGATCCCCAAGGGTATGAGACCCTGAAGGGTTCCTCGTCTTCCTATGGATCTCAGGCATCCATCCAGGGAAGGAGGGCAGGAGTTGTTCAAGAATGGAACAGGTGTCTGAGGACAGCCTGACCAAACAAGGCATCCCGGCGGGAGTCCTTGTCCAAACAGTAATGGGCTATGAAGGTATGAACCGAGGCCCAGGTGGCTGCTCGACAGATCTGATCGATGGACACAGAATGAAGATGAGCCATAGAGGTGGCCATGGCCCTCACATTGTGAGCTGTAACATGGCCCTCCAGAGAAAGGTTTGTACTCTGGTAAGCAAAAGAAATACACTGAGCAATCCAATTGGACAGTGTTCTTTTAGAGACTGGAAGTCCTAAATGAGAAGGATCAAAAACAACAAAAAGCTGGGAAGACTTTCTATGTTGCTGTGTCCTGTGCAAGTAAAAAGCAAGTACTCTTTTACAATCTAGAGTATGGAGGTTCCTCTCTGCAGTGGATGCATGAGGAGCTGGAAAAAAGACAGGTAAATATACCTCTTGATTAAGATGAAAAGGTGAGATCACTTTAGGCATAAAGTGAGGATTTGTCCTAAGGACTACCTTGTCATGATGGAACCTTGTATAAGGTGGATTAGCCACTAAGGCCTGCAGTTCACTGATGCGGCAAGCAGAAGTGACTGCAATAAGGAAAATAACCTTCCAGGAAAGAAATTTCAAGGAGGTAGTGGCTAAGGGTTCAAAAGGTGGCTTCATAAGCTGACCAAGAACCAAATTTAAATCCCATGCCACCGGAGGAGGTCGAGTGGGAGGTTTAGTTAAAGTTAGGCCTCTCATAAATCTTGCAATAAGAGGATGAGAGGAAACAGGTTGTCCATTGATAGGCTTAAGGGATGCTGCAATAGCACTTAAATGGACCCTTACTGAATTCGTCTTAAGGCCTGCATTGGAAAGATGCAGGAGATATTCTAATAGAGAATTCAGAGGAAGTGCCAGAGGGTCAAGACCCTTTTGAGCACACCAAATGGAAAATCTTTTCCATTTAAAAGCATAGGAACGCCTAGTGGAAGGTTTCCTGGAAGCATGGAGGATATCCTTCACTTGCTGCGAAAGATTGAAGTCTTGAAGGTCTAGGCCTTCAGTAACCGAGCTCTGAGGTGAAGGGACTTTGGGTTTGGCTGCCACAAAGTCCCCTCCTCCTGAGACAGAAGGTCTGGAGCAGCTCCCAAGTCCAGGGAGGGGGCTTGGGAGAGATGCAGAAGTAGAGGATACCACACCTGGCGTGGCCAGTGTGGAGCTATGAGGATCATGGATCCTTGATCCCTCTGAAGTTTGAACAGAGTCTTGGGAATCAAAGGAATGGGTGGAAAGGCATACAGGAAGTCCTGACCCCAATGAAGGAGGAAGGCATCCTTGGCCTGAACTCCCGGACACGGAATTCTGGAACAGAACCGGGGAAGTTTGGCATTCCACGGACTTGCAAAGAGGTCTATGTCCGGGGTACCCCATTCCTGGAAGATTCTGAGTACCTGATCCATGTGCAGGGACCATTCGTGTGGAAGCAGAACTCGACTGAGTCTGTCTGCCCAAGAGTTTTGAATTCCTGGGAGGTATACTGCCAGGAGATGGATTTGATGCTCTCTGGCGAAGGCCCATAATCTTAGAGCTTCGTTGCAAAGCAACAGAGAGCCAGTTCCTCCTTGCTTGTTTATGTAAAACATGGCTACCTGATTGTCCGTATGAATGAGGACTGTCTGGTAGCTGAGGAGAGTATGAAAGACTTTGAGAGCTAGGAACACTGCTCGAAGTTCCAAGAGGTTGATATGAATGGAGGTCTCCTGTGGGGACCATGTGCCTTGGGTGGATAGGTCCTGTAGATGAGCTCCCCAGCCTGTTTGGGAGGCATCTGTTGTGAGGATTGCTTGGGGTAACAAAGGTTGGAAGGGGGACCCCAGCAATAGATTTTGAGTGGACATCCACCATTGGAGAGACCAAAAGAGACGTTTGGAATTTGCTATTTGGTCTGAGAGAGCTCCTGAAGCTTGAGTCCACTGGGTGGACAAAGTCCACTGAGCTGCTCTCATGTGTAGGCGAGCATAGGGCACCACATGTACTGTGGAAGCCATGTGGCCGAGTAGTTGTAGCATCTCCCGGGCAGTTAAGTGGTTCTTTGACTGAATCTGGGAGGCTAACTGCACTAGACGTTGGCAACGAGCCTGGGGAAGATAGGCTCTTGCAGTAGTGGTGTCCAACCAGGCCCCTATGAATTCTAGGCACTGAGTAGGGGTGAGCTGAGACTTTGGGAGGTTTACCACAAGTCCCAGATACTGCAGAATGCGCCTGGTGCTGTCCAGGGAAATTTGGGCTTCTGACTGAGATGGAGCTCGGATGAGCCAGTCGTCCAGATATGGGAAGACAAAGATTCCCAGAGTGCGTAGGAATGCAGCAACTATTGCCATGCATTTGGTGACTCTTGGAGCAGAGGCCAGACCAAAAGGAAGGACTCTGTATTGGTAAGGTTTTCCCTGGAACAGAAAACGTAGGAATTTTCTGTGGGATGGATGGATGAGTATATGAGTGTACGCATCTTTGAGATCTAGAGAACAAAGCCAATCCTGACTCTGTAGGTATGGAAGGAGAGTGCCTAAAGAAAGTATCTTGAACTTCTCCTTGCATAGAAATTTGTTCAATTCTCTGAGATCTAGAATGGGTCTGTATCCCCCTGTTTTCTTTGGAATGAGAAAGTAGGGGGAGTAAAACCCTGACCCTTGTTGAAGAAGGGGAACTTCTTCTATGGCCCCCTGGGCCAGAAGGGAGGTTACCTCCTGATCCAGAAGGTCGAGGAGAGATGTGGGAGAATTGAAACGTCTCACCATGGTGTAGGGAGGAAGGTCTAAGAAATGAAGTTTGTAGCCCTCTCTGATGATGGAGAGGGTCCACTGCTCTGATGTGATTTGCTCCCATCTGGGAGCAAAATGAGCTAACCTTTCTGGAATGGTGAGAAGTTCTGGCTGTTGTAGAGCCAGAAAGGTTAAGTTCTCTAGTGTCAAGTCAAAAACCCTGAGGGGCTTGGGACTGCTGGGTTGCAGCAGCCCCTGCAGGCTTAGGCCTGGCCTGTTTAGGTTGCTGACGCTTAGTAGCAAAGCGACCTGTAGAAGACTGTTGACCAGAAGTGGAAGGAAATCTGCCCTTCTTGTAAAAAGACTTTTTAAAAGATTTTTTCTTGGCCGGAGTGGAGGTAGACTTAGAAAGTCTATCCAGAGCAGCATTTTCTGCATCCATTTGAGTGGCTTTAATTTGCCACTCCTTGCCAAATAGGTTTTCACCTGTACAGGGCAGATTTCCTAAACCATCTTGAACCCAGGGTTCTAGATCAGAAGCCTGGAGACAAGCAATTCTACGAGCAGCTATAGCAATGCCTGAGGCTCTGCTGGCACCCTCAAAAGAATCAAAGGCTGCCCTGTTGGAAAACTTTGAAATGTCTTGAGTATGCTTAAGCCAAAGAAGGAATTCATCCCTTTTATCTTCTGGAATAAAGGGGAGCAAGTTGTGCAGCTTTTCTGCAACCTCCTTCAGAAACATACCCATATAAAGGCTGTATGAATTGATTCTGGCAATAAGCATGCTAGCATGGAAGATTTTCCTACCAAAAGCATCCAAGGTCCTGCATTCTCTTCCTGGAGGAGTAGAAGAGTGTCTTTTGGTACTCTTTATCCTCTTCATAGCTGACTGCACCACAATGGAGTGGTGAGGAAGCTGAGTTTTTAGAAAACCAGGAGAAGGAGGGACACGGTACATAGTGTCCAATCTACGAGAATGAGGAGAAAGGGTGAGAGGAGTCTCCCACAATTCAATCAAATGTTCTTGAATAATTTCATGAATTGGCAAGGTGACTGCCTCTCTGGGAACCTTAGAGTATCCCAAAATATCTAATTTTTTTTCTCTAGGTTCTTTTTCAGAGGTTACTGAAATAGAGAGTCCTTTAGCTACTTCTATTATGAAGTCTTGAAAGGACAAATCCTCTGGAGGAGACATTCTCCTTTTTGGAGAAGAAGGCTCCTCAGGAAGGGTGACAGATACTTCAGGGGACTCATCCGATGACTCAGAATCATCAGAAGAATCGAAGTATCGTCTGCCCGATTCCAAAGATTGATAGGCGTATCGATCGGTACCGATATCGGGTGTCCCCGGTACCGGGTCGGTACCGAGAGAGCCCAGGACAGGCAGCCAGTACCGGTATCGAGGTTGGTACCGGTACCGGCGTCGGTATCGACAACAGGGCTTGTTGCGGTACCGACGGCGTCACAGCCTTGATGAAAGCCAGTATGGCCTGCTGCATGGATTGCACAGTGTGATCCATGGACGCCACGACTGCCTGGATGTCGGTACCGGGAGATTGTGCCGGTACCCCAGAGCAGTCTAACAGGTGATCGGTCGAGGCCGTGCCATCGATGTCAACCTGTAACCCCATAGGAGGAGCTTTGGAAGCCGGAGCTTCCCGCCGGGGTTGTTTGGCTGGGGCAGGATCCTCAAGGGCAAGCCCAGAGGCATCTCGATACTTGGAGGGAGATTTGCCCTTCGAGGACCTGCTAAAAGTATGTTTGGTTACCTGAGACCCATCAGGAGAGGAAGACCTGGAAGATGTCGATGCCACCACTGGTGCATCCGTGGGAAACAGCACTTGGAGCTTGGCTGCTCGGTTCTGTAACCCCCGTTTAGACATTAGGGAACAGGACTGGCAATCCGGAACGGAGTGCTCAGGCCCCAAACATTTAAGACACCATTCATGGGTGTCTGTAACAGAAATTGTACCGCTACACTTAGTGCATTTTTTAAAACCAGAGGCTGGTTTTTCCATGAAGGAAAGTTTCTTGTGGGCCTGGAGGCCTAAGAAGAAAAATACACCAAGTGAGGAAAAATATTATTTTTTAGTTATTTTTTTTAGAAGAAAAGAAAAGAAAAAGACCGGCGGTACCGGTCCGGCGTCGGGGAAGGCAGACAAGCGACCAAAGAAATAAATTAAAATAAAGAACTTCTTCAGCGGTGACAGGAACACGACCTGCTGGCTCCGCGGAAAAGAAGAACTGAGGAGAGTTGGTAGGAAAGGCGGGAAGGCAGCGCGCATGCGCTGTGGGATGCCCCAAAAGCTTTCATCCTGGGAAGCTGGGGAGCATTCCCGCGCAGGCTCCATCGGTACCGACGTACCCATATGTGAGGACTTATTCCTGCTTGTTCCTGGAGATCACCGTAATTTCTGCCTCTGCCATCGAGTGTGGTACCTTCCCTCTGTCCAACGTACCGTTAAAAACGCATACCATACAATCTACCAACTGTTCCTGAAATTTCTGGTAGAAGATGGCCGTATAGCCATCTAACCTCAATATCTTTTCTTTTTTCATACTACGTATGGTATTGCAAATTACTTCTCTGGTAATTGCTCTCTCTAATTTTTCCATCACTTTTGAAGATAGTCTCATCATGCTATCTTGCAGGTATTTCTTAATATCTGCCTTGCTTGCTCTCAGTTCACTGCTATAAATTCTTGATAGAATTTACAAAAGATGATACTGCAGCAGAGATGTGCCAATCAATATCTGGCATATTGAAATCCCCCTATCAGTAGCACTTCCCCTTTCCTGGCAATCATGTGTATGTCTTCTATTAAATCCCCATCCACCTCTTCTCCCTGTGACAGAGGTCTGTATAGCATGCCAATGCAAATGGATTTCTCTTTCCTCTTTCTAGTTTAACCCACAGTGCCTCCTCTCTCTCTTTTAGGCCCTGCATTTCCATAGCTTTAATAGTATTTTTTATATATAGTGCCACTCCTCCTCCCCTTCTTCCTACCCTGTCCTTTCTGAATATATTATAGCCTGGTAAAGTTACATTCCAGTCATGGTTCTCCGTGAACCATGTCCCTGTTACCACCACTAAATTCCAGTCAGCCTCTCCCATTAAATCCTCAACATCTGGGATCTCATTTCCCATGCTATGGGCATTTATACACACTGCTGTCCATATGTTATCCCTTTAACCCATTTCCATAAAGGTATTTAATGTTTCACTTATCTGGGGGCTTTCTTCACCCATCCCAATGAATCTAGTTTAAAGCCCACTTCAGTGGGTTAGCCAGTCTACTACTGAAAACATGTTGACCCTTCTTGGATAGATGGACGCTATCTCTGCTCTGAAACCCTTGGAACAGCATCCTATGGTCCAGGAAACCAAATCACCCTTATTTCAATCAAAACCCCATGAACCATCATCCCCCAAATTTTTAAATACATCATATTTCTTTACCCATTCCCCACTCCCCTTCCCCCCCATCATCAGACTTCTTCCCCTTCCAAAACTATTCATCCAACTGTATTATTAAGAAGTCCAATTGGGGCATTCAACTTTGCAAAGTATACTCTATCACTAATCATGTCCACATTCAGGTCTCTTTGAATGTTTTTGCCACTGTTCAGGTCTCTTCCTCTCCTTCCCCAATGTTACTTTTTGCCACTGTTCCCTTCGGGGTGGCATGGATTCAACCTCCAGTTCTGGAATGGTAATACCGTCCACTCTAAGGTCCCGCAGCTCACATACCACCTCTGATGGTGCCATCATTTTTTTTTAATCCCATTGACTGTAAATGCTAGTCTGGCCAGGTATAGCCATCAGTATCTGCACTGTCTCTGTCTAAGAGCCACTGTTACTAGATGAAACACTCTTCTTCTCGCCAAAGTGGTTGAGGATAGGCCAGTATATATTGACATACTACATCCTTTTCAATCCATTTTAGCCGGTCCCCTCATTTTCTGTTTGACTGTGGTTTTTTTAATCTCATACTCATATAAGCACAGTATAATATCTCTCAGCCTTTGTTCATTTAGTGGCCTACTGCTCTACGTGCCCTTTCAATATTCACCAGTTGAAAACAGGCTCCGGTTTCTCCCATGTCCAAAATGGCCAAGCACACCACCTGTGCTACTCTTGTAGCATTGCCATACTTTGCCTTCTCCAGTATCTCTTGGATATTAAATCTTCTAATTTGAATTCCATCTCTGTCTTCTCAAAAGCCAGCTCTTGCAAAATTCTGTGCACTTCATCCATTTCCTCTGGTGCAGAATCTATCCTTTCTTCACAATCTGCAACCCTGAGGCCTAACTCTGCTACCTCAGTGTGCAGCTCTTTAACAAGGCCCCCAATCCCATTCTTCACATCGATCAGCTCCTTCTTAGGGTCTAAGATCTAATTCCACATGTCTGCTCGAGTGGGAGGCTGAGACACATCTTCTGTACACTGCTCCTCCAGTCCTGTGGTTGTTTGTACCACTCCCCCTCCTTGGGTTGTACCTGCCATTTTCTGCACCTCGCAGGCTTCCCCTTACTTGCCGGGATAATGTAATCTTGCAAATCCATAGTTTTCCGGCAGGTAGCCATCCCCACCTGCATTTCACCATGGTCACCGCTCATCCATACTTCCCCAGATGCTTTTTATGGGGTACTGGGGGTGTTTTATGCTTTTTTTATGCAGTTAGGATGGAGATCTTCTTCGGCCGTACATCCACATGGGTGATGTTACTTCCTCCCTCCAGATCCAGATATGATGCCCCCGCTAACTGGTCCTCTCCCTTGAATCATCTCCTCCTCCACTCTTTCAGGAATTCCATGGCCACAAAGAATTTCAAATACAGTTCAAATACAGAGGCCATGAAGTGAGGTCCACCAATCCCACAGCAGGTCCCTCCACCCTGTTGGCCACTCAGAGTCCTAACTAGGTGATCCCTGGTGGTCTTTGTGGTGAATGGGGCAGCAGTGGTCCCTGTTCACGCCTGCTCCAGCTGCCCTCAAAATTGCACTTACTCAGCAACAGCATGTGCTAGTCTCATGGCCTCTAGCAGTAGTAGGGTGAGACTAGCATGTGGCATTATCGGTGCCATTTTGAGGAGGTAAAACTAGAGGGAAACTGCTAAATTTATTCAGCATAATACAACTAAGGTTCACCCAGGTAGGACCTCGGGTGGCCGGCAGGGTAGAGGGAGGATATGGGTAGGCCTTGGAAAGAGAGGCCTACTCTGGGTTGGTTGGCCTTGCTTCTGGCCTCCATGGTTGGCATGCTTTCTGGCTATGAAGGTCCTGGAGGGGGCCCAATTCAGGAGGGACCCTAATTGGTGGGGGGGGGGGGGGTCTGATTGTGGGAGGGGACTGGTTCATGGGGAGAGTCCTAATTGCATGGAGGGGTGGGAGCACCCTGTCTGAATTCCCTGCCTCGACAAGTAGCATGAGTGCTCCCGCGTTACCTCCCAAGGCAGGCAACATGGAGCCCATGCAGTAAGTGTGTGCTCTTTATGTTAAATACAGGGCAGATGCTGGGTATGCCCCCTATATTTACCACACAGGCTTTGCACTTAGTTGGTGTTTTATCTGCCAGAAAACCCAAAGTAAATGCAAAACCTTACTAAATAAAGAAACAATATTGGGCTGATATTATAATGCCAGGTTGGCCCAGGGACAGAGTTTGGGCAGAGATATTGGAATGTTATTCAGATAAGTTCTCCAGATAAATTTAGGAAATCTGAAAGGTCATCCTAAATTTATTCAGATAGTTGCAATATTAAGCCCGCACTATCTGGATATGGCTGACAGTCAGCCCTGAATTTATTATTTAACAGCTAATGGCAATGAATGGCAACCACTGATGCTGAATATTAGCCCATACATGACCGCACAATAATGTATATTATGAGACAAAAAAAATACCACAAGAGCTGTAGATACGATATATCTATTAGGTTAAAAAATGTAGTGAGAACTATCTTTCACTCACTCTACAAAATAACACCATTCAACTCACAAACTCAATCGGAGGGTCAAGATATTGGCGGGCCTCAGAACTGGGAGGGGGTGGGGGCATGGCCCACTGCCAGAAATCACTCTGGCTTGTGCAGACTCATGCCAACAATCCCCCAACCTGTCATTCACGGGCACATAAGTAGTTTTGTATTTTTAAATGCATGGATTGTGTTTGCTGTTACATGATTCCTCAAGTAACCCCTCTTTAAGAAATACCAGCGAAACAAAAGTTGATTGTCGTGTCCTACAGTTTTGGCTCTTCGGAGGCTCAGGGGATTTATCTTCTCATAACTAAGTGGTTTTGGGTGGTTTAAATGCATTTAAAAAGACAAAACTATTTACGTGCCAGTGAATGGGGATTGTTGACATGAGTCTGCACAAGCCAGAGTGATTCCCAGCAGTGAGGCCCGCCATTATCCTGACCCTCCGATTGAGTTTGTGAGTTGAATAGTGTAATGTTGTAGAGTGAGTGAAAGATAGTTCTCACTATGTTTTTTAATCTACTCATAGATATGAAGATCGATCCTAGAAGAGGCACATCCATGCCGTCTGGACAGCCCTGACCAGGATGGGCCCATTAGGTCCCGAATCTGCACTGTGGGAACAAGACGGCCCTGCAGGTGCAGGATCAGGTCCTGGGAGAAGGCAAAGCATGCCCCAGCATCGCTTTGTGGACGTTCTCCCCATGACACAACCTGCCCACTGCCTTGGAGTGCCCCTTTTCCCCACCACCTGACCCTAATGGGGGCAGCCAGGGCCTGGATTGGGCAGCGGGGACTCACCCTGCTTGCCGCCATTGCTACTGGGGGGGGGGGAGGCTGGCTGGCCAGCCAGTCGACCAATCCAGAGGGGCTGCCAGCGCTTATTCTACCTCTGAGGTGGAATAAGCTGGCTGTTCCCCCGGCGATCCCCGGACGTACAGGGCCATGATCGTAATTGCATAATTGGCCCTGTACATCTGGGGGTTGGTCCCACTCATGCTTCACCTACTCTCTGCCCCTTGCTGCCCCATCCCCCACAGGATGAACAGCAACTTTGTGCGTGCAGGGGGGCCAGAGGTGGTATACAGTGAAGGTGGGACGTCGAGCCCCGCTTTTCGCCTTCCTTGATTGAGCTCATATTGCATCTACAGCTCTTGTGTTATTATTGTGTTTATCTGTAGTCTGTGTCGACTTTATTTTTGTTTGTGGCTACAAAAGTTTAAATAAAACAGTTCAGTATTTTAACAATGAGGTAGAACACTGTGCTAAAATAAATCTCACTATTAAAATATGTTTTATCCAAAATAGAGCCGAAATTTAGGATGTTCTTCCAATCAAAAAAAACTAGAGAAGGCTCTGTCTTTTGAGAAAAAGCCCCAACTGTTTGACATACAGTAGGTCCCTATCAACATTCAGGATCAAAACCTGTAGTTATTAATCTGAATCAGTGTCCAGATAAGGGTGTCAGTGTGATTAAAATCCTAGTGATTGATACTTAACCCAGGAAAAAGAATAGTCTGATTGGTTCTCCTTCCATAGCAGGACCTCCACCGAAACTGTATGATACTGTAATTAGTTTTGCTATCAAAGTGGGCAATTCTTTTTGACAGCTCATATTTCTTCAGCTGTTCAATTGTGATTTTCCAAAGTAATTTGACTAAGGTAACATTACAATAAGGTAACAATAGGAGGGGTGGCCTGCATGGAGCAACGGGTGCACCTACTCTTGCCGTATATTTGCTGGGCAGACTGGATGGACCATGCTGGTCTTTATCTGCCGTCATTTACTATGTTACTATGTTAACTTTAGTTATCAGCAAGTTGGAAGTCACTGTACCGTGGTTTTTCTAAGAATAATCTACATTGGTTACAACTTACTGAAAACTTAACGGCATAAGTTCTGATGGCTGACTATTAGGACCAAATTCAAAATTCCCAGCTCAGTTTTTAGGTGATTTCATAGAGGAATGCAGGGATCCAGCATGACATTTCAGCTCTTCTCAAGAAGAGCTCTTAGAGTAATCTTCTTTTGTTGAAGGCCCAATAGCAAGTTACTGTCTATAGTTATGGAGGATGTAAACTTTAGAAACAGCTACTGTTTGAATTGAGGGAGGAGAATAGTTACCAAATGTTTAGTTAAAAACTGAAATGCTAAATGTATGAGTCACGTGGAAAGGGATATTGAGTGACACTACCAAGATAGCATGTTGGATATTTCCGCTTGACTGCCTCAGCAGTGTCCGTATAGCGCCGAGGTGCTGTGTGAGCATGGCAGAGGTGCTGTTTGACCAAGGCATGGGAGCTCTGTGAGCGGGTCAGGGGTGCTTTGTGAGCAGGGCAGGGGTGCTGTGTGAGTGGGATAGAGGTGCTGTGTGAGTGGGATAGAGGTGATGTGTGAGCGGGGCAGGGGTGCTCTGTGAGCGGGGCAGGGGTGCTGTGTGAGTGGGATAGAGGTTCTGTGTGAGCGGGGCAGGGGTGCTCTGTGAGCGGGGTAGGGGTGCTGTGTGAGTGGGATAGAGGTTCTGTGTGAGCGGGGTAGAGGTGCTCTGTGAGTGGGATAGGGGTGCTGCATGAGTGGGGCAGGGGTGCTCTGTGAGCGGGGTAGGGGTGCTCTGTGAGCAGGATAGAGGTGCTGTGCGAGTGGGGCAGGGGTGTTGTGTGAGTGGGACAGAGGTGCTCTGTGAGGGGTAGGGGTGCTCTATGAGAAGGGCAGAGATACTGTGTGAGCAGGGCAGGGGAGCTCTGTGAGCGGGATAGGGGTGCTGTGTGAGTAGGATAGAGGTGCTGTGTGAGCGGGACAGAGGTGCTCTGAAAGAGGGGTAGGGGTGCTCTGTGAGCGGGATATAGGTGCTTTGTGAGCAGGGCAGAGGTGCTGTGTGAGAGGGACAGAGGTGCTCTGTGAGCGGGGTAGGGGTGCTCTGTGAGAAGGATAGAGGTGCTGTGTGAGTGGGGCAGGGGTGCTGTGTGAGTGGGATAGAGGTGCTGTGTGAGAGGGACAGAGGTGCTCTGTGAGCGGGGTAGGGGTGCTCTGTGAGAAGGATAGAGGTGCTGTGTGAGTGGGGCAGAGGTGCTGTGTGAGAGGAACAGAGGTGCTCTGTGAGCGGGATAGAGGTGCTCAGTGAGCAGGACAGACGTGCTGTGCGAGAAGGATAGAGGTGCTGTGTGAGTGGGACAGGGGTGCTGTGTGAGTGGGGCCGAGTTAGAGTCAGCTCTCATCCAGATAGCGATGATCTTTGGCACCACTATTCATATAATAATCCACATTATTTAGGACAGCAAACAAACTGACCTAAGTGCAATACAGATTGCCCAGCTGGATAGTGGCTGCATATAGCGGATAGCGTTAGGGCTGATGGCTAAATCTAGATGAAGTATTCACTACCAGTATCCAAATACTGGCAGCTGCTGAACATCCAGATTACACTTAACCACAGCAGCTGGTGTTTAAAAAAATAAAGCTAACTGCTGCCATTAAATTATGAACCAATAGCTTTTTTTTTTCTGGTATCCGTTTTCAGAGGAGATTGGCTGAGGAGAGCGGCAGAATGTCAAAGAATGCAGCGTCCATTGCAGCAGGCAGCTTATGGCCTAGGATTAAAGGGGAGCTATGCGTAATGGTTTCTCCTGTTAGGCAGCTGGCATCTGCATTCAGAGGGGTTGATCAGATAGCAAATAGCTAGTGCAGCATCGGGCTTGGCAAAGACTTCCAAACGAGAAATTAAAATTCAAATCCTGGCATGCCCAGGCTCCAGCATGCATGTCTGGTTTACCTATGTGCACGCTTCCGTTTTCATAAGATCTGACAGGATATTGTTCATAGGCATCTGTTCATAGATATCTGTGAAGTGTAAGATTAAAATCAGTCATTCATATTTTGGTATCCAAAAATGAGACACTTGCTCACATATACACAGTTCCAATATTTTGTTTTGAGATGTCACAATTAAGGAAAATGATAGGATGGAAGGATTTTAAAATATCAGTGGCGGAAATTGCAGGTTGTACAGAACACTGTGGCTAGGGTAATCGCAGGGTGGTCTAATGTGATTCAGTGGCAGATATCTTGGCCCAATTTCATTGGCTCCCTATAGAACAGCATAGTGTATTTAAGTTATTGTTGATGACCTTCAAGACGTTGAGAAATCTAGAGCCAGCTTTTTTGCGGGAAGAGCTTGCATGGTATTGTCCTGAAAAGGAGTTGCGGTACAGTCAGCATATGCGATTGGTAGTCCCAGGCCTTTGGCAAGTGCGGCAGAAGAAAAGGAGAGAGAGGCAGAACAAACTCTCCCAGAGGTTGAGGGAGGAACAGAATCTTGGAGCCTTTCGTAAAAGCTTAAAAACTTTCCTGTTGCCTCAGCTGGGGGATGCAGTGCAGTAAGGAGGCAGTGTAGGTGGTTGCCCGTTGCCCCCCCCCCCCCCCCCGGTGCTGGCTTCCCCCTTACTGTCGAGATGATTATTTTAGCCCTCCTTTTTTGTTAAACCGCTTTGACCCGGTGAAAAGTGGGATATAAATGCAGCTAAATAAATAAACAAAATAAGGGGTTGGGGGGGGGGGGGCAGATGTCCATTTATTTATTTTTTCCTTTTGATACAGTCTTGTGTTTGTCTAGAATCATTGACTATATTTTTTACTATGTTGAAAACTGCCTTGAATGTGTTCTGCATATGGTGGTATTTTATTTTATTTATTATATTTAACAGTTTTTATATACCGCACTATTTATCATCAGTGTGGTTTACATCAAACAACATACTACCTAGACAGAAAAAACTGACATAGGTTTACAGATAACAGGGAATATAAACTGGGTATGAACAGGTGAGAACTATATACATTTAAACTGATAACTTTTTGGTCTTCTACTTACATAAAAGCAGCACTTTCGCAGTGCTATCATCTCTGTTCTGGATTACGGTTGAGTGAGAGTCAGTAAGCTACGGTCAGTAAGGTATGTTGAAGTGCAGAGTGAATAGGTAGTGCTTAATAGCCTTTCTAAATTGTATGATGTCCCCGATTGATCTGATGCTGGGGGGGAGTTTGTTCCAGCATTTGGGGGCATAAGATACAAAGGCTCTGTTAGAGGTTAGTTGGGTCCATTTTGTGGAGTTACTAGGGGTAACTAGAGTGTTTTCGGTTACTAGTCTCCTGGATCTATTGTTTGGTGCCTGCGTGATGAGATCTGAAATCGATTCAGGGGATATTTTATTAATTGCCTTGAAAGTGATGAGGAGGGTTTTGTATAATATTCTGCAGCTTATCGGGAGCCAGTGTAGATCCATTAGGATCGGTGTTATATGATCTCTCCTTGAAGCTCCGGACAGGATGCGGGCCGCTGCATTCATCGCCAGTTGAAGTGGACTTAGTGTGTTCTTGGGGAGGCGATGCAGAACGATATTCGCATAGTTGAAGTGAGGTGTGACTATTGCTTGAAAAATTGTGCGGAAATCTTTGGTCTCCAGCATGGGTTTCAGATGGCGCAGTGTTTTGATCTTGTAGTAAATTGTTCTTACGGTGTTTTTTATATGCTCCTTAAGATTAAGATGTTGATCGAGTATCACACCCAGATACCTTATGGTGGTCTTGATTGGAAGTTCTGCATCTTGTACTTCGAGGGTCGGTGGAGGAGAAAAGAGCTTGTTTCTTGTGGCTATGAGGACTTCGGTTTTTTTGAAGTTTATTCTCATGTTCTGATTGAGGAGCCAGGCAGCTATTGCATTGAAGCAGTTTATTAATGCTGAGTAGTCGGGATTTGAGACGTTGATCGGTGTGAAAATCAGCTTGTCATCTGCATATAATAGACAGGATATACCGAAGTCTATGGTGATTTGGCAGATTGGCTGCATGTATATATTAAAAAGCAGCGCAGATAAGGAAGATCCTTGGGTACCCCTTGCTTCTGTCGAAAAGGCTCGGATGTATTGTTGTCTATGCGGACCTGTTGCCATCGATCTTCTAAGTATGATTTGCACCAATCCCAAGCGAGACCTTGGATGCCTTTTTCATGGAGTCTCGCTAGGAGAATCATATGGTCGACTGAGTCAAAAGCCGCCGATATGTCAAGGAAAATCATTGCGAAGGCTATCTGTATGTTGTCAATCCCGCATATGAGTTTGTTGAATAGAGAGGTCATGAGTGTTTCAACTCCATGAAATTCTCGGAATCCGTGCTGGCATGGGTCCAAAGGGGCTGATGTGTCTATGTGATGCTGTATCTGCCTTTGTGTCTCCTTCTCAAGTATTTTGGCTAGAAAAGGGATACTAGAAATTGGGCGGTCAGACTCTTCCTTCTTTGGATCCATCTGGATGTTCTTTAGCAGTGGACGAATTGATGTCTGTTTAAGGGCAGCAGGGAAGACCCCGGTTAAGTAGGAGAGATTCGCGATCTTAGCTATGCAAGGGCTAAGTTCAGCACGCAGAGTTCTGATCCAGTGTGCTGGGCATGGGTCGTTTGGTGCTGTGGTGGTATTTATGGAGGCAATAATGTCTTCGATGGTTTTACTTGATGGAGGTGAAAGTTTAACGAGTGGGGTTTGATTCTGGGAGGATTGGGATAGCACTAGTAATGAATTTGTATTTGTTTTAACTAGTTTGGATTGGATGAAGTTGGCATAAAGTTGTGGTTGTATGCATTCTTGCTGCGGTGGAGATGGCTCTTTAGTTAGCGCTTTCATTAAACTGAAGAGATCATGTGGTCTGTTTAGTGCTCGACTGAGTAGTTCGGAATGGAACTCTTTTCTTGTAGCCCAGGTAAGCTCTCGATGCTTTTTCAGGTGAGCAAGGTATTCTTCTTGGTTCCAGGAGTTACGGACACGTCTCCACTTTCTCTCTAGCTTCCTTAGTTGAAGTAGGGAGGTTCGTAGCTCTGGAGAGAACCAAGGAGCATTCTGGTTTTTATTGGGAAGAGTATTGGGTGGCAGTTTCTTGTGCATGGCTGGTTGTTGAGCGTACTGATAGAGGGTGTCATTCCAGTTGGTGATCATATCATTCAGGTTGTCTATTGGTTGAGACAGTTTTGGTAAAGCTTGCTTGGTGAAAACCTCTATGTCCAGCGGTCTAAAACATCCTGAATTTGCTGCTTTTAAGGTGACTGGTTGGCTGAGTGTGTTTGGATGTGCAGGTATCTGGAATGTAAGCAAGCTATGGTCTGACCAGGGGACTGGGGTGATAGAGAGCTGAATTTGTTTACTTGTGCTTGTGACTGATGGTGGGACGAATATAAGATTGAGGATATTCCCCCGTTGGTGGGTAGGGTTGTTCACAATTTGCTTGGTATATAAATGTTTGTGTTTTTTTTAAAATAAAGTGAATGCTCCTTTCAAGAGAAACTAGAATACATATGTGGAATATTTTTTTCTAAATTAGAAAGGTGATTTTCTTTCTCTTTCACACTGTTCTTGTAATTGTAGGCTAGATTTTCAATTGTCTTCCTTTTCTCCTAGAAGCAAATGAAAAGCTACTTCATAAAATCTGAACAATTTTGTAAGCAAAAATGTCACTATTGTGATAGTCAGAGTTTTTGCAAATTCTGACTTTTTAGGTGTATGACTACAGATTTTAAATCTAGCAGCATCTTAAATTATAATATATCCTTTCTACCTCTCGGTTGCAGGATATTTGTCTATGTATTACTTGTTATTCCTATAGGTTCTTGTGTGTGTATATATGTATATATATAGGGAGCATCCTAACAACAGGGTGAAATTTAAACTCTGCATTTGGCAATTTGTTTTTTAAGGTGCCAGTCCAGGTGCTTAAATAATATATAAATATATATATATATATATATATATATATATATATATATATATATATATATATATTCAGTCCCACTGTTGTTTTTGCTCTCCCTCTCTGTTTTCAACTGTGTCTCTCTCTTCCTGATTATCCCACCATCCCTCCCCTCAACCAACCTATCCTGCGGCTTATAGTCTCTTATAGCCACCCTGTACTCATTTATCACGACCACTCGAAGGTGCACCTTATCCCCTGCAATTTCTACTACCAATCCTTTTATTTCTTTACCATCCTCACTCCCCCCACCATCTTGTCATCTACCCTACCAGCAACTCTTGAGCTTCACCATTTTCTCCCTCTCATTCAGCCATCTCCTCTCTCTCTGAAACAGCCTCACCCTCATTACCGCCATGCTGTCTCCTCTCTGCCCCGTACTACTCCTTCTACTTCTCTCTTCTGGAGATATCAACCCCAACCCTGGCCCCCCTAGACTTTTGTCACATTCCCAGAACAGGTCCTCATGCAGCTGCTCAAATCTTATTCATATTCCTCTCCTTTCCCCATTCTCCCTTTCTCATGTGCCTTGTGGAACGCACACTCCACCTCAAATAAACTTGCCTTTACCCATGATCTCTTTATCTCTAATGCTCTCCATTTCTTTGCTCTAACTGAGACCTAGCTCCTCTCAGAGCACTCTGCTTCAGTCATTGCTCTCTGTCATGGCGGCTATCAGTTCTCCCACATGCCTCATCTCACTGGCCGTTGTGGTGGTGTCGGGCTTTTGCTCTCTCCTTCCTATCAATTTCAACCTTCTGCCTCAGTTTCACTCCTTTCTCTCCTTTGAAATCCACTCCATCTGGCTTTTTACTCCACTACCTCTCTGATTAGTTGTTAGTTATCGACTCCCTGACAAGTCCACTCTACCTTTCTCTCTGATTTTGGCTCATGGCTTTCCTTTTTTTTTATTTATCTTCTCCCTTCCTTATTCTCTGGAATTTTAACATTCATGTTGATAACCCCACTGGCCCTTATGCTTTAAATCTCCTCTCTCTTATATCATCATTCAACCTCCAGCTTTGCTCTACTGTCCCTATTCACCAGCATGGCCATTGCCTTGACCTTATATTCTTCTCTAATGGCTTACCCTCTAACTCAGGGGTTTTCAACCGAGTCCTCGGAGAACCCTAGGCCAGTCAGGTTTTCAGGATTCCCACAATGAATATGCATAAGATAGATTTGCATACAGTGAAGGCAAAACATGCACATCTGTCTCATACATATTCATTCTGGGAATCCTGAAAAACCTGACTGGCCTAGGGTTCCCCAAGGACTGGGTTGAAAACCCCTGCCTAACTTCTGTACCTCACTTATTCCCTTATTGGACCATCACCTGCTAAGCTTCACTCTTTATCACTCACCACCTCAACCTCACTCTGTCTCCTCCAGCCTCTTCAGAAATCTACATGCTATTGACCTGTTTGCTCTCTCCTCCACTGTCTTATCACCTCTTTCCTCCATTATGTCATCTGAGCCTGTTGATGAGGCAGAAATTTACTATAATGCTTCACTCTCCTTTGCTCTGGATGCTCTTGCTCTGCCCATGCCATGTCTTGAGAGGCATACTGTACCTCAACCCTAGCTGTCTTCCACTACCCGCTACCTATGCTCTTGCACCCACTCAGCTAAGCATGCTTGGCTCAAATCCTGCACCTTTGTGGACTTTCTACACTTCAAATTCATGCTTCTCTCTTTTCACTCAGCCATAGTATTCGCCAACCAAGACTATTATGTCCATCTGACTAACTCTCTTGCTTGTGACTCTCGCCATCTCTTTACAACTCTCAGCTCTCTCCTCTGACCCCTCCCTCCCTTTCTGCCCAAAACCTGACTGATTACTTCCATGGCAAAATCCACAAGATCCCATTCCAATTCCCCATGAGGTCAGCTACTTCCCCTCCTCTCCTTCTTTGCTCCCAACTCCCCCCCCCCCTCCACCTCTGCTATCCTTTCTTCCTTTTCTATGATCTCTGAGGAGAAAGCCACTCACCTCTTCTTTTTAAAACTTACTACCCGATTCTCTGATCCTATTCCCATCCATCTCCTTAGCTCCATCTCCTCCACTGTAGTCCCTTCCATCTCTCATATTCTCAACCTAACACTCTCCACTGGAACTTTTCCTGTAGTCTTCAAGCATGCTGTGGTCACTCCTCTCCTCAAGAAATCCTCACTAGACCCTACTTGTCCTTCACACTATTGATCCTTCTCCCTCCTTTCCTTCATTTCTAAACTACTTGAACGTACTGTTCACTGTTGTTGCCTCAACTTTCTAGCCTCTCAAGCCCTTCTCGATCCTCTACAATCTGGCTTTTGTTCTTTACATTCTACTGAAACCGCTCTTGCCAAAGTTTCCAGTGACCTCTTCCTGGCAAAATCCAAGGGCCTTTACTCAATCCTCATCCTTCTTGACCTCACTGCTGCTTTTGACACTGTTGCCCACAACCTTCTCCTTGATACCTTGCCCTCACTTTCTTTTAAGGGCTCTGTACTAGTCTGGTTCTCTTCTTATCTCTCCCATCACTCTTTCAGTGTTTGTTCTGGTTGATCCTCCTCTACTGCTTTTCCGATCTCAGTTGGTGTACCCCAAGGATCTGTCTTGGGTCTACTCCTTTTCACTCCATATACACAATCCCTTGGTTTACTCATCTCTTCCCATGGCTTTCAGTGCCATGTTTTACACCGATGACTCCCAGATCTACCTCTCTACACCTGAAATCTCTCTGGCAATCCAGGCCAGGATCTCTGCCTGCCTTTCTGACATTACTGCTTGGATGTCTCACTGCCACTTGAAACTGAACACAGCCAAAACTGAGCTTCCTATTTTTCCCCCCTAAACCCTCCTCTCCCCTTCCTCCTTTCTCAGTCTTGGTGGATAAATCTCTAATCCTCCCTGTCTCCTCAGCTTGCAACCTTGGGGTCATTTTAACTCCTCTCTCTCCTTCTTCACACACATCCAACTGATAGCTAAAACTTGCTGTTTCTTTCTCTACAACATCAACAAAATTCACCCATTCCTTTCTGAACACACTATTAAGACATTTATCCACTCATTAGTCACCTCCCATCTGGACTACTGTAACCTACTCCTTATTGGTCTCCCTCTGAATCATCTCTCTTCTCTTAAATCTGTTCAATACTTTGCTGTGGGACTAATCTTCCACCAGCCTCGCCATGCTCATATTAGCCCTCTTCTCAAGTCATCTCATTGGCTCCCTATCCATTTCTGCATCCAGTTCAAACTTCTCCTGTTGTCCTATAAGTGCATTCACTCTGCAGCTCCACACTAATTGCCTCTCTTATCTCTCCTTACACCCCTCCTTGGGAACTCCGCTCTTCTGGCAAATCACTTCTCTCTGTTCCTTTCTCTTCTATTGCTAACTCCAGATTTCACACCTTTCACCTTGCTGCTCCTTATGCCTGGAACAAACTACCTAGGTCTGTATGTCAAGCACCTTCTCTGATCCTTTTCAAATCCATACTGAAAACTCACCTCTTTGCTGCCGCTTTCGGATCTTGACTCACCTGATCTACTTTGTATTTCCTTAGCTTTCCCCCTAGATGTATCCCATATCTACAGCTACTGTGTTGTTTGTCTTGACTAGTTTGTAAGCTCTGATGAGCAGGGGCCATCTTTTACATGTGTCTGTGCAGCACTGCATACTTTTTGTAGCACTATACAAATGTTCAGTAATTGTAAAATTGATCCATGCTGGATAAATGTATAGAACGGTCAATGATACTCATTATGGAAGACATTCCAAAACAAGAATAAGGCAGTTAGACATATGAGAGAGACATTTATCTTGCTAAAACATCTAGAACTGTCTTCTGAAACCATGTAGCCCTGCATGTACATGGCACTAGGACATGGATCTCAGAGCATGGGCAGGAGGGGGCGGAACAGGGGTATGGCAAGCCAAAGAGATGTAGAAAACATATTCAGGAAAGGTCTGTGTACATCCTGAGTGTTTCCCATGGAAGCCTATGTCATACTAGCAGCAACATGGAATGAGGTGAGGACTTAGAAAAATGTCTTCTCCAATCTTCAATGCATCCGATAGAGATGAATGGCTGTGACAAGTCTGTATTGAACTGGTGTGTCTTCTGTCTGGGAGAGCACAAGATGCAGATGTAAAAAATGGAATGCACAGGTGAAGGACATTTGTAAGGTTAAGGAATAAAAAACATCCCTGCAGAAATATAAAGCCCTGCAATAGTCTTTATTCTGGCTATGCTGACATTTGCTGTTTGTGCTGAAGGGGCTATTCTCGGCTTCCCTAACAATTCCAGTGTTCGGAAAAATGGAAATGTAGATGTGGGGATGGCATGTGAGGTACCATGGAGCAGAATCATGTTTGGCTGAGAAGTGCAGATCAGATCCTGAGACGCCATGCCATTATTTATTTATTTTATTTATTTAACATGTTTTGTATCCCGCCTTTTCCTTCAATCAAAGCGGTTAATACAGCACAAAGTTAAACAAAGGTGAGGGAAACATACATTGCATTATCATTACATCACAACAAAACACTAGGAGTACAAACAGGGAACACAGTACATAACTTACATTACATTACCTTACATTAACTACAAACAGCATATCGCTGAACAGAATGAGCATATAGCAGCAGATAGTGGGTCCCGCACGGTCCACCGCCTAAGGGCCACGCCAAAGGGCCCTCTTGCGAGGCCCTCAGGCGCGGGCCCGCAAGGCACGGGCGCGCCATTGCTGAAGGGATTTTAAATGATTTGAAAAGTGCTCAGATTGGCTGCAGTTTTCTCTCACACACAGTTCCCAACTAAGTAGGCACAGCTGATTCTCACTCACTGCTCACAGGATCGTTGGAGCCTTTGCTGAAGGGATTCTAAATGATTTGAAAAGTGCTCAGATTGGCTGCAGTTTTCTCTCACACACAGTTCCCAACTAAGTAGGCACAGCTGATTCTCACTCACTGCTCACAGGATCGTTGGAGCCTTTGCTGAAGGGATTCTAAATGATTCACAGCAGTAGTTTATAGGTGCAGGGCATGGTTTTGGCAGAGGTTTGTTATTTGTGACTGCAAGTGAGAGTGTGTGTGTGTGTGTGTGGGTTGAGTGTTGCACAGGAGGATCTGGTGAGGATCTGGGGGTACATGAATGCATGGCCAGTACCTGGACCATAGGGATGAACGCAGCATCACCAGAATAAATCAGAACAGGTTCTCTATAGGAAAATGTCAAAATATATACCTGTCACTAATAGGGGACCCTCAGAATGAGAGCATTCAGTAGTGCAAACAACACTAAGACATGCCCATAAGCATCATCATTGGTCTCTGAAAATGTACACATTTGTAGAGAGTGATGATGGTGCCTTTGGGTAGGTATTAGTGCCGTTTGCACTTTCGAATGCTCCCACTGTCAAATGGCCACGGTGAATGCTAAAGTGCGGGCATGCCATCTACCGGCCACTAAAACACATAGTAATCGCCATCACAAGCTAGGATGGTGACTGGGTGGGTTAGAGGTGGCGTGTAGGCATGGGTGCACCTAACAATACTATGGGCTTCGTTAAGTACACCTGAGTTAAATGTATCCCATCCAATAAAGGTTAGACTATACTTAATGCCCATGAAAGTTGTAAGTTATTTATAAAGATTTTCCAATATTTTTTGTTGGAATGTTTGTCATGAATGGATAAAATCCCCTCTAGAAACAAACTTTCCTTTTTATTCTCAAAATAGGTCAGCATAATCACCAAAATTATGTGTAAACACCAATAAAACAAGTAACTTAGTTACTCATTTTAATGATTATTGACAACAGATTATCGCCATAAAATGAGCCCTCCTTTTGGCTGCTCCAGCACCTCAAAATTATTAGCTGTGGCATTCTGGCAGGAACCTGTCTCTAAATACTGCGCTTGAGGCAGAGCTCTTGTGAGCTCAAAACACAGTTTTATGTCCACTTTCAACTTTTGGGATTTCCTGTGTTTTTCTCCAGATTGCCTCCTACACCGGCGAAGTACGCTGTGATTGACAATCGGAGAACTTGGCGTTTTCCACTTCACAATCTGAGGTTTTAGTTTTACTAATGTGCTACGTTTTCATGGTGTTTACACATAGTTTTCATGGGCATTTGGTACAGTCTAATTTTTACTGGATGGTTTGGACTAACAGTTCTTTTCTATTTGGATTTACATGTTAATGTATGCAGGAATCATACTGATCTCGCTCTGACAGTTAACGTGGGGGCTTGCACTTACTGTGTGTTACAAATGCACATTAATTGCAAAACCTTAGTGGGATTTAGTAAAAGGGACCGTAAATATTGCCGCTATCCAGATAGCCAGCTTATGTACCTATGCTCCATCCCAGCACTGTATAGACAGCGATGGGGTAGTCTGTAATGATTGTCATTGAAAGGGCTACCTGGAGCAAATATCCAGATAACAGCTGCCGTTATCCACATGTTTGATTCTGAATATCGACCTGAATGAATATTGTAATCCATGAACACTCATGAGTCCTATTTTACTGCAAGATGATCTTACAGTCATAAATGCAATTTTAAAAGGGAATTTTATGATGATGTTTACAACTGGAAGTCAGTTATTCTTTTGTGCTAAGTGCCAAGGCAAGTATTAAACTGAATTGCGAGATGGAAGCATGACTATAAACTAAAGAAATGTGATCTGTTAATGTAGCCCTTTATCCACACTGCTATGTGTAGAATGAACTGCCTGTTTAAATAGCATGCAGCCAGAATGAACAAATGCGATGCTCGAGTCAGCCTTCAATATCCCATGGGGATAAATTGCTAAAGAGTAGTCCCAAGGTTAATAGAATTAAGAAATTAGCTATGAGTTTAGCTAACTAAACTGATCTGTTGTATCCAATTGTCTGAAGTTAATTAAAGTAATCAAACATGGAAATCATTTAATGCTTATCAAATATGATGGATGAGGGGCTTTCAAGTGTCTCTTTTACCATTTCTGACAAAGGCTGTCCTGCTGAGCTGTGTGCAGTGGCCAATGGGATGTAACATCCCTCTGGACAATGGCTTCAACCTGTTGTAAGCAGCTTTCTTGGAATTCAAAGCATGAAATCTCTTAAGCTGCGTGACTTTTTTTTTTTTTTTTTAAAGAAGCCTTGGATTTATGTTTCCGTGTCCAGTTAATCCTAATGTGTGACTATAATGGGAGTATCAGGTAAAGTATAAAGCACCTTTAATTAAATAGCAGGAGATCATGCACTGGTAATGAATTTGTAGAGAGCTTGGTGAGTCATCTGGAAAATTTCAGGTCTTCCAGAGATTTATGAAAAATCCCACAATGCTGGCTTCTGTAAATGGATGGAGCTGTGGTACTCAAAAGAATGGAAAGCAAGACATTTCGTAAAAAAGATTGTACTCAGTTTACATCAGATTTTGAAGCCAGATTTAAAGATTCGATAAATGTTCCACTCTCCTATTTCTATTTCCAGTTATTTTATATGCTGTAGTATCATGTTATAACATGGCTTCTAAATATAGTATCTGTAACTAATAATTCAAGCTTACTGCCAAACATATAAATCATACATTAGAATAAGAACTAAATATATTTTAAATATGGATAATTTGATTTTTAAAACTTGTCAAGTATTGTTTAAGTTTATTTTTGTCCCAGATCCCCTCCTTTCAGTCGAATCGGGAGAGGGGTGAGTGACATGGCTGAGCAGCACCATCTGTTTGCCTAAGGGGGGGACTGGGGATCGCTAGGGGTAAGGTGGGAAGGGTGCAAGCAGGGTGGTAGGTGCAGCATAGACTCACAGTGGCTGGGCTTGGGCTTAGTTGCCGTTGGGCAGAAGACGAGTGGGTGGTAAGGTGATATTACCCTATTCTCGCTGGTAGTTTGTTTTGGGTCACTTTTTGGGGGGAATTTATGGGGGGGGGATGTTGTGGGTCTTATCAACTGTGTGGTTTACTATTGTACTGTGGCTGGTTTTGGGGCAAAATGAGGGTCATTCTTGTTGCAGCTTTGGAGCAGGAGTTAAAGATGGTAACCTCCCCGATGGTTAATTTTTTCCCCTCCCAAAAGGGAGGGGAGGAAGACAGGAGATGGGAGGACTGGGGGCTTTCTGCAGCATGGGCATCCCTGCCATGTGTGGTCCTAGTTAGAAGAAGGCTCCCGCAGTTTGAAATAAGCCATAACCTGGCATCACTGCAGTTTGGGGGGGATTGTGGGAGGGGGGTACCGAGGCATGAATTAGTGCTGGGCTAGGGCAATCCCGTTTAGCATGACCTTTTGGGGGGAAATTTGATCCTATTTGCTGCGATATGCTATTGTCAAGTGTTGGATGTTGGAATAAAGCTGCAGTCAATATTTTGCCAAGCACTTCCTGCAGTGGTTGTTTATTGTGTGCTGTTGCCAGTAAGGCAAATGGATGGTGACGGGTGCAAATGCCTGTTAGTACTTTGGGACAGCAAAAGCTTGTTCCATATGTAAGGAGACTGGTAAGGAGTTGCAAAAAAAAAAAAAAATGGGGCCTGCTACCAGGGTCAGCCCGCATTTGGTTGAAGGTGCTGGCACTCTAGGCAAACCTTAAGTCTTATGCTCCCCTGGGTGTCAGAATCTCTTGTTTAGCTTTGAATTGCCTGCTCTTTGCCACTCTGCAGAAACTGTTGTCCTAGGCAACCACCTAGTTGCCTAATGGCTGGGACGGCCCTGCCTGCTACACTTACCACTGTGGAATATGCTTTACTGGATTGTATTTCTGTAATTGGAGGAATAGTCTATTTATGCCATTAGATCATATACTTGCCCTTGGTTCACTCACTCCGAGTAATCGAGGAGGATATTCTCACTTCTTTTAGAGTAAGCAATAAATTAGACAGCCTAATTTAAACTGAATCCACCAGTGGACTGCTACCCAATGCAATTCTTCTAAAATAAAAGGGGGGGAAATATGTTCTTGTGCTGGATACCTTTCCACTGTGTTTTTGTTGCTTTGTAACAATCCTAATACATTTTTGGGTAAACCTAAATTTAAAATGATACAATAATCAATTTTACTTAATACCAATGATCGCACCACTAGATGAAAATCCTTCTCACTAAGTAATTCTCATAGCCTACACAACATGAATCTTAACACCCAATGAAACAGAAATAGGTAATTCTACAAATCCTAGGTTGATTGATTTTACAATATGTGGTTCTCTATAAAAACTAAGCCCTAAGACTTCCATCTTTTGTGAGTCTATAAGCAGGTAATTTTGTTCTAGTCACTTATTTACTGAGCTTAAACATGGCTTAAAAATGACAGCTGGGTTATCGTTTAGTGCTACTTATCCTCTAGGGAGTAAACTAAAGGAGAAAAGGTTAATAGCAAATAGTAAGAAAGCAGCCATTTGGAAGATATTTTATGGAGCATGCACTCAGGGTAGATTTGCAGATGAATCACTAATATCAGCACTTAAAAAACTTCTCTTCTACTGTATACCCTATTGTATCAGAGTTAGTCATAGTTTTGTAAGCCTCCTTGAGAATTACTTGGAAAGGCAGGCGAAAAATCTGAGGAACCCTTATCCAAAAGCACTTATCTAGAGTGCTGAGAGGCTGTAAGTGAGAATTTGAGTTGTTGATCACAAAGCCCAGATGTTCCAGGACCTGAATGGTGAGCCTTGCAGACTGCCGAACCTCGCCTGGTGTCATGTTCTTTAATAGCCAGTCGTCCAGGTAGGGGAAGACAAATACCCCAGGGTTCGAAGGAAGGTGGCAACAATCAACAAGTATTTTGTGAAGACCCTTGGGGCAGAGGCTAGGCTGAAAGGCAGCACCCAATATTAATAGTGTCATCCGCTCAGCATGAAGTGGAGATGTTGCCTATGAAAAGGATGGACAAGAATGTGGGTGTAAGCATCCTTGAGGTTCAAAGAGTACAGCCAGCCTTCTCACTGGAGGTAAGGTAACAATGTTCCCAGGGAGACCATTCCTTCACCAGGAATTGATTGAGGTTCCGAAGACCCAGTATGGATCTGAAGCCACCTGTTTTCTTGTGAACTAGGAAATAGTGGGAGTAGAATCCCTTCCCGGCCTGAGCTGGTGGGACCAGCTCAATGGCCAGGTCAGCCAGGAGAGACTGGATCTTCTATTGGAGGAGCACCCAGTGGTGAGGATCTAGGGGGTACTCCCCTTGGAAGAAGAAGGGTGGCAGTCGGTTGAAGTGCAATAGGTACCTGCTCTAGATGATTTTTCAATGCCCAGGAGTCTGTTATGACAGGTCACTTGTGGGTATAACGGCCCAGATGTTCCCCCACCTGAGGGGGACAGCTTGAGACGGGAAGACAAGCCATGCTCCTAAGAAAGGAGTCAAAACCCCCCACCTAGCTGCAGCTGCGGCATGGGTTGGGGCTTCTTGGGTTTCTGGCAATGCTGTTGGCACTGGCCCTAGGTCTTTTGCTGCCCCTGCAGAGTGCCTTGTTAGGCCTGGTAGGGAGGGTAACCTGTATAGTATTGCATCTTCCGTGGATAGTGGGCTTTTTTCCCTGTCCCCCATAATGTCTTTTAAGTACATAGCCATATAGAGTTGGCAGGTGAGGATACGGCCTACCAGCATCGAGCCCTGGTAACATTTGCATCCAACCGTATCCAGGTTACGGGTCTCCCACCCTGGGGAACCGAGAAGTGGGTGTTGGAACTCTTGACATGCCTCATAGCAGACTCCATCACCATCGAGTTGTGGGGTAGCTGAGGCTTCTCAAACCCAGGGTTCTTTTGGACATGGTACATGGAGTCCAACTGGCAACTGATGGGGGGAACTCTGAGTGGGTTCTCCCACATCCTGAAGAGGAGCCACTGAAGAATATGATGCAGTGGTACGGTGATGGCCTTCTTCAGTGGCGACAGGTATTACAATATCTCCAATTTTTCTGCCCTCATTTCCTCTTCAGCCTCAAGGAATCTCGCTGAGGAAGACTTCAATACCAGTGCCCATGGGGTTTCACCCAGCTCTCAGCATCACTCTTCAACATCAATGGGGCAGAAGACTGTTTTTTCTGGGGGCCTATCCCTTTGAGGAACAGCCTCCAGTCCAGGCTACCACGGCCCCTCAGCTCCTAATGAGGTTTAAAAGGTTGGAGCTCTTCAACTTGGAAAATAGACAGCTGAGGGGGAAGAGGTCTATAAATTAATGAATGGAGTCGAATAAGTAAGTGTAGATCAGTTATTTATGCCATAAAAAGTAGAAATACTAGAGGACAGGTAATGAAGCAACAATGTAATCCATTTAAGACTAATAAGAGAAAATAGATTTTTTTTTTTAAATTCTTTATTTTCGTTTTATAACAACAAAGGAAAGGAAGACATACAGCTAAAAGACAGATACATACATAGAATGATATACATACACCAAAGTAAACCCCTGCCACCCCCCTCCCCCCTGCTTCTTCTCTAGAAAACTAATCATTCCCGAAACGGGCGTGTACTGACATTATTGTGTTACAAAACCTAACGGTGATCTGAAACATAATGAGTGTACATTAAACAGACATGTCGGAGCAATGAGCAGATTGTACATAATCATTGAGCATCTGCCATTTAGACAAGCGAGAGTGAGTTTGGGTATGGGGAATAGCTCTCCGAGATATCTGCTCATATTTACTATATAAGCAGACAAGGTTCCACCATTCCTTGACAGTAAGTCGAGAGCTATCCTTCCAATTCCTCGTGATTAAACATATGGCTATACCCAGCATGAAATCAAGGAGAAAGCGACCCTTCTTAGGAAGAGAGGGGACCTCCGCCACTGAGCGGAGTCCCACAATCTTCCAAGAAAGAGGCTCATGGAGATGTAAGATAAATTGAATACGACCCCAGACCCGCCCCCAGTAAACCTGTAGTTGAGGACATTCATAAATAACATGAGCGAAGGTTCCCACAGCAGTATGGCAAGACCAACACTGGTCCCTAGCAGTTGTGTTCCATTTGGCTATTTTTTCTGGAGTATAAAAGCATCTATGTGCAAAAAAGAAGAAGAGAGTTTGGGTAACTGAGGCAGATCGGGAAACCCGCACTACTTTGCTCCAGAAAACGCTCCATTGCACAGGGGTTAAAGTGGTTTGCAGTTCGCGCTCCCATGCTTGTTGGGCTCTACAAGTAGCAGTATCTGTACCCTGACATAATAGTTTATAGAAGTTAGAGGCTACCCCATGTGTACTACTAATAGAGTGAATTAGGTCTAATAGCCCGTCCTCAGTAGGGACAGAGGGCGGCAGGATTCGAGCACTTTTGAGGCAGTGTTGAAGCTGCATCAATTGAAAGTAATGTTTCGCTGGTAACGCAAATTCCTTTTGTAAATCAGAAAAGGTTTTCCAACGAGCTGCAGAGAAGAGCTGTTGGGGTGTCCAGATCCCCCTAGAGTACCAGGGTTTCCACGCTATCGTTCTATTTAGGACTTGAATTCTGGGGTTATTCCACAGTGGGAGTCCATCCTGAGGACATACGTTTGGGCCCAGTGATAGAATGAGAGTGTTAAAGGCCGCAAGAGTATCGACAATCATTGGGGGATGGCGGGTGTCTACTTGATGAGACATACCGGGGAGATGGATCAACGGAATTGGGCTACTAAGCTCCTCTTCTATGTCAAGCCAAACTGGTCTGCTGTCTGTTGAGGCATCTAGCCATCGGGCACCTTGTTTAAGTAGGAAGGCTCGATGATATCTGAGAAAATCAGGAAAGCGGGTACCCCCTAGTTCCTTCGCAGACTGTAGTTTTTGTTTAGCTATCCTTGGTGGTTTGCCCTGCCAGAGATAGCGGACGAGAAGGCCCTCAATATCTTTGTAGGTGTGTAGCGGGAGTAAGCATGGCAGCATTTCTAAAATATAGTTCACTTTGGGGACTATCATCATTTTCACAGTTTCTAGGCGGCCCCACCATGTAAGGGATAAGGGAGACCAACGATTTGTGAGCTCACGGACTTTGGAGACTACCTCTTTGGCATTAAAACTAATAGTGTCTTCTAAAGGAGAACAGTAATGGACCCCAAGATATTTCACCATGCGGGATTGCCAAAGGAAAGGAAAGGCCTGCATGTCAGCCTCATGTACCCAGCGGTTCAGTGGGAATGCTACAGATTTGGTCCAGTTGATTTTATAGCCCGATAATTGCGAGTATCCATCAATCAGATCCAAGACAGCTGGAACCGAATCAAGGGATACGAAGAGCATGAGGTCATCTGCATATGCAGAGAGTTTAATCTCTCTGTGACTGAAGGGGACACCTCGAATACGTGCGGACTGTCTAATAAGGAGGGCGAGGGGTTCAAGAGCTAAATCAAAGAGCATTGGTGATAGGGGGCAACCTTGACGCGTGCCTCTTTGGAGATTAAAAGGCCGAGACTTAATGGCATTTACACAAATACTGGCAACGGGTTGAGTATACATGACTTGGAGGTATCGGAGGAAGCCCTCCCCAAAGCCATACCATCGAAGAACTGCAAATAAGAAGGGCCATTCTAGGCGATCAAAGGCTTTTTCAGCATCTAGGGAAAGACCCACCCATGGGTGGTCTAAATTGGCAGCACTGGATAGTACATGGCACAAGGTCCGAGCATTGTCAGCGGTGGATCGGCCGGGTATAAAACCGCATTGGTCGGGATGGATTAAGGTGGCCATCCTGTCAGATAGCCGGGTGGCCAAGATCGTTGCGAAGATCTTATAATCGGCATTAAGTAGGGAGATTGGACGGTAGTTGGCGGTTAGCAGCGGGTCTCTGCCTTCTTTCTCAAATACTACCACATTAGCTGCAGAAAAGGATCCCAAAGAGGATGTATCTACCGCAAGGGCAGTAAAATAGAGTTTTAAGTAGGGAACTAAATCTGCACTGAACGTTCTGTAGAATTCGGTCGGGAGACCATCAGGCCCGGCGGCTCGACCCGAGGCTGTGCGTTTTAGGGCAGATTGGATCTCTGAAGTAGAGAAGGGTTCATCCAGCGCATCCCTATCAGCTTCAGAAAGGGTCGGCCGCTGAATACCAGAAAACAATCGCTCGAAGGTCTCTGATGAGAACTCACATTCAGATTGATATAGACGGGTATAGAAATCCCGAAAGAGTTCTACGATATCGGAGTCTGTGGTCAGTATGCCCCCTCCCTGTGGGGCTCGAAGGGCCGCTACGCGTTTGGCTTCTTTTTGACCTTTCAAGGCGTTGGCTAAGAGTTGACCGGCTCGGTTGCTTTCACGGTAATATGTCCCTCGTTGAAGCTCAATACTCTTAGAAGCTGCTGTTGAGAGGATTGCATTATATTGAAAACGGAGACGCTGTAAGCGAACTAAGATGCATGGATCAGTACGTGAAGTTAGAACTCGTTCGCCTGCTTTGATTTGTTGGTCTAGTATAAGTAGCTGCTGTTTGCGTTGTTTTCGCAGGCGAATTTGATAACTAGTGATCGTTGCACGAATGGCCGCTTTGAAACCCTCCCACCAAGCCCAATTTGCAGTATCCTGGGGTAAATTAAAATGGAAGTAATCCTGTATGGCTGCTCGAATTTCTAACTGGAACTCTGGCTGAGTTAATAGGGCTCTATCAAAGAACCAGGCCCCCGAATTCCCTTGGGGTGCAGTAGTGTGTAATTGAAAAGAAATAGCAGCATGATCTGAAATATGTTGGGAGTGAATCTTTGCAGTGTCCACCTGAGGAACTAACAGTTTTGATATTAGAAAGAAATCTATGCGAGACTGGGATTTATGAGGGGAAGAGAAGAAGGTAAAGTCAAGCTCATTGGGGTGTAGTAACCTCCATAGATCGACTAAAGCAAGATCTTTGATCACAGAGGTAAGCGTGGTGTGACTCTTGGGGGGACCACTTGTCCTAGGCGGCTGTTTGTCAATCAGGGGATCAAGAACTAAATTGAAATCCCCCCCTATTATCAATGAAGTATTAGCAGAGGCCTGCGCAACCTGAGCAATGGTAGCAAAAAAGGCAGGGTCATCCACATTAGGAGCATAAAGGCATATACATGTAACTTCAAGGTTACCTATCTTGAGGTGAACTCTGGACCATCTACCTGCTGTATCTGAGCTAGTCGCAATAATAGTAGCATGCAGAGATTTCCTAACCAGTATGGCAACCCCACATTTCTTAGAAACGGCTGGGGAATAGGCGGCCACCATGTAAGGTTTAATATTGAGTTTAAGAGTTTCCTTCGAATTTAAATGCGTTTCTTGGAGGAAAATCAGGTCCGCAGCTTCATGACTTAGATAGCTTAGGATTTTCTTCCGTTTTATCGGATTATTGATGCCTTTTACGTTCAATGATAAAATCTTACATGGTGCCATCAATCGGTAATAGACATTTTAGGTAAGGGCGCTTGAAAACATACAACATAATCAGAATCTGTACAACAATGATATAATCACCGAGTCTGCTGACTAATACACCCCATATTGAAAAGTATGTACCAAAGTAACTTAGAGAAGAAGCAAAACCCCCAATGAAAATGGCGACCATATGTCTGCGGGAGGAGGCCCTAGAGAGGAAGATAGAGATATAAAAAAAAAAAAAAAGAAAGAAACACCAGAGTCCATAATTAACACTGTCTCTGATACTCATCGAGGCTACGATGGGTAGATGGAATCGGGTCACAGATATCATCAAAATAAGGCAGCTAACCGCCCTCGACAGACTCTTTGCTGAGCCGCGGCAAATCCAATATGGCAGGTACAGCGGATATGAGAATACTGGCAGGAATATTCTGGAAGTCAGCGCATCAAGTCGGCTTCTTTAGCATCCAAAAACTCCGCTAGTAGATCAGGGTCCTCAAATGTTCTTGTCTGATTGTGAAGCGTGACTCGGAGCTTGGCCGGGTACATCAGGCCATAGCGTGCTTGTAGTTGTTGAAGCCTCGGCCGGAATTCCAGAAAGCGCTTTCGGCGGTCGACCGTGGGTTTAGCCAAGTCAGGATAGAAGGAGATCTTGTGGCTCTCAAACTCCATATGGCCTTTTGCCCGAGAGGCACTGAGAATTTGCTCCACATGTTGATATCTCAAAAGTCGAAAGATGATAGGCCGCGGGGTCTTCCTGTTGAGCGTTATGCTTGTGGGTACACGATGAGCGCGATCTATCTCCAATTCTTTGGTAAAGGTGATTTGGAGCAGGGAAGGGAGGATTTTATATAAAAACTCCTTCATGTCTCCCGATTCCGCTCCCTCCGGTATGCCCACGAGTCGTAGGTTGTTGCGGCGTGCTCTATTATTGCCATCTTCCACTTCTTTCTGCAAGGCCCGCACCTGACGTTCAACTTTGTCGAGTTTGGACAGCCGGACCGCGTGGGAGTCTAATACGCTCTCCATTTTGTCCTGACGCGAAGAGAGCCCCTCTAGCCTGCCTTGCAATACACCAAGATCTTCCCGCAGCGCTCGGAGTGCTTCACCGTTTGACTGCACGAGGTCCTTAACCCCTCTAATCTCTGCGAGGATTTCCTGCTGCATTTCGGGGCCCTCGCGCAAAGCCAGCCCCTTCTGCGGGGACGGGGGTTCAGTTTTGGAGCGTTTATCGTGAGAAGCCGCTGGAGATCCAAATTCCAGGCGCGTAGGTTTGGTCCCCGCCATCTCACCAATGTGCCCCGGCAAGATCAGAGCAGAAATTCAAGTATGTCCGGTGTTAATTCAGGATTCTGAGTAGGCCTCTCGGGAGCCTCAGCGTTATGCGACCATCCCGCTGGACATCGGGCTCCGCCCCCCGAGAAAATAGATTTTTACTTAATACATAACTCTGGAATTCATTACAAGAGGATGTAGCAAAACTGTTAATGTAACTGGGTTTAAAAAAGGTTTGGACAAGTTCTTGGAGGAAAGATCCATAGACCATTATTAAAGAGGACCCAGGAAATCCACTGCTTACCCTGGGACGAGCTTTGTGGAACCTGTGTGCATTTTTGGGACCCTGCTAAGTACTTGTGACCTGGATTGGCCACTGTTGGAAACAGGATACTGGGTTTGATGGACCTTGGTCTGACCCAGTATGGGATTTCTTATGTTCTTATGGTCGAGCCAGAGGCACTGAATGCACCAATTATGGTGGTCTGTCACAGAGATGGTGCGGACACACTGGGTTCATTTTCTAAAGCCACTGGTCAGTTTTGACATATTGGGGAAGAGAGCATTTGGCAAGTCAAAGGACATCAAGGTTCCAGCCGACCAGGAAGACGCATTTGAGAAGATCCTGTGTGGCAAAAAATCAATTACAAAAATAATACCAAAAAAGGCAGCGACGAGGCACAGATGCTACCGTTAACAGGCAGGAAGACGAGGTACTGTTAAAGATACAGTGAGAAACTGCAACAAAATCAAGAAAACAACTGCGATGGTGAAGTCACAATTTTCCAGGGGCAGATGGACGCCTGAAAGGCTCCACGAAAAAAAGAAAACTGAGGTAAGATGGCTCCTTTGGGCGGGAGGACAGGCACGCATGTGTGGTGAGCCTCCCAAAACTTCCTTTGGAAGCTGGGGAGTGTTCCCATGTGGGCTCCATCGATGATGTCACCCATATGTGAGGACTTCATTTCTGCTTGGTCCCAAAGAAAGGGCAGAAGGTGCTCAACCATCTTTGGATTTATGCTAACTTCCCTTCCCACTGAGGAAGCTTCTGGTAGTGGTGTTTAAAGTTTGAGAAATAAATCACCTACTTATCTGGCATATTCCAACTAGATTCTTGTGGTCAAGCCAGGGTTTTCAGTTTGTGGTTCCTTCTAAATGATAGACTTGAAAAAACAGAGATGGAGGGTCATTTCAGTGGTTGTACCTCAACTACGGAATTCCCTGCTCTTGGAATTGAGATAAGAACCAAATATTGTGGCTTTAAAGAAAGGCTTTATTTATATAAATTATGAGGTTTATTTTAGAAGTCCTATTCGTGATTTACACATGTATAATCAGGTATGCACGTGTGTAAATCACATCTGTGTGTTAAAGGCCACTTTAGAAAACGCCTAGGTTACACATGGATATCCTTAGTACATGGAGGGTTCTAGGGGGCGTGCCAAGTATGGTCTGGGCATACCCTAAGCGAGACAAAAATTTTCATATACAGAATGCATGTGTATGACCAAAATTCTCCACATCCAGCTTTACACCTACTCCCTAGCATGTGTAGGGCTTTTTTTTAATTGAAGTTTTTAAAATATTTACAAGAAAAAGAAAGGAAAACAAAGCAAAATCACATCTCATCTGGCAAAACCTGGATATATAAAAAAAGAAAATCTTACATACACTGGCCCACATTCATGGAGAGCAGAGAAATATTTTACTCATGGAGGCCAATTCTGGTCAGGGCACATCTGGGACATCAGACATCCAGAATCTGGACGCCAGGATATGCACCCAATTCAGCTCCCGTGGGCCTGTGGGAGCAGAATCGGGGCATAAGACCTGGATATGCCCTCATTCTGGCCTGCCAGACATTCAGATGTCTCCCTGGGTAGCCCAACCAGGCTCCTGCATGAAGCCGCGGTGCTGTGGTGTCGCCATATTGCCTTGGCTCCATGCAGGACCCCTGATCAGCCAGTTTTTAAAATTGTCGTCTCCCCAATGCCTGACCCCCGATTGGCCCTTCTGATGCTGGGATCGAGCTATGGGGGGCCTCCTGCCCATCTCATCTCTTTGGGGGGGGGGGGGGTCCTGCAAGCTCATCCACCAACAACCAGGGAGACTTATTCCACCTCTGGGGAATAAGCCGGGGTGCTGGTGGTGAAAGGGCCGTGTGCTGGAGCGGCGTAGGCATTTCCCTGTTGCAAGAGGATTTATAATCTAAGTTTGTACCTGAGGCAATGGAGAGTTAAGTGACTTTCACAAGGAGCACCAGTGGGAATAGAACCCAGATCTCTTGTGTACTAGGATGTTGCTCTAACTACTAAGTTACTCCTTCACTCTGCTCCATGCCACTCCTTTATTTGCAGAGGTTCTAGCAGATTGTATGGTCAAGACTAGATAATCTAAACTTTTAACATTGTCCACCAGATTTTTCAAAGCTTAATCTGTCCCCTGCATCTTCTGGGCTACATGCGTTGAGAATTGGCAAAGATGAACAATAGAACCCTTCAACATATTTTCAGTTCGAGAAATAGTCTTCTAAATATTCAGTAAAGAGATATTTTCTAGAGGAGAAGATTCCATTGAAGCATTCCCCAAGTCTGATGAGGAAACTGGAGTAGTAATAGGTCTCCTGTAGCATAAATTCTGCCCAAGCTGCCCCTTCAATCTGGGGGGAGGGAAGGGGGGCCTGGGCAGAAAGAGGGCCCACACAAAGCAGCAGCAGTGGCACTGCTCTTTTAAGTTTACCAGGGCCCAGTGGCTATTCCTCACCAGGTCGAAATCTCGAAATAACAGCCACACTGTGAAACTTTGCTGGCAGGGAACAGTCACCAGGCCCGCTGCAAACCTAAAAGAGCGGAGGCAGCAACAAACACCTTGAAGTCAGTTGCTGCCGCCGCTGCATGGGGGTGGGGTGGGGATGAGAGTGGGGTGGGGCATACCACCACAACAGTGGGAAGGGCCCTCAGCAAAATTTTGTCTGGGGGCCCTTCATTGTAACTTACACTACTGGGTATCCTTATGATATTATCCACATTCAAAAGGGCAGAATCCATTCCTGATGCCCACATCAACCCGATGGGTGTGGAGGAGGAGATAGGACCATGCCCAGACAAGAAAGCACTCAATTTACCAGAGGGAGAGGGAGTCACTGGGCCCCCAGAGCTCAAAGATGCTGCTGGGGGGGGGGGGAGTTGTCATAGTTGGAGTTGGGCCAGTCCCTGTCTATAACCACAGAGCTACATGTTTGTCCATCAGTCCTTTAGTCGAGGAAGGGTTTTTAGAACCTTTACCCTTTCTCTTCTTAGAGACCATACAAGCGGAGAAAAAGAAAAAAATGAATTAAAAAAAAGTCCAAACAACCAACCCTGGTCTCAGAAGTAAAAACAACATCCACAGTCACCAACCAACTCCAAAGGCTTTGAATGGCTCAGAAGGGGCTCCTAAGGGGCGTAATCTGCCCCTTAAGTCATGCCCCTTTAGGCCGCGACCCCAGTGGCTGCAGGTAGGCACTGGCACTTATACCTGGCTGGTCCCACTCTGATGACATCATCAGGCCCTTGGTGGGTACCTCTGTTGTTCTGCCACTCTCCCTGTATAGGTTTTTAAAAAGTGCAAGTTTCAGCTATCTTTTTAGAGGAGAGATTAAGGAAGTTATCTCCTTAATCCTCCCAAATTTAAATGAGTTAGGATATCATCTTTTGTAGTTAACTAGCAGCAGATACATGTCTAAATAAGAAAAATGGCTCACAAGCACATGTAGGTGCTGATAGAAAATACCGGTAGGTGTCAGGTTTCCTCCATTGATCGTTCCCACATGTAAATTTGTAAAATGGTGCCTCCTGCAGCATTTGGATGTCACTCCACATGCGTTCCAACACCTCCTTCTCTGTAGTTTAAGCCTAGCTCCAAGTCTAGCAGAGCTGTTTCTAACACACCACTAGAACTGAGTACCTCCCAACCTCAACATCTTAGTTCTGATCTCCACACACTATCTAAAATTTGTCTTTACGTGTATGTTTTGGGGTACTGAGTGATAGCATAGCTCCCTTTTAAGAATGAGATTGTAGAAATTTTGGGGTTTTGATTACTGATCTTGATTGTTTTGTCCTGCTGTAATTATTTTTACTACATGCAGATGATGTAAAAATTTGTATAAATAACTAAATAAATAAACCACTGGCAGAAATAATGGATCTTCCTGGAGGATCTTGCAATCTTTTATCTGTATTATGCGACATATACACCAATTAAAAATCTGAATTAAACCTTTTGTGGCTGTGATTAAGATAAATACAATCTCTGACTCAAATTCTAGAAACTGATAACAGCAATAGAGATTGCAGGGTCTATTTGCGGGGAAAAATAAGAGACAAGACTGTTAGAATGAAGACAAAAGCTGTCAGTCTACTAAAGAAAAGAAATGGGCAGCTTTACAGAAATGAATTCATCTCTATACTTTACTGGGATTTAGAGAAATTGCTTTCAAATACAGAAATTAGTGGAGTAAAATTTAATGTGTAGATAATTTCAAGTATACAGTGTGTAATACTTATGCATGTCACACTGTGGTGAATTTGTTATAACTACAGAAATATTATATTCAAACTGAAGGCTCTTTGATGTTTATTGAAATAGTCAACTTTCCCCAGATATAATACATGAAGTGGCATTTTAGACAGGATGCTCCAATGCAATTGGGGCAAAATGTGCAGGAAAATGCCAGGGTCATCTATATTTCAGCCTGATTTTAAAAACATAGCCCCGATGTGGATGCCTTTGCTGGTGGCCACATAGACATCCCCGCTACAAACACTTGAGGGGGGGGGGGCATCTCTCTCATACTAGTTTGCATATGGTGTTGTCCATTGGCATAGCAAAATGAAACAAGAGTCCTTGTTCCCCAACATTGTCAATATGGAAATACAGATGAAATGAGTGCACTTCCTTCTCCACACCCTCCAGTTTTGCTGGAAAAATGAGCCCTCATCAGATGCTTGTTCATGCCTGGAGCAAGTATAATCTTGGATGCGGCTCTGGATGTGCAGGGCATTTTTGAAACTGGGTGAGGATGTCCAGGTTTTTGGGAATGCCCCAGACACATTTACACCATGCCCCTTTTCCTACTTGGACATCCTCATGCCAGGGAAGTCTTTGCACCGACTTCCTGAAGTGTCTCCAGGGACATCTCTGTGCTTTGGATGTCTCTATGCCGATTTTCAGATGTCCAAAGCATGAATAAGACTTCTGAAAAATCCCTCTTAATCTGCTATATTTAAGAAGAAAACACATAAGATGTTGAAATGTAACAAACAATTTTAGGGAAAGAAGCACTTGCATTTGATGAAGTCTACACAAAGATTTAAGAGGTACATAACATCTACTGCTAACACTCCACATTCCTTTTTCCATGCATATACAGGAATTCAACAAGGTTCATGGATGCTACAAGTCATATCCGGTGGGAGGGGAGGGGAATATGTGACCCTTTACTTCTAGCTTTCTTCATTCTACCATTAGCGTCATATCTCAAGAGGGACCACGAGTCTTCTTCTGCTTTGCTGTTTGACCGGTGCTCCTCCTTGGGGATCTGCCCATGCTCCTAGAGCAAACTCCAGAGCTGCTTCAGTGTTCTTCCCTTGCTAACAGAAGCTTCTATTACCTAAGCTTATATTCTCTTTGCTCAATGATTCTTACATTCCATGATTCTACTACAGTAAAACTATGGCTTGCATTCAATTTTCCCTACTAATGAGGTGTTCCTCCTCTCAAGTCACAAGGCAGACAGCAAAGTAGGACGACAAAGGGAATGAGAATACCTGCTTTCTCATTCTGCTTTGATTTTTCTTTTGCTCTGAGATGCAGTTCCCCAGGGTGTCAGGCACACACTTCATTCAGGGTAAGGAGCTGCCTGTATGATAAAGGCATTTCTAATGTCTTACTTCACTTTTCCCATCATATATTCCCCTTTATAATTTTGTGCCTTCACAGTGTGTATAGTGAAACTGAATTTCAATTTGGGTCTAGATTTAAAAAATAAATTAGCACAACATGTACAGGTGCTATTAATTGTCACCACACCTTTATAATCCCTCCACCCAGTCCACCAAGTCCCATCAGAGAACTATTTAGGGAAATAAAACAAGTACACAGATTGCCTATAATGAAAATTTTTTATGGTGGATATTCAGAAGAGAAAGGAGCGGAACACCAGAAACCAGGCCTGAAACAGAAAAATAAGTTTATGCCAAGAAGCTTTATTGGTAGACCCATTGGTTTCTGGTGTTCCGCTCCTGTCTCTTTTGCCTCCTTTGTGGATACCTTCTTCTCCTGCTGGTATGGTGGATATTCATGACAACTCATGCACATTCAGCTGACCAGAGTTGGACTATGTCTCATCCATGGGTCCCACCAGGTCCATGAAAGAGCAGGTGAGAACCATCTGTATGACAAACTTAGGCAGAAATGCAGATCTATCCCACCCATAAAATCCCAAAGGTATTTCTGCACCTAATCCACAGTATTTAGGATCTCCTTAGTATGAAGAGCCAAGAAAATTTTGTATCATATTTATGCTCGGCCAATCTAGTTCTTAGGGGACGAGTTGTCTTTCCCACATACGTTTTAAAGCATGGGCACCAGAGCGCATAAATGACAAAGGAGGTGTTGCAATCAGTGTCCTGACAAAGACGTCGAGATTGAAGAATGGAAGTGAGATGAGTCGCATTCGCCATATATTTACAGAATGAACAACGGCCACAGCTTCTATGAAAAAATTCTTCACCTATATAAGGGGATCGAGGAACTGCTGAGCAGAGCCGATCTCGCAAATTTCTGCCCCTAAGAACTAGATTGGCTGAGCATAAATATAGTATTTCTAAAGCTGAATTGGAGACTCCATTAGTACAGCATTGGCTTACTTTTCCTTACACTTTTGAGGATATTCGATGCACAGTTTTGGAGGTTGTGCCGTTCAATATTCGACGAGGTAACAGAGGACTTCACTTACTTCAGAAAGAGCAAAGGTGGATTTCCTCTTTGCATACATTAGATCCGGGGGGATTGAACGATAAAATCGATTGGGCTTTATTTCTTTAATAACTCTGACTGTTGCAGTTTCCACCTATCCTTCTCCTGGTTTTATTTGCTTGTGTTAGATTTTTGTATTGTGTGTTGTATAAAGTTGTTGAAAGTTGTGGAGTGTTTGGTATAAGTTAGCTGATTGGTGCCTGGTTTTGAAAGCTACTGACATCAGACGCTAATGTGCACTGTTGTTTGAGGAGGCAACTTTGTGCCTAAAATGAAGCAATTGAAAAGTCTGTTTAACCTTGGTTCCTGACGAAGCCTTGTGGCGAAACGGAAGCTTTCGTTGGACATTGGATGGCGGCGTATGGAGCAGCTTTGTTGAAAGATTTGTTGACTTCTTGCTTCTTAGCAGATAAGTAACAGATTATGCCTTGTATAATGGTGCTTGCTGAATAATTGTCTTAAGATTCATGTTTTATCTTTCAGCGAATCTTTGTGGACATCAAGTTTGAATATATCTTCACCTAAAAGATCTGCATAATTTTTTCTGTTCTTTCTGCTTTATGGAGATGTGGACACTTTTGTAGTAATGTGTGTCTTGTATGTAATGTGATATACGATTTGTGGTTTTGATATGTTGTGGAAGTGTTTCACGAATTCCTATATGAGGTTATTGATAGGGTAAGTTATTGGTCTATAGTGTTGAATGAAGTATTTGGGTACAATAATTAATAAGGTTATTGAGGTGAAGGACCTATGATGTAAGTGTCCACCATTTCCCTATGGTGATGTATTTCGCCAGATGGAGGGTGTATGATTCCTGAGGTCCGGTGAGAACCTACTGTTATTGTTTTGATTGTGATTGGGAATTTGTAGAAGTCTTTTTAAAGACGATTTATATATTGGTAGTTTACTGAGAGGTGTTGTGTTTTGATTTGGAGTGTATTCCCTCTCAGGTGGTAGTTTTATTGTCTATAAAAAGACGCCATTGCTCTGAATCATATTGGATTTTAAATTGACCCATCAGACCTTCGACATCGATGCAATAAACCAACTTGTCTTCCCGGGCGAAGTAAGGAATGAACTCCTTTTCACGATGTCTGAACCATGAAGATGACACTCCGGGCAACAATAAATTCCTACTTTTCAGCCTTGATCCGAGTAACTCAGCGGCATCTTTGGGAAGATTTAAGTCTCTTACCAAATCATTCATCTCCTCCTGAGAAAACAATTTTGGTCTTGTATCATCTTCAAAGTCAGAACTTGATTCGTCATTTGGTTCAGGTATGACTTCACCTTCATCGGAGCTAGGTATCTCTTCCAAGGTAGCAGGGGGCTTGGGTACTGGTATATCTGTGCCATGGGGGATGGGACAAATTGCCGAGTGAAGATTGGGGTATGAAATGGAATGCTTCCATTTGGAATTAAACCCTTTCACATCGCATGAACAAAAGTAACAGTCGTCACTATAGTTCTTTTGCTCTCGCCATACCATAGGAATCCCATAACGGAAAGATTTTTTCTTACCCTTGAACCAGTTTCGGAGGTCCTCAACACACCGTTTGCACACTTTATGAGGCGCCCAGACTTTATCTTGATCTCCAATTTTTAGTCCAAAGTATGCAAAGTATACTTTTTCACAAAGTCTGTAATATTCTGCTGTTGCTTCAACACTGTATATTCACCACAGATGAAACAGAAACTGTCTGGCGAATTAATACACTTTCGTGGAGCCATAACATAATGGTTGAAGAATGACGAGCTAACACTAATTGCGATGAAAAAGTGTGAACAGCCTAGAACCAAGAACCTGATGATGATTCATGCACAAGTGTAGCATGCAGGAGAGAGCAGCTCTGTGTCTGTACACGAGACGTCACAGTGCTGGCCACGCCCCCCTGCACTGACCGGAGCTGCTGCTATCTGCCCTGTGTCTCCCTCCCACTGGATTCTTCAGGAAAGATTAACCCCTTCTACCATTAGAAGCACGGACTTAAAACTTGCTTAGCTGATGTATATATTGCTGACCATCAGATTTACAGTGCTATATTTTTTTTTACATAACTCGGACAACCCCTTTAAGGTATTTTTTTTGGCATTTCATATCTTAAATGCACTTATGTGAATTAATTAATAGTAATTTGAATTAATTAATAGTAATTTGAAAAAATTTGATACATTTGAAGACAATTTTGCATGTCGTGGCAAATTATGACGTCTAGGAGTTTTTTCAATATTTTATTTGTTTTCAGCACACCAAATACATGGAAATTAGATGAAAATAATCAAACAGCTTTTTAGTCGCAGACCTGTGTTTATTACACATTGAAAAATTATTACTAAATTAAAAACATTATGATCAACTCGGAGCCCAAAAAGTGTCATTTAACATGCAAAATATACAAATAATAAATGAACACATGTATAATAAATAAAATAATAAAACCATAACTAGCATAAATATATAAGCATTTAAATTGTGTTGTACTATAAAACAGAAGCGTTCATCAAAAGGTCTAAAATCATCATTAAATATACAAATTATAATAAATAATTAATTAACCACGTGTAAATAAATAAATTATTAGCATATACACTCAAATTATGTGTACTTTCAAAACTCTAACTCATACCAGAAGGGTGTGACAAATGAATATGGCACTAGCGTACCTGTATGTTATGATGTATATCCAAACTCAAACTCCTAAATCATATGTACTACGGAAACACTCACTCATCGGGGGGTGACAAACGATGTGGTACAAATGTACCTGTATATTCTAAATTATATTCAAATCGATATATCACTAAAAGGGGGGGGGAGGAGAGAGGAGGGGGAAAAGAGAGGGAGAGGGGGACAAAGACCGCACGACTAATAAAGGGGCTAAATAGATTGAATATCAAAAAAGAATATTGCAAACCCTATTGCGTTGTGCACTCATTCAGAATTCATGACTATGGAATGTTTTTCTGGGTATATTTCATTTAATTAATTTTCCTTTTTATTATATTTCTTGTTTTGCTTATTGTATTGAATAAGTTGAAAGTCAATAAATATATAATAAATAAAAAGAGGCTTCTGAAAGGAAGTATTTCATACTCCACCGAGTTCCACTATTGGGAACCCCAATGACTATTTGCACATATCTATTATATAAAGTTATGGATTCATAAAACAAACATATTCATATTTTTCAAAATCCACTCAAGAGGGTTCATTCATGATATATGTACCTCGTTTTTTACGCATTATCTAGTTTATCCTTGTTTCTAATGTTGAAATTAAAAATATTATAATATTGATCATTTAATCGGCTTTGCCCTTAAGAAACTTTACATATTAACAAATGGTAAAATTCTTCCATGCTAATTCAAAAACGAGGGTCCTAACCACACTCTTGCATAATCGATTATATCCCGATAGTATGTAAAGATGATAATAAAAGGACTTAAACACCAGACATATATCATGGTAAAAAATAAACATGCCTCTATTTATGCAAGATCATCCACTGCCGCGGATATCTGAAGTTGTTCCAATCTAAAAATATATAAGAGATCTGGCATCAGAAAATAATGCTTAATATTGACCCGTATTAATCGTATACCTGTCTTTCATATCAATCACAACCTCATAAAAACATGTCCAGGTTACATACATTCCGTTATTCTTTTTAAAAAATTGTTAAAGCCTACAATTGGGACATAAAAATATCTCCCACACAACTTGATGACTAAAAGGGTGTCACCATGCCTTTGTCTGAATGAATTCAACTTACTCCGCAATTGCAGCGGCCCCTCAGAAAAACATTTATCATATAATAAGTATGTCACACATTATTCAAGAAATTAACCCACCGTATTTTACCTAAGTCTATAATTTAAGGAATAAAACTTCAACTGCCACAGTGTTTCACTGTATATGATTCTGAAGTACCTCTATATGGCTTCCACCTTTGACTTCCAAAGGCTCACGTTGAAGCTCCAATTGCCGGATCTATAATTCTAGCTGCAGTCTTATTAAAACTGGGCGGCTACGGAATCATACATATCTCCTCTGTACTAACCCCATTCACCAAAGAATCAATTTACACATTTATTATCTTTTTTTTTTTTTTTTTTTTAAATTCTTTATTTTCATTTTATAACAACAAAGGAAAAGGAAGACATACAGCTAAAAAACAGATACATAACGTGTAATACATACACCAAAGTAAACCCCTGCCACCCCCCTCCCCCCTGCTTCTTCTCTAGAAAACTAATCATTCCCGAAGCGGGCGTGTACTTACATTATTGTGTTACAAAACCTAACGGTGATCTAAAACATGATGAGTGCACATTATACAGGTATGTTGGAACAATGAGCTGATTGTACATAATCATTAAGCATCTGCCATTTAGACAAGCGAGAGTGAGTTTGGACATGGGGAATAGCTCTCCGAGGTATCTGCTCATATTTACTATATAAGCAGACGAGATTCCACCATTCATTGACAGTAAGTCGAGAGCTATCCTTCCAATTCCTCGTGATTAAGCATATGGCTATACCCAGCATGAAATCAAGGAGAAAGCGACCCTTCTTAGGAAGAGAGGGGACCTCCGCCACAGAGCGGAGTCCCACGATCTTCCAAGAGAGAGATTCGTGGAAGTGTAAGATAAATTGAATACGACCCCAGACCCGCCCCCAATAAACCTGTAGTTGAGGACATTCATAAATAACATGAGCTAAGGTTCCCACAGCAGTATGGCAAGACCAACACTGGTCCCTAGCATTTGGGTTCCATTTAGCTATTTTTTCTGGGGTATAAAAGCATCTGTGTGCGAAAAAGAAGAGAGTTTGGGTAACAGAGGCAGACCGGGAAACCCGCACTACTTTGCTCCAGAAAACGCTCCATTGCACAGGGGTTAAAGTGGTTTGCAGTTCGCGCTCCCAGGCTTGTTGGGCTCTAAAAGTAGCCGTGTCTGTACCCTGACATATTATTTTATAAAAGTTAGAGGCTACCCCATGTGTACTACTAATAGAATGAACTGTCTCTAATAGCCCGTCCTCAGTAGGGGCAGAGGGCGGCATGATTCGAGCACTTTTGAGGCAGTGTTGAAGCTGCATCAATTGAAAGTAGTGTTTCGCTGGTAACGCAAATTCCTTTTGTAAATCAGAAAAGGTTTTCCAACGAGCTGCAGAGAAAAGCTGTTGGGGTGTCCAGATCCCCCTTGAGTACCAGGGTTTCCATGCTATTGTTCTATTTAGGACTTGAATTCTGGGGTTATTCCATAGCGGGAGTCCGTCCTGAGGACATACATTCGGGCCCAGTGATAGAATGAGAGTGTTAAAGGCCGCAAGAGTATCGACAATCATTGGTGGATGGCGGGTATCTACTTGATAGGACATACCGGGGAGATGGGTCAACGGAATTGGGCTACTAAGCTCCTCTTCTATGTCAAGCCAAACTGGTCTGCTGTCTGTTGAGGCATCTAGCCATCGGGCACCTTGCTTAAGTAGGAAGGCTTGATGATATCTAAGAAAATCAGGAAATCTGGTACCCCCACGTTCCTTTGCAGACTGCAGTTTATGTTTAGCTATCCTTGGTGGCTTGCCCTGCCAGAGATAACGGACGAGAAGGCCCTCAATATCTTTATAAGTATGTAGCGGAAGTAAGCATGGCAGCATTTCTAAAATGTAGTTCACTTTGGGGACTATCATCATTTTCACAGTTTCTAAGCGGCCCCACCATGTAAGAGATAAGGGAGACCAACGATTAGTGAGCTCACGGACTTTGGAGACTACCTCTTTGGCATTAAAACTGATAGTGTCTTCTAAAGGAGAACAGTAATGGACCCCAAGATATTTCACCATGCGGGATTGCCAAAGGAAGGGAAAGGCCTGCATGTCAGCCTCATGTACCCAGCGGTTTAGTGGGAATGCTACAGATTTGGTCCAGTTAATTTTATAGCCTGATAATTGTGAGTATCCGTCAATCAGATCCAAGACAGCTGGAACCGAATCAAGGGATACGAAAAGCATAAGGTCATCTGCATATGCAGAGAGTTTAATCTCCCTATGACTGAAGGGGACACCTCGAATACGTGCGGACTGTCTAATAAGGAGGGCTAGGGGTTCAAGAGCTAGATCAAAGAGCATTGGTGATAGGGGGCAACCTTGACGCGTGCCTCTTTGGAGATTAAATGGCTGAGATTTGATGGCGTTTACACAAATACTGGCGACGGGTTGAGTATACATGACTTGGAGATATCGGAGGAAGCCCTCTCCAAAGCCATACCATCGGAGAACTGCAAATAAGAAGGGCCATTCTAGACGATCAAAGGCTTTTTTGGCATCCAGGGAAAGACCCACCCATGGATGATCAAGATTGGCAGCACTGGATAGCACATGGCACAGGGTCCGAGCATTGTCAGCAGTTGATCTGCCGGGTACAAAACCGCATTGGTCGGGGTGAATTAGGGTGGCCATCATGTCAGATAGCCGGGTGGCCAAGATCGTTGCGAAGATCTTATAATCGGCATTAAGTAGGGAGATTGGACGGTAGTTGGCGGTCAGTAGCGGGTCTCTGCCTTCTTTCTCAAATACTACCACATTAGCTGCAGAAAAGGATCCCAAAGAGGATGTATCTACCGCAAGGGCAGTAAAATAGAGTTTTAAATAGGGAACTAAATCTGCACTGAACGTTCTGTAGAATTCGGTCGGGAGACCATCGGGCCCTGCGGCATGGCCCGAGGCTGTTCGTTTTAGGGCAGATTGGATCTCTGAAGTAGAGAAGGGTTCATCCATCGCATCCCTATCATCTTCAGAGAGGGTCGGCCGCTGAATGCCAGAAAACAATCGCTCGAATGTCTCTGACGAGAACTCACATTCAGATTGATATAGGCGGGTATAGAAATCCCGAAAGAGCTCTACAATGTCGGAGTCTGTGGTCACTATGCCCCCTCCCTGTGGAGCTCGAAGGGCCGCTACGCGTTTGGCTTCTTTTTGACCTTTCAAGGCGTTAGCCAAGAGTCGACCGGCTCGGTTATTTTCACGATAATATGTCCCTCGCTGAAGCTCAATACTCTTAGAAGCTGCAGTTGAGAGGATTGAATTATATTGAAAACGGAGACGCTGTAATCAAATTAAGACACATGGGTCAGTACGTGAAGTTAGAACTCGTTCGCCTGCTTTTATTTGTTGGTCTAGTATGAGTAGCTGCTGTTTGCGTTGTTTCCGCAGGCGGATTTGATAGCTAGTGATCGTTGCCCGAATGGCCGCTTTAAAGCCCTCCCACCAAGCCAAATTCGCAGTATCCTGGGGTAGATTAAAATGGAAGTAATCCTGTATGGCTGCTCGTATTTCTGACTGGAACTCTGGCTGAGTTAACAGGGCTCTATCAAAGAACCAGGCCCCAGAACTCCCCTGGGGTGCAGTAGTGTGTAATTGAAAGGAAATGGCAGCATGATCTGAAATATGTTGGGAGTGAATCTTTGCAGTGTCCACCTGAGGAACTAACAGTTTTGAGATTAGAAAGAAGTCTATGCGAGACTGAGATTTATGAGGGGAAGAGAAGAAGGTGAAGTCAAGCTCATTGGGGTGTAGTAACCTCCATAGATCAACTAAAGCAAGATCCTTGATCAGGGAGGTAAGCGTGGCGTGACTCTTGGGGGGACCACTCGTCCTAGGCGGCTGTTTGTCAATCAGGGGATCAAGGACTAGATTGAAATCCCCCCCAATGATCAATGAAGTATTAGCAGAAGCCTGCGCAACCTGAGCAATGGTAGCAAAAAAGGCAGGGTCATCCACATTAGGAGCGTAAAGGCATATACATGTAACTTCAAGGCTACCTATCTTGAGGTGAACTCTAGACCATCTACCTTCTGTATCTGAGTTAGTCGCAATAATTGTAGCATGCAAAGATTTCCTAACCAGTATGGCAACCCCACATTTCTTAGAAACGGCTGGGGAATAGGCGGCCACCATGTAAGGTTTAATATTGAGTTTAAGAGTTTCCTTCGAATTTAAATGCGTTTCTTGGAGAAAAATCAGATCCGCTGCTTCCTGACTTAGGTAGCTTAGGATTTTCTTCCGTTTTATCGGATTATTGATTCCTTTTACGTTCAATGAGAAAATCTTACATGGTGCCATCAATCGGTAATAGACATTTTAGGTAAGGGCGCTTGAAAACATACAACATAATCAGAATCTGTACAACAATGACATAATCACCGAGTATTCTGGCTAATACACCCCATATTGAAAAGTATGTACCAAAGTATCTTAGAGAAGAAGCAAAACCCCCAAAGAATATGGCGACCATATGTCTGCGGGAGGAGGCTCTAGAGAGGAAATAGAAATACATGAAAAAAAAAAGAAACACCAGAGTCCATAATTAACACTGTCTCTGATACTCATCGAGGCTACTGTGGGTAGATGGAGTCGGGTCACAGATACCATCAAGAATAAGGCAACAGACTGCCCACGCCAGACTCTTTGCTGGGCTGCGGCAGATCCAATATGGCAGGCACAGCAGATATGAGGAGACTTGCAGGAATATTCTGGAAGTCAGCGCATCAAGTCGGCTTCTTTGGAATCCAAAAACTCCGCTAGTAGATCAGGGTCCTCAAATGTTCTTGTCTGATTGTGAAGCGTGACTCGGAGCTTGGCCGGGTACATCAGGCCATAGCGTGCTTGTAGTTGTTGAAGCCTCGGCCGGAATTCCAGAAAGCGCTTTCGGCGGTCGACCGTGGGTTTAGCCAAGTCGGGATAGAAGGAGACCTTGTGGCTCTCAAACTCCATATGGCCCTTTGCCCGCGAGGCACTTAGAATTTGCTCCACGTGTTGATATCTCAAAAGGCGAAAAATGATAGGCCGCGGGGTCTTTCTGTTGAGCGTTATGCTTGTGGGTACACGATGAGCGCGATCGATCTCCAAATCTTTGGTAAAGGTGATTTGGAGCAAGGAAGGGAGGATTTTGCATAAAAACTCTTTCATGTCTCCCGATTCCGCTCCCTCCGGTATGCCCACAAGTCGTATATTGTTGCGGCGCGCTCTATTATTGCCATCTTCCACCTCTTTCTGCAAGGCCCGCACCTGACGTTCAACTTTGTCGAGTTTGGACAACCGGGCCGCATGGGAATCCAATATGCTCTCCATTTTGTCCTGACGCGAAGAAAGCCCTTCTAGCTTGCTTTGCAGCACACCAAAATCTTCCCGCAGCGCTCGGAGTGCTTCACCGTTTGCCTGCACGATGTTTTTGACCCCTCTGATCTCTACGAGGATTTCCTGCTGCATTTCAGGGCCCTCGCACAAGGCCGGCCCCTTCTGCGGGGACGGAGGTTCAGTTTTGGAACGTTTGCCGTGAGAAGCCGCTGGAGATCCAAATTCCAGGCGCGTGGGTTTGGTCCCGGCCATCTCACCAATGTGCCCCGGCAAGATCAGAGTAGAAGTTCCAAGTATGTAAGGTGTTAATTCAGGATTCTGAGTAGGCCTCTCGGGAGCCTCAGCGTTATGCGACCATCCCGCTGGACATCAGGCTCCGCCCCCCTACCCATTTATTATCTTAAGCTTGTGAGGAGTAGCCATAACCAGCTCTGTATGCCTGCGACAAACGGACTTAAAATCTCTAATCGCATACTCATTAGTCAGTCACATGGGCCTCGTTATCTCTGCCGGATTAATCCAAACAACATGAAGTTTTTCAGGCGCTGTTACACTTATAATTGCACATGGACTTACCTCGTCCATATTATTCTGCCTAGCAAACACAAATTACGAACGGACACACAGCCGAACACTACTCCTAGCCCGGGGTATACAACTAATCTTACCACTTATAACATGATGGCTACTAGCAAACCTTAGTAACATGGCTCTCCCACCATCAATCAATTTGCTGGGAGAACTAACAATAATCTCTGCTCTATTCAACTGATCAAGCTGAACTATCCTTATCACCGGAATAGGCGTACTCATCACAGCATTATACACACTAAATATATTTTTAATTACCCAGCACAGACCAGCCCAAAACCACCTCAACCAAACAGAACCCACATACACTCGTGAACACCTCTTAATAACACTCCACATTATTCCATTATTCTTACTAATATTAAACCCAGCCCTAGTCTGAGGCTGATATTCATGTAAAAGTTTAAAAAAACATTAGATTGTGATTCTAAAAACAGAGGCTAACAACTTCTTATTTACCAAGAGAAAAGGACTTAATAAGAACTGCTAATTACTTATATCTGAGGTTTAATTCCCCAGCTCTCTTACTTTTAAAGGACAGTAGTCATCCATTGGTCTTAGAAGCCATCATTCTTGGTGCAAATCCATGTAAAAGTTATGAACCTACTAGCAACTTTTAGTTCTATAATAATCCTTACACTAATCACTTTATCAATACCAATAATAAAACAAACAAACACTTCACCCTTTTAGCAACAAAATCTGTAAAATTAGCATTATTCATTAATATTATCCCAATATTTATCTTCCTAAATCTAGGAACAGAAACAATCATTTTTAAATGAAACCTTATTAGTATTAACAACTTTGACATTAACATCAGCTTTAAATTTGACCAGTACTCAACAATTTTCACCCCCATTGCACTATTTGTAACATGATCGATCATAGAATTCGCTGCCTCATATATAGAAAAAGACCCATTATTAAAAAATCTTAAAATATTTGCTTACATTTTTGATGCAATAATGACACTAGTTACAGCCAACAACATATTCCAACTATTCATCGGTTGGGAGGGAGTTGGAATCATATCATTCCTACTAATCGGCTGATGACACGCCCGAATAGATGCAAACTCATCAGCTATATAAGCCATCGCATATAACTGAATCGGAGACATCGGATTAATCATAGCTATAGCATGATTTGCAATAAACTCAAATTCATAAGAATTTCAACAAATATTTTTAACTAACACAAACGCAACGCTCCCACTAATAGGCCTGATCCTTGCCGCAACAGGAAAATCTGCCCAATCAGAATACATCCATGACTACCAGCAGCCATAGAAGGCCCAACACCAGTTTCAGCCTTACTCCACTCAAGCACAATAGTGGTAGCGAGCATCTTCCTATTAATCTGACTTCACCCACTAATAGAACAAAATCAAACCACACTCACCACATGCCTATGCTTAGGAGCACTAACAACCCTATTTACCGGAACATGCGCCTTAACACAAAATGATATTTAAAAAATTGTAGCATTCTCAACATCCAGTCAACTGGGCCTAATAATAGTTACACTGGGGTTAAACCAACCACAACTAGCATTCCTTCATATCTGCACACATGCCTTCTTCAAAGCAATACTATTGTTATGCTCAGGTTCAATCATCCATAGCTTAGCGGATGAACAAGGCATTCAAAAAATAGGCGCTTCCATAATTACACTGCCAATAACATCATCCTGCATTACCATTGGAAGCTTAGCACTAATAGGCATGCCATTCCTAGCCAGATTCTTTTCAAAAGACGCAATCATTGAGGCCATAAACACATCAAACACAAACACATGAGCCATTACCATTACCATAATTGCAACAATATCTACATCAATCTACAGCCTACGAATCATTACATTTTCACTTACAGGGCACACACGAATATTATCAATCCAACCAATTAATGAAAACACAATAATAAACCCAATTAAATGCCTGGCATGAGGTAGTATCCTCACAGGATTCCTAATTACAACAACCATTGTTCAACCAAAAACACAAGTAATAACAATACCAATAACATCTAAATTAGCAGCAGTACTAGTCACAATTTCAGGATTAATAATTGCCATAGACATCCTCACCACATCAAATAAACAAACAAATAAAACACATCTATTCACAACATCACTTGGATTCTTCCCTATAACCGAACATGCCCAAAAGCAACCCTAATACTTGGACAAAACATTGCGACAAACCTAATTGACTATACTTGGTTAGAGCGTACTGGACCCAAAGGCCTAAAAACCCAACAGCTGCCCCCAATCAAAATAATTACAAACTTTCAACAAGGATTGATAAAAACATCTCTCACAATTTTCCTATTTACCCTTCTAATCGCCCTTTCTGTCTAACTACACTTACGGTCCAGAACGTACCCCAACGAACCAACTCTAATACCACAAACAAAGTTAATAATAATACTCAACCAGAAATTAATAATAACCATCCACCTGAAGAGTACAACACTGATACCCCCGCCCAATCATTTCGAACCAAACAAAATTCTGAAACACTTACTACATCAACAGAATCAACCAATAAATAACCAAACACCAACACCCAAATATACCCCACTACCTAAAAAATAACAGACCAAGCCCCCATGCCTCAGGATAAGGCTCCACCACCATCGCTGCTGAGCAAGCAAAAACAACCAACATCCCACCTAAGGAGATTAAAAAAAACCACCAATGACAAGAAAGACAGCCCAACTATAACCAAAGCTAAACAAGCCCCAGCCGAAGCCACAACTAACCCAAATGCACCAAAATAAGGAGACGGATTAGACGCAACAGCCACCAACCCAAATACAAGAGAGATCATTAGAAAAATACATCATACTTGTCAAGGTAGAAGGTCAATGCAAAAGAGAAAGGCCAGTAATGGGATGGATCGATACAATAACAGCAGCTATGAGTGCCACACTTTGAACAATAAGCCATCTGACTGGAGACCGAACACATTTTAGGACCACTATCCAGAGGGTCATCATGAGTTAACACCGACTTGATGGTACTGAACAGCAACAATGTGTGTGTTTAGGAGTAGCCCTTCCATTGTGTTACAGTCCTTTTGCATCTTCTCAGTGGGCTCCATATATGTGTGGATATATCGTTGCTTCTCAAATGGAGGATCTTTGTCTATAGGAAGAGAACTGTGCCCGCTTTCTCTTAAATCAATGAGATTAACTGGTCCCACTGTTCTCTGTTATTACCTGTCCATGTTATATGAATTGTAAGCAAGATCTATTGTTCACCTAAGGGGCTGGCTAGTGCTCTTTTCTGAGCCCAATAGAGAACTGAATGCCCGTATATCTAAACATATCGCAGACTTCTCAATACACTGAATCAAATTATCAGAATGAGCCTGATATTCAAAGAAAGCTGAGTTCCTAAATTTAGATTCCTAAGATAGGTTTTGAAAGGTGTGCCCTATATTCAACTGAAATTAGGAGCCTTAAATTTTCAGCTGAAAATGCAATTCACTTGACTAAATTTGGAACAAAGAGAGGTTATGCTGTAATGATGGATTATGTCTTTCTGCAGCAGGAAAAACAAGGATTCTAAACGTAAGGAAAGGAGGTGGTGGATGGAAGAAAACAAGTTCAAGATACCACCCCAGAAAAAACATTATAGTAGGGCAGAAAATAAAAAGAGACCTCATCTTAACTCATTCAACAGAAAGGGGAAGAGAAAGGAATAGAAACTATACAAAAGTCAAACAAACCGTCCAAAAATTGCTGGAAGACTATGGGGGTTATTTGAGAAACCCTATTCGCATTTTAAATGTGGATGCAGCAGCAGAAAAACGTGGAAGCCTCATTCATGTGCAAAACATGATTTTACCAATGGCGTAAGATACATGTTTTTGCATCAGGCATATCTATCTCTGTACAGTCTTCTGGGAGGTTTTCCAGGGGCGTTTTGGGGCATGGTTTGGCAGTGCTGGGGTTTCCACATCCTGAACGCATTCCACTTAGGCCAGTGACACGCAGGGTGGATCTTTTTAGAAATAGTGAGCCGAACTCGGGACCTGCTATTGGTGTTACTGCACATTCATGACTGCAGTGTTTCTGGCTGCCGCAATGCAAATTTCTATTTACTGTGGGTGTTATTAACCTGTGGTACTACCAGATTAGTGGCTCCTGTGATAAATACTGCAATGGTAGTGCAGGGCCATGATAGTCAGTGTAGGATGAATCCCATGCTAACTATGCAACCCACATTAGAGGCGCATGTTGACAGGGTAGGGGCGAAGAGTGGCTGTGGTAAGTTCAGTGCAGCTAGGGCTGTGTTAACATTGCATAGTAAATGTATTAGCGTGGGTTTGCCTAACGCCACTTTAATAGAGGGTGTTGCAGGTAATGCACCATGGTTTTAGTGCTAATCGTGTGTTAGGTGCAACAACTTAGCGCCCGTTAGTAAAAAGCCCCCGATTTGGTTATTTTACAGCAGCTTAGTAACTAATCCCCTTAGACATGTATATCCCCTAGTGATGCCACTCACTTTTTGAATGTGTTCTATTACAAAACCAATTCTCATGTTGTCTGTGTCAATAAATGTATTCATAGCATTATGCATATTTTAGAAAAGGTGCCCTTTCTAAAATAGTAACATGTTTTGAATGTACAGACCTACTTCCCAACCTAGGAGCTTATACAAGGCTATCTTCTTGCTCTGAACTAGGGCGCAAGCACAGACTGGAGCACTGATATCATCACTGGGCTTCCAGGAAGCTCAAAAATAGTGAGTTACTGAATGGGGTTGGATGGAGGGGGCGCCAGATTTATTAGTTGCACAGGACACATTTTTAGCTTGGTATAGCCCTGGCTTGGACAACTTTAAAAGAAGGCATTTATGTGCATAAATCTACAGTAAGTGACCTTTAAAATTATCCCCAAATGATCTGCAGGTAAATAATAAGATACCGTCATTTTTAATCAGTAACGGGCCTCAGATTTAATTCTGCAGTCTATTCAAGCTTATCCACAAGTAAAATCTAAACCTGAAAAAATGTAATAGTAACTTCAACATTAGACTTTACAAACACTAAAAAGACTGAGCACATTTCAGTTTATGAATGCAAAATCAAATCATCTACTGTTATCTGAAACAATTAAACATAAAAGTAGCATTACTTATCTTTTCTAAATCCTCTCAACAGCTGATTAGCTTGATTGAAGAGTTTTTTGAAGTGGCTATTTCAGAATTACTTCCAGAAGTGAAAGTATAACTATGCAGCTTTTCTATATTGAGAGTTCAATTATTGGATCTGAAAGGTTACCGTCTTATTGTTTTTTAGAAGACTACAAAATATTGTTTTGTCATAATGCCTGATGTTCTTTATTATAATTTTGTCATGTAAAGCAGAGCATTTTTTGGAAATTTTAAAAAGAACAATCCCCCAGCTGGACCACTGCCGGTTTCCCTCCATCTTCTCTCGAGTTTTGTGAGAGAATAGTGTTTACAAAAATACAATTTAGAGAGCCATTCTTGATCAGACAGCAATAGTAGCAGCAGAAACAGAACCCGTATCGGATGGATTAAGTATATTAGATCTATTTAAAATATTAGCATGTTGTAACTCAGAGAGAGAGGTCTGCTGAGACCCAGCAGAACTCTTCTTCCCAGAGGAAACATAATATACTTTGGATAACGGTGGTTGGGATTCGAGTGGAATACTCAAAATTTCTGCAAAGTGGTCCAGCTGGGGGGATTGTTCTATTTAAAATTTCTATGCCAATGCCTTAGACTACAATCTGCAAGTTATGTGTTTTTTGATCCCTCCCAGCTGGCAGTCTTCATTAGTTCTCATTTCCCCGCCTCTTCTTAGGGTATAGTCATGCTTAATGCACAGCATTGGGACAAGTGGTTGCAGATTAGGCAGCTTTTTTATGTTTTCCTTCTTATACTGATATGTATCAAGTTTTCTTTTCTTGAATCCTCCTCCTTGTTGGGCTTGCCGAATCAAGGCGTTGGAATTTTTGTTTTTTCTTATTGGAGATTGTTCCTTTTTCTTTTGAATTGTATATTGGAATGTCCTGCTTTTTTCCATATTCAAGTGTGAATGCTTGTAATATATTTGTAAAATTTCATAAATATAAAATAAAAAAAAATTAAAAAGCAGAGCATTTGTCTATTACTAGGGAAATAATCAGAATCTTTCATTGGTGAAACAGTGTTTTACCCATGGAAATGGGTTTCCAAATTTACAAAAGTTCATGCATATGTCATTAATGTAGACCCAAGTATTCGAGACCTTCCCAGGGCATGATAGCTTGAAGGAGAAAAAATGTGTAGTAAGGACTGGCCCATCCACTAGGCGATTCTAGGGCGGCCAACCCAGTTGGGTGTCTTCATGCCACCACTTTGTTGGCTATGGAAGGCCATGTGCTTTGGCACACATGACCTGCCGCTTCTAATCCCTCTCCAATGCATCTTACTATCGGAGGGGGGTTAGAAGCGGCAGGCAACAAAGTGGTGTCACAAATCTGCTGCTTTTAAAATGCTGCCACCGGGTGGGGGAGGGGGGGGTGGCACTGCCAGGATTTCTGCCTGGGGTAGCAGAAACCATTGTCCAGTCCTGTGTGTAGTTTTGCCATGGAAAGTACCCATACGAAAATGGGACAAAAATCCATGTGTCTACTTTTTTATGGTGCAATAATTAAGGAGATAATTATTGAAGGAGTGTGTGTAAACTGTATCAAATGCTGTGGGTAAAAACTGTTCATGGGATTTGCTCATATATGGACAGTTTAATTATGTACTCATGGCTGTACAGTTTGTGGAAAGGATTGGAGACGTCATCAAAAATATAAGGGTCAATCTTAGTAATCTTCAAATGCAAATCTCACACTCTTAACATTTTAATTATTTATTAATGCTTATATATTGCTTTTCATTGGGTCAAGCATGGCATGTATATGTTTCTCTTGTCTCCAAAGGGCTCACAATCTACATTTTGTACCTGAGGCAATAGAGGGTTAAGTGGCTTCCCCAAGGCCACAAAGAGAACCTATGGGACTAGAAACCCCAGTCCCTCCAACTTAAGGTTGTTGACCTCAAGTGGGATTTGAACCCCTGGTCTTCTGACCCAAGGTGACTTGCCCCAACCACTAATTCACTTCATATGACAGGTAAAAGAGCTCAAATTTCTTCATTGTACTTCCCAAGAAAACCCAGGGGATAGTCACAACATGGACAGCTATTTACAGGGGTCCAGGAGTCGGCATCTACTCAACGGCATTTAACAACAACAAAAACTGCTCTGTATTACTGATCTAACATTTATTGTTGCTCCCTATCCATGTTCAGGCTGTTCGGATGTTCCAAGTAGTGGATTTCAGTGTGAGCTCATTGAAGTGTTCCATGAAGAGGAATGTTTTCAGCTTCTTCCTAAAGTCTTTTAAGTCTGTTGTGGTCATCAGTGCTTCTGGAAGGAAGTTGCAAATGGTGGGTGCCGCTAGTGATAGAGCTCTGTTAGTCATGGAATTGTTGGCTTTAGTGAATGAGCTGGGTGTTTGGATGCTGTCAATGGAACGTTGTCTTTGCAGCCTGTTGCTGGATTGGGTGCAGATTAGCTCTTGGAGTGTGTCTGCTGAGAGGTTTTGTCTGATTTTGAAGATGATCAGAGCTGTTTTGTATTTGATACGCGAGGCAATTGGGAGCCAATGGAGCTGGTGTAAGATAATAGTTATGTTGCAAACGTTGCAGTGCCAGAGATGAATCGGGTAGCAGTATTTTGTGCCAATTGTTATGGCTTGGTAGTTTGCTTAGGTAGACCATTAAAAATGGAATTACAGTAGTCAAGTATTGGTATAATGATAGCTTGACAGACTATGTGGAAGTGGTCCTGGCTGAGGAGAGGTTTTAGTCTGCGGATAGTTGCCATTTTATGGTATGCATTTCTAGTGACATTGTTGATGTGAGTTTTTAGGTTCAGGCTGCTGTCCAGGATGATTCCTAGGTACCTCACTTCTTCTTTTACTGGGATGGATGCATTTGCCAGTGATTGATTTTGGGGGATGAAAGACATTTTTATTGTGATGATTAGGGTCTCAGTCTTCTTGAAATTGATGTTTAGATTGTTATTTGATAGCCAGTCATTCATTTATTGTATTTGTCATATTTGAATACTCTGGTAGGTCTAGGTGAATTGGGGTATATACCATTATGTCGTCCACGTATATGGCATATTGGATGTTATGTTTATCAAAGATTTTTCAGATGGGTTGAACATAAAGGTTGAAGGGTAGAGTGGACAGTGAGAACCTTTGTGGGATTCCTTGTTTTGTGATGAACAGGGTTGAGGTGCTTGCTCCTACTTTGACTTGTGGCAGTGATCACCAAGGTAGGATTGAAACCACTTAAGAGGTGTGCCATGGAGCCTGGTGTCTTTGAGTCTGTCTAGAAGAATGCTGTGTGCTACTGTGTCAAAAGCGGAGGAGATGTTGATGAAGATGAGGAGTACATCCTTTTTTATATTGTCAATCCCTCTGATCAAGTTGTCAAATAGTTGCATGAGGAGGGTTTTTTACACTGTGGTTGTGTCAAAATCCGTGTTGGTGGGGATCCAGAGGAATGTGAGAGTCAATGTGGTTCTGTAATTAGCACTGTACTATCTTTTCAATAATTTTTGTTAAACATGGAAGGCTGGATACCGGGCAGTATGATGAGGGATCTGCAATATCTGCTGCTTTGTTTTTGAGGATTAGTCGGATGATTGCCTGTATGAGGGAGGGGGCATATATTCTTGAGTTAGGGAGGAGCCAATAATTTTGTGGATATATTGGACAAGCTCATCTTTGGCTGATTTGATCCATCTTACTGGACATGGATCAAAGGGTGCTGTGCAGGCGTTTTGTTCAATGATGGTGTGTGCAACTTGATCAGCTGTGGGTATGTAAAACTTGCCCCATTTGTGTGTAGGAGAGGAGAATACGCAGTCTGGGCGATCCAGATGAGGTATGTCTTTCAGAGGGGGCTTAAGCTTGGTGAGAAGAAAGTTTGCCAAGGATTGAGGGTGGATTGTGTCTTCTATAGTCTGGAATGGTTCATTTGTAAGTGTGCGGACAATCTCGAAGAGTTCTCTGGGCTTGTTACTGGATCTTAATATGAGGTTGGTATGATATTCCTGCTTGTGTCAGTTGATTATATTGTTGTAGTCCCATTGTTTTATTTGATATTGTTTTAAAGTAGTTTCCGTTCTGTTTTGCCTCCAATGTCATTCCAGCTTGTGTAGTGTTTTCTTTGCTTCTCTAATATCTGCAGAATACCAGGGAGCTTATGAGGTTCTTCTTGTTATAAGGCTGTGGTTTACTCGCCCAGGAACTCTAGCTGCTGCCGCAGTGGTGGTGTTCTATGTTTCAACTGCCTCATCCAGATTGGTAAGGTCTTGTGGGAGTTTTTCGAGGGTTGATTTGAGAAATTGTTCTTTATCAAATCCTTTAATCTTCTTTCTGCTTGAGGTGTTTTATGTGCTGATCTTTAGTGTGGGGTATGCAGCTTAAAGTGAATAGCATGATGGAAAGACTAGGGTACTGGGTATGACCTGGGGAGGTGTTATGATGTTATCGTCCAGGAAGCTTTGTGTCACAAAAATGTGGTCTGGTGTGGTGCCTAGGCAGAGGGAGGGATGCGTGTGTAGTAGTGTGAACTGCAGTGATTCCATTGCTCTAAAGAAAGCTGCTGACTCTTTGCTGGGTGCGGAACTGGGGTTGAAATCTCCCAATAGTATGAGCGGTTTGTGGGGAGAGTTGGTTGCACACACCATTTCAAGTATGGTGGGTAACTCATTATAAGTGGCATTGGGGGACCTGTAGGTAAGGCAGAAGGCTAGGTGCTTATTCTCTCTAATGATTATGTTGCAGTGATCCATGCTTGTTGACTTGGAGGTTTTGAATCTTAGGTCAAATCTAGCCAGTATTAACACCCTCCACCTCTTTTGTTGATCCGGGGACAGTTGAATGCAGTGTGGGTACAAGATGTGACTTGGTTTATGATGATCTGGTCAGTGTCTTTCAACCAGGTTTCTGTGATGCAGAGAATGTCCATTTGGTGAGATTGGAGGTGGTCTATAATAGTATTAGTCTTGTTCCATATAGATCTGGTATTAATGAGTGCTTTGTTGATCGGGGAGCTCTGTATCGACTGTGGCGGTAGGTGGTGTGTGGCACTGGTTGGATTTTTATAAATCTAGTGTGTCTCTTGTTTGAGTGCTGGATGGTTTTGTGCTATGTAGGTGGTTGTTGTAGGAGGAATAATGGTGAGTGGATAAGGGCTGCTGGTGTTGTAGCAGTGGTGTGGAAAACCTTTGTAAGGTGGAGGAGGAGGAGGATCAGGATCAGTATGATATATATATTTAGGCTGGATAGTTTGTTTTCCGTGCAATAAGGTGTGTTCTGGAACACGGGGGGGGGGGGGCAAGTTGAGAGGGTAAAGGCATAGCTCTTTTCTGAGTACCCCATCCCTTTTGATTGCTACTTACAGTTTCTGCTCTCTTGTCTGCAGCTTTCTTGATCAGGCTGAGCTGAGTTTTGCATACCTGCGTGGTGGGCCACGCCAAAGGGACCTCTTGCAAGTCCCCAGGTGCCGGCATGCCCGATGGTGCCTTTAATTTAAATCTCTGCTGGCTGCTAATAGGGCTTGAGTGGGGGAGCGGGGAGGAGAATTCTTTCTTGCTCCCTTGCTCGACCCCGATCGCGGGAGCTCGACGGTGGTGGCGGTGCTGTCCTCGTACCCAATGGCGGCTTTAATTTAAATCTCCTGCTGGCCGCTGATAGAGCTTGAGTGGAGGAGTGGGGAAGAGACTTCTTTCTTGCACCCTTGCTCGATCCCAGGATGGGCATATTTGAGACTCCATTTACTAAGCTGTGCTATTATGAGTTAAGTGCATGATTTTAGAATAGATCGCCTATATAGTGAGGCCAAGTGGGCACTTATTTTGGGCCTATTTTATAAAAGGCCCATAAGGGGTCTTTACAAAAGGACAGCATGGGTTCTGGTGTGTGCTGAATGTGCGTTAGGACACATGTTGTCAGCTAGCACAGGACCACGACAGCGCGGGACGATTCCCGTGCTGTGTAACCTGCCATAGGGTCGCGAGTGGGTGGGTTAGAAGCAGATAGTGGGCACGGTGAGCTCAGTACTGTATTTACACCACATGCTAGCTGCATTAGCATGGGATCATCTAATTCCACCTCAATGGGTGGAGTTAATTGTACCTGCACTAATGTATCATGCGCTAAGGGACAGGACTCTGCATTAACCACCAGGGAAATGCTTTCCACACACCGAATAGTTAACACAGTGGTGTTGCACCTAACGCACCATTGTTTTGCTACTTTTGCGGCGTTAGGTACAACATCATAGCCCCATTTAGTAAAAGGGCCCCATAGAGGATAATGAAAGGTTGTCTACGTCTGATAAGAAAGCAGCCACTATTAGCTTACTATATGTTATAAAACACACCTGCTTCATAAGGGTAAACCAGCAGATATCATGACTAGATTGAAACTGATTTAGGCTTCCTTGACAGTAGTTCTAAATATTAATGCTTATGAAAACACAGTTTAGATGCTACATAAAGATTGGAATTGAGATACTGTGCTTGAAACATACACAATTCAGCCGCTGTTTCTAAAATATGAATAAGGAGGTACAGGAGGACATGGTACATGCTGGTATGTGGAGCTGAGAAGTCATTTTACAAACCAACACATGGGGAAAATCAAGTGAGGCACCTTCCACCTGTAAGTGTCAGCATTTACAAGAATAGCTTTCCCATTCTGCAAACATACATGTATAAATGCTGCCTAGTCACTACAGAGACAGGTATCTTTCCATCTTATCTATCCATCATTTAAATTTGGAGGAGTAAATGAACAATGGAGGATTAAAGAAGATAACCCCCTTAATTCCTCCTGTAAAGGGCTGGTGGAAATGGGTACTTTGTCTGAACCTAAACGTGCCAGGGAGCAGGTGTAAATCCCGACATTAACAATTGTGGTCCTGAGTGTGCATTCCCTATATAAAATGGGGAACACATATATACATGTCTGACCATTCTAGGCTACTGTCTATATACTCCCATGACACAACCCCTTGCAAGTTCTATGTAGTAACTACTGTACATCTGTAGATGCCATTGTCACATCTAGATGTCTTATAAATTGCATGGATAAATCACAGCTCCACCTGTACTGTACCCAAAGACCAGCCCAGAACATGCCCCCAACACAGCTATACATGGATTGCAGAACAGTACACACCTTTTTGTAACCATATATGCTTTGGCATATCATTTTTTTAGTAGCTTAAAGTGCTAACTCTTCAGCAAGCAAACAGGACTACACACTGGGACACAGAACAGAACTGTTAGATCACACATAAGAGGCTAGCTGAGGACAGCTAGGGAAAAGTTAGGGAACTTGGTAGGTCTTTCTCATGTCCTTCAACAGGTACCAAAGCTCCAACAACTGAACTATGGCTGGGAAAAATCATGTTTCCAAAGCTGTTGCCCACATTACAGTTTCTGCCTCTGTCTAGAAAGACAGCCCAATTGCAGTCAAGTCAAGGGACTGGTTCCATGTACACAATGCCTGCAAGCTGAAGTCCTCATGAAACAAGTGAAGGAGCTGAGAGAAGAGATAGTGAGGCTAAGAAGCATTCGTGATAGTAAGAAGTGCATTGATGAGATGCTTCTGGAGGCATCCAAGCTCTCCAACAGAGGTGAAGATGGGATGTTATAGTAAGAAGAGTTGGACACAGAGGGGTCACCAGATCCTGCAGAATCAACAATCCAACTCAACCATCCCTTGAATTGAACGACTGGCATGCAGCCACGGGAGTGGAGAAAGGAAAAACATCCTAGGAACGGGATGTACCAGAACTCAAGCACCCCAAAACTGCAGAATCAGTGACTACAAGGAAACAAAGGATTTTGGTGGTTGGTAACTCTTTTCTGAGGAATACTGCTGACCAAGACTTGATGCCCTAGGATAGGGATCGCCAACTCCAGTCCTGGAGGGCCACAAACCAGTCCAGTATTCAGGACATACCTAATGAATATGCATGAGATAAATTTGAATCCAATTGGGGCAGTGCATGAAAATATATCTCATGCATATTCATTAGGGCCATCCTGAAAACCTTTATGGAGAGTTTGCTGAAACTCATCAAGCCTACTGACTATTATCCAATGCTGTTCATCCATGTTGGCACAAATGATACTGCTAGGTATCCCTCCAAGCATATCAATGGTGATTTTATAGCTGTGGAAGAGAGGGTGAAGCAGATAGGTGTGCAGGTGGAATTCTCCTCAATCCTCCCTGTTGAAGGTAAAGGCCAAGACAGAGAAGCTGGCAATGAATGCGTGGCTGCGTGGATGATGTCTTAATGAGCATTTTGGTTTCCTGGACCATGGGATGATTTTCCAAGGGCTGCTGCAGGTTCTGACAGGTTGATGCAGAAAGCTGACGCTGAAGTCATATGCTATCAGCTCTGTATGCCTCTTTGCAGCCCACCCATAGTGCATGACTTCAGCACCGGCATATAGAAAGGGGCACATATGCAAATTGGCCATGCGTTAAACTTGGCGCAAGTGGCAGCGTTAAAATTGGAGAGCAAGCCAAACACATGCACAAAGATGTCGGCCCAAGTTTGGCATGGTCTCCTAGAGAAACAGGGGCACCATGTGGCTAATTTGCATATATACCCTGACCGTATTTTAATGGGATTGGGGGCGTCCCCTGATGCCTGGATCATCTGAGGGGAAATGCCAAACTGGTGGTCCAGTGGCCCTGAAAACAGTCTGACCCCACCTGGTGCACCATGTGGGGCCAGGCACAGCCATTTTTCAGGATGGTGGTACAGGAGCAGGGGCACGTGGGCAGTGCTCCCACTCCTTTGTGAAGGTACTGGGATGACAGTGGGGGTTTTGGCGCTGCTGTGCCACCAGGCTTATTTTTAAATGGGCGAGTAGGGAGATCAGAGCCACCAGGCTTATTTTTAGTTGGTCGGGTGGGGGGGGAGGGGGGGAAAATCGGTGCCACTAGATCACCAGGGTTTTTTTTTAGATGGGCAGGTGGGGGGAATCATGGCCGCTGGGCCACTAGGGATTTACTTTCTGTCAGGGGCAGCAGCCCTCAAGAGTATTTCAATGGCATCAGGGGGCTTTCCCCGATGCCTGAATCATCTGAGGGGAAGTTTGACACTTCACCTCCAATGATTCAGGCATCAGGAAAAGCCCCCAGTGCCACCAAAACACTGTCATTGGCATGTGCTAGATGTTTAAGCCACCTCAAGACCAAGCATAAAGATAGTGGCGCTAAGGCTGGTTATGAAATCCTCTATGTGTTTCTCTGCATTGGGTGCAGACAATATTAGCATGCTATTTTAATATACACAGCTTATTTTGCTATAATTTAAATACTCTTGGTGTTAACTGTGTGCTTGCTTTTCCTTTGCTGTTTATATACACATCCGTCTCTTTCCTGCATTTGACTGTGGTGGTAAAAGTGATGTTATCTGTGCTTAAAGGCTGCATTAGATTTCTGCATCGGCCTGTAAGTGTCTTCCATAGCAGTCTGGCTAACCAACAGAAGAGGATTTTAAACTAGAGTCGTTGGGGTGGGTAAAAAAGCCCCCAGGTACATGAAACCCTCAGGTAAATAAAACATTAAATACCTCTGTAGAAATGAGTAAAACGGAAAACATCTGAAAGGCAGTGTGCATTAATGTCCGTAGCATGGAAAATACTATTCCAGATGTTGAGGGGTTTTTTTTAAATAGCTTTATTTAACACTTTTTTACATAAACAAGTACAATAAAACAAAAAAAAACAAGGGAGTTGGAAAGAAACCCACATACATCATACACATAACAAAATCCCCCACAACCAACACAAAAAACACATAAGTAACCCCATACCTCAACCCCCCCCCCCCCGCCCTCCCAATACCACTGGAATCAAGCTATATGACAGGAAAGAATACCATCATGTGCATGGGCGATACAGATTAAAAGGAGAGAAAAGAGAAAAAAGAAACATATGTTAACCCCAACCACTCCCATCAACACTATTAAACTTTGTTACAACACGCAATATCAGCAAATTCTCTCAGGGCGCTCCATTTCTGCAGGCATTGTGGGCCACGAGTCACCCCCTTACGGGGCATCTGCTCATATTTACTGAACACACAAACCTGAGCCCACCACATGTGATATCGCAACCCAGCCATGTTCTTCCAATGGCGGGCTAGTAAGTAGATAGCTACTCCTAGCATGAAATCTAATAAAAACCTATGCTCGTTACACAAGTTAGGAATAGGCATGGCAGAGCGAAAAGCAACCAAACCCCAGGTTAAGGGGGCCTGGAAATCCAAAATTTTCTGGACTGTTGACCACACCTGGAGCCAGAATGACTGCACCCCTTGACAGTCGAACAGCATATGCCTCAGTGTCCCCACGTGCTTACCGCACGTCCAGCAGAGCGAGGAAGCCGAACTATCCCATTTACACAGTTTGACAGGTGTTAGATAGACCCTGTGTGCGAACAAGAACAGGGACTGCGTAATGGAGGCCGCCTTGGCAACTCTCACTTGACGCATCCAGAATCTCTGCCAGGAACGCTGCGTCATGCAAACACCTGTATCTTGTTCCCACACTCTCTGCAGCCCAAGTAATTGTGCAGACAACCCTCCTTGTAGCTCCTTATACAAGAAAGAGGCTGCTTTGCCAGACTGCTGTGCCAGCTGAATTGTAGTATCAATGTCCCACACTTCCTGCAGCAACACGCTACCCACGAGAAGCTTACCTAAGCAGTGCTTTAGTTGAAGCCATTGAAAGTATAATTTCCCGGGAAGCTGAAACTCCTGTTGCAATCTACCAAAGCTCTTCCACTCTTTCTGGTCCAATAATTGCCCAACAGTCCAAATGCCCCTTTCATACCAAGGTTTCCAAGCAAAGGGCTTTTGCTGAATCTTGAAATATGGGTTATACCATATAGGGAGATCAAGCGCGACACTCCCCTCAGTCCCCACTGTTTTGGCTAGGAACCTAAATGCTCGCTGAGTGTCAACAATCATCCGAGGCCTGCCAGAGGTCTCACTAAACACCATGCCAGGGAGTAGGTGCAAAGGGACAGGGGCTACCAACCTCCTTTCCAGATCTAACCAGACCGGGCTCAGATCTGAAGGCTGCGCTCTCCATCTAGCACCCTGCTTCAGTAAGAAAGCTTGATGATACATGAAAAAAATCGGGAAAGCGAACCCCCCCATCCTCTTTTGAGCTTTCACTTTTTTAAGGGCAATTCTCGGAGGTTTGTGCTGCCACAGGAAAAGTGCAAGGAGCTTCTCGAGCTGCCGGTAAAAGTGTAGAGGAAAATAGAATGGCACCATCTCTAATATGTAATTTATTTTGGGCACAATGGTCATTTTGATTGTTTCCAATCTGCCCCACCAGGATAGTAACAACGGGGACCACTTTGTGGTCAGACTCTGTACAATGGCCATAACTGCCTCCATATTATGTTGCAACGTAGCATCCAGAGAGTGACAATAGTATGTTCCTAGATACTTAATCTTAGTTGACTCCCATACAAATGGGAATTCTTCCAAGTCAGTTCTGAGAGCTTGGAAGTTGAGAGGAAAAGCAACAGATTTAGCCCAGTTTATTTTATACCCCGATAAAGAGGAGTACACCTCAATCTGCTCTAGGATATTTGCCACAGACCCTGGATTGGTGAACAGCAGGAGGTCATCCGCGTATGCGGAGATCTTGATATCACCCCCCGCCAGCCTAATGCCCTCAATTCGACTGTTCTGTCTAAGGAGAAGGAGCAGCGGCTCAAGTGCAAGATTAAACAAAAGGGGCGATAAAGGGCAGCCTTGACGCGTACCCCGACACAATGCAAAATCCCCGGATTGGATATTATTCACAGTGATACTAGCAGAGGGAGAAGCGTACATGACCTTAAGCAATCTAAGAAACCGCTCCCTAAATCCAAACCACTCCAAGGCTGCATAGAGGAACGACCACTCAAGGCGGTCAAAAGCCTTTTCGGCATCTAAGGAGAGGCCGACCAACGGTTCCTCTTGACACTCTACCCCTGCAATCACATGACATAATAACCGCGCGTTGTCTGCTGTAGAACGCCCTTCTATGAACCCACATTGATCTGGATGGATTAATCGGGGGATCACGGAGGACAGCCTACGCGCTAATACTGTGGCAAAGATTTTATAATCCACGTTTAATAAAGAAATCGGGCGGTAGTTGCCCACTATCTGCGGGTCTCTCCCTGACTCTTCCAGAACTACAATTCTAGCTGCTGCAAACATGCCCACCTGGGGGCTTTCTGCCACTAGAGAGTTATAGTATTCCTGCATAAAGATGCCGAGATCCTTGACAAATATCTTAAAAATCTCAGCAGGCAGCCCGTCCGGGCCAACCGCCTTACCAGTTTGTAACAAGTGTATGGCTTGCTCAATTTCCTCCAGGGTAATAGGGCTATCCAACATGTCTCCACTGTCCTCATCCAGCCGCAGTCTATCCACTTTATCTACTAACCGCGCGAAGGCCTCTCGCGAATAACTTTTTTCAGAGGAATATAAATTTACAAAAATGACCCTAAAGGCCTCCGCGATGTCCTTATCTCCCAATAACAAGGCCGAGGTACCATCGGCCTTAATGGCCGCAATACGACTAGCCACCTTTTTTGCCTTCAGCGAATTGGCCAACAACCGCCCCGCCCTATTGTTTTCCCAATAGTATAGCCCTTCCTGGGCTTTAATATATTGAGTTGCTTCATCGGTCAGCAGCTGATTATATTTATACTTCAAGCGCTGCAGACGAATTAGGATACAAGGATCCTGTCTCTTGACCAAGATGCGTTCGCCCGCTTTAATTTGCAGATCTAATTCTGCCAATTGCTCCTTGCGGAGCCTCGCCTGATAAATACTAAAACTCGTAACCACAGCCCTGATGGAGGCTTTAAAGCCTTCCCATCTCGCCCAACCTGGTGTCGACTGAGGCAGGTTAAAACTAAAGTAGTCTTTAATAGCCGAGCGTATTTTGTCTTTAAAATCACTATTCTCTAACAAGATTTTATCAAAAAACCACTGAGCCGGAACCCGCTCTGGGTCTCCCATCCTCCAGCATGAGAGAAACAGCAGTGTGGTCCGACAGATGCATCGCGTGAATCTCAGTGCCAATAACACTAGTCGTCAGGGTTTTAGAGAGGGACATAAAATCTATTCTGGATAGGGATTTATGCGGAGGGGAATAAAACGTAAATTCCTGTTCTACCGGGTGCATCAATCTCCAGATATCCACCAATCCAAGGTCCTGCAATAGCGAAACCAAAACTGAATGAGCTTTCGACGGCCTACATGTTCTAGGAGGCTTCCTATCCACCAATGAATCTAAGACTAAGTTGAAATCCCCCCCAACAAGGGACGGAATCACCGTTTCCCCATGTAATTCTTGCGCAAGAGTCCTAAAAAAATCGGGATTGTCACTATTTGGAGCATATACGTTTAGAACATTTAACTCTAGCTGCCCTACATGAAGATGAACTCTGACCCATCTACCAGTCTGATCTGCTTGGACTTGAACCACCCGTGGGGCAAGAGCTTTCCGCACAAGTATCGCCACTCCATTATGCTTCTGTACAGCGGCTGAAAATCCCACCACTGAAAAAGGCTTGATATTTAGTTTCAAAGACTCCCTGGAATTTAAATGAGTCTCTTGCAACAGCATTATATCTGCCTTTTCCTGTTGGCCATATTGAATTATTTTCTTCCATTTCATAGGGCTATTAATGCCTTTGACATTAAGGGAAAGAATCTTAATAGGTGCCATTATATTGCTTCCTCATCACACTCTAGCAATTGCTCCGGACCAGCAGTCATCTTGCCACTCGGGGCATGATATTGAGACCACACATTGAGCTGGACATCGAACATCTGCTTAAACAAATTACACATAGAATCCCAGTAATACACACCCATGAGATTGATTCCAGTTAACCCTTTGGAGGACACACCACCCACCCCCTGTATAGGTGAACCTGCTACAGCAGGAGAGGCCCCAGGACAGGCTCACAGAACACTTATGCGTGCGCTGGTCAACACGCTGCTATAACCCTCAGAACCGGTTAACAAAAAGCTGCTGAGCACCTCAGGCTTCTTGCCGACCTTAACACATACTGTATGAACCCCAAATCCAATACCACCCTCTAGACCACGCTAAACACCTCAAACAAATGTCCCACATGATCCTCAGGACATCAACTCTGCTTCCTTATAGTCCAGATAGCTTCGCAGGGCTTCCGGTTCATCAAAGTTCCTCGTTTGGTTATTGAGGGTGACCCTCATTCTGGCCGGGTACAGAAGTCCAAATCTGGCCTGAAGGTGTTGGAGCCTGGGTCTCAGCGAGAAGAAAGCTTTACGCCTGTCTACAGTCGCTTTGGCAAAGTCCGGAAAAAAACAGCAATCTGTGGCCCTCGTACTCCACCGGCGAGTGCACTCGCGCTGCTTCTAGAATTTTCACCGCATGCTGAAAGCACAGGGCTTTAAAGATGATAGGCCTAGTCTTCTTGCTATTCAAAGCAGACTGCAAGGGGAACCGATGGGCCCTTTCTATTTCAAAGGGCATATCAAACGATAGCTTCAATACTGCTGGTACCAACCTCTGCACAAAAGCACACATGTCCTTGCCTTCCACACCTTCGGGCACCCCTATAATCCGTACATTGTTCCTTCTGGATCTGTTGTTGTTGTCTTCTATTTCTCGTTGCAAAGCCTTAATTTGCTTTGCATGTTTGCCGATGTCCTGTAATTTCTCCTCGTGGACAGCCAACTTCGAATCCACGGCATCTTGCCGTTCGACGATGGTTTCCATTCGCTGTTTTAAGAGGCTAATATCCCCTTGCACGGACGATAGTGCATTGCTGTTAAGCGTGACTATTTCCTTGACCGATCTTATTTCTGCAAGGATCTCCTGCATCGCCTCTGAGCCTTCACAGCCCGACGCCATTTTCTGTGGAGACGGAGGTTCCGTCTTTGATCTCTTGACGCTCGAATTTTGGCTTCCACCAAAGTCTAAGCAGCTTGGTTTTGGGCCCGACATGCTCCCGAGGCACTCCAAAAACAGGGAATCTCACTGGTTTGGTTAGGGGTTCACAATTACCAGCGCTAACGCCAAATTTTAAGCAAGGTCCTTCAGAGCTTCGTCCTAGGCACTCATTCTGCCAGCGCCCAGGCTCCGCCTCCAGATGTTGAGGTTTTAAAGGAAGAGGCTGATTTGATTTTAGTTGAGGTTTACAGAGAACCATGACTGGGATGTAATTATACCGGGCTATAATTTATTCAGGAAGGACAGGGTAGGAAGAAGGGGGGGGAGGAGAAGTGCCATTGTATGTAAAAAATAATACTAAAGCTGCAGAATTACAGGGCTTATGAGGGAAGGAGGAGGCACTGTGGATTAAACTGCAAAGAGGGAATAGAGCCTCCATTTACACTGGTATGATATAAGAACATAAGATATGCCATACTGGGTCAGACCAAGGTCCATCAAGCCCAGTATCCTGTTTCCAACAGTGGCCAATCTAGGTCATACGTTCCTAGCAGTTTCCCAAAAGACACAGGTTCCGCAATGCTTGTACTGGGTCAAGCATTGATATCCGGGGTCCCTTCTTAATAATGGTTTATGGAACTTTGAGTGAAAAAATATTTTCTTTTATTATCTTAAATAGTTTACCCTGTAGCTTCATTGCATGTCCCCTAGTCTTTCTATATTCTGATAACGTAAACAATCGATCTACGTTTACCCGTTACACTCCGTTCATTAATTTATAGACTTCTATCATATCTCCCCTCAGCCGTCTCTTTTCCAGGTTAAAGAGCCCTGACCTTTTTAGCCTTTCTTCATAGGAGTATCCTTCCATCCCCTTTACCATTTTGGAGGCTCTTCTCTGAACCTTTTCTAATAACTCTATATCCTTTTTAAGATACGGCGACCAGAATTGCACACAATATTCAAGGTGCGGTCTCACCATGGAACGATATAGAGGCATTATAATATCTTTTGTTTTATTTTCCATTCCTTTCCTTATGATACCTAGCATTCTATTTGCTCTCTTGGCTGCCGCTGCACATTGGGCAAGGGTTTTAACTTGTTATCCACAGTGACACCTAAATCTTTTTCCAAAAGCAGAGAGGTTCCAAAAAAGAGTAAAGTAGCCCAAATGCCCTCGAGTATGGAGCAGACAGAGCTTAAAGATCTCATACGTACCTAGCAGTTTCCCCAAAAGACACAGTTTCTGCAATGCTTGTACTGGGTCAAGCATTGATATCCTGGGTCCCTTCTTAATAATGGTTTATGGACCTTTCCTCCAGGAACTTGTCCAAACTTGTCCAAACCTTTTTTAAACCCAGCTACACTAACCCAGCTACACTAACAAATTCCAGAGTTTGATTACACGTTGAGTGAAAAAATATTTTCATTAGTCTTAAATAGTTTACCCTGTAGTTTCATTGCATGTCCCCTAGTCTTTCTATATTCTGATAACGTAAACAATCAATCTACATTTACCGGTTCCACTCCGTTCATTAATTTATAGACTTCTATCATATCTCCCCTCAGCCGTCTCTTTTCCAGGTTAAAGAGCCCTAACCTTTTTAGCCTTTCTTCATAGGAGTATCCTTCCATCCCATTTACCATTTTGGTGGCTCTTACCTGAACCTTTTCTAATAACTCTATATCGTTTTTAAGATACGGTGACCAGAATTGCACACAATATTCAAGGTGCGGTCTCACCATGGAACGATATAGAGGCATTATAATATCTTTTGTTTTATTTTCCATTCCTTTCCTTATGATACCTAGCATTCTATTTGCTCTCTTGGCTGCCGCTGCACATTAGGCCGAGGGTTTTAACATGTTATCCACAATGATGCCTAAATCTTTTTCCTGGGTGGTGGTTCCTAATGTGGAACCTTGCATCATGTAACCATAGTTTGGGTTGTTCTTCCCTAGGTGCATAACTTTCAGTCTTCCTTCAGAGGCAGAAGAGATGGATGGAGATTTAATTGAAGACATTCACAGTATTGCTATGAAAGGAAAAGTGCTGCTGATAGGTGATTTCAATATGCCAGATGTTGACTGACATATCCCTGCTGCAATGTGATCTAGAAGTAAGGAGATTCTGGATTCTCTACAGAAAGAACTAGTCCAGAAACTGGTAACAGAACCCACATGTGAGGGGGCCATACTGGACCTGAGGCTTACCTAAGGGTAGAATGTTATTGATGTTATAGTGGGTGATCATCTCACATCAACTGATCACCTGATGGTGTGGTTCAGTATTACAATTAAAGCTGATAAAGTTCAATCAAAAATGAGGTTCCTAGACTTAAGGAAAACTAACTTTGCCAAGATAGGACAATATGTCATTGAGTCATTAGTAGGATAGGAACAGTTAGCCATGAATAGAGCAGCATGCATCCTCTGCAACTCACCTAAAACAGAATGCATAATCCCAATACTCAAACAATTACACTGGCTGCCTATCACTCAAAGAATCTAACACAAGGCCATCCATACGATCTTCAAATTCTTCCATGGACTGTTTTCCAACTACCTCCAATAGTTAATACAGAAAATTCCCAGAAATAGAACAGGAGAACCACCTCCCTCAACACACTCCACATACCTTTTTTTAAACATGAAAACCAGCTCCACCACATCTAAAAGAGCCGTCTTCCTCTTTGCACCGGCACTATGGAATGCATCTCCGCACCACAAATGATCACACTGACTTCGGGAGAAACCTAAAAACGTATCTATTTCTTGAACACTTTACTAATGAGAAAACAACCAACAATCCACCAGTGTATCTGTTCCATCTCAGCTTCCCCTCCCCCTCTTTTTATCAGCAATTAGCATTCCAACATGCTTAAGTGATTGACTTTATGTTTATTCATGTTATGTTATGTCGTTCAATATTCATAGTTCTATGTATTTGCTAAGTTATTATTGTTCCCTATAAGCCATATTGGCCAAGTTGCTATATATACACCACTAGACTTTTAGATTAGCAGTACTGTATATAAACACAGTTAAATAAATAAATAAACAGCTGGAGTATGCAGAAAAGCAGTGCAAGAACATGAAAGGGGATATTTTAAGGGCAAGAAACATTTTTGTTAGGAAAAGGAGGCCACTATGATTCTCAAAAGAAGTAGATGAAAAGGTGAAGAAAAAGAGGGTGGCCTATGAAATACAAGAGATCACAGAAAGAGGAAGACAAGCATTGATATTTGGAAAACCTAAGAAAATCTAGGAAAGTAGTCTAGAAAATCAAAGAGACAAATTGAAGAAAAAATATCCAATGCACTAAAACTGGATTTTTCAGATTTGTTAGTGAGAGGAGGAAGTGCAAAAGTGGTAATGTCACACTGAAGAGCAAAGGGGAGGAATATGTAGGAACTGATGAGGATAAAGTGGAATTGCTTAACAAATATTTTTATTATGGGTTCACAGATAAAGGGCCAGGAGCAGGACCCCAATATCCACAAATAGGAACAGAAGTAAGAAGTATTTTGAATGACTTTCAGAAGACTAGCTAGCTAAACTAAAAGTAGACAAAGCAATGGAGTCCAGTGGGATACATCCGAGAGTATTGAAAGAACATGGAGAGGTTCTAGTAGCTCCACTGTCTGACCTTTTTTATGCTTTAGAGTTGGGAGTGGTCTCAGAGGACTGGAGAAGGGTGGTCTCAGAGGACTGGTCCCTTTACACAAAAGTGGAAGTAAGGATCAGGTTGGGAACTTCAGGCTAGTTAGTCAGACCTCTCAGGTGAATAAATTAATGGAAATGTTGCTAAAACAAACAGAGGATAGTGAGGTTTCTGCAGTCGAGTAGATTGCAGAGGCCGAGGAAGCATAGTTTTACTTGAGGCACATCTTGTCAACCAAATTTACTGAATTTCTTTGATTGGACAACCAAACCTTTAGACTGAGGCAGAGCCCTACATGTGGTGTACTTAGATTTCAATAAAGCCTTTGACACTGTTCTGCACAAGTGACTTATAAGTAAACTGAGCACCCTAGGGATGGACCCTAAAGTAACTAACTGGGTTAGGAACTGGTTGAGTGAGAGGCAACAGAGGGTACAGGTAAATGGAGCTGTCTGAGGATGTTAGCAGTAGTATGCCTCAGGGTCTGTCCTTGGTCCGATTCTTTTTAAGATTTTTGTTAGTGATATTGCATATGGGCTGTCAGGTAAAGTTTGCCTCTTTGCGAGTGATACCAAAATCTGCAATAGAGTAGACACCCAGGAAGGTGTAGATAACATAAGGAGGGATCTAGAGAAGCTTGAAGAAAGGTCAAGAATTTGGCAGTTGAGATTTAATGCTAAAAAAATTGAATGACATGCATTTGAATTGCAAAAATCCAAGGGAGCGGTACAGTATAAAGTACTTCTCTTCCTGAGCGTGATTGTTTCTGATGATTTTAACATGGCTACACATGTAGAAAAGGCAATGGTGAAGGTCAGAAGGATGTTTGGGTGCATAGGGAGAGGAGTGGCCAGCAGGAAGGAGGAGGTGATAGTGTCTTTGTATAAATCTTTGGTGAGATCTCATTTGGAATATTGTGTGCAATTGTGGAGACCATACCTTCAAAAGGATTTAACACTAGAAACCCAAAGTGTGTCAATTGACGCAAATGCATCTTCGAAGTTGTATACCAGTGCCACTGCTAGAACCATGTCAGTTATGTACCATGACTTTGTTAGCAAGGTCAAAATGCTCAAATATGTGCATCGAAAATTAATGACAGATGAACCACCTAGCGGGAAAATGAATTTATCCCTAGAAGCCCCAAAGTACGTCAATTGACGCGCTCAATTGTCTTGGATGCGTCAATTGATGTACTTTTGGGCTTCTAGGTATAAATTCATGTTCCCACTAGGTGGCGCATCTCAATCACTGTTTACAGTTTTACCCCGACATTACAAACAATAAACACACGATGACGTCTTGTAATGACATCACATACTGCACGTATTTAACAAATAAGTAACTTCACATTAATGCACATCTGCATTTAATGCTAAACGCAGTCATCGTGATAATGCGTCAATTGACGCACTTTGGGGTTTCTAGGTAAAATGCCTTTTGGGGCTTCTAGTGTTAAACAGGATGGAGTCTGTGCAGAGGGTGGCTACCAAAATGGTCAGTGGGCTTCATTATAAGGCATGAGGACAGTCTTAAAGATCTCAATATGTATACTTTGGAAGAAAGACGTGAGAGGGAAGATACGATAGAGACATTTAAATACCTCCATGGGATAAATGCAGAGGAGGAGAACCTCTTTCCACTGAAAAAGGGCTCTGCAATGAGAGGGCTTAGGATGAGGGTAAAAGGGGATAGACTCAGGAATAATATTAAGAAATGTTTCTTTACGGAAAGAGTGGTAGATATATAGAATAGTCTCCCAGTGGAGGTAGTAGAGACAAGGACAGTATCTGAATTCAAGAAAGCATGGGACAAACATAGAAGATCTCTAAAGGTAGTTGGTATGGAAGGGCAGAGTGGATAGGCCAAATGGTCTTTATCTGCCATCATGTTTCTGTGTTTTACATGTCTAACACCTGAAGTAATTTAATTACAAGCCCTTTTAGGCACTTAAAAAGGCCTTTACACATGAAGAGTTATTTATATAATTACTGGCACAGGCATCTATGTGTTTTTATAAAATACTAGCAGAAATTCTGCAGAAATTGCAAGCAAAAGAAACTCACATATGTTTTGGGACCAGGTATAAATGAACAGTACAAGGCTAATTTAATAACAGGACACCTGCGATGAGGGAATAAGCAGGTGCCTATTTTAAGCCTCGTTTCCCATTGTACTACTCATGTAGGCATATACGTGCTTATTTGTCTTTATAAAACACTAAAGTACAGTAAGTGGCCGATGTGAACATTTATACCTATTTCATAGCAGGTATAAATGAACATGTATAAAGTTCATATATAAATTAAGGTCATTTAAAATTGACACATTTAATTGTGAACTTATGCCCTGCACGGAACCTGCCCCTGGCTATGCCTACTGGCCGTGCATGATAGCATGTGTATCTTTATGCCTGTTGTTATTTTAGAAGAGGCCATTATTTATTTACATTCTCTTATATACTGCGTTATTCTGCATCAGTGCGGTTTACATTGAACAAACTGAAATTACATTGAACAGGGCATTATAACTTGGAGATAACTATTTTACAGGGAACATGTGCTATGGAGGGTTAAGTATGTGATCACATATAAGCAAAAATGACTTTAGAAAGTTACCACATAGGTGCGTGCAAGCCTATTTTAAACAAAATGTGCGTAAAGCGCAACTCTACCTCTTCTACACCTAAATTCAACCCAAGGATGCCTATATCTGTGTCATGTAAGCACATATATGTTCTTATCATCAGGTTTACTTTTACAAGTGAAGTAGTTTTATAAGAGGCATTTTACATAACTATTCTGTCGTATACATGAGAATAAGCCTGTATAAAATTAACTCCGTAGTTAGTAAATTGGAGTTTGTTTTATTTAGCCTGTATTAAATTGCATCGCATTAAAAACATTAACGTCCCCATGAACACTGTGAGGTTCCTCAAAACCCTAATAGGCCAGCCACTCTTTAATCCCAGTCAAAATGGTTGGCAAAAATGTTCACAGATATCTGTCAACAAAAGCCCTGCCCCATTTAGGCCCTCTTGAATCCTAAAACAGCTGAGGGATGACTTTGCCCCGAACCTCAGGAACCCTGATTTATCCAAGGGGTCCAGAGAGAAAGGGAGCAGGAGTGATCCTCACTCGTTCTTGCTTAAATGGCTACTTCTCTTGGAAATAGCAGATACTGACCCCTAGAATTGGTACCTTGATCTATCACTAGAGGTATGTGGCTGCCATTTTGTGAGAAACAGTCTGTATGACAGGAGCAAGTGGGAATCGCTCATGCCCCCATTATCCCCTGACCCCATTGGTGAGTCAAAAATCCAGTTGTGGCGGTCTGGTTTGGTCTTCAGATTTTTTAGGATTTAAGAGGAAGGGCCTTGAATTGTGCTTTTTTGTTTGTTTGTTTGTTTTTTTATAATTATGCAATTTTAACAAAACATTCACTTGAAACAAAATGTGGGTCATCCACAAAGAAAACAAATTTATCAACAAATGGAATAGAGGAAGAAACAACTTAAGGATTTCCCATCCACTAGCCCACGACTAGAATCCAAGATGGAGAACAAACCATATCCCAAATAGAAATTTAACATAGGAAACAAATGCTGAAACAAACACAGTCAACCTAATCTAAGGTATAGGTAGGAGTCCAACATCCCTCAGACCAGGAGATCCCTGTGCATTTAAAAAAGTAAATCAATTGTGAAGGAAAAGAAAAAAAAACATATGCTTGTCCCTGAAGCTTAATGTTGCACTTACAGGGGTATTTCAAGAAAAACATTCCACCCAGCTGGAGGACTCACGACCGCAGAAAGAGAAACTCATGCCTTCGGTGTTGGGTCTCTCTAGCCAGATCAGGAAAAATGCTAACCAAGCAACCCTTGAAAAGAACATTCTTTTTCTGAAAAACATATAGGGTAGCCATTCTCTATCCAATATAAGAGCTAAAATTATCAAACAAGTAGCAGGCATTATATCATCCAAATCAGATCTTTCTAATATATCAAATAAATGTAAAGTATCTGCCACTTGTGTGGGGGCGGAGCCTACGACAGTGCAAGATGGCCGCTTGATCCTTTCTCTCCCCGGAATCCTGGTGATTATCCTGCCCCTTCCGTGAGGAAATATTGATATCGGAGCTCCAGCGCTAGCCAGTTTACCGCCATGACATCCAGTAAACCCTCCAGGCTCGATTTCAACGCACCCGCGGTCTCAGGAACCAAGCGGTTGAAAGCTGATCCCCCCTCTCCGCAAAAGGCCGCCGGCCCGAAAGACGCTAATGTCGGTCTTCAGGAGCTCCTGGCTGAGATTAGGGCTGTGCGTGAGCTGGTCACCGCTAATGGGGATACCCTGAGCAGGGTGCAAGCTGATGTGGCCGAACTTAAAGACATGAAGGTGCAGCTCTCTACGCTATCTGAGAAGATGGACGGGCTCTCTCTAAGAGTGGAGGTGCATGAGGAGCGTCTAAAGGAGATAGCTGCAAATTCTAAATGCATCACTGCATTGGAGCGGAACCTCGAGGACCTCAACAACCGGGCCCCGACGGAACAACATCCGACTAGTGGGGATACCAGAAGGGGCTGAAGGACGTGACATACTGGGCTTCCTGGGTAAAACTATTCCAGAGCTACTACGGCTCGAGTTTGACCGACCATTTGAGATTGAGAGGGCCCATCGAGTCCCTACGCAGCAGGATCCCCACTCGTCGAGGCCTCGCCCGATCATCATGAAGCTCTTGCGATTTCAACAAGTGGCTCAGGTAATGGCTGCAGCGCGGGTGCGGGCGCCATTGAAGTTTGAGGGAGTGAACATTGCTTTTTTCCCGGACTTTAGCAAGACCACAGTGGCTCGCCGGAAACAACTGTTCGCGCTAAGGCCGCGTTTGCAAAGCCTCCAGGCCCGATATGGCCTATTCGCTCCAGCCAGACTCCGAGTCACACTACATAATCAGACTCGATCCTTTGAAGACCCAAAAACCCTTCTGGCTTTCATCGAGGATCAAGAAGCCGCAGTAATGCGTTGAGGACATTTATTAGTGTGTATTATTGGTGATCCTTTTGTGCCTGTAAACTGTTTGGGGCCTCTTAAGGGGGAGTCAATTGTAGTCCTCAGATCGTGGTTTTGATGTTGACATGGTCTGCAATTGGGTGCCTGCAGTGCGGTGTGTGAGTGTGGGTGGTTGAAGGGAGCCGCGATGCTGTGTGGATGGGTGAGAGAATGTAGTTTCTTTTGAGTGGGGGTCAGCTGGCGCGGATGGGAGCGTGGTATATATTGTACTGTTTACAATATGGAGGGAGGGGGTTGTGTGAGAGACGTTTATGGGGGGGAGGTGGGTTTCAGAGGGCAATCTTGTGAGATCGATGGTTCACCCAGGGGGGTGGGGTTGGTTGGGAGGGGGGACGTCTCCATTGACTACGTCTGGGGGTACTACTCAGAGCTGGAAGCTGTTGTTAATGTCTGCAGACCCTGCAGTTACTGTGTATCCATTTACTTATTATGATAGGGTCCCTTAAGATCCTTTCGCTGAATGTGAAAGGGGTAATCAATCCCAGTAAGAGAAAGAAAATTTTGCTATATTGTGCCAAGCAGAAGGCTGATGTCGTCCTACTCCAGGAGACCCACCTATCCACTATAGAGGCAATGAAGATGGGCAAGGGCCATTATGTGGTTGCGGTACACGCTGCAGCAGTAGGCAAAAAAAATGGGGTAATTACTTTGGTACGGAAATCCCTTCAGTCCCAGATTGTGTCGGGATTGGCAGACCCGCAAGGGCGATGGGCGGTGGTGGTATTGTGCCTTAATGGTGAGCAATTAGCCATATTGAATATTTACGGGCCAAATTGTGATGATGTCTCCTTTTTTCAGAAGGTAGCGCTGGTGGCCCATGACCTTCGGTCCCTCCCCATGATTTTGGGTGGGGACTTCAATCTAGTGCTGGACCCATTGCTAGACCGGCAGCCGTTCCGATCTGCGAAACCGGGTTGGGCAGTCTCCGTTCTTTTATCTCTGATGCAAGATCTGGGTCTGTACGATGTTTGGCGGACTTTGCACCCCGTAGATAAGGAATTTACCTTTTATTCCCTTCCCCATAGGTCGCATTCACGCATTGATTTCCTTTTAGTTTCACGATCTTTAGTGGAGTCGGCATTGGAGGCGGGTATTTGTGCCGCTACGGTGTCAGACCACGCGACGGTCTTCTTGCTTTTCGCATTTGGCCAACCGGCTCCCCGGAAGTCAGGATGGTTATTCCCGAGGGAACTATTGGGGGATCCGATTTTTTGTGATATGCTCCGGTTAGAGGTCAAAGAATATTTTGAGAAGAATCTCCCTTCAGAGACGGCAGGCTGGGCCTGGTGGGAGGCCTTCAAGGCCACTATACATGCACAGATTACCAGCCATGTTATACATCAGTCTAAGAGCAGGAAGGCCGAGTTAGCTGAGCTTGAAGTGCAAATCTCTGCTGGTGAGAGGTTACTGAGGTCCAGGGTCGAACCTTGTGTTCTCTTGCGCCTGCAGAAACTAAGATATCAGTATAATTCCCTCCTGAGCAAGGAAGTGCGTAAGGTCCAGCATGCGCAAGATGCGCGATACCATGTCGAGCACAATAAAGCTGGCAGGCTGTTGGCATCTGTGCTCAGTCCCCCTAGGGGGAAGACCAACATAGCGGCCCTTGCGTCAGGGACCCTGGAACTTCTCACGAAGAGTCGTGCAATTGGGGAGAGTTTCCGGTCCTTTTATCAAGACTTGTACTCCTCGGCGGGTGAATGTGAAGACTCTGTTTATCAAACTTTTCTTGTTCTCAGTACCCAGCAGAGGGAAGGATTGAGTCTGCCCATAGACGGGGTAGAAGTCCAAGCGGTCCTTAGAGATGCTCCGGCGGGGAAGGCGGTGGGCCCTGATGGCCTCCCGGCTGAATTTTACCGGGCATTTCAGGAAGAACTAGCCCCCCAGATGGCCTGTTTTTTTCAATTGCTAGTGGATCAAGCACCGCAAATAGGGAGTTTCAACGCAGCAACAGTAGTGGTACTAGCTAAAGAAGGGAGGGATCCCCTGGAGGTGGGCAGTTACAGGCCGATCTCGCTCTTAAACGCCGACTATAAGATCTTTGCTGGAGTTCTTGCCAGGCGCCTCTCGAAGGTGGTCCCCGGGTTAATCCACCCAGATCAATGCGGGTTTCTCCCAGGAAGATCAACCGCGGATAATGCTCGCCTTCTCGTAGATCTTTTTGCTCTGTCACGTTCTCAAGATAGGCCCTTGGTTGGGCTCTCTCTGGATGCCGAAAAGGCATTTGATCGGCTGGAATGGGCTTTTATGTATCGAGTCTTGCACTGGTTCGGCTTTGGGACAGCGTTTATAAACTTGATTAAGGTGTTGTATGTCAACCCTCAGGCTAGAATTTTAGTGAATGGAACTTTGTCCGCCCCTTTCGTCTTACAACGGGGGACGAGGCAGGGATGTCCTCTCTCCCCACTTTTGTTTAATCTCGCCCTAGAACCTTTGGCCATTGCCATTCGACATTCTGAGAAGATCCAGGGCATCTCAGTAGGGGACTTACAGGTAAAACTGTCGGCGTATGCTGATGACTTGTTGCTCTTTGTCCAGCCAGATCAGGTGGGTGAAGTTCTCAGGGTAATGGATGCTTACTCCGAAATCTCTGGATACAAGATAAATTGGGGGAAGTCAGTTGCATTTCCTATGAACAGGGTGACTTTTGCTTCCGTGTTAGGGGAGCATCCTTTTGTGTGGATATCTGGGCCCATTAAATACCTTGGGGTTAAATATTGTTTTTCGACTGAGGAGACAATCTCTGTCAACTGTCAGGCCATAGAGGAATTGCTTCGATCTTTCTCTGCAAGGTGGTCCCCTTTATACCTGTTGTGGTGGGGCAGGATGGAGGCCATTAAAATGGTCTTGTCCCCTAAGATAAATTACACTTTAGAGATGCTTCCGATGGAGATGCCATCGCGGTGGTATAGGGGTTGGGAGCGGAAGTTGATACGGTTTTTGTGGGCGGGGAAACCCCCTAGAATAGCGTCTGTCAAGCTTAAAGCGAGCAGAGATCAAGGAGGGGTTAATTTTCCTGACTTCAGGGCATATCACCAGGCCTTCCTGTTGAAGCAGGGTGCAGGTTGGTGTGTAGTGGAGGCTTCTGAGTTTGGTCCGGTATGGCTGGAAGTAGAGAAGAGATTACTCCCGCGGGTTCCACTCCCGCTATTGTTGGTAATGAGGCTCCCTGCAACCTTTATGCTCTCTCCCGCTATCTCAGCTACTCAGTGGGCCTCTTCAGGTCTAGCTGAGATAATTACATCTGAGAACCCCGTCTCCAAAGAGTTTCCTATTTGGTACAACCCCAAACTAAAGATTGGCGGTAAGACAATATCCTGGAAGTGTTGGCAGGACAGAGGCATTTGGACGCTTGGGCACATTACTCACCTCAGTGGTTGGAAAACCTGGGAGGCTCTTGCTGGAGAGTTTGATTTACCTGAGAGATGCCAGTTTCAATGGGTCCAGCTTCAAAGTTGTCTCAAACAGGCAAAGATTTCAGTAGCTAATCTCGCGGAGGAATGGGGTCTGAAACGGGTGTTGCTTGCCTGCTCTGAGGGTACGGGGATAGTCTCCAAATTATATGCGATTTTCAAAACTGTCTGGTCCACCTCGTTAACTGGTCTGAAAAAGAGTTGGGAGACGGAGGTAGCCTTCTCTATCCCACCCCATCTATGGTCTACTCTATGGTCTAAGACGAATAGGGTTTCTAGTGCTGCAGCGATTACCCAATCTCTATTTTTTCTTTCTCATAGGGCGCTTTTGATGCCCAGTCGTCTCTCCCGATGGGCTCCTGGAGTAACGGCGAATTGTTGGACGTGTGCGGCGCCTCTAGGCACCTTGAAGCACCTGCTGTATGATTGCCCCAGCGTACAGAGGTTCTGGAGGGAGGTTTGGGATAGGATACAGCGAATTCTCTCCTTCCGGGCACCTCTATCGTGGGATTTGGTTTTCCTTCGGTCTGCGAGCCCGCTGTTGCCTGTACAGAAAGAGAAATCTTTTTTGTTCAATTTTTTAATTGCAGTTGCTCTGAAGTTGATCCTGATCTATTGGAAAGATGCGGATAAGCTGGAGAGCAACCACTGGTGGAACTTAGTTTCTCTATATGCCAGTTATGAGAAGGCCTGGGCTTGCGGCCGTGAGCGGAGGTGCCGGAAGGGGCGAGGTGTCCCTCCTCTGGACTTGGGGAGCAAATGGGAGTGTTTGGATGCCTATGCAGCGTCGGCTGGTGTGGCTCTCAGAGGCTAGCTCGCTGCTAGGCACCCTCCTGGGTTTGGTCTATGGTGTGACACCCACTTGACGCATAAGGTTTTGATGTGGGGTCTTGCTTTCTATTTTGCTCTGTGATTTTAGGGTTGCTGTGTGGGTCAATGGAGTTTAGGGGGGTGGGTGGTTTAGGGGTTGTTATGTTACGTTGGAAGTGTTATTATTGTTGTTCTGAAAATTATAAATAAAAATTTAAAAGAAAAAAAAGTATCTGCCACTTGTGGGCTAGGAATTTCAGCAGAAGCAGAAACTCGATTGCCCTGTGGTAGGTAATAAGCATCGACTAAAGGCGGGCAGGACCCAGAAGGTACTCTCATAATGTCCAACAGATACTGCTTAAATATATCTTTCGCTGTAATTTCGCTGTGAGACCTAAATATATTTTACTAAGAATGTAAATAGTTTGTAATGTACTAAGAATGTAAATAGTTTCCCCCGAGTTACCTCCATGTTAAATCCCTGTTCTATGTAGACGATGGTCTAATGTAATTGACTAAGTGTTATTTGGTTCAATGTAAACCGCACTGATGACAAAGAGCGCGGTATATAAGAAATGTTAATAAATAAATAAATAAATAAATAAATATTAGGAGACTTAGGAACATTTATCAAGCAAAGAATTGCCATTCATGAACGATTCTCCAATTGCTCCAGCTTAAACTTTACACTATATGGATCTTTAATAAAAGCATTTGCATGTTGTTCCAAGGAATCCACTCTCACCGAGATATTGTCTACCTTTGATTTTCAAGTCACAAGAGACTGAGAATACCCAAACATTCTTCAGAAAGTTCCTGAGTCTTAGAATGTAATGTTTGAATTTGAGGAGTAAGAGCTTCTCGCAATGACTTAATTGCCTTCCAGATAGTTTCAAGAGTAAATTGCATTGGCTTTTGTAAAATGAAAGCAAAAGATGAAGTAGTACTCATGTCGGCAACCACAGGCTCCAGAGACTCCATGGGGAACACTGAACTGAGAATGGTAGGAACTTCTTCTGCCTTAATTGAATTCTCTCTCAGTGGTACCCCTCGCTCTTATTGATCCAACGAGGATTCCAATACACTGGATATGTCACCAATGAAAAGTCACAGTGTTTTTTATTGATTACAATAATGTAATACAATGATTATAAGAAAAGGAATTCATCTTAGATAAAAGGGAAAATAAATTATCAAAGAAAATTGAGTCAAATGTTCCATCCACATCACGGAGGGAAAAGGACTATATCTCAAAAATCTGTAACATCATTAATAAAAGAAAACATATCATCCCCAATAAAGAATCAAATTAAGAAGAAAAAAAAAAGAAGAAATAGGGTTTGAAACTACGTGGTCCTCATTTCACTCCTATGTATCTAGCAAAAAAGCTTCTAAATTAGAAGGATCCACAAACGCATACTTATTACACTAACACATTTACAGGGAAAGCGCCAAAAAAAAGGATGCACCGATTGCTAAAACTTTAAATTGCAGAAATGCTTTCCTCCAGTGTTGCGTATTTCTGCACATATCAGGGACAAGCTTAGTCTTAACTATAAAACAATATGTCACTTTTTGAGAAATAAATCCTGAGAATATCTGCTTTTAGATTTATGAAATAAACAAAACCTCCAATCTTACTTGCGTGGAAAACTCATCACGTGAGTAACCGGGTAAGGCGGACGCGTCGCCTCTCCCCCCCCCCACACACACACACCCTTTGATAAAAGACCATCACACAATTTTGGGCTTAAAACTGGTCGCAGCTTTATTAACCATTAACAATAACCCAATAACAATTCAACACAATAACATTATCCCCCCTCCTTTTTCGAAGCGCGAACCCTCACCAGCCATGTGAGTAGCAAGGTGACGTCGCTTCCGCTTTTACTGAGTCCGGGCCCCGGCTAAACAGCCTAGCCTTCCCTCGTCCGGCTTCGCAAAAACCTGAGGGGTTATCCGGGCGGGGGTCCCCCACCCCCGCCCACAAGCTTGCTTCCGGCTCCGTATCCCGGAAACCTCCGGGATCCCGCCACCGGCTCAGGCCACTATGGACCTGAGCCACCCCCCAACCTGAAGCTGCGACCAGCCCAACTCCCCTGCCGGACACCCTCCACGGCCTCCTGCCAGTCATTAAGTAGCAGGTCCATCCCTATCGGCGAGAGATGCACGCCATCCGGCCGGAACAGGCCAGCACACTCCACATCCACCCACGGGTGCAAGATCTGGCACCCACCCCGCTCCCCCACCCACCTGCCTATTTGGCGATTGACTTTCGTCAGCCCTCTGGACCACCGCCGCTGGTCCCAACAGGCCGGCCGTGGAAGGACATCCGACCAAATCACAATAACCCCCGGAAACATTATGAAAACCTCCCCCAGGTCCTTGTGAACAGCGCGAATCAGCTGCTTGCAAGTCCAGGACACCAGATCATTGCCGCCGAGATGTATCAGCAGGATATCCGGCGCTCCTCTCATGCGCCCGTGATGCCGCAGCAAAGGCAAAAGCTGGATCCACTGGAGTCCGCGCTCGCCCAGCCATGATACGGTCACCCCCTGCGCTTCCAGTCCAAGATAATACTAAACAAGCCTTTATTCTTGTTTTCCTTGACATATCAGCTGCCTTTGACAGTGTTGATCACTTAACAATGTTAAACAGACTTCAAAAAATTGGAATAACATCTACTGTTTATAATAGGTTCAAATCCTATCTATCAAACAGAACCCAAAATGTAAGAATCCACACCCAAATATCTAACACCTTCAAACAAACTCAAGGTCTTCCGCAGGGATCTGCTTTATCTGCACTATTATTTAACATTTACTTACAACCAGTTTGTAACATCTTTAAACGCCACAATGTCTTTTATCATATTTACGCCGATGATATAATGTTCTACCTCCCATTTGAAATCCCACACCCACCTCTCCAAAAAATAACAGAATGTTTTAATGAACTAACTGAATGGCTCAAAGAACAAAATCTACTTATCAACTTTACTAAAACAGATATTTTATTTATCACTAAAAATCAAACATATATACCCCCAAACACGATTACACTAGATACTCATGAAATTAATATAAAAAAAGTAGTAAAATATTTAGGTGTGATACTTGACAATAATCTAAATATGGATTCACATATAAAATATTTAACTAAAAATATACATTACAAACTCAAAACACTAAAACAACTAAGACCTTTGATTCTTCTACAAGATTTTATTAACATAATTCATGCTATTATTACCCCACATTTCGATTTTGCAAATACAATACTTAATGGTATTTCGAAACAAAATATTAAAAAGATACAAATAACTCAGAACTTAGCTGCTAGAACGATTATGAATATAAGCCCACTTGAACATATTACACCAATTTTAGCTGAACTTCATTGGCTACCAATTTACTCCCGAATCAAATATAAAATTCTTGTCACTACATTTAAACTTATAAATAAACTTGCACCATCTGCACTAAATACACTGATTAACATTGACATTGATAAACGATCTCAAAGGAGCAGAAACATAAATACTTTAACAATACCAAAAGATTTTACAAAAGCCAGAAAAAAAACCAATAAGAGAGCTTTCTCACACTCTGCTCCAATACTCTGGAACAATTTACCTGACAACATTCGCCTACTGTCTGACATAAAAGAATTTAAAAAAAAATTAAAAACTCACTTATTTACATTACACTATAATACACTCCCAAAACAGAATTCTCAAAGGGATACAGGCTAACATTTATTTTTAATATTATATACCCTATTTTCAAAAATAAATGACACTAATACACTAATTTAACCATACTACATACTCATTTACATGATGATTAATAATTTAACTAGCAATGTATATATGTTCTAATATGTTATACTTGTAATGTTACAATTTTCCTTGTAAATTATAATTATCTGTTCTATGTAAAATGTCCTGGTATATCTCATACCAATTAACCTACTGTTACATGTAAACCGCACTTGAAACAAGGGAAAGAGCGGTATATAAATAACTGTTAAATAAATAAATAAATAAATAAGATGTGGCCCCAATGGCCGTGTTGCTGCTCGCCGACCAGCCCAGTAAACAAATGAATGGCCAATCACCCAACAGCGACACGATGCATGGCCCCTTTCTGCAAAATAAAGAATAGCAGCGTTAGCACCCCCCACAGCCCGTTACAAGCGCACATAGCCCTGGAACGCTTGCAATCTCCACCGCCCAATCCGTTGTATCGCCTGCTCAGAAAGACCCTCCGCTGCCGTGCTCGTCGCTGCGCCAATCCGGAAGGAATGTGGAGCAAACCTACTGGGATCCTCCCCGATCCGTCGCAACGACAACCGCAGCACCGCCGTAAATTGGTAGCGCGTGAGCACCCGTGCATCCTCATGAAGGAACAGACTGCCCTCACCGGCCGGCCGCACCCGCAAGTAGGCGCTCAGCAACCGGACTGGGCAAGCAAGCACCCCCGGTATGGCACGCAGCACCACCCAGGCAACCCTCCCCGACTGATCGGTCTTGGAACGCACTAAGTGAATCCGGACCGTGCCCTCCCCCACCAGCACCTGGTGGACCTTCAGTTCACGCGCACCAATCCTATGACCCGACTCAGACACCAACTCCCCCACCCGAAAGGCGCCGAAGAAGGCCACCGAAAAGACAGCCCGAAACAGCGTAACCTCGTACCGGGAGGACGCCACCTGTGGTAAAACGTCCAACAAGCGACTCAACAAATCATAAGTGATCGGCTGCCGCCAGTCGGCCGGGGAGGGAAGGGATCGCTCCCATCCTTGCAAAAGTCGACGAGTCAAAAAACCCCTTCCAGCCATCCCCCAACCGACCGCTTCCGCGAAGAAGGAAAACCCCGCCAGCTGTCTCTTCACTGTTGCCCTCGAAAGACCCACCGCCTTAGCTGCAACCACGTATTGACCGAGGAGCTGCTCAGGGACCGGACCCTAACGCCATCCGTGCTCCGCGAGGAAAGTTACCACACCGCTGCAACCCCGCTGATAGGCCGCCCACGTCGCCGCCGACACGGAATTCCTCAGCAGCTCCCTCATGTCTCCAGGCCAATCCGCCATAAGTGCGCCGGGACCGATGCTCCCACATCTTCGGCTTCCGGAGCCAAGGTCCGAAACTGCTCCCACTGAAAACGGGAAAGAGCGTCAGCAATTTTGTTAGTAGTACCCGGAATATGGTGGGCCCGCACCACCACATTCAAACGCAAACAAGCTAACACAACCTGACGCATTAAATCCGCCACTTGCTTGCAGCGTGGGGCATAATTGTTTACAACAGACACGACCGCCTCATTGTCGCACCACCAGACTAACCGACGATTCCGAAGCCTGTCCGGCCAGATGGTCAACACCACCAAGATCGGAAACAATTCCAAAAAGGTGATATTTCTGGTCAGGCCCGACTCCTGCCAAGCCAGGGGCCACCCTGCAGCACACCACGAACCCCCTAAGTAAACCCCGAGACCCGCGCCCCCCGCCACATCCGTGTACAGTTGCAGAGCTGTATTAGAGACCTCCCTCTCCCGCAAAACCGTAGTGCCGTTGAAGTCACGCAGAAACGCGTCCCACACCCGCATGTCTGCCCGAATGCTTTGCGACACCCTGATCCGATGATGAGGCATACGGACCCCTACCGTAGCCGCCGATAGCCGCCTCAAAAATACCCGCCCCATCGGTATTACCCTGCACGCGAAATTCAACGAGCCAATCAGCGACTGCATTTCCCGTAATGTGAGCTTGCTGGAAACGAGCACGTTCGCAACCAAGACTCTGAGCTTCACTACCTTAGCCGCGGGCAGGCGAGCTACCATCGCCCCAGAGTCGAGCTCCACCCCCAAGAAAGTAATGACGGTCGCGGGGCCCTCTGTCTTCCCCGCCGCTAGAGGGACACCCCACCCCCGAGCCAACCGCTCGAAGCCACCAAGCAAATCCGAGCAGCACTCCGACTGAGCCTCACCCACAAACAAGGAATCGTCTAAATAGTGCACCATGTTGGCGCGGCCCATCTGTGTCACCACTGCCCAATGTAGAAAACTACTGAACCGTTCAAAATATGCACAGGATATCGCGCACCCCATGGGCATGCACTTATCGAAATAACTGTCCCCTTCGAAACGAAACCCCAACATAGGAAAAGACGCCGGGTGCACCGGCAACAAACGGAAGGCTGACTCGATATCCGCTTTCGCCATCAAGCACCCCGGACCGCAGCGTCTCACCAGCTCCAACGCCGCATCCAAGGATGCATACCTAACTTTGCACAGGTGGTCCGGGATATGGTCGTTAACTGATGACCCCGCGGGGAAGGAAAGGTTGTGGATCAACCGGAACTTCCCCTGCTCCTTCTTCGGGATCACACTCAATGGGGAGATCACTAGATCCGCAAAAGGCCTCTCCATGAAGGGGCCTGCCACCCGCCCCAATCCAATCTCCTCCGCCAGCTTATCCCGCACTATCTGAGCAAATCGCCTCACCGAAGGCGAATTCCTGGCCATAGTACAGAGCACCGTACCCACCACAGGAATCCAAAACCCCTCACTAAAGCCCCCCTCTATCACCGCACTGTCCTTCCGTTTCGGATACCGTCTCAGCCACGGATGCATTGATTCTATCCGGACTGGGGTGGGAGCTAGGCAAAGGAGGCTCTCACTGCTTTGGAGGGGGCGCTCCAGCCCCCCCCCCCCGCGCCTCTCTTAACACATTTGAGCGCTGAGTGCAAACCGTTGCAGACGGAACAGGCGTGCCGGAATTTACAATCCGGAAACGGGCACGACGATTTGTTAAATCGCCAACAGACGTCTCCGACCCCCCCTGAAGCTGATGCTTTTTGGACCCCCCCGGGTCCACCCCCTCGAAAGGGCCGCCCAGCCCCCGAAATGCCGGCCGCTCCCCCACGTGCACTGCTCCCCGCACTACCACTGGGTCTGACCGCCATCTGCGTCAGCCACAGATTGATATATTGCGTCCCCCAGGACAACAAGCGGTTTTCTTCCATCTTATCCCTGAACGTCTCATCATAGTTGAGCCACGCCCAACCATCATGCAATTGTGCAGCCTCAAAGATGGAATCCGCATTGGCGAGGAGCATCCCGTAGTGCTCGGGGTGCAAATGCCCCCACACACTAGCTAATCGTAAAAAAGCTCGCGTCCAGTTCACCACGTTCCGTGTCGCTCTCCGCACCCTCCCCGCCTTCTCGTCTTCCTTCCTCTTCCTCCTACTGTCCCCTGACCATTTGCGGCCCTCAAGAAGACGAAAAATGTCTATATAACGCCTTCGCAGAATCTTCCGCCGCAGCTTCTTCGGCACGCCTTCCCATAACTCCGAATATGCCACCACCGAAGGCGTAGCCGAGACTCCACTCGCTCTACCCTCGGACCCCTGCAATTCCTGCCCCTTGTCCCCGCCCGAAACCGAAGAATCGGACGTGGAAGCAGTGGAGGAGGAGGAGGAGGAGGAAGTCCCCGACCTGCGCCGTCTACGACAAGGATGCTTCCTCTTCCTCCTCGCTTTCCTACCACCCCCTTCCGCCGCTGCCGCCCCAGCCCCATCGGCCACGCCCAAATCACCCGCCAACTCACCTGCAACTCGCACCGACGCTTCAGCCACTGCGCCGACCATCCGCGACTCCGTCTCCACTTGCGCTGCTGCTGACGTCCTCTCACTCAACCCCTCCATCGGCACCGTACCCGATGGTCTCGAACCACCAAAACACGGACTCCCGGTGTACTGTCATCCAAAAGGTACCTGCGGGAAAAACACAGGAAAAGGCGAAGGGGGCCCCCCCTCGCCCAAGGGGGCTGCCACGCCCCCAACCACTCCACCCCCGAAGAACCTTGGCCCCCTCCCTGCCAGTGCTCCCAAGAAGGCAGGTATGCGCACCCCGACACTCCAGCCCGGTTCCCGGGGCCCTCCGGCACCGCACTCTCGGCAGCCCGCGCTTCGCCCAACACAGGCACCCCTCCCCCCACCGGAGGTAGCCCTACTTCAGGCGCTCGCCTGTATAGAGGGCCAGCAGGTCCCCCACACAATTCCCCCGCCCCCCCTGACCGCCCCTCTGGACCCAGGCGGTCAGCAATCTGTGTCGTGCCTCCCTGCCCCTCCCCCGTCCCTACGGGCCGGGCCTACGCGGGCCCACCCACAAACACCGCCCACTCTCCCCAGTACGTTTTCCCCGATTGCCCGCTCTGCCTCTACCCCAGGTCACTGGAAGACCAGCGCCCACCGGACCCCCCCCTCGCCCTACCCCCTTTTCCCCCCCTTTGGGCAGACCTTGTCAAATCTTCCCCCTGAGCCCCCCCAGCTGCCCCCTCCCTTGGCCCCTTCTCAATCCTCTTCTCGGGATCACCCCCGCCCTTTCCCAGACCGCATGGCTCCCAGTCCTGCTACAGCAAGTGGCTGCCTGTTACCCTTTTGTGTCAGCTTATTATTTATTTATTATTATTATTTTTTTTTTTTTAATTTAATTTATTTCGAGGGTTTGGCGTTTTTTCTTTTTTTTTTTTTTTAAATCAAGCCTCCAGTTCCCAGCCCCCCGTACACTTTGAAGACCCCCCCCCAACCTTTTGCTTACCACTCCTATAGCCCTGCAAACCCCCACAGCCACCCTCTCCCGTTCATTTTTTTTTTTTTTGATAGCCCCCCCGGCACCCCCAGGCAACAACCACAGGCCTTTCCCCCAAATCGGACCTCTACACTGCCTCCCCAGCCACGCGGTACCTGCAGAGCACGCTCGTGCTGCACCCGACGCGTCTGGCTCCGACCTGGAAAAGGCCGGAGCCACGGCGCGTCCCCACGCTCGCTCGGGCTGGTCCCGCCTCCCTTTCACCCCATTGGCTCCCTCCGCCTCCCGGCGGCCCGCGGGAGCCAATGGGGCGTCCAGCACCGCACCGGCTCGCCCCCCATTACCCCTGCTGACGCTGCGGCCCCTGGGGGGGGGGTCGCGTCCTTGCCGCCCCCCCTGGTTACCATGGGGCCATGTGCACTAGCTCCGCGGCCCTGAACATCTCTAAAAAATCTGTTCAATTTGAAATAGATGGGTCTACTACCCCCGAGCAACATCTGCTTCACTTGAAAGAAATCTAGATGAGGAAATATAATATATTTTAGAAATATAACGATTTTCAGGATTTGAAAATAAAATTTATTTAAGATATTTTTGTGACCATGCTAAAGAAGACAACAATTGTGCTTTAAGAAATTAAAAAATGTAATTTTGTGATCTTAAGGAATTCTCCAAATATTCTAAACATTTTTGCAGCAAAATGGTACCCTTAATCTTAAAGTTCCAATACTCTGAGCATTAAACTACCTAAGATTCTAATTTAACAACTATATCAAACAGTAATGTCAAATGTTTATCCTGCTCTTGGATCTTGTTTACTGTACTATCCACAAAGAACTTGGTAGTCTGTTCAAGCAGTCCCTGTAGGAGTGAGTTAATCCCATTTACTACAAATATCACAAAGAGGTATCTCTCCAGCAGAAAAGGAATCTAAAGTTCCTGAGACTCTCTCTCCCTCCAGTGGTTACATAATAGTTGTAGGTAACTGCACTAAATTCTCTGAAGCACTGAAGTACATGAGGAAGGGAGAATAGGGGGCACCATAGATTGTATTTCAATAGAGGCAGGATTGTACCAAGCAAGAAATGTGTCTTGTGCAACTAACAAATCTTGTGCCCCCAACCACATGCAGTAAATTTATAAGGCCCTGATCAGAGGTTCCAAAAACCTCCTGCTCTAGTGCTGCTAAGTCCCCAGGAAGAAGAGATAGAGTCCTCAAAATGGGGCTTATCAAAGCTCCTGAAATGTAAGAGGCAGTAAATGCCAATATACCAACTTGGGAAACACCATCCCCGGCTTGACCCTGAATTACTGTAAATGTTTATTCATGGGGCCAGCTGTAACTGTGGAACCTTGCGGGAAATGCTTGATTTTATCTTTTCTCATGCCTATGGTCCTTAAAGAGAGCTGCCCACCAAATTGGCCTGATGGGACACGTGGAGATTTGCTTTTCTATCAGTCTTCGGTGTGCCCCAATGACATTCCAGGCAGAGGAGGTGCAGCTACCATGTGAAAAACAACACTCTTGCTAACCCTTCATAGCTGTCAGTGAGTTAACCAATCAGGCTTCCTTGGTGCAACACCGGCAGACAAGTTTCCCAGATAAGCACTCTCCCTCAGTGACTTTTTTTTAGGGTACATCTTTAAATATTTTAGCCCTGCATTAAGGCTGAGGAATTAGTGTCACTGGCCTCTCAAGGCTTTGAGGAATCTGCAGAGTCCATAAGGACGTTTTTTTTTTAAATCATTTGTGCCTCACATTGTAGCTGGAGAAAAGGGGGTTAAGGAGCTGCTAGACTATCAGCGATTGGAGGACCTGGGGGGGTTCTCCAAAATGGGCTATAAGGGCTCTTTAAAAGCTGTCACTGGCATGCAAAATTGGCTTTTTTTCTGGAACATACAGAAAAATAAATCTACATATCCAAAGGTGTAGTTTTTTTCATGTGGAAATGGGCACCCAAAGCCTTTTTAATAAGCTGATTTTGCAGTTTTTGTCCATTAGAGTTGCTTTGCATGTATTTGCATTACAGTAACTTAACCATGTCAAGTTTAAATACATTTTCTCATGAATTTGACTTTATGAGGAAGTTTGAGGCAAAACAATTTTGTGAATGCATTTTGCAAAAGTGCACTCTGTGAAAAGTAGCACAGTGTGCTTTAAATTTTTTATTTTTGCATATTTCCAGGTATTTTATGGTGTTTTTTATACAATGTGCATTTTAAAGCATTATTTTGCACATTGGTACATGAGGCCCTTTATCTAAGTTTATTTGTGTAAGTTGATGTCATGAGACCAGTTCTTGATATACAGATGAATGTTCAGGTACTATGAATAGAGATTGCAGTTGATGAAGTTGCAGAATTAATGTCGATGGAAAAAAGGCACATTTTACGGTTTTCTTTGTTGAAAGTCAAGACTGTCACCTTATATTGCTGATAGATCTCAGGTTGGTATAATTACACAGTGAATCACATCCATAAAGAAAAATGAAATAATATTGCCGTTTTTATTTATTGTACACCGCTTTGATTTTATCGAAGGGCGGTTAATCAAGTTTTAATAAACATAAACATAAACATAACACGATAGATTTGTGAGAAGGAAGACTGCCTATTTACTTAGTTTTTTATTTCTTAAATCAGACTTTCCATACCAAATAGGGAGCTGTTTTGTACAATGTCTTCTAGTATAAAATCTAAACATGTAAGAGATATATGGCTTTCCTATAGAGAAAAAAAAGGAGTATTAAGGCTCTCTTTGGGATCCGTGAAAAGAAATAAGAGTAAAACCAATATAAGGATGCATTTGTAAGGTTTTTCCTGCATTAAGGATTTGCACACTTTGAATCCCCAACTTGAAAACTGACCTCCAGACAGTGGTAACAAAAGTTTCTACAGGTCTGACAGCACATGTACTGTACCTGGCAGCAGGGGCGGCCCAAGGGGGGTGCGGGGCCATGTGCGGAGACTCAGTGCGGGGCCTTATTTGCATGTGGCCTTATTTGCATAAATATTTGCATAATGTTACCATACACTAACTTTTAGTAAACATGTCTCTTAATGAGTGTATGGATAAAGAAAGACTAAAAGATTTCTACATTACTATAATCCAGTGCCAACCGCCAGGCACATTAGGAACTACTACAAACGCTGCCCATTTAGAACCCATAGCAAACCCGCCGTATCCTGACAGCATTACCAGGACTCACAAAGCACCATACCCTACATATCAAAAGGCAACACTGCAAATATTAAACCAATACATTTCAGAGAATACTGGGGAAAGAGAACAAGTGGCAATGTCAAATATGAATTACATAAATAGAATACCTCAGCTCAGTTACACATGCAGAACATAGACCATCACCAAACAAGGAATCACAATTTAGAAACAGGAAGGCAATAATTAAACTGGGAACCCCAAAAGCCAAACTTGGAATGTACAACAACACTGTAGAAATAAAACTATAAATTAATTTCCTCTTGTACCAAACAAAGCGCAGACGTTAATGATGCACATTTCCCAGAGCTTTCATATTCCAGCTAATAAATTCAAAATAAAGAGATATCTTTCTACCTTTTGTGCATTTTTTTCAGTTGCAATTGCTCCAGCCACTTTCTTCTGGTTTCTTCATGTTTTCTGCTAACTGTCCATCGTCTGCTGTCCATTTGTTCTTTCTTCTCTCTTCTAGTTTTTTTTCCATTCTCTCTCTCTACATCTGCTTTGACATACTAATCTTTCTCCATTTGCTCTTTCCTCATTCCTATTTCATCCACACAAATTTTACCCCTCCATCCTCAATCCCCACTTACTCTCCCAATACCCGGCCGATTATAGATTTTTCATCCCTCCCACACAAAATATTTTTCCTCTCTCCATTTTACTCTCCCAGCCCCATCCCATTCTAATCCTCCCCCAACATCAGCTCCCTTCTAGTTCCAGTCTCACCCAGCATCCATTCCCTTCTAGTCCCTGCATCAGCCCATTTCCAGTCCTAGCCCCCCATCAACCCATTTCCAGTCCTAGCTCCCCCATCCATTTTCAGTCTGAGTCCCTTCATCAGCTCATTTCCAATCCTAGCCCCCATCAGCCCATTTCTAATCATTTCCTAGCCCCACCATCAGCCCATGTCAAATACTAGCTCCCCTCCACTCAGCCCAATTCCAGTCCAAGCCCCCCATGAGCCTACTTCCAGTTCTAGCCCCTCCATGAGTCCATTTCAATTCAAGCCCCCACCACAGCCCATTTCCAATCTTAGCTCCCCCCAATAGCCCATTTCCAGTCCTATCCTAGCTGCTCCATCAGCCCATTTTCAGTCCTAGCTCCCTTCCCTCACAGCCCATTTCCATTCCAAGCTCCCTCCCCATCAGCTATTTGCAGTTCAAGCCTCCCCTTCCACGCAGCCCATTTCCAGTCATAGCAACCCCCCAACCCACTACCAGTCCTAGCCCCCCATCAACCCACTTCCAGTCCTAACCCCATCACCCCATTTTCAGTTTAACCCCCCCCTATAACCCATTACCAGTCCTAACCCCCCATCAGCCCACTTCCAGTCTTAACCCCATCAGCCCATTTCCAGTCAGCCCCCCATAGCTCATTGCTAGTCCTAACCCCCCCCCCATCAGCCCACAGCCCATTACCAGTCCTAACCACATCAGCCCTCCTCAAGTCCTAACCCCTCCCCATCAGCCCATTTCCTGTCCTAGCCCCCCATAGCCCATTATCAGTCCTAACCCCCCCATAGCCCATTAGCAGTCCTAACCCCCCATCACCTCATTTCCAGACAGCCCCCATCAGCCCACAGCCCATTACCAGTCTTAAACCCCCCATAGCCCATTACCAGTCCTAACCCCCCCAAAAGCCAACAGCCCATTACGAGTCCTAAACCATCCCCATCAGCCCATTTCCTGTCCTAGCCCCCCCATAGCCCATTATCAGTCATAACCCCCCCATAGCCCATTTCCTGTCCTATACCCCCATCACCCCATTTCCAGACAGCCCCCATCAGCCCACAGCCCATTACCAGTCTTAACACCCCCCCCCCATAGCCCATTACCAGTCCTAACCCCCCCCCCCCAACAGCCCACAGACCATTACCAGTCCTAACCCTCCCCATCAGCCCATTTCCTGTCCTAGCCCCCCCATAGCCCATTATCAGTCCTAACCCCCCATCGCCCCATTTCCAGATAGCCCCCATCAGCCCACAGCCCATTGCCAGTCTTAACCCCCCCCCCGCCCATTACCCCCATCGGCATATGGCAAAATTTAAAAAAAAAAAAAAAAGCTGGCTCTGGCTGCTGCCGCTGCCGCGGCAGTGGCAGAATGAAGTGTCCCGCGGGGCCTCCTCTGCTCGCTGAGCCCCTCTGCAAGGGCTTTCAGATTCGCGAAGGGCCCACATGAGAAAGCATCTGTCTATGCAGACTGAGGATCGGAAGAAGCAGGCCATATACTGTGACATGCAGCAGGAAGCGGGTAAGGATCAAGCCCTTACAAAAGACTTCTCCATTCCTTCACTGCCTCATGTATGCAAACAACTGATGCAGTCCTTGATCTTGCCTCTGCCTCTAGCACCATGTCTAGCACCGGGCAGTCAGAATGAAAGCGCACTTCCTCTATAGGCTATTCAATGCAACAATTAGCTACAGGTTCCAGCCGCTTCTTCATAAACCTCTCTCCACAATGAAGGGGATTCACAACATTGGCTAGCCAGGAAACCAATCCATACCATGCAACCTGACAGCACACACTGTCAGTAAAGCGAGCCTTACAGCATCTAAATCCATGGCCCTATAACTACCTCTGCTTATCATTTATAAAGTGCTACAAGGCATATGCAACACTTACAGATACATGTAAGAAACAGTCCAAGTTTATCAGAGCTTACCATCTAGTCAAGACAAATATGACAACATCACAACTGCGAACTAGGGTAAATCTAGGGGAATGATAAAGATGAACATAGGAGATAAACAAGAGACTAAGAGGATCAGGATTCAAAAGCAGCCTTGAAGAAGTAGGTTTTTAGCCTGGATCTGAATAGGGCCAGAGATGGAGCCTGAGGTACTGACTCGGATAGTTTGTTCCAAGCAAATGGAGCAGCAAGGTGGAAAGAAAAATTTTTTGATTTGGCAGTAGCAGAGAAAGTCACAGATAAAAGGATCTACCTATCCAGTCTCCACAATGCCTAACCCCATAAGAACATAAGCTATGCCATACCGGGTCAGATCAAGGCCAATCAAGCCCACTATCCTGCTTCCAACAGTGGCCAGTTCAGGCCACAAGTACCTAGCAGGTTCCCAAGAAGACACACAGGTTCCACAGTGCTTGTTTTAGGGGAAGCAATGGATTTCCACTAACAGCTTTTACCACATTCTCCAGTAATGAATTCCAGAGTTTGATTATGCATTGAGTGAAGAAATATTTTCTCTTATTAGTCTTAAATGGGTTATATTGTAGCTTCATTGTGTCCCCCTAGTCTTTCTACTTTTTGATGGCATAAACAATCGATCTACATTTACCCATTCCACTCCATCCATTTATATATAGACCTCTATCATATCTCCCTTCAGACATCTCTTTTCCAGTTTGAAGAACCCTAACCTTTTAAATCTTTCCTCATAGGGGTATCCTTCTATCCCCTCACTGCCTTCAGCCATTTCCAAGCACCCTAGGTACCCTGGTGAAATTTGTCCACTTTGTGCTTACTGTAATGCAAACCTTGACATCTGTTTCTTTCTTGTGATATCCTTCCTGCTAGGGTGATAGCACTCATTATTATTATTTAGTGGATTCTTCATCAGTCTAGGACTAGTCTTAATCCAGTAATTTGTCTTCCAACCAAGAACTTAGGTATCATGCAGGTATTGGTGCAAGATATAAGCTATTCCAAGTAGGGAAGTGTGATAGTGCAGTGGGAAGGGGTTTTCTTTACAACATAGGCAAGACAGCAGTTCATGGGAAACAAAAGCAGTTTTTATTCTGTTCCAGCCTATTAAACCTCCACAAGCTGATTCTGTGTAACCTGGCCCTTAATGAACTATAGCACATGTAATTAGGGGAGCGAGGGAAATGGGTGCCTATCTATAAATGTAGGGCCCAATATTAAGTTATACTGGCTATGCGCGCTGACTTTTAACCCCGGATATTCAAAGCCGGGGTCATATGCAGCCCTGGCACTGAATATCTGGGTTTGCCGCACAGCCTCCCAGTTGCAGTAGATGACCAGGCAGCGCGATATTGCATGCTGCCTGGTTAGCTGCTGCAGCTGACAGATAGGCAAGCTTTTGCCTCGCCTATCTTTTAGCTGCAGGTTGCTAACTTAGCAGCATGCAATATCTCTGCTCCTCCCTGGAACGCCCACAAAACACCCCAATGCTAAGCAGTTAGCATCAGGGCATGTAAGAGAGAAGATTGGGGATATTCAGGATATCCTGGTTAGAGGCATTTACACAGTTTACAGAGTTGTAAACCATGTAAATGCCTTTTGAATATAAAGCCTGTAAGTTATTTTAAAAAGTTTACCTATAAATTAGTAACATGCATACCTACTTTTCAGCTAAGTATGCATGCACTTACTGTATAAAATAGACCTATACAGATATACTTAGATCTAATTCCCTTCAGAATGGCTCAGAGAGGAGACCTTACCCAAAGAACAACCCAACTACAGCTACACGATGCAAGGTTCCACATTAAGAACCACCAGCCAGGAAATGTATTTAGGTGTCATCGTGGATAATATCTTGAAACCCTCTGCCCAGTGTGCAGCAGCAGCCAAGAAAGTAAATAGAATCCTAGGAATCATAAGGAAAGGAATGGAGAATAAAACCAAGGATATTATAATGCTTCTGTATCGTTCCATGGTGCGACCGCACCTTGAATATTGTGTAAAAACGGATATAAGGGAATTAGAAAAGGTACAGAGAAGAGCCACCAAAATGGTAAAAGAAAGGCTTAAAAGACTGACACACCCACTGTTTAATTGGGCTGGTCAAGCCCTCCAAAACCTGCTCCAATAGCACAATATTGGCTCTCTCAGACCTGGTCTTTTCCTCCGGTTACAGCCACTTCCATGCCAGATCCTTCAACTGATAGAGGAACCTCCGAGGGCTCTCTTATCTGGAGCTCCCCCTTTCTGAACTGCGGCCCATTACAGTATGGTAGCCTTGATAGCTTCATACATACCATGGCTGGCATCTTGGAATGCAGTCTGACTGCTGCCCATCAATAGATTCCCCAAAATAGGTAGCCCATATTGCCTCTAGCCACCCGACCATGTGGGTGGCTGGTTCAAACTTCACAAAAAAAAATGGTCCAGTTTACCTTCTGTCATCATTTTAAGAAGAGCTTGTGTTGGAGGGTGGAGTTGTGGTCTCTACAGGGTCTGGTTCAACTGAGCTAGGGAATTCTTTTGTAGCTCCTCCTGCACTCAAATAAGATCCTGTATCTGTTGCTGCTGTTGTTGCTGCCCTTCTAGCAGGGCATGTTGAAACTGCCGCTGACATTGTTGCTGTTGCTGTTGCTGCTGACCTTGTGCCAGAATCTGGAGTAGCCGCTCCATCCTGGTTTGTCACTGTTCTCTTGCAATGCTATCACAGCTTCCTCTTCTGCAGCTGAGTTAACCCTGCAGTATTCCAGCTCCAACAAACCTTTGCTTCTAGTGGAGGAGTAGCCTAGTGGTTAGAGCAACAGCCTAGTACCAAAGCAATCTGGGTTTGACTCCCACTGATACTCCATGTAACCTTAGGCAAGTCACTTTACCCTCCATTGCCTTGTAAGAAAAGACCTGGCAATCTACTTCTGGTCAAGCTTTGCAAGAAAACCCAGGGGCTGCTGGGTTGCCAGGAATCAGCACCAACTTGATGGCACTAAAAAAAAAAAAAAGAGTGGCCAAAACAAAGCCTTCATGTCTGGCACTGACTATATCATCTTCAATTTCCCAAAATAGGGCTAGGCTAACTCTCTTAGCCCATACAAACAATAAAAAAAAAATCCTGAACTGTTGTAGAGGCCAAGCTCTGGAAGGATGTATATGTTAGGAAATAATAATGCTTAGTTTAAGTGCATATACAGGAGACCTGCACAAGGGAAATCAGAATCCTATATATGTGCCCTTTGTACATTCTGGTGTGGGTATGGAAAAGGAATGTGCTGTGCTAAGCTGAATTGATTGTTCTACTCAGGGATGACTCGTATTTGCATAGTTCCTGATAAGCTATAGTGGGCCCCAGAAGATGGGTGGATTTTATTTATTTATTTATATTTCTTATATACCGCGCTATTATAATCAGTGCGGTTTACATTTGAAACAGAACATACAAGAATGTAAGCAAGTTACATCAAGTTTTTACATTGAACAGGGAATGTAAAACATGGAGTAAAAACGAGGGAGGAACTATGTACATATTGTAAACAAATATAATGCTCTTACGGTAAATAAAAATATGACCTTTGTCTAGAGGGTTGGCTAGATGGTCGAGGAGGTCAGTGGGAGAGATAGTGGTTACATATGAATATGTTTCTGATAATGTATAAAATACGGACAATCCCTCCACCCTATGGAATAAACTTGCATACTTTTCCTTCTGTGTGGTCTGTGAGTTTTATTCCCCTGGATTCCAGCCAGCCGGAGCAGCACACCGCAGATGAGGGTTCAGGACTTCCCTGGCCTGGAGTGACCAACAAGAAGCAAACCCTTTACATTTGGTGTCAGAAGTGTCGGATACTCCCGTTGGCCAGGGATCCCTGTGCTTTGGCAGCACGGTTTAAATTAGAACTGGCATTCTCCCTTTGGTTGGGAGTGTCCTTATTGCTTTGGTAGCATAATTAAGACTTCCTGTTCCCTGGGTGGGAAGCGGTGGGAAAGCTAAATTTCTTTTTTTTCTCACCTGCGGTTGCTGTGAGGGCTGTGTGCTTGTGTGTCTGTGTGAGTCTGGCTAGACGCCCCTTCCGTATTTTGAAGCGATATAGCGCTCGTGATAGATACTGTGCAGAAAGCCAGTGGCCAGACGTGCGTTTGTTGTGAATATTAGAGGATGGGCCAGTCCCAGGGTAAGGGGACCAGCTCAAACTCCGTGGGTGTGATTGCCTTGCCTCAGCCTAAAGTGTTTATTAAGTTTAATTCTGCTGTGAAAAAGCACTTGTATTCCAGCCGTACTCCTGTTCCCCCAGGGGCTACTCCTTTAGATTCAGATTCTCCTAAAGACTATGTTAATCCGGTTGCAAGGGGCTATTATATTGATCCCTGGGTAGATAATCTGGCTGGGTGGATGGAGAGTCTCCGCAGTTCTAACATCTTCCCCCGGGAGGGCAGTTTTTCTCCCTGGCATTTGGACATGATCAGGGGTTTGTGTTTGGGGGATAAGAAAGCTTTTCCTTTTTATTCCGGTGATCCCAAATGGCCTAAATCTTACATGAAGGAGTGTGGAAATGTGTGGCTGCAATTAGCTCCTTATTATACTGGACTATCTGCCTCTGTGGATTCACCTAGCCCCCCTTCTCTCCCTGCAGCAAAGTTTCAGGTTTCTTCTTCTCTCCCTCTTGTTTCTGTTTCTGCAGCCCCCTCTGCCCCCCTCCCCCCTGAGTCTGCCCTTCCTCCTCCTCCCTATTGGTCTGCTGCAACTGGTTTATACCCTGCTCTTTCTTATCAGAAGGACAATTCGTCCCTGGAGGATTTGGTTCTGGCTGCTGGAAGGGGGGGGGGGGGTTATAGCCTCCGGCTCTGTGCTGAAAACAAAGGGTACACTGCCTGAGGTAGGACTTCAGCAGGAGGGGCTAGATTCGCTTGTGTTGGCTGACAGTGTACGCCTGCGAGATGGAGAGTTGTTAAGGACCCCTCTGTCTGAAGACGGGGGGGAGGGTGATTCTCGCCTGTGTTGGTCAGCAGAAGCTCGTCAGTTGCAGGAATCCCTTTCTCATCTTCAGGATATTATTGTTGGTATGGGGGTAGGCAATCAGGGTCACTGTATTTCCTCGCCTACTACTTCTCTTCCCCCCCCCCCCATTCTAACTCCTCATCGCCCAGAGAATTCTTTTGTTTCTGTCCCAGCTGCTGTCTCTACCCCCCTGCTTGATGTGAAGTAGGAGACCCTTCCCTCTTTGTGTAGAGAGGGGAATTTGTAGCTTCCTTTCTTAACTATTGGTGAACAGGTGGTCATTAAGCCCTTAGATCCTAATGTTTTATCCTCTATTTTGCAATCTGCTCCAAATCCTATGAGGGCTCCAGCAGCTACTGTTCAATATTTGCAGCGTATGACAAGGGGTTTGCAGTGTACAGCACAAGATTACCGGTTGATTATTGAAGGGGTGTTAGGATATGATGAGGAAACCCCATTTGATTTTTCTAAAGTGTCTATATTAGAGGATCCATTTACTTTTCCTGATGTGGCTGCCCGTGCTTTGCAATACCCACAGACTGTTAAAGATATGTGGGGGGAGGTGCAGAAAGAGTTTGAGCGATTGTTTGGAGCTAAGCAGAATTTAGCAGCCTCTATTGCTTGTCAACAAGAACCAGAAGAAGGTGTGTCTCAGTTTGTGTGAAGATTCAGAAAGTGTTGGAAAGAAGAGGCGGGGTTAGCTATTCCTGCCGAAGGTTTGATGGCTTCTATGTATATACAGACGTTGTTAGGGGCCATGCGGCCCGAGGTGCAGGTTGCAATAAAGCAGATGGTTGATGAGTGGTTTGATATGTCGCCAGTAAAGTTAGAGAAAGTGATTTTGTCCAAAGAAGCAGCAGGATGTTTTGCTGGAGTTGAGAGCCAGAGAGAGAAGGGGAAGGTGAAGATGTCACACGCATGGCAGCAGCCCTGCCCTCCAGGTGAGTGGAGAGGGGGGGCGGTTTTGGGGGATGGGGGAATCAGGGATCTTTTCCAGGATGAGGTGGGGGCTTTAGAGGGCGAGGGAGAGGCCGGGTGGGGGGTCGATGGACTGGTGGTATGCCCGGTAATCAGGTATGTTTTAATTGTAAGCAGCAGGGACATTGGAAGAATGAGTGTCCGTATGCAGCAGCCATGTCTTTTCCTCCCGCCCCCCCCCCCCTCCAGTGGCTTTGGCACCTGCAGTGCCTGGCTCCAGAGCCCCCGCATCTCAGGCCCCACTCATTCCAATTACATGGCAGCCTCCTACAGGTCGTGCCTAGGGCTGCCCTGAGGCAATGGTTCTGACCTGGGTACAGTTAACAAAGAAATGGAAAGACCCCCCTTGTTGTTCTTTGTTGGTTGGGGGGCGCCCTGTGTCCTTTGTTATAGACACAGGAGCTACTTGTTCTACGTTGCATGCTTCTATTTGGAAAGAGTCTCTGACGCCAGGTCCTGCCTCAATAGGGATTAATGGAACCTCAACCCCCACTTGGATTACCCCCCCCCATTACCCATTACGCCCCTAGGGCAAAAGTCCTCCTTGTTTACACATTGCTTTAATATAATTCCTTCTTGCCCAGTTAGTTTGCTAGGGAGAGATTTGTTATGCAAGTTAGAGGCTACTACAGTCAGTGCTGCTGACGGCACCTTTTCTTTACTTTCCCCTTATCTTTTGAGCTTGTCGCAGGAGAATGTTGATACAGCATCGGTGCTGGAGCAGGTCCCTCCTTCATTATGGGCCTCCTCTCCTACCGATGCCGGGTTGGTTCCATGTACCCCTTATGTTGCCAAATTAAAAAAATCCCACAGCAGTTGTTTGTGTTAGGCAGTATCCTTTGTCTGGTGCAAAAGATGAAGCTTTACGATCCATGATTGCTGAGTTTGTGGCTGCAGGGATAGTTGTTCCCACTGTATCTCCTTTCAATACGCCTGTGAATCCCGTCCCCAAGGGGGAGGGGTTCCGTTTTACCCAGGATCTTCGGGCAGCAAATCAATTGGTCGTTCCATTAGCCCCGGTGATGCCGGATATTGCTGGATTGTTAACCCTTATCCCAGTAGATGCTAAATGTTTTACGGTAATAGATTTGGCTAACGCCTTTTTTAGCATGCCGGTAGACCCCCAAACGCAGCCTTTGATGGCTTTTACGCATGCAGGCAAACAATATACCTGGACTAGGCTGCCGCAGGGATATATTGATTCCCCAGCAGCCTATTCCTTAGTTCTTAAAGCATCAATTGAAATGTGGCATCCGCCTTGTTCCTCCACTCTTCTCCAGTATATGGATGATTTGTTATTGTGTTCTAAGACATGTCACGAATGTGCTACAGACTGTATCTCTGCTTTGCCACCTTGCCTCTCATGGACATAAAGCCTCTCTGAAAAAGCTGCAGTGGTGCTGTGATCGAGTTACTTATCTGGGGTTTGTGCTGTCCCCTGGAAATCGGGCGCTCTCTCCCGCCCGTGTACAAGCCATTATTAATCTGACTCCTCCCTCAACAGTTACCCAAATGTTGGCATTTTTGGGACTGGTCTCCTTTTGTCGTGCTTGGATCCCAGACTGTGCTTATTGGGATTCTATTTTGAGAAGGGCTACATTGCAATTGCCTGGTTCTGCATCTATTGAATGGACTGAGGAAATGTTCTCTGCCTTTGCCACTTTAAAAAAGTTGCTTATCTCAGCTCCCACTTTGGGACTGCCGGACTATGGAATAATGTTTTATCTTTATGTAAGAGAAGAAGGGGGAACAATGGCAGCCATTTTGGCTCAAGATCATGGGGGAGGAATGCGCCCGGTCACTTACCTCTCTAAAAAATTGCCCCTTCAGGTACAGGGTATGCCTGCATGCCTGCGAGCCTTGGCTGCTTCGGCGATTGCCGTGCAGCTGGTAACTCCCATTACCCTGTCACATGAGACTACTTTGTTATCTGCCCACTCTGTATTGAATGTTTTGAAAAATCTTACTACTCAGCACATGACAGCTCAGCGTTTGAGTGGGTATGAGGTTATTTTGACTACCACTGAAGGGTTAACTGTTAAGCAGCAATCTCCTGTTTTCACCCCCATGCTGGCGCTACAGGCTCTAATGCGTCCAGTAGATGATTCTGAGCAGCCCCCAGAAGAACATGATTGTTTGAAACTGATTAACTTTGAGACGTCAGTACGTCCTGATCTGTCCCCGCTCCCGGATGCCCCTCACATATTTGTAGACGGGAGCTGTGTTCGCCCTGCAGACAATGCTTATATTTCCTCTTATGCTATTGTAGAACTCCCGAATATTTTGCAAGAAGCTCAGTTATTACCTTATGGTTCTGCACAAGCTGCTGAATTAGTAGCGCTTACTAGGGCCTGTGAATTATTTGCTGATAAACGTATTAATATCTATACAGATTCTCACTATGCTCATGGAGTAGTCTAGCATGATTTTGGCCTGTTATGGGGAAGACGGGGATGGAAAGCTGCAGATGGTAAGCCCATTTCACATGCGCAGTTGGTGAACGAATTGTTGCAAGCTTTGTGTAAACCAAAGGAAGTGGCTGTTATTAAATGTGCTGCACATAGATATGATACATCTTTTGTTTCACAAGGAAATTCTCTCGCAGATCTTGCTGCTAAACAGTGTGCTCAGGCTGAGAGTGACCGCTTGCATTCTTTCGCTGATCCTGGGAATAGGACACCAGCCCCGCCTATTGCAAGAGACCCTTTGTTGTCTAGATTCTATGTTTCCCCTCTTGAGCATTCCTTCCCTTTTCATCATTTACAAGCAGCAGCTGATCCTGAGGATTTAGCCTATTGGGAACAACATGATATGTGCTTAAATTCAGCACAAATTTGTGCAAGAAAGAGGGGGTAGTCGTAGGGGATTGCCAAAGGCCGCTGCCCCACTTTTAATTAGCCAGGTCCATGGAGTAGGTCACAAAAATAGGAAAACAGTGTTAAAAGAACTACAAGAAGTGTTTGTATGTAGAGATTTGCCTCAGCTAGTAGAAGTGCAATTAAGTCAATGTTTAACATGTGCTAGGAACAATATACAGCAGGGAAAAGCAATTGGACAATTGCAGCATTTGCCCCCGCCGCAGGGCCCTTTCCAGGCCCTACAGGTGGATTTTACCTGTATGCCTAGGTCTGTTGGGGGCTTCAAATATTTGTTAGTGATTGTAGATCGGTTTTCTAAGTGGCCTGAAGCCTTTCCCACTACCAAAGAGGATGCTAGAATGGTGGCCAAAATTTTATGTAAAGAAGTCATCCCTCGATTTGGGTGTCCCTTGTCAATAGATTCTGATCAAGGTCCAGCTTTTATTTCTAAAGTGTTACAGCATATCACTCAAATGTTTTCTATTGACTGGAAATTCCATGTCCCTTATCATCCCCAGTCCTCAGGAATAGTGGAGCGAATGAACCGCACTATAAAAGAGAAATTGAAAAAGGTAACTCAACATGCTCCTGGTAAATGGCCTACTTATTTGCCGGCAGTATTAGCAGAAATTAGACTTACTCCTGGAGCTTCTGGATTTTCTCCGTTTGAAATTTTAATGGGACGCCCCTTCCCTTTACCATGGAAATGGCCAGAGGGAGCAGTAATTACGGCTGATGATTTGCTTATTGCACAGGAAGAGTATGCTGTGCAGTTAGCAAAGTATTTATGTGAGGTGTCTGAGCAAGTTTATCAAACACATCCTTTCCGCCCTGGAGATCGGGTCCTGGTGAAGCTGTTCCATAAGGCAGGACAGTGGGATCCACCCTTCGGTAAACCAGAGGAGGTGCTGGCCATGACCAGAACTGCTGTGCTGACAGATCAACATCCCACCTGGGTCCACGCGTCTCGTGTGAAGACGGCACCTGAAGAGATCAGCGCAGTTGACGGGGATTGAGCCGAGCTGTTCACAATGATTGCTGTCAAGCCTGCTCCGTGGGGACCCTTGTGTTTCCTATCGGGAATCTCTATTATCATTGTGCTTCTTATCAAAGGTTTACATCCTGATGGACAATTGAGGGCGCTCATCCAAGGACAGAAGCGAAGTAATCAAACCGGATCCTATATGCCCCCGGTGGAGCCAAAGGGGGGACTTGACTTTTTTGAATCAGACTGATCTGACTGTACTTCGCAGCAAGCGGGGGTTGCCTTCAGAGAATTTATGGAAGATTACGGTACTGGAGATTGTGCGTTTAATGAACATTACTGACTGTATTATATGTACTCCGCTTCCCTTCAGTGTGCACACGACTCCAGTAGTAGTGCACCCTCTTACTTTGCATGAAATTATTAGTCCCAATCCTTGTATGGATAACCCCACTTATAATGTTTCCTGCTATGTTCCCACAGACTGTGCTGATACGTGGGCGGCTAATAATATGGGTGACCCTGTTCCCATGTTGGTATCCGTCCCAGAATCTATGAAGTTTTTATTGTGTTATGATATTGCTTCTTCTACCCCCTCCCCTCTTTCCAGTCGTTGTAACCTCACTTACTTCCTGATTGAGCGTAAGTATATAGTCCGAGCAGGAGCTTTATTGCCTCTCTGGTTGCCTTTTACCCATAATGCCTCTGCCTCCTTAAGGAATATTACTAGCACTACTAGGGTCATTTCATCAGCTAATTTTCAAAAATCTTCTGCTATTGCTGCTATTAAAATGAATCGTGGCTTTGAAGGGCCTATAATATATGATCAGTGCAGTTCTACTCATTTTAGTCCTTGGTTATCTTCCAGCGTGCTCTTGGAGGATGAGTAAGTCAAAAACTATGTATAATCATGCCTTTGAACATTTTCCATGGGATAAAGATACTCCCCAGCATTGGCCGGACACTACTTTTTGTGTTCTGGGTTTTTATACCAATCTTTTAATCTTTCTCTGTTACCTTGTGCAGTGGTTAAAATAACTCCCTATTCTGCTTTAATTCCTCTTAATGTATCCCACCATAAACGGGGTAAGAGAAATGTTAATCCCTGGAAGCCTGAGGACCCAGAGGATGAAGCTATACAGGCTTCCTACCAATATATAAATTCTACTTATCCTTTGACTAAAACCCGATTAGATGCCCTCAGCTGGACCTCCTGGATCCCGATCTTTCAAACTCCTGCTATCACTGCTGAACTAGGTATGGCTATTAGACGCTTGCAGTGTCTGCTGCATGTTCAGATGCGTTCTGTTACTGAATCTATTTCCAGGTTAGCTGAATCTTTGGAACAAAATACTCAAATGACACTACAAAATAGGAGGGCCTTGGATTTGCTTTTAGCTGCTGAGGGCGGGGCATGTACCTTTTTAAATGAAACTAGCTGTTGTATGGTGATCGCGAACCACACTGTTTTCGTATTAAATGCTATGAAAAAAATTAAAACCCTGTCAGATTTGAACTTGGCTGATTTCCAGGGAGGCCTGGACTTCGGCAATGTGTGGGGGGAGTGGTTAAGTGGTTTCAGGGTTTAGGAGGGGGCTTCAAAGGATTACTTATTGCTTTGTTAATAGGTTGTGGTGTATTGCTTGTTTGCTGTTGTGTATTCTCATTTATTCTTGGCTGTTGTTGCAAGGCCCTGCAGAGCTCTACTACCTTTATGTATTCCTATACTCCTGCTTTTACGGTGGCTGATGTACCTGAGCTGCCGCATACAGATGTTCCATTAATAATGCCTGTTTAGTTATTTTGTAGTAGATTGTTAGGCTGTTCTTATAGTGGGCCTATGCAAGCCCAAAGGGGGGATTGTTAGGAAATAATAACGCTTAGTTTAAGTGCATATACAGGAGGCCTGCACAAGGGAAATCAGAATCCTATATATGTGCCCTTTGTACATTCTGGTGTGGGTATGGAAAAGGAATGTGCTGTGCTAAGCTGAATTGATTGTTCTACTCAGGGATGACTCATATTTGCATAGTTACTGATAAGCTATAGTGGGCCCCAGAAGATGGGTGGATGACGTATGAATATGTTACTGATAATGTATAAAATACGGACAATCCCTCCACCCTATGGAATAAACTTGCATACTTTTCCTTCTGTGTGGTCTGTGAGTTTTATTCCCCTGGATTCCAGCCAGCCGGAGCAGCACGCCGCAGATGAGGGTTCGGGACTTCCCTGGCCTGGAGTGACAAACAAGAAGCAAACCCTTTACAGTATATTTGCCCTCAATCACATGGTTAGAGGAAATCTCCAAGTTGCCATCATATGTGGTAGCGTGGCAGGAAGTGGTTTTCTTTAAAACACAGGCCGGACAGCAGTTCAGGGAAAACAAACACAGTTTTTATTCTGTCCCAGCTTGTTAAACCTCCACAAAACAAAATCCAGAACAGGCAACAATTAAGGGAAAACTGTCCCAGCTTGTTAAACCTCCATAAGTTGGTTCTCCCGGCCCTTTCCCCAGTCCCAGTTAAAGTTCCTACCTCAGAACTCCTTTGCATGGCCTGCCTTGGAAGAACATCTGGCTCCACGGTCCTCTCTCTCTCTCTTACAGCCTGATGGAACTACTCTGTTAAAGAGGACTGTTGATACTCCCTTTGGAGAGGGACGGGTAACATTCTATAGACCCCATCACAGTGGATCAATTTCTTAACCCAATCCACAAACTTTCCTTCTGTTCCAAATTGCTGCACGATCCAAACCAGATACTCCCAGGACGTTTTATCAAAGTCCTTTTCAACATCTAAGCAGGTTCAAATTGCATCTCCTACTCTTCCTCATGGATCAGAATTCGAATTACTATGTTCATTCCCTGGATGAGGTTTTATCCTTCCCTAGCTTGGGCAAAACTGACATGTAAGTATATGTACTGTAGATATCTAAGAGTAGAGCAGTGGAAATAATCCAGTATAAATGACTGTGACAAAAGATCAGTAAAGAATATTACGTGGGACTGAAAATTAAATTTAAATTAAAATAACTAGAACATTTTTCTGATATAACCCCATTTTAGCCTCTGAAAAGTCACCTGACCCCCAGATGGTCACAATAGCAAATGATCACTCAAACTACATAAGCAGCACATCCATTGTAATTCTTAAATATTAATTAACATATACATATCTAAATCTCTGTTGTTTAAAGTAATTATCTTTGTGTACTTGCCGCTGAGTCATACAGCTTTTCAAAACAACCCTTTCTTAGCCTTCTTCCCAGGCTCATGACCCCTCCCTCCCACTCTCCCTCAGGCTCAGGGATATAGAGAGGGTGTATGTATGAGTGGGTAGAAGGAGTAAGTTAACTGGGTGCAGTGTGTTTGGGTGGCTGCAAGGAATGAGTTATTCCCTTCCCATTTACTGTTTACCCCTTCCTTCTAGCTCAACCCCTCTATCTTGTCCTGTCCCTCCCTGGTCCATGCTCCCCCCCCCCCCCAACACCCTATCCTTTAACAAGGCTCAAAGTTCCCTGGCTCACCCACCTTTTGCCTGCTTACTTTGGGGGAGGCACAGGGTAAGAAGTCACATTGGCTGAGGGGGTGGGGAACCAATTCAATATTAACACCTGCAACATTTGGGGGTTCCACCTCCCATGTCCATCCCAAACTATGCCTAGTCCTTCCTTCCTGGTTCATGCCCTCCTCTCTCATCCTCCTACAGTAGGCTCATGCCCCACCCCTCATCCTCCCCTCTAAGCTCATATGATCATTCCCCCCTTTGTACAATTTGTCTCGTTAAATTTAGAAAGTTTCTTACAAACTTGAATGAATGAGAATCCATCAGCCCATGTGAGGAAAAAAAGAGGATTTGCAAACAAGAGATTTTTTTTTTACAGAATCAGACTAGCAAACAAGGAAAAAGTGGCAAATGCACAAATACAATGGGAAATGGAGAGAATTACTTCAGATACCACAAGTAGATCAAACCTGACACAGAAATCTCTCAGGATAGGTGTACTTAAAACCAAAAATGAGAGACTGACAGCACAGGACAAATGCACTATGACAAGAAGTTTCACAGACAGGATAGAGGAGGAAAAAAAGGCAATTGTAAATTTTGTAGCACTGAAACAGAACAGTTATACTTATCGTTGACTGTGACATACTGATGTTAGGAAGCCTGAATACAGAAAGGCACAAAAGTAGGATGTCTCATACACTGGAAACTGTGTAAATGCTATAATATATATGTACCAGAAAAATACTGTGATTATTACCCTGATAAAGTTGTTGGAGAATGAAGATGTTAAGATCACCAGGGGTATTCCCGTTCCCACCGATAAAGAGCTTGAAGAATGAAAACTGGATATTATGTTATTATGATATTATATTAGTATGGGTAGAGAAAGAGAAGATCCTCAAGAATCAACTGCAGAAAAGAAACAAATCATGTGGTAGAAAGATATAGAAATTGTCCCATTGTATAGGATACCACTAGCCTAATTAAAAATAAATAGATGCCTTACACTGTATAAATGAAAACAAAATTTCAATATTCAAATCAGTAAAAAAGCAAGCAAAACAATATAAAATGTAAATATGTATAAATGTACACCTCAATGAAAATGTAAATTGTTGATTCTTATCATAAGTAACCAATGTTTGATGTGTAGAGTAAACTGCTTCTGATCGCTGGAAGTAGCGGTATACAAATGAAACCAAATAAATAAATTTCCATAAGGCGGACAGGTACATTGCTACCTGTACATCTTATGAACTCCAGAAAGATGCTCTCTTTGACACTATACAAGCGCTGAAATGAGCACTAGTAGAGCACAGTTACTTACCTGTAACAGGTGATCTCTGGGAACAGCAGGAATAAGTCTTCACATATGGGTATCGTCGGTACCGACGGAGCCTGTGCGGGAATGCTCCCCAGCGTCCAGTAAGAAAGCTTTTGGGAGCATCCCACAGCGCCTGCGCGCTGCCTTCCCACCTTTCCCAACCGCCTCTCTCCAGTTCGAGTTTTAAAGCTGAGACAAAGAGAGAGAGAGGAAAGGAAAGATAGATAGAGAGATACAACTCCTAGGGGAGGTGGGTGGGTTGTGAAGACTTATTCCTGCTGTTCCCAGAGATCACCTGTTACAGGTAAGTAACTGTGCTATCTCCAGGAACAAGCAGGAATGAGTCTTCACATATGGGGACTCCCTAGCTGTAGATATCAGGGAGAAACCCCAGGTTGTGTGTCCTTGAAAGGGACTCTACCTCCTCCCATGGATCTCTGGCATCCGACCAGGGTAGGTGGGTAGGAGTTGATTAGGAATGGAACAGGTGTTTGAGAACAGCCTGACCAAATGAGGCATCCCGGCGGGAGTCCTTTTCCAAACAGTAATGGGCTATGAAGGTATGAACCGAGGCCCAGGTGGCCGCTCGACAGATTTGGTCGATGGACACAGAGTTTAGATGAGCCATTGAGGCTGCCATGGCTCTCACATTGTGAGCTGTGACATGGCCCTCCAGAGAAATGTTCCTACTCTGGTAGGCGAAAGAAATACACTGAGCAATCCAGTTGGACAGTGTTCTCTTAGAGACTGGAAGTCCTAAATGAGAAGGATCAAAAGCAACAAAGAGTTGAGAAGACTTTCTATGTTGCTGTGTTCTTTGTAAGTAAAAAGCGAGAGCTCTCTTACAATCCAAGGTATGAAGATTCCTCTCTGCACTTGATGCATGAGGTCCTGGAAAAAAGACAGGTAAATATACCTCTTGGTTCAGATGAAAAGGCGAGACCACTTTAGGCATAAAGTGTGGATTGGTCCTGAGGACTACCTTATCATGATGGAACCTTGTATAAGGTGGATTAGCCACCAAAGCTTGCAACTCACTGATGCGGCGTGCTGAGGTGACTGCAATGAGAAAAACAACTTTCCAAGAAAGAAATTTCAAGGAGGTGGTGGCTAAAGGTTCAAAGGGTGGCTTCATAAGCTGGCCAAGAACCAGGTTTAAGTCCCATGCCACTGGAGGTGGTCTAATGGGAGGTTTAGTTAAAAGAAGGCCTCTCATGAATCTTGCTATAAGAGGATGAGAGGAAATAGGTTGTCCATTGAGAGGCTTGAGGGACGCTGCAATAGCACTCAAATGGACTCTTACTGAATTTGTTTTCAGACCTGCATGGGATAGATGCAGGAGATACTCTAGTAGAGAATTCAGAGGTATTGCAAGAGGGTTTAGACCCTTCCCTGAACACCAAATGGTAAATCTTTTCCATTTGAAAGCATAGGAACGTCTAGTAGAAGGCTTTCTAGAGGCATGAATAACATCTCTGACTTGCTGAGAGAGATGAAAATCTTGAAGGTCTAGGCCCTCAGCAACCAAGCCCTGAGATGGAGCGACTGGGGGTTTGGGTGCCATAACGTTCCCTCTTCCTGGGACAGAAGGTCTGGTGCAGAGCCCAAGTCCAGGGAAGGAGCTTGAGAGAGATACAGAAGTAGAGGGTACCACACTTGGCGTGGCCAATGTGGTGCTGAGGATCATGGTCCCTTGATCTCTCTGAAGCTTGAATAGTGTTTTGTGAATTAGGGGAATTGGTGGAAAGGCATAAAGGAAGTCTTGACCCCAGTGAAGGAGGAAGGCATCCTTGGCCTGAACTCCCTGACACGGAATTCTGGAACAGAACCGGGGAAGTTTGGCATTCCACGGACTTGCAAAGAGGTCTATGTCTGGGGTTCCCCAAATTCGAAAAATCCTGGCTACCTGGTCCATGTGGAGGGACCACGTGTGGAAGCAGAACTCGACTGAGTCTGTCCGCCCAAGAGTTTTGAACGCCTGGAAGATATACTGCCAGAAGATGGCTATGATGCTCTCTGGCGAAGGCCCACAGTCGCAAAGCTTCGTTGCAAAGCGACAGAGAGCCATTCCCGTCCTGCTTGTTTACATAGAACATGGCTACTTGGTTGTACGTATGGATGAGGACTGGCCTGTAGCTGAGCAGGGAATGGAACACTCTGAGAGCTAAGAATATTGCTCTGAGTTCCAAGAGATTGATATGCAGAGAAGTCTCCTGTGGAGACCAGATGCCCTGGGTGGAGAGATCCTGCAGATGAGCTCCCCAACCCATTGGAGAAGCATCTGTTGTCAGAGTTGCTTGGGGTAGCGACTGCTGAAAAGGGGACCCCAACAACAGATTTGGAGGGGACTTCCACCACTGGAGAGACCAAAACAGGCGACTGGAGTTTGCTATTTTGTCTGATAGGCAACCTGATGCCTGTGTCCATTTGGGTGGACAAAGTCCATTGAGCTGCCCTCATGTGAAGGCGAGTATATGGAACCACATGCACGGTGGATGCCATGTGGCCTAATAGTTGTAACATTTCTCGAGCAGTTAAATGGGACTTTAACTGCATCTGGGAGACTAACTGCACCAAGCGTAGGCAACGGGCCTGAGGAAGATAGGCCCTTGCATTTGTGGTATTCAGCAAGGCCCCTATAAACTCCAGAGACTGAGTAGGGGTGAGATGGGATTTTGGGATATTTATTACCAGTCCCAAATACTGAAGGACACGCATTGTGCAGGTTAGACAAATCTGGGCCTCTGACTGGGATGGAGCTCGAATGAGCCAGTCGTCCAGATATGGGAAAAACGAATATTCCTAGAGTGCATAGAAATGCAGCTACTACTGCCATGCATTTCGTGAACACCCTTGGTGCAGAGGCCAGACCGAAAGGAAGCACCCTGTATTGGTAGTGCTTTCCTTGAAAAAGGAACCGAAGGAACCTTCTGTGTGTTGGATGGATGAGGACATGGGTGTACGCATCCTTGAGATCTAGAGAACAAAGCCAGTCCTGACTCTGAAGGAATGGCAGCAGAGTACCGAGAGAAATCATCTTGAATTTCTCTTTGAATAGAAACTTGTTCAATTCTCTGAGATCTAATATGGGTCTGTAGCCCCCTGTTTTCTTTGGAATAAGAAAATAAGGGGAGTAGAACCCTGAGCCCTGTTGAAGAAGAGGTACTTCTTCTATTGCCCCTTGGGCAAGAAGGGTGGCAATCTCCTGACCCAGAAGGTTGAGGAGAGATGTTGGAGAATTGAACTGTCTCACCATGGTGTGGGGAGGAAGGTTTAAGAAATGAAGCTTGTACCCTTCCCTTATAATGGAGAGGGTCCATTGCTCTGCTGTGATTTGCTCCCATCTGGGAGTAAATTAAGCCAACCTTCCTGGAATGGTGAGGGGCTCTGGTTCTTCCAGAGCTAGAAAGGCTAAGTTCTCTAGTTGCAAGTCAAAGGCCCTGAGGAGGCTGAGGCTGCTGGGTCGTGGGAGGCCTGGCAGCCTTTGACTTGGCCTGTTTAGGTGGTTGCTGATGCTTTGCAGCAAAACGACCTGCAGAAGATGCCTGCTGACCATAAGCAGGATAATATCTTCCCTTTTTAGAAAAGGGTGTCTTTTTGAGCAATCTTTTTTTAACAGGAGCAGAGGTAGACTTTGAAAGTCAATCCAAAGCAGAGTTCTCAGCATCCATTTGAGTGGCCTTTGCTTGCCAATCCCTGCCAAAAAGGTTTTCACCTGTACAAGGAAGATTTCCCAGTTCATCTTGGACCCAGAGTTCCAAATCAGAGGCTTGTAACCAAGCAATTCTGCGTGCACCTATGGCAATAGCCGAGGCTCTGCTTACACACTCAAAAGAGTCAAAGGAAAATTTGGAAACATCTTGGGCATGTTTAAGCCAAGTGAGAAATTCCTGCCTTTTATCTTCTGAAATAAAAGGGGCTAAAGTCTGCAGATGATCTGTGACTTCTTTTAGAAACATCCCCATATAGAGACTATAGGAGTTGATTCTGGCAGCAAGCATATTAGCTTGGAAAACCCTTCGGCCAAAAGCATCAAGGGTCCTGCATTCACGTCCTGGAGGATTAGATGAGTGTCTCTTTGCACTCTTTATTTTCTTCATGGCAGATTCTACCACAATAGAGTGGTGAGGAAGCTGAGACTTATGAAAGCCAGGACAAGGAGGGACACGGTACATGGTGTCTAACCTACGAGAATGAGGAGAGGTGGTAAGAGGAGTCTCCCACATGCTCAACATGAGATCATAGAGAATCTCATGAATAGGTAAGGTAGCTGCTTCTTTAGGAGCCTTAGGATATTGCAAAATATCTAATTGCTTGGCTCTAGGCTCTGACTCAGGGGCCACTGTAATGGGGAGGCCCGTAGCCACTTCCCTAATGAAGTCTTGAAAAGACAAGTCTTCTGGAGGAGACATTCTTCGTTTTGGAGAAGCAGACTCCTGAGGAAGAAGTACCGGTGCCTCGACAGAAGCCTCCGACTCATCAGAGTCTTCGGAGGAATCGAAGTATCGCCTGTCTGGATGCTCCTGTAAAGTCCGATACGCGTACCGAGTGGGATCGACATCGGGAGTAAGCGGTACCGGTTCGGTACCGATGGGCATCATAGGACAGGGTACCGTTGCAGTCGACACCGAAGCCGATGTCGATGCAATCGGTACCGGCACCGGGAACGATGCCGGTGCCGGAGTCAGTACCGGCAATGGAGATTGTTGCAGTACCGGAGGCGTCGAAGCCTGCATAAATGCCGTTAGGGTGCGTTGCATGGACAGAATCTTCTGATCCATCGACGCCACCAGAGTCTGGATGTCGGTACCAGTGGAGGCCACCAGTACCCCAGAACACGGCAACAGGTGATCGGTCAAGGCCGAGCCATCGATGTCAACCTGTGACCCCATAGACAATGCTTTGGAAGCCGGAACTTCCTGCCGGGGTAATTTTGGCGGTGCAGAATCCTCGAGGACAAGCCCGGAGGCATCTCGATGCTTAGAGGGAGATTTGCCCTTCGAGGACCGGCTAGATTTATGTTTGGTTACCTGAGATCCATGGGAGGAAGAAGCAGCCCTGGAAGACGTCAATGCCACCGAGGCTGCATCAGAGGGAAACAGGGTACTGAGCTTGGCTGCTCGGTTCTGCCGACCTCTTTTAGACATCATGCTACAGGACACGCAATCCGTGATGGAATGGTCAGGACCCAAACATTTTAGACACCAATCATGGGTGTCGGTGACAGAAATAGTACCGCCACATTTCGTGCACTTTTTGAACCCGGAAGCGGGCTTCTCCATGAGGAGAAAAATATTCAGGCCTAAGGCCCAAACTGAAAATGCACAGTTGAAGAAAGAAAAGGGTTTTTTTGTTTTTTTTAAAGAAAGAAAAGAAAAGAAAAGAAAAGAAAAGACCGGCGGTACCGGTCTGACGTCGAAGAAGGCAGACGCGACACAGAAAAATAAAGAAAAAAATAAAGAACTTCTTCTGCGGTGACAGGAACACAACCTGCTGGCTCCGCGGAAAAGAAGAACTGGAGAGAGGCGATTGGGAAAGGCGGGAAGGCAGCGCGCAGGCGCTGTGGGATGCTCCCAAAAGCTTTCTTACTGGACGCTAGGGAGCGTTCCCGTGCAGGCTCCGTCGGTACCGACAATACCCATATGTGAAGACTCATTCCTGCTTGTTCCTGGAGATTAAATCTGAGAGACTGAGATTTAAATCTGTTGTGCTATGCACAAAACTAACCTTTTTGGAGACTGTAATCTAACAGAAAGCCCACCTAAGAAAAATAATACAACAAAACAAACTAACAAAATGATTAAGGCTTAGTTTTAAATATCCTAAGATAGTCACAGCTCTCTGGAAGTTTAATTATAGCAACAAAGTCACTCGGACTGAAGAAATTTTGTTTTTTCCTGTTGCATTTTACAGGCACAGTGTGGCTGTCTTACAGCTCTAGACAAGAAAAAAAAATCTCACCTCATTCTTCTAGCTGTTTGATAAAAGAAATACATGTAATAATAGGTATGTAATATAAAACACAGTGTAAATTGCTATTTTAGATTACAGCAGCCAAGCATAAAAGACACAGCTGGCACACTCTCAAAGGCCTTGTGTCACAGCACTGCTCTGAAATGTATGAATGATCTTGAAATGTTGGGAAATTAATCAGGAACTGCAAAGGCAGCAGGTGCGGGATTGCAAGAAGCATGGCAATCAATGACAAGTTGTCAGGTTTCATAAAGGAAAAACTATTGATTCTTCAAATTATTACCTGAAGAAACTAGTGTGGCAGCAGGCTTGTAGAAGCAGCTTCAAAAGTGAGGCAGTCAAGGTTAAAAGTAATCATTACCCAGCAGTTTGGGATTTAAGAATGTTAAGTTGACTGAAGTCATGTTCTTTGCTGTCTAAGCTTCATGCCACCTTCTTGAGCTTACTCGCAGAGATATATAGTGGCTTTCAGTAGATAAGAACCTGTTGACTCATCCTGATGTTGCATCAGACTCTGTTCAATCTACAATATTGCACCTCTCTTGCTTCTACCACTGCCCTGTCCATCTCTCCCAGTCATACTTGGCTTCCGTCTTGGATTTATGGTTGCTATCACACAACCAGGCATCTGCTATCCTCACAGTAAAGTTGTATTTCCTCATACTTCTTCCAAACCTCCTTCCTTTCAAATTTATATCAAGACCCTCCATGTTATGTTTTGATTTGATACGACTTATGATTGTAATATAACAAGATATTAAAAACAATTTAGTATTATCAACCTTTACTATAACCTATGTTTTACTCATTTGTTATATTTTTTTGAAGGTATGAATAGACAGGTAGGTAAAGGTCAGCTGGTTGATATAGTGTATCTGGATTTTCAGAAAGCCTTTGACAAGGTCCCTCATGAGAGACTCAAGGAAAATGGCCAGTTTTCTCAATGGAGAAAGGTGAATAGTGGAGTATCCCATGGATCTGTGCTGGGCCTGTTGATTTTTAGCATATTCATAAATAAACTAGAAATGGGAATAATGAGTGAAGTGATCAAATTTGCAGATAACACTAAATTGTTCAAAGTTGTTAAAACATAAGAGGATTGTGAAAAATTGCAAGAGGACTTGAGAAATTGGGAGACTGGGCATACAAATCTCTACATCTGCCAAGTGCAAAGTTTACTGTTTTACCCTATCTTATTTATGGCGTTCCTTCCCTTACATTCCATAATGCTTCTATTAATGTATATTTTTAATGTGTCATTTTAGTTTTGTTTTAATTTCATTTATTTATTTATTATCCCATTATGTTTGCTTATTTTTATAGTTTTTTATTGATTTTAATATTAGAAACATAGAAACATGATGACAGAAAAAGACCACAAGGCCCATCTAGTCTGTCCTTCCATAACAACAACTACAACAGTCCACTTTTTACCTTTAGAGATCCTCTGTGTTGGTCCCATGCTTTTTTGAATTCAGTTACTGTCCTCATCTCTACCACCTCCACTGGGAGACTATTCCACGGATCCACTACTCTTTCCGTAAAGAAATATTTCCGCATATCACTCCTGAATCTATCTCCCTTCACCCTCATCCCATGTCCCCTCGTCGCAGAACTTGCTTTCAATTGAAAGAGGCTCTCTCCCTGAACATTTATGCCACGGAGGTATTTAAACATCTCAATCATATCACCTCTATCCCGCCTTTCCTCTAAGGTGTACATATTAAGATCCTTAAGTCTGTCCTCATATGCTTTATAATGAAGACCACTAATCATCTTAGTAGCACCCCTCTGTACCGACTCCATCCTGTTCACATCCTTTTGAAGGTGCGGTCTCCAGAATTGCACACCATACTCCAAATGAGGTCGCACCAAAGACTTATACAGAGGCATTATCACCTCCTTTTTTCTGCTAGCCATTCCTCTCCGTATGCACCCAAGCATCCTTCTAGCTTTTGCCGTCGCCTTTTCTACCTGTTTAGCTACTTTAAGATCATCGGACACAACTACGCCTAGGTCCCGCTCTTCTTTAGTGGACAAAAGTACTTCACCTCCTATGCTGTATTGCTCCCTTGGATTGCTGCAGCCCAAATGCATGACCTTACATTTTTTAACATTAAATCCCAGCTGCCAAATTCTAGACCATTCTTCAAGCTTAGCTAGATCCCTCCTCATGTTATCTACACCTTCCTGGGTGTCTACTTTATTGCAGATTTTGGTATCATCTGCAAAGAGGCAAACCTTACCCGACAGCCCTTCCGCTATATCACTAACAAAGATGTTAAAAAGAATCGGACCAAGGACAGATCCCTGGGGCACACCACTGGTAACATCCTTCTCCTCAGAGTGAGCTCCATTTACTTGTACTCTTTGTCGCCTCCCACCCAACCAATTTCTAACCCAAGCAGTAACTTTAGGGTCCATCCCTAGGGTGCTCAGTTTATTTATAAGTCGCCTGTGAGGAACAGTGTCAAAGGCTTTACTGAAATCTAAATACACCACATCTAGAGCTCTCCCTCGGTCCAACTCCCTGGTCACCCAGTCAAAGAAATCAATCAGATTTGTCTGACAAGACCTGCCTCTGGTGAATCCATGCTGCCTCGGATCCTGTAATCCGCTGGACTCCAGAAACCTCACTATTTTCTCTTTCAACAGCGTTTCCATTAATTTACTCACCACTGAAGTTAAACTAACCGGCCTGTAGTTTTCAACCACATCCTTACTTCCACTTTTGTGTAAAGGCACCACATGAGCCTCTCTCCAGTCCTTTGGCACCACTCCCGACTCCAACGAGGCATTGAAAAGGTCAGTCAGTGGAGTTGCTAGAATGTCCCCAAGTTCCCTCAGTATTCTAGGGTGTATCCCATCCGGTCCCATCGCTTTGTCTACTTTGAGTTGAGCTAGTTTCTCACGAACACAGTCTTCTGAAAATTGTTCAAGATGTCCCTCGCTTCTGTTCTTATTTGTGGGTGTTTTCTGAGGTCCTGCTCCTGGTTTTTCATCTGTGAACACAGAACAAAAATATTTGTTAAGTAATTCCGCTTTATCCTTATCAGCTTCTACATATTCCCCCCCTGTACCCTTGAGTCTGACAATACCACTTTTGCCCTTCCTCTTCTCACTAATATATCTGAAAAATGTCTTATCCCCCCATTTTATTGCATTGGCTATTTCCTCCTCCTTTTGAATCTTTGCCTTCTTGACTACTTTGCTAGCTTCTCTAAGTTTTTCCAAATACAGATGCCTGTCTTCCTCTCTCTGTGATCTCTTGTATTTCATGAAGGCCTCCCTCTTTTTCTTCACTTTTTCAGCTACTTCCTTCGAAAACCATAGCGGTCTCCTGTTCCTTTTGCCTTTGTTTACCATTTTAACAAAAAGGTTGGTTGCCTTTAAAATACCCCCTTTCAGTTTTGCCCACTGTTGTTCTACATCCCCCAGCTGTTCCCATCCCACTAATGACTCCCTGAGGCATTGGCCCATCATCGCAAAGTTAGTCTTCCTAAAGTCTAAGATCTTCACCTTGGAATGGATTCTAACAGCCCTAGTCCTAATACTGAACCACACCATCTGGTGATCACTGGATATTAATGTTTTTGCTTAATTAGTACTGCTTATTATTACTATGATTATTTATTAATATCTGTTTGCAGTTCTCAGCCCCCTGAAGAAGGCTATGGCCGAAATACGTCAGGGTTTTTTTTTTTTTTTTTATTTTATTAATAAAGCACTTGTGACCACCACACACCACTGGCTGTGTGTGTTCCTTCCAGAAAAGACCACAGACCATTACTAAAGAGGACCAGGAAAATCCACTGCTTACTCCTGGGATAAGCAACATGGAATCTGTGTATCTTTTTGGCTGAGTGCCTTTGGTTTAAATCGTGTACCCTTGCGGACTACCTATATTTCAAATTCATGCTAACCTCTTTCCAATCAGCTATAGCACTCGCCAAGCAAGAGCACTATATCCATATTGCCTCTGACCCTCATCATCTCTTTGCTATGCTCAACTCTCTCCTCAAGGTCCCTCCTCCCCCAATCCCTCCTTCACTGTCTGCGACAGACCTTGGCTAACTATTTCTATGACAAAGTCCAGAAGATTAGCCTTGAATTCTCTGCAGGGTCACCTCCACCTTATCTTCCCCCTCGTCAATCCCAAATCCTTCCTGCACCTTGGTCACCTTTCTTCCTTTTCTGAACTGAGGAGGAAATTGCAAATCTTCTCTTCTCCTCCAAACTGACTACTGCTCCTCTGATCCCATCCCCACCCATCTACTAATCTCTCAATCTTCCGCCGTCATCCTTTCTATCTGTCATATCCTTAACCTATCGCTTTCCACTGCAATTGTTCCAGTGGCCTTTAAACATGCTGTGGTTATACCTCTCCTCAAAAAGCCTTTACTAGATCTTATCTATCCTTCCAGTTATTGGCCTCTCTCTCTCCTCCCCTTTGCTTCAAAACTACTTGAATGAGCAGTTCACCACCATTGCCTTGACCTTCTTTCCCTCTCAAGCTCTTCTGGATCCACTACAATCTGGCTTTCATTCTCTACATTCCACAGAAACACCTTTTGCCAAAGTCTCCAGTGACTTGTTCCTTGCCAAATCCAAAGGCCATTACTCAATTCTCATTCTTCTTGACCTTTCTGTTGCCTTTGACACTGTTGACTACCACCTACTAGATTGGATTTAGAGGCTCTGTTCTGTCCTGGTTTTCTTCTTCTCTCTCCCATTGCACTTTTAGTGTATGTTCTGGTGGACCCTCTTCTACTGCCATCCTGCTTTCAGTCAGTGTATCTTAGGGCTCTGTCTTGGGACTTCTCCTTTTCTCTCTCTAAACTCAGTCTCTTGGTACACTTATTGCCTCCCATGGTTTTCAGTACCATCTTTATGATGATGACTCTCAGATCTACCTTTCTGCGCCTGAAATCTCTCCAGAAATCCAGGCCACCATCTCTGCTTGCTTATCCAATATTGCAGCCTGGATGTCTCACTGCCATCTGAAATGGAGCATGGCCAAAACTGAGCTTCTTATCTTTCCCCCTAAACCCACCTCCCCCTTCCTCCCTTCTCTATTTATGTGGCTAACACTACACTCCTTTTTTCCTCAGTTTGCAACCTTGGGGTCATCTTTGACTCTACTCTCTTTCTTGGCACACATCCAACAGATAGCTAAAACCTGTCGCTTCTTTCTCTATCACATTGGCAAAATTCGCCCCTTCCTTTCTACACTCACTACTAAGATCTTCATCCACTAACTAGTCATCTCCCTTCTTGACTATTTAAAACTGCTCCTCACTGGTTCCCTTCTGAATCATCTTTCTCCCCTTCAATCTGTTTAAAATTCAGCTGCACGGCTTATCTTCCGCCAGTGTTACTATGCTCATATAATCCCTCTTCTCAAGTCACTTCACTATCTCCTTATCCATTTCCGCATCTAGTTAAAACTTCTTTTACTTACAGTAACTATAAGTGCATTCATTCTGTGGCTCCTCACCTTTCTTCTCTTTTCTCACTACCTTTTATCTGTGCCCTTCTCAGCCGCTGCCTACTCCAGACTTCGTTCATTCCACCTTGCTGCTCCGTATGCTTGGAACAAACTACCTGAGTCAGTGTGTCGGGCTCCTTCTCTGGCCCTATTCAAGTCCAGGCTGAAGACCCACCTCTTTGAGGCTGCTGTTGGATCCTGATGCTCCTTATTCTCTTGTCCACCATTTATGTGTAACTTGCCATACTATAGTCCCCAGTTTTGTGCTGGTTTTTTTCATCTTGATTAGACAGTAAGCTCTGATGAACAGGGACTGTGTCTTACATCTATATGTACAGTGCTGTGTATACCTTGTAGCGCTATGCAAATGATTATTAGTAATAGTAGGCACTTGTGACCTGGATTGGCCATTATTGGAAACAGGATACTGGGCTTGACAGCCCCTTGGTCTGACCCAATATAGCATATCTTATGTTCCTACATTATGCACTGGGTCACAGTGTCTAAACCTCCCATCCTGAATTTAGTTGCTGAAAGATGCCTGTGAAGGATTGCAGATCCTGTTACTACAGAGCCTTCAGATATAAAGTGAATTGGAGGACGCTAACCGGGCAGCAGCGATATTCAGGCTAAAATTGAGGCCTCAGAAAATGAAGTAAAATCATCAGATCTTGTGCTGATTAATTTTCATCCTCTTTCTTTAAGACCTAAGGAATTGCTTCACTGTTATTTGGTAAAGTTTTGTAAGTTTCCGCTGAGATTGTTTCCCCAGTATAAAAATTTTATTAACTTTCTATTGCAAAGAAAAGACAGGAGGCGGTCGAAGGCAGAGTTACATTGGTGAATATTTAGGATTTTTCAGCTATATTGGAAACTTCTGGGTGACACCAGAAACACTGATTGCTTCTTTGTCTCCAAGGTCCAATAGAGACTGGCTTCTATAAATGCTCGTAATAGCACTGAGAAGAATTATTTTTAAAATGCAGGATAAGGATGTTTCTAGATTTTTCCTAAGGATGCTCAAAAAACAATGTAGAGAATTTATTTTACTTAGATTGGCAGCTCTCCATCTAAGAGCTTTGTTTTATTTAAAAATCCTTTGAAATGTGTAATTAAACAGATCTGTTAAATATATACATTTTTATTCTTTGCAGTTAATATCTTTTATGGGTTATGGGTCTGACGGATTCTTCTCTAGCAGCTTCTATTGTTGCATCTACCATTGGAGCTTGCCAAGTCAGGTAGACTGCTGGAGATAGATCTTTATCGCTCATCTATAATACCTGCATAACTTACATTTCTTGTAATAGTCTTATTGGATTTCTCCAATATTCACTCCTTAGTTACCACCCGACTAGTCTATTGTAGCCTACTCCTTGCTGATCTCCCTCAGAATCATCTCTCTCCTCTTCAATCTGTTCAATACTGTGCTGCACAGCTAATCTTCCACCAGTCTCGTCATGCTCATATTACCCCTCTTATCAGGTCACTTCAAACTTCTCCTTCTGACCTATACTGTAAGTGCATCCACTCTGCAGCTTCTCACTATCTTGTTCCAAAGCATGCTTTCAATTGAAAGAAGTCATGAAGATGTTTAAATGCCTCTATCATATCTCCCTCCCTCTCCTGCCTTTCCTCCAAAGTACGGCAAACATATGGAGATCTTTGTCTGTCCCCATATGCCTCATGACAAAGAACACTGATCATTTTAGTTGCCTCCTTCTGGACTAGTTTCATTTTGTTTATATCTTTCTGAAGGTGTGATCTCCAGAGCTGTGCACAATACTCCAAAAGAGGTATCACTAGAGACATGGAGGGTCATTCCAGAACACGAATAAGGGGTTTGAACTTGCAGCGGGATGTTTATGTTCTGAAAACGTCACAGACCATATTCTGAAGCCCAGCTGACATGCATGTCTCCGGCGCTAGCATGGGGATCTCAGAACGTGGGTGGGAGAGGGTGGAAAGGGGGCGTGGTAAGCTGCAGAGATGTAGAAAGTGTATTCAGTAAAGGCCCATATACGTATTAAGTGTTTCCGGGAAACATCCATGTTTTTCCTGCTGAAACGTGGCATAAGGCCAGGACTTATAAAATAGTCTGCTCTTCTCTGCAATGCAGTCCACAAACAGGGTTGCACCACAGGTAGTGGATGTATATAGACCAACATATGCCACAATGAGACAGGTGCAGCTGCTGTGAGAAACGCCAGTACCTACATAGGTGGGCCTCAGATACCATAGCCAGAAGGCCCTACTACAACTACTACTTATCGTTTATCAGAGAAGCTTACAATCTAGTCAAGACAGACAACACAACAGCTGTGGACAGGATACATAAGGGTGCTTAGGCGGATCAGATCCAGCAGTGGCAATGATGAGGAGAGTGCTCAACCTGGATTTGAGAGAGGCCAGAGACAAAGTCTGACATACAGACTCAGGTAGTTTGTTACAGGCATAAGGTAAAAGCAGTGATGTAAGGCTTTGGCAGTAGAGGAGAGGAGCATAGATGGAAGCAATCTGACAGCAGAGCGGGTGTAGGGAGTGATAAGAGGGGAATAATAGCACAGAACGGCAGAATGAGTGCACTTATAGAATATAGGCATGAAATGGACATACATTTGTGGCTCAGCAATATTATGCATCCTTTGGGGAATCACAAGGTTAGTTTGGGGTTTTGAGCACTTGGTGAGGGTCCATCCCCAGCAGTTTAAGGCATGTTAAGAACATAAGATATGCCAACTGGGTCCGACCAAGGTCCATCAAGCCCAGTATCCCGTTTCCATCAGAATCTAGGTCACAAGTATCTAGCCGTTTCCCCAAAAGACACAGGTTCCACAATGCTTGTATTGGGTCAAGCAGTGATATCCTTGGTTCCTTTTAATAATGGTTAATGGACCTTTCCTCCAGGAACTTATCCAAACCAATTTTAAACCCAGCTACACTAACAACTTTTATTACATCCTCCGGTAACAAATTCCAGAGTTTGATTACACATTGAGTGGAAAAATATTTTCTCTTATTAGTCTTAAACAGGTTATCCTGTAGCTTCATTGCATGTCCCCTAGTCTTTCTATATTCTGATGGCATAAGCAATCAATCTATGTTTACCCGTTCCACTCCATTCATTAATTTATAGACCTCTATCATATCTCTCTCAGGCATCTCTTTTCCAAGTTGAAGAGCCCTAACCTTTTTAGCCTCTCTTCATAGGGGTATCCTTCCATCCCCTTTACGATTTTGGTGTCTCTTCTCTGTTCCTTTTCTAATAACGCAGTGGCCTTTTTAAGATACGGTGACCAGAATTGCACACAATATTCAAGGTGCAGTAGCACCATGGAACGATACAGAGGCATTATTTATTTTTTATTTAGCTGTATTTATATCCCGCTTTTCACCGGGTCAAAGCGGTGGAACATTATAATATCCTTTGTTTCCTCATGATACCTAGCATTCTATTTGCTCTCTTGGCTGCTTCTGCACACTGGGTAGAGGGTTTTATCATGTTATCCACAATGATGACTAAATCTTTTTCCTGGGTGGTGGTTCCCAATGTGGAACCTTGCATCGTGAAACCATAGTTTGGTTTGTTCTTTCCTAAGTGCCTAACTTTGCACTTGTCCACATTAAATTTCATCTGCCATTTGGATGCCCAGATCTTCCAATTTATCAAGATCCTCTTGCAATTTTCCACAAACCTCATGGTTTTTTTTTTTAATTTTTTATTTATGAAATTATTCAACTTAATCCAAGAAAGCTCATGGGTTTTAACAACTTTAAATATTTTTGTGTCATCTGCAAATTTGATAACCTCACTCATTATTCCCTTTTCCAGGTCTTTTATGAATATGTCAAAAAGCAGCGGACACAGCACAGATCCCTGGGGTACACCACTATTCACCTTTCTCCATTGGGAAAACTGGCCATTTAGCCCTACCCTCTGCTTTCTATTTTTTAACCAGTTCCTGATCCACAATAGTACAATGCCTCCTATCCCATGACGTTTTAGTTTTGCCAAAAGTCTCTGATGAGGGACGTTGTCAAAGGCTTTCTGAAAGTCCAGATACACTATATCAACTGACTCACTTTTGTCTACCGGCTTATTCACATCTTCAAAAAAACATAACAGATTAGTAAAACAAGATCATCCTTGTCTAAAGCCATATTGGCTGTCTCCCATTAAGCCATGGCTATCTACATGTTCAGTAATTTTGTTCTTTATGATGGTTTCTACCATTTTTCCTGGTACTGATATCAGGCTCACCGGTCTGTAGTTTCCATGATCAACCCTGGAGCACTTTTTAAAAATTGGTGTTACATTGGCCATTCTCCAATCTTCAGGTATTACAGATGATTATAATGATAGTTCACAGATTACTAATAGCAGGTCTGCAATTACATATTTAAGTTCTTCCATAGAAACATAGAAATATGATGACAGAAAAAGACCACATGGCCTATCTAGTCTGTCCTTCCAAATCAACAACTACAACAGTCCCCTTTTTACCTTTAGAGATCCTCTGTGTTTGTCCCATGCTTTTTTGAATTCAGTTACTGTCCTCATCTCTACCACCTCCACTGGGAGACTATTCCATGGATCTACTACTCTTTCCATGAAGAAATATTTCCGCATATCACTCCTGAATCTATCTCCCTTCACCTTCATCCCATGTCCCCTCATAGCAGAACTTGCTTTCAATTGAAAGAGGCTCTCTCCCTGAACTTTTGTGCCACGGAGGTATTTAAACATCTCAATCATATCACCTCTATCCCGCCTTTCCTCTAAGGTGTACATATTAAGATCCTTCAGTCTGTCCTCATATGCTTTATAATGAAGACCACTAATCATTTTAGTAGCCACCCTCTGCACCGACTCCATCCTGTTCACATCTTTTTTAAGGTGCGGTCTCCTGAATTGCACAATATACTCCAAATGAGGTCGCACCAAAGACTTATAGAGAGGCATTATCACCTCCTTTTTTCTGCTAGCCATTCCTCTCCGTATGCACCCAAGCATCCTTCTAGCTTTTGCCGTCACCTTTTCTACCTGTTTAGCTACTTTAAGATCATCAGACACAACCACGCCTAGGTCCCGCTCTTCCTTAGTGGACAAAAGTACTTCATCCCCATACTATATTACTCCCTTGGATTGCTGCAGCCCAAATGCATGACCTTACATTTTTTAACATTAAATCCCAGCTGCCAAATTCTAGACCATTCTTCAAGCTTAGCTAGATCCCTCCTCATGTTATCTACACCTTCCTGGGTGTCTACTCTATTGCAGATTTTAGTATCATCCGCAAAGAGGTAAACCTTACCCCACAGCCCTTCCGCTATATCACTAACAAATATGTTAAAAAGAATCGGACCAAGGACAGATCCCCGGGGCACACCACTGGTAACATCCTTCTCCTCAGAGTGAGCTCCATTTACTTGTACTCTTTGTCGCCTCCCACCCAACCAATTTCTAACCCAAGCAGTAACTTTAGGGTCCATCCCTAGGGTGCTCAGTTTGTTTATAAGTTGCCTGTGAGGAACAGTGTCAAAGGCTTTACTGAAATCTAAATACACCATATCTAGAGCTCTCCCTCGGTCCAGTTCCCTGGTCACCCAGTCAAAGAAATTAATCAGATTGGTCTGGCAAGACCTGCCTCTGGTGAATCCATGCTGCCTCGGATCCTGTAATCCACTGGGCTCCAGAAACCTCACTATTTTGTCTTTCAGCAGCGTTTCCAATAATTTACTCACCACTGAAGTTAAACTAACCGGCCTGTAGTTTTCAACCACATCCTTACTTCCGCTTTTGTGTAAAGGCACCACATAAGCCTCTCTCCAGTCCTTTGGCACCACTCCCGACTCCAACGAGGCATTGAAAAGGTCAGTCAGTGGAGTTGCTAGAACGTCCCCAAGTTCCCTCAGTATTCTAGGGTGTATCCCATCCGGTCCGATCGCTTTGTCTACTTTAAGTTGAGCTAGTTTCTCACGAACACAGTCTTCTGAAAATTGTTCCAGACTTTTCCTCGCTTCTGTTCCTATTTGTGGGTGTTTTCTGAGGTCCTGCTCCTGGTTCTTCATCTGTGAACACAGAACAAAAATATTTCTTAAGCAATTCCACTTTATCCTGATCAGCTTCTACATATTCCTCCCCTGCACCCTTTAGTCAGACAATACCACTTTTGCCCTTCCTCTTCTCACTAATATATCTGAAAAATGTCTTATCCCCCCATTTTATTGCATTGACTATTTCCTCCTCCTTTTGAATCTTTGCCTTCTTGACTACTTTGCTAGCTTCTCTAAGTTTTTCCAAATACAGATGCCTGTCTTCCTCTCTCTGTGATTTCTTGTATTTCATGAAGGCCTCCCTCTTTTTCTTCACTTTTTCAGCTACTTCTTTCGAAAACCATAGCGGTCTCCTTTTCCTTTTACCTTTATTTACCATGTTAACAAAAAGGTTGGTTACCCTTAAAATATCCCCTTTCAGTTTTTCCCACTGTTTTTCTACATCCCCCAGCTGTTCCCATCCCACTAACGACTCTCTGAGGTATTGGCCCATCTTTGCAAAGTTAGTCTTCCTAAAGTCTAAGATCCTCACCTTTGAATGGATTCTAACAGCTCTAGTCCTAATACTGAACCACACCATCTGGTGATCACTGGATGCAAAATGATCTCCCACTACAACATCAGAAACACTTTCACCATTGGTAAGCACCAAGTCCAGTATGGCCCCTTCACGTGTGGGGTCTGTTACCAATTGCTGGAATAGTTCTCCCTGTAGAGAATCCAGGATCTCCTTACTTCTAGATGATACTGCAGCAGGAATGTGCCAATCAACATCTGGCATATTGAAATCTCCTATCAGTAGCACTTCCCCTTTCCTAGCAATGCTGCGTATGTCTTCAATTAACTCTGTCCACCTATTCCTCTTGTGAGGGAGGTCTGTATATCACACCAATGCAAATAGATTTTTCTTTCCCTCTTTCTAGTTTAACCCACAATGCCCCCTCTCTCCCTTTTAAGCTCTGTAATTCCAAAGTTTTCATAGTAGTTTTTACATATAGTGCCACTCCTCCTCCCCTTCTTCCTACCCTGTCCTTTCTGAATAAAGTATAGCTAGGTATAGTTAAATCCAAATCATGGTTTTCTGTGAACCATGTTTCTGTAACTGCCACTAAATCCAAGTCAGCCACTCCTACCAAAGCTTCAACATCAGGGATCTTATTTCCCATGCTACGGGCATTTATACACACTGCTTTCCATATGTTACCCCTGTTACCCATTTCCATAAAGATATTTAATGTATCACCTACCTGGGGGCTTTCACTTACCTGGGGGCTTTCTTCACCCATCCCCAACGAATCTAGTTTAAAGCCTTCTTCAGTAGATTAGCCAGTCTACTACCGAAGATGCGTTGACCTTTCTTGAACAGATGGATGCCATCTCTGCTCTGCAACCCTTGGAACAGCATCCCATGGTCTAGGAATCCAAAACGCTCTCGATGACACCATCCACACAGCCATGCATTCATCTCCAAGATGCGAGCCTCTCTACATTGGCCTTTACCCTCAACAGGGAGGATTGAAGAGAATACCACCTGTGCACCTAACTGCTTCACCCTCTGTCCCAGAACCATGAAGTCACTTTTGATACATTCCGAGGTATACCTGGCAGTATCATTTGTTCCAACATGGATTAGCAACATTGGGTAATAGTCAGTGGGCTTGATGAGTCTCGGCAAACTCTCCTTAACATCTTGGATTTTGGCACCAGGCAGACAGCATACCTCTCTGGACATCAAGTCTGGTCGGCAGATGGACGCCTCGATACCCCTCAGAAGAGAGTCTCCAACCACCACTACCCTTCGTTTCCTTCTGGTCACTGATTCTGCAACTTTGGGGTACTTGAGCTCTGGTTCTTCCCTTTCCAGGAATGCTTTAACCTCCTCCACTTCCAGGGCTGCATAATGGTTCTTCAATTCAAGGGCTGGAGAAGTTGGATTGGTGATTTTGCAGGCTCTGGTGACTTGTGTCCAACCATCGACATTCTGTTGGCACCCATCTTCTCCTGTGCTGGAGAGCTTGGTTGCTGCAAGAAGCATCTCATTAATGTACTTCTCACTGTCTTGAATGCTCCTCAGCCTCGCCACCTCCTCTCTGAGTTCCTCCACATGTTTCCTCAGAGCTTCAGCATGCAGGCACCCTGCACATGGAACCGGTCCTTCAACTGGCATTAGGACCTCTGTCTGGACTGAGGCAGAAGCTGTAACGGGGGCAACAGCTTTAGCGATACGATTTTCCCAGCCATTGTTCTGTTTGTGGAGCTTAGGTATCTGTTAAAGCAAAAGAGAGAGATCTACCAAGTACCAGCCGGTTTCCCAGCTTTCCTTTCAGAGAAAAAGCAGTTAAATCTCTTTAATTATATTCAAAATGTGCTGGTCCAATTCTCTGTGATTTGTTAAATGGGGAGGTGACCTATAAAGCAAGACTGCTCACCAGGGGTGGGTGGGAACTAACACCTGATTAGGTGTTAGCAGTTTCCAAAACTGAGGAGGTTACTAGAGTTCATCAACCTACTGTGCTCAAGGAAAGTTCCACTAAAGCAACAAAAAGAAAGTAACCTTGCTTTAAAATATACAAAAAACCCTTTTAAGAGCTCCTAGTCAGAGAGCTAGCAATTTAATATAATAAAATAAACCCTGAAATCCTTACTGTTGGTTGATCTGTAGAGCCCTTGTTAGGAAAGCCTCAACAGGGCAGGGCACTGGAGCCTTTTATGCAGGCCTCAGCTGCTCTCAGGTAATCAGGCCTACTAACTTCTGATTAGGTGTTAGCAGTTTCCAACACCCTTGGATGTATACCATCTGGTCCAGGTGATTTGCTACTCTTCAGTTTATCAAATAGTTGTAATACATCTTCCCGGTGTATTGATATTTCTTTCAATTCTTCCGCAGTATCACCTTTAAATACTACTTCAGTCATTGGTAACATCCCTACATCTTCCTCAGTAAAGACTGAAGCAAATAATTCATTCAGTTTCTCTGCTATGGTCTTGTCTCCTCTTAGTGCCCCTGTTTACCCCTCTATCATCTAATGGTCTAACTGACTCTCTCACAGGTTTTTAGATATGAATGTACTTGAAAAAGTCTTTATTAAGCATTTTTGTTTCCACAGCAAGCTTCTTCTCAAATTCTCTCTTTGCCTGCCTTATCAATGCCTTGCATCTAACTTGCCAGTGCTTGTGCTGTTTCCAGTTTTTGTCATTTGGCTCTTTTTTTTCCATTTCCTGAAAGATGCTTTTTTGGCAATAACAGCCTCTCTGACCTCCCCTTTAAACCATGCTGGCAGTTTTTTGCACTTCCTTCCACTTTTCTTAAAGTGTGGAATACAGCTGGTCTGGGCTACCAAGTAAGTATTTTTAAACACCCAAGCTTGATGTAAGTCCTTTGCAAATGTTCCTTTTAGTTTTTTCTTAACTATTTTCCTCATTTTATCATAGGCTCCCTTTCAAAAGTTAAAAGGTAGTACTGTGGATTTCCTTACCATCCCTCCTCCATTAATTAAATCAAACACGATCATACTATGATCACTATTGGCAAGTGGCCCCAATACTCTTATCTCTTGCACCAGATGTGGTGTTCCACTAAGGGCTAGGTACAAAATGGCTTCCCCTCTGTTCGGTTCATGAACCAGCTGCTTCAAGAAGCAGTCATTTATTTAATCTAGAAACTTTATCTCCCTAGCATGTCCTGCCGTGACACTGACCCATACAATGCCAGGGTAATTGAAATCACCCATTATTATTACTGTGCTGTAACGTTTGTTAGCTTCCCTGATTTCTTTGAGCATTTCATCATCCATTTGTTCATTCTGGCCAGGCGGTCGATAGTACACCCCCACTGCCATCACCTTTCCCTTTTTACATGGAATTTCAATCCATAGAGATTCTACAGCAAATTTTATTTCCTGCAAAACATTAAGCCTTTGTGACTCAATGTTCTCTCTAACATACAGCGCAACCCCTCCACCCCTGGTAGTGATTACCAGGGCAGGTATCACTGGGGCCAGTTCCTAATGCCACATTCCATTTGATGCAAGGTATATCCTGACATACATGTTCACATTTACATTCTGGTATACTATATTGGGGTGCACTGGGCTTACCTAGCATTTTTCGGGGCATGAGGGGTACTGGTATACTGTCTAGGTTATAGCAGCTGTCATTTCTCATTGGCATTTATGTCTAGTGTGCATCAGCAAACTACTGTCTGCGATGAGCAGCTTAAGAGATGCACACTTTTCCCAAGGGGCGTGGCATTCATGGGTACATCACAAGGATAAGCAGGATCCTAAACATGTAATTTTCAGAATACATTAGGTGCGGGGACATCCAAACTATTTACCTGTGTCCGAGGCACATGGCCAGCTGAATAGCATTTGCACATACCCGCTGGACACGTCTATCTCCTGGATTCCGGACCTGGGAGGGACATCCAGACCCATGGATGCAGAATTAGATTCAAAGTGAGCCCATTTTTGTTTTAGACATGTATACAGTCCATACATGCACATTAAAAAGAATTGGGCTCTTGCTGTATACAGAGTCATTATCACCTCTTTTTTCCTGCAGGACATTCCTCTTCCTATGCACTGAAATATCCTCCTGGTTTTTCCAATCACCTTTTCTGCCTGTTTGGCTACCTTAAAGCCACTCTTCATTCATGTAAAATATCATGCAAAAATATTAATCAAAATTGGACGAAGGACAAGCCCCTATGGCATACCACTGCTATTGCCCTTATCCTCGGTGAACTCCATTTATCACTACACTTTTTCACCTCCCACTCAACCAGTTTCCAACCCAGGCTGCCAGAGAGGTTTTGATTTTTTAATTTATATGTTGTTCTGCAATCTGTCTTTGGATTAAAGAGGAAGAGGCACAGTGATCTATAACTTTTGAACTGATGGGGGATCCCCTGTGATAATCAGCTCTTTCAGTTCAAGTGAGTTCACATGGTGGCTAATAAGGACATTACATTTTTTGTGCTTTCAAGATAATACCAAGGCCTTTCTGCCAAGCCAGTGTTTTAGCAAATGAGCAGTAAATTCTGTAACCTAACACATTAAGTAGAGTTTTAATATGCACATTATAATGTTGCCGAATGGCATGCCAGAATCTTTTGGATGAGTTTTATTGCACATGCTCATTAATGCTGTTTTATGTTTCTAAAACTTTGTATCTGAAAATATATTGGATCCTAGACAATAATCTTTTGAATGCTATTGAATAAACTCTTCACCATGGATGCAAAAGTGGTTAGAGAAAATTAATGAGTGGATTTGTGAAAACAAAGGAATGTCATATACCCAATATAATTCATCAAGTCTTTGATAAACAAAGTGGTAGGCTGTACTCCATGCTCTTCAGTGAATACTCAACAAGATACAACAGTGCTTGCTAGCCTAATGTTTACTTTTGAGTGCCTAAAATTCCCTACAATAATTAGCTAAAAAAAAAAAAGACTAGTTAACAGGGGGGCCCCTTCCTCCCTACCTCTCTCCTATAGCAAAAATCTGTTCCATCCAGGATATCCATCCCATGGAAAGAACGCTCTCTCATAGTGCGAAGCACAATTCTGCCAGAGTAGAAAGAAACCCAGAGGCAACAGCAGTCCCAGGATATGGAACTGCTACATTTCTCTCCTCTCTAGCCACCGGAAGGACAGGTGCAAGGACTGAAGGTGCCCTAGACAGGCCCTCTAAACTGCTGCCCCCATCACTCCCCATTGTCACCACTGTTGCCTTTCACCAGGACTTGCATTGGTAGCAATGGCATGGAAACCACAACACATCAACTGGAGGTCTGTGTCGGAGGAGGCAGATGTGGCGGATAACAGAAGACAGCAACTGTGACATAGCACTGGAGAGCATAGGTAAGTGCTGTGTCAGAGTTTCCATGCAATTGCCACTGCTGCGGATCCTGGAGAGAAGTGGCAACAGTGGCAATGGGCAACCTGGAAGGCCAGCACTCTAGGTTATCGCCTAGTTTGCCTGATGGTAGTGCCGGCCCTGGTCACTGGCACCCTTCTGGAGAGCCCCAGGACATCAGGAGAAGAAAGAAAAGCAAAGGCCTCCTACCAGTACTGCTGTTCTTTGTGGAATAGTATATCTTAGGGGCTTATCACAACATTCTTGTTAACATAGTGAAATTTCCCTGATATTGCCATTTGATAGAGAATGATGCTGTAGGCAGGTGGGTATTGCCTTCATTTCTGCTTATGAGAACTTGAAATGGTCCTGAAGTCTCATTTACCTTCTGGAATTCTATTAGAGAGTTGAGGTGGAGGTTGAAATCCCACATCCTCAAGATGGCTGTTATCTAATTGGGGGGGGGGAGGGCTGTTACCTCACAGAAGAATCTAACGTGAGGACTTCTTATACTCCCAGAAGAAAGGCTATGATCAGTACTAAGGATTTTTGCCAAGTTAGGGAGGTACAAGAATGCTCTAGTGAAGATCAGAAGCTGCCATAGGAGGGACACAGGACACTCCTTTCTCAGTCTCTGTGGATAACTCTCTACTCCTCCCTGTCTCCTCAGCTCACAACCTTGCAGTCATCTTTGACTCCTCTCTCTCCTTCTCCACACACATCCAACTGATAGCTAAAACCTGCTATTTCTTTCTCTACTTAATCTGAAACAAGAGCCCCTGAGAAAGAACTAGGAAGCAAAAGAGGGTCACCTACAGCTTACTAATAATATGTCAAATTCGATATAGGACCCTTAGAACAGAGACTAAATAGGAATGTGTAATGGGAGACTAAGGAGCCTGCATACCAACCATAAGAATATGGGAGTATGCATAAAAAGAGCCTCAGACAAGGAGAGTGGGATTACGCTAAGGCGAAACGAACGCCACTAGCAAGGCTATCACCACCTTATCTCCTATGATGTCAATCATAGACAATAATGTATTATACCATTTTTAAATGCATTTAAAATAAATAGAAACACTTAGATGTTAATAACGGCTCCTCAGTCAAGCCAGGCATACTCCATTGGCATTGGAAAATGTCACAAGATGAGTGTCAACTCGAGTTTCGCCCAAACAATTTCAAAGGGCTGCATCAGGACAAGACAACCAGTGTCTCTAAAGTTCCTAAACTCAAGGAACTCAATATCCCTAATTTATATGAGCCAATAGCGGAAGGCAAACAGATCTGAACCCAATCAGTCAAATAGCAGTCATTCAATCAAGGGATTCATTCAGTCCGGCAGGATATACGGAATTCAAATTGAATATCCAGCGCTGTTCCAATTGAGTAAGCTTCTGTAAACAATCACCATTGATGGTGGTTTCCACCACATCAATTACAAACCAACACAACTGTTCCCATTGATGAGAAAATTGCAAAAATGTTGTACCACGGGGGCATTAATAGATTTGGTGGTTAAACAAGATTTATGTTCCAATAAGCGAGTCTTCACTTTTCGGCACATCCTGTCCACGTAAATCATTCTACAGGGGCAGATAACAACATAAACAACCCAAGAGGTCTGACAGTCAGTAACATGCCATAAGGGGAACATTCTCTGTGACTGAGGATCTTGCCAAATAGAAATATCATGTTAAAGTGCACACATCGAACATTGGCCCTGTAATCAATGTTCGATGTGCGCACTTTCACTCGATATTTCTAACCAAGGAATACATAAACAATTATTAACAAAGTCAAAAAAGGCAGTTCAACCCTTCCCCTGTAAAAAAAAACTTTCTAACTGTACGACATCAAAGAAAATGTAACTCTTGCCTTAATACAAAATAATACATTCACAGGGATATTTCAAGAAGAAGGAGGCCCCCAGAACCAAGACCATAAGTCTAAGCTCTAAAATGGTATTTTGCCTCCTCTGAGTAACCTGAGAAATGTCCAGAAACACCTGGATTGATTGACTCAAAAATTTCTCATGCTTTTTTGAAAGGTATACCTCAGGATCTGATCCTTATCAACCTCTGCTAAGAAAGTGACAAGGAGCATCGCCCAGTCAGAAATTTCCTCTGTGGAGGTTTTCAAGAAAGCAGAAAGATCTAAACTAGGCAATGATAATTGATCATATTCTTACTCCTCCTTGCTGTTATCCGTCTTTGTTATTATGACTCCTTAGGAATACAATATATATTAGAAAATTTAATAGACTCTGGGTCAGGAAGCAATACAACATCTTTAAAATATTTACGAAAAAGAATAGATGGAGAAAGAAAACGAGTATGAGGAAAATTTAAAAAGTGGAGATTCTTTGCCCGCAAAGAATTTTCTAAATACTCATTCTGACAATGAAGAAGAAGCAATCAAAAAGTAGAAAGACTAGAGGACATGCAATGAAGCTACAATGTAACCTATTTAAGACTAACAAAAGAAAATATTTTTTCATTAAATGCTTAATCAAACTCTGGAATTTGTTACTGGAGGATGTAGTAAAAACTGTTAATGTAACTGGGTTTAAAAAAGGTTTGGACAAGTAAGTTCCAGGAGGAAAGGTCCATAAACTATTATTAAAGTGGACTCGGAAAATCCACTGCTTACCCCAGTAAGCTGTGGACTTTGGGTACCTGCCAGATACTTGTGACCTGGATTGGCCACTGTTGGAAACAGGATACTGGGCTTGATGGACCTTGGTCTGACCCAGTATGGCATTTCTTATGTTCTTTTTCACTGCCCACAATACACCCACAGAGGTGGAGGAGTATTGATCCTAGCAAAAGCCAGCCTGAAATTCAGATACCACGCAACACAGAACACGAATGACTCAGACAACCTTACCATAACCAACAAGAAAATCACCATCGGCCTCATATACAAGACTCCTACCACAGCACACCTTGATCTATCCGACGTCCTTGATGGCATTCTGTCAGCCACCAAAATGAACAAAGACCTTCTAATCCTAGGTGATTTCCCATTGCTTCAACCAAAATTGGCCAACTCATTCCTAGAGACAATGGAAGCTATGAACCTTATGCATCTCGTGAAAGCACCCACACATGAAAGAGGGAACAACCTAGACCTGATATTCTTTAGTGGTTACACAGTCCAAGTCATCCCCCCACACTCCATTTGGACTCACCCAGTGCCATGGTCAGACCACAAGATCATCAGCTTCTCCATCCACCACCTATCCAACAAACAAGGAGGAACTTCAAAAGGTTTGACAAGGATGCATTCCTTGGAGACATCCTGCCTCAAATAACTGAATCGAACAACCCAGAAAAGCTACTAGATAACTGGAACAAAATCATTGAATGAACAGCCACCGCAACACCCTCACAACACAAAGACAAAGAATACACACCAAAACCACCTGGTATAACCCAGAACTATGAATCTTCAAGACATGCCTCTGGAGGCTTGAATGGAAATGGTGGAAATGCAAGAGTGATGAAAACAAACAAAATTACCTCGGACTCCTAAACTACCAGACCAAAACAGATAAGGCAAAATGTGACCACCACACTAAAATGATCAACACCACCATCAAGCCATCCCAGAGAACTCTTTATTATTATAAAAAGCTGATGAAGACACCTGCAAATGTCCACCCAGAAACCAGTTACCCTACAACAACTGGCAGCACACTACAAACAGTTCTGCCCACAACCTGCATCTCTACAAGGCAACAAGACCATCCATACAAACCCCTGGTTAGACTTTGGCATCATCAATAAGGAGCACATGGAGAACATCATATCATCACTCAATACTACAACCTCTCCCCTGGACCAATGTCCAATCACCTGGATCACGGCAACCAAGAAGGAAATCAGCCTTGCAATCACCAAACTTTCCAACACAATACTCCAACAAGGTAAAATGCTGCAAGGCCTGAAAAACTCCTCCATTTGTCCAATACTGAAGAAGCCAAACCTCAACCCTGCTGACCCCACCTCTTACAGATCCATATCAAGCCTTCCCTTTACTGCCAAAATCATTGAAAATGTTGTGTAACAACAACTGCAAGATCACATTAATAGGAACAATCTACTCGACCCACAGCAACATGGGTTTCGCCCTGAACATGGAGCAGAAACACCACTAGTCACCCTCATTAATACCCTGATAAAGGGAATACAAAACAACCACCAAGGCTTTCTACTGATATTCCTGGATATCTCCTCTGCCTTTGATACTGTCAAGCACAATATCCTCCTCCAATGACTCAGAACCAAAGGTATCCAAGGAATAGTCCTCAGATGGTTCCAATCCTACCTCACCAACAGGAATCAACAGATAAAAATTGGGCAAAACACCTCAACCCCCTACCACCAAACACAAGGAGTCTCTCAAGGATCCACCCTCAGAAACCCTATTCAACATCTATCTGCAGCCCCTCTGCTCAATCATCAAGTGATACAATCTAAATTTTCACATATATGCCAAGGACATCACGATCTATGGCACTTTCAACACAAAACAACCTTCTTCTCAATGCTTCACAGATGTCTCAACCTGGCTACAAGAAAACAAACTGGAAATTAACTGCAAGAAAACTGAGGAACCTATCATAACAAGGGACAATACATTCTTCTTGACAGACATCCCAACACTCAGTAACACCCAAACGAAGTTCAAGACAGAAGTAAAATACTTCAGGATCACCCTGGATTGGACTCTGAGCTTAAAAGCACACATAAGTAATGTTGCTAGAACAATATACCTCAAAATAAGAACCTTCCAACACCTCTGAATGCTCCTCAAATCACCAGACCTCCACTCTGCGCACCAAACAATGGTCCCGCCACATCTCAATTACTGCAATGCAATGTTTCCCACAAGCCACGCTGCTCCCTTTATGAACCACACTACATACAATGCCACACATCATTCAAGATGCTGCAAGGCATGAGCATATCACACCCATCCTAAAACAGCTCCACTGGCTACCAATACCCAGCCGCATAAAATATAAAATAATCCTCCCTACACTCTGACCCACCAATGCACCTTACTTCAAACCCCACAGAATAATAGACCAAGAAGAATCACCTCCCAGACCTCTCTTATCATCCTGCATGCAAGAACCAAGTATAACCAGCAAGCCTGGAACACCAAACCGAACACCCTGAGAAGCATCACCGACATCACGACCTTCAGAAGATACCTCAAAACTCAACTATTCACTGAACACTTCAGCCCAAAGACGTAACTCCGCCAGCTCTCCAATCGCGAATGTTACACACATCATTCTGTAAATATGCATATACTTTAAACCGGCTAATTAATGCATGCTGTAAATAGTTCTACTGTTCACTGTAACATTGATGATCTATGTAAACTGCTTTGACCCGGCGAAAGGCAGTATAAAAATCCAGCTAAATAAAATAAATAAACAATCTGAGACATCCAAGCCAGAACATCTGAAAAAAAAAAACCAGGCACGTCCAAGTTCCGGCAAAATTTTAAAAATGAAGACATGCCTGATATGGACATCTGAGTAGGTATCTACATATAGTAGACATACCCAGAATAGACTATAGACATCTAGGAATAGTGTAATGGTTAGCAAAGTGAGCTAGGACCAGAGAAGCCAGGCTTCAAATCCTACTGTTGTTATCACTGTGATTGTACTAAGTACTGAAAATGATGGAATGCCATCTTCTCTACATCCTCTGGATGTTTTAAAGTCAAAATCAGCACTTTCTCAAGCCTCTTCATGCCCTACAGATCCCCAGCTAAATTAGTCAGGCTCTTGAATGGAGCTGTAATGCCATAGTGTCCCATCGCCATGGCACCGTGGCTCCATTAAGGAGCCACAATTGCTGGCCATGGGACAGAACTCCCCTTTCCCTGCAGCCTGACCCCCCCATCCGGCCTACCATGGCCAGAATCAGGCTGTCGGGAGCCCACTGCACATCTCATCTTACTGCTGCTGCCGGCCTCTGCTGTTCCCCAACATCCAGGAGGACTTATTCCACCTCCAAGGTGGAATAAGTCCCACATCTAGAAGGCCAACCCAAGACATACAGAGCCAACCTCAGAATTGGCCCTATATGTCTGGGGTAATGGCCCGCCCATGCACCACCTTCGTTCCACCTCCCACCTGCCCCCTCCCACCCCATCTAAGGCCGCCCATACAACCCCACTGTCCATACAGGGATCCTTGCATGGGGATGTCACGGCACGGCGGGGACAAGGGAACAGATACGAAGACTGGCAGTAATTCAGGTTAAAAAAACAACAACCTTTTATTGATGACCCCTACGCGTTTCGGCCAGCGGCCTTTCTTAGGGGGTTAACATATGAGGGGGGGGGGGTTTGTCATGGTATTTAGCTTGATTTGCAATATGTAGATAAACAAAAAGTGAAGCAGAAGCATGACGTTGAATGATAAGACAAATTATACAATGTGGCAGGTTTTTTTCCTAATAAAAGAAAGTGTTACGGCCTAGCTGAAGGAGAAATTATGGGAAACTGCTCAGGTGTGCAGGCCTGAATTCCTCCGCTGAAGTTTCAGTAGTACTGTTGTTGCTAAGATAAGACTCTGTGTGTGTGTGTGTTTTCTTGCTTGCACTGAAGTCAGGAAATTGAAGTCAAAGAGCTAAGGTTGGATTTTGCTACTTGGGGCCCGGTTTTCGCTAGAAAAGCATCTACGGCTCACTCCAAATGGCTTATTCATATTATGGAATGATCTCCTTACTGGATCAATTGTCTATCATAAGCCGGAGTACTAACCAGCGAAACATTTCACACAAAGGACTATATGTTCATGGTAACAGTTATTGTACTGGCATGTGTGGGAAATAGGTGGGCTATGTACATAAAATGGTGTATACTGCACCTTGCTGTTAGCATACAGAAGCTTACTATGTGCTTTCACTGCTGCAAATAGTGTAGATGCACTTACTACCTCCTATTAAGTGCATCCACATTATCCATCAATGCATTTACTGCATTCTGCAGCTAAATTTCACAAAATGGGTACTACCATACAAATTTTCATATGGTTTCTTTCCTCAACATATAAACACAATAAGTTTACTGCATTTATCTTTTGAAGCAAACATCTCATAGATGAGCCAGATGTGCTGTGAAGGGTTTGATGAGGGGGCTTTCATTTTTTCATTTATCTAACTTGTTTTCTTTTTGTTGTGTCCAATCAAGAATACTCAACAATCATAATCTTTATCCCTGAAAAATTCCTCCTTTTTGTTCGACAAGATCTGATTGCAATTTAGTAATGCTTTTTTTTAAACAAAACCCCCCCAATCTCATCAACAACCGTAAAAGAAGAAATACTATCACAATTCGGTAAAGTGCCTTGATACTCTACAGTCCGCTCCTTGGTTGCTGTTATTACAATTGCCTAATGCTGTTTTATTTTATATTAGACAGTCGCTTCATAAGTTTCAAAAGACAACATTGCTTCGGTTTCACATATTTTGTCTTCATAATTAGTGAGGATGTCATAATCACTGTCTCCTCGAAAATAAGATTACCAGATGTCCTCAAATTTGGGGATTGTCCCCGGTTTTGAAATATCCCCTCAGGGACTATAACCACCTCCTGTCCCTAATTTCAGTGGAAACAGAAACAAAGGCCTTTCCTCTCCTGCCTACACCTCTGATGCAATCTTCTTGAACCTGGTAGGAGAAAATGTAAAAATAACTTCTGTTCTGAAAAAAGAGAGGAGATTTTAGAAATGTACAGCATATTTATCTATATATATAAACTAAAGTTTAAGCATATCTGTATGTACTCTTATAACTTCAGAATGTCTGCTATTGTCTTTTTACATTTTTGAAATTACTGAATGCTACCTACAGTAGAGTGGTCATTTCAAAATATATTGGGAAAAGATTCCCAAGGAACAAAGACTCTTGCTCCATCCAGCCTAGTTCAGCATTGCCCAGGTGTCCCAGATTTGCTCTCCAAAAAACTGATAATCCTACTGGAAAACCAATGGCCACTAATATACCACCAGAATTGTTTTCTCTTTGAGCCTCTCCAGGTTAAAAAAAATCAGGCATTCCCATTTTCTTTCAGAACCTTTGAATCTAAAAATACCTCATAAAATAAAACAGAAGATTACTGTCATAACATGCAACAAGAAATGATGAATAATAACCAAGCTCCCATTCTGTCTCTTATTGTAGTTTATATGTCACATAACTGCATATAAAATGGGTTTGCTGTTCAAACCAAAGCATTATACCTGGGGTGCCCAAACAACTTCATTATGTAGCTCTCTCAGCCTTAAAGTGCAGCTCTTTAAGTGTTGACAGTGGTAGTGACACCAAAGATGACACTCTCACCACACTTCAGCCAAAAGGAAAAAGAGGTGTGTTTGAGGTCTAGATGGCTGAACAGAAGAGGTGATATATTTGCAACCCTTATATTTGAATAAATGAGGAGACGGCATAATCTGGAATCTTCAAAGCCTAATAGGAGGAGGAGGAGGAGATGTATCCAGGACTCATACAATGGAACCCAAACAGTACAAGAAAAAAGCAAGACTTGTAAAAGGAGGTGCTTGTTATGAAGGTGCCACCATCTTGGCAAGTATGTAAATTAACTGTCTTGCAAAGGATTGTGGTTATTGAAGTCCATTCACACAAGGCTTGCCTTTTAATAAAAAATGAAAACTCTTGTAGTTGGTCGACTGTAAGGCAAAATTAGAGTTTATTTATGGGGTGATTATTCCACACACAGATATGCTTGGTAACACCATCCAGATAACTTCTCCAGGGTTTATTCAACAAAAATAAGGCAACTGAAAATCTTATGCAAATAAGAATCAAAGTCCTTTATGGAACAGAAAGGCCTCCTTACAGCCACTGCTAATAAACTTCTTAACAGTGTTGAGGTAGAAATAAATCAAAGAGGAAAACTTCTTTGTACAAAAACATAGCTTACTTTCTCCATACAGAAAAGAACTTTTAAAACCCACGTGTGCATGGCTTGTGCTGGGCTCTCCTCTACCAGCAGGTGACAATTAACTGCAATCAGTAGCTTGATTTCAGCACACGTGTAAACTTTCCAACAAAGCTTTTTCTTTTCAACAAAACTTTATGGGAAGCCAATATTTAGAATGTTTCCTTTTGATGTTTTCTCTTATATTTAGGATTTTCCTAAAATAACAACCTACTCAAAGAACAGTCCATATAATTATCCTCTGCATCAGATATTAAACCTTGCTCTTGAAATTGCATAGATTCAGTTTCTCTGGCTGGCTCAGAGGGCTTTAGGAACTGACCTCTATACGGAGAGAAACTGTTTCCCTGCTGTTTGCACTGCTCAAAGCTAGAGAAACGTTCACAGTTCCTACCTGAATCCAGGCAAGCGTCAGGCTGCTTCTTCTGGTATTCTGGCAATAGAGCTTTTGTGTCCTGTCCTCCAGTTGGTATCTCTAGACCTCAGGATCTTTTCTCCAGACGTCCTCCAAGAGGTATTTGGGCTCCTTTCCTCCTTAGCTGCAACAGACCTCTTCCTAGGTGTTGCTTGAAGGTCCCTGGCTGTGGATCTCCAAACCTCTGGCTTTCTCCAGTTCTCTGAAGATTCTTTCCCCCAGGTATCTCTCCAGGCATAGGTACTGCTCTGAGCTCCTCTCTTGGACCGTCTGCTTCCTTGTCCTTGTTCCTTCAGGTTCCAGTTGTTCTTCCTTCTGTTCTTCTTATTCCCCTTCTCGTTCTCTGTCTCCGTCTCTGTCCGTCTTCCTGAAGATTCCCCTCTAGTTTTAAAGGGCTTAGATTGCAACTCCTCCCTTGCACTCTTCAGGTGTTTTGGATTAAGCTTTCTCCTAGAGGCTGTTTGATTAGGGATGACATAATGCTTTCTCTGATTAGACTCATGCCTTTCCACTCTAGCTCCCCTAGGGACTTTCTGCATACAGGTGCGTTCTGGAACATGTAGTCTTTTAGGGAAACAAGCTGTCTTATTTCTATAACCTGCCAGCACAGGTCCCTTAATCAGAGTAAATTCTCCTCTTTTGTCATTACTCCCTGAGCTTTGTTAAGCTTCCTTATCATAGACTATCAGTGGTCCTATGGAGATGGAAAGTAGCGAACAGTGTTAGCAGTGTGAAGACAGGAGATGAAAACAATAAGCAAGTAATTTTATTACAGGGTATCATTGGTAGGTGCTTAATGGGTGGTTTATAAATACAAATAGTTGCCTGCTTGTCTTTATAAAAGATTAGCGAATGTGACAGAGGTATTGACTTGAAGGTAGGCACAATCAGTTATACCTGAAAGTGAGCAAGCGCAAATAGTCACACATACTTTACACATGTACGCAGAGAGATTAAGGTATTTTTTAATCTACATGTAGACATGCATACTCCACCCAATCTCTGCCCAGAATGCACCTCCAACTATACCTACTGGCAAAGTACGCGCCTTCATGTAAAACATGCACTTTTACACCTGTTGGTATATTATAAGAGGTCATTTTTCTGTGCAGATGGCCACATGTGCATGGGAATGACTTTATAAAATGACCTCCTGTGTGTGTTGTATGCCATTGTGCCAATGCTCACTCCTGGCGACCCAGTCCCTAAACCAATAATTCTTTGTAGGTTGGGTAGGTAGATCTGAACATCTGAAAAATGGGCCGTCTGAATGTGTGCCTGAATCTTATAAACTGTGCAGAAGAGATTTCACAGTTTATTAAATAGAGAAGCACCCCGAGAAGTACCATATACTCGATGAAAGAACACAGAGATAGACATGGGGTACACATCCTTCCGAAATGGTGCTTTCAGTAAGGGTTACATGGAAACAGGCTGCTTGAGCCATAGACGCAGCTTACATCTCAAACAGTACTGAAATATTCCCTTCTCCCCAAACCACTCATGACCCTGCAGACAGTAGAAGAAGATGAGATGGTATATATTATGAAAGCACTGCACAAGAATGAGCAGATCATTCAAGACCAGGCCTTCCCTTGGGCCTCTGCCCTAATATAAGAAAAGTCCTGCTACGTCAGACCAAGTTCCATGGAGTCTAATACCCTTTCTCCAACAGTGATTTGTTCAGGTGACTATTGGCCAGTAAAGCCCAAAAACTTAGATCGCTACCTATAGCTCATTTGAAGGGATAAGCAAAGATTTCATACCTTGTTAATAATCTTGTATGGACTTTTCCTCCAAGTACTTGTCTGAACCTCTTTGGAACCCAGCTATTTCATTCAAAATGACCAAATCCATTGCATGAAAGCAATGCTTTTTAAGGTGCATTTCACTCAAGTGATAGAGGCAATGTCCATTCATCCATCTGTTGTCTGTCCATCCATCCACGTGCATGCAATAAAGGCAGAAAGAGTCAGTGATAGGAGACGACATGGCGGAGAATCCAATCCTTGCAGCTGGGCTATCTTTAATGTGTCAGCAAGGACCTTAACCCTTGCTGAAACAAAGATGATGAACAGGTTGCAGTGAAGAAGAGACCTCCTTCCTCCTTCTGTTGTCAGATGTTTGAATCTTCACTGGCAGACACTGCTTCTTTAACTGTACAAATGTTTAGAAACTGCGGTGCATGAGAGGGTTGGAAAAGAATGGAAAGTGAAAGGTGGAATTGGGATGGAGATCTGGGGATAAAAGAGGAAGAAGGAGGGGAAAGTGTATAGTGTCCAGGGGAGGGGAAGAGCTGCTGGAGGAGGAGGAGGAGGGAACGAGTATGGGAAGAGGAATAGTGGGAAGGGGAAAGAGTTGGGAGAAGGGAAAGGAGGGCATGTAAGAGAGATTCTGGAGGTGGATGGAAAGGAGGAGGGATATGCAAGGGGATGGGAAGGAGGAGGGATATGCAAGGGGATGGGAAGGAGGAGGGATATGCAAGGGGATGGGAAGTTGAAGGCATGAGTGTATGTGGGCAGAATGCCTATATATCAAGATACATACTCCCTGCTTCCTCATCCAGACCCACCCATATACGCAACCAACATACAAACCCATATCCTGCACCATATATACCCAGACACTACAAACACATGATAAACATACACTTGACACCTCTCACAGAGATGTCTCATCCAGCTACCCTCATCAGACACACTTTACCATGGCTCTGCCCACAGAGTCCCCCACAGATATGCATGAGTTTCTAAACAAAGGGAAGGAGAAAGGTGCCATTGTGTCACAATGCTAAATGTACACTTTTCAACATGTTACTGTATATTTTCAGCCAATCTTTATAAGTTTCAATGAGTACTCTCTTGTTTTAATGTTTGAAAGATTAAACAGCCATTCTGTATTAAACCACTCCATACCACTCATGAGGAGTAGCAACCTAGCAGCCTGGAACCAGAAAGACTAGGGTTCAAATCCAGTGGCACTCCTTGTGGCCTTGGGCAAGTCACTTAACCCTCCACTGAAGCTGCTGGGGGCAGGTGAGTGATGGAGAGAGGATGAGTTTGTGGTTGCTTTGACCTCATCTTACCCAATTTCTTTTCTCGTCCCACCTCTAGCAGTAGCATCTTTCAGTTCCTCTCTTCCTCCCAAAACAAAAAAAGCCTATTTAAAATTTGCAGATCCTACCAATAGCACTGAATCTTCATATAAAATGCTCTATTAGGGCTGCTGCTGCTGCTGAGGCTTCCAATAGATGCTGACATCATTGACTTCCTTTTCCTATTATGTACCCTCTTTTGTCATCGCTGACCAATGGATAAAGGCCATGGTGAGAGTGTTCATGGACTCACTGTGGCAGGAGGTAAACCACGAAAATTAATGAAAAAGTTAACAGGGTTAACTACGGTTAACCGGAAGAACATTTCTGCTTCCAAAGGGGGACCCAAGTAACATTCCCAAAAATTACAGACTGATAACTTATCTGCCTACAATCTATAAGCTGTTCATTGCAATAGATGCAGACAGAATATATGATTGTATTGAATCCAATAATATCATGTCAATAGAGCAAAAGGGCAATAAGAGGGAAGCATATGGAACCAAAGGCTAGTTAATGTTAAATAAGGCCATCATAGCCAGTGCAAAGAAAAGTAGACATCTCAGTATAGCATGGATTGATTATAAGAAAGCTTTTGACAGCATCCCATGCTCTTGGATAATAAATTGCCTTAAGATGTTTAAGATAAATCCTGGTTTGATACATTAAGTTCACCATGAAAATGTGGCAGACCACAGTATTTTTGAAGTATGAAGATGGTCAGTATATCATTCCTAACATCAAGATCCAGCAAGGAAGATTTCAGGGAGATTCCCTATCACTACCTCTGTTTTGAATAGTGCTTAATCCAATGAGTACTCTCATCAATTCTTTGGGATACAGATTTAGCTTGAATCCTAAAGAAGGTAACAACCAAGATGTAACATCCCATTTACCATTTGTAGACTACCTGAAGCTCTACAGTTCATGACCAACAATTAGCAGAGCGACTCCATGTAGTGAAAAGCTTTACTGATGACATCAGGATTACTTTTGACCTAGACAAATGTCCTAAGGAAAAATTTTTTTTAGAGAAATATTGAGCAAAATGGAAAACATCTCCCCGGCTGAGGGATGTGACATCACGAAAATTGAATAGGAAGGCATATATAAATATCTTGGCGTAGAGGAAGGAACAACACTCAAGTAGAAATTACTGAGAGAGATGATCAGTAAAGAATACTATAGAAAAGTGCCTTAATATCAGGGAATAAGATACAAGCTATCAACAGCTGGCAATCCCAGTGCTCTCATACAGCTTTAGGATTGTAGAGTGGCCTCTTAAAGATCTTGAAAATCTGGATGTGCAAACAAGAAAACTCCTCCGTGCCTTTGAAGTAATTTACAAGAATCAGTGTATGCCAAGACTGTACATTCCTAGAGCTGAAGGAGGGCTAGGCCTCATAGATATTGATTACACCTATAGAGCTACTATCATAGGCCTCTGTCTCCATCGTCAAACATGCACAAGCCTTCCAATGACAATCCACAAGCACACGCAGCAAAGGAAGCAACAGAATTTGCAAAGCAAGTGAAAAAAACCTCTTCAAAGAATTAGATCAGCAAACAAGCTAAAACAAGTGGGAAATGCACAAATATAGTGGGAAATACAAAGTTTTACTCCAGGAACCCTTTGTCGATCAAGAATGGTCACATGAATGGTTAAGGAAAGGTGAACTGAAACCAAAGGATGAGAGACTGATAGTTGCAGCTCATGACAGCTGATTACAGACGAGATGGTTTACAGTGAGCATTGAAAAAACTGGCCAACGAGATGGCTGGGGCTGATCAAGATGGCCATCTGAGGAGAGTGCCACATTTTTCTCTCTCTATGCCTAAGCGAAAAGGCAAGGTGCGAGATTACCCTGCGGAGCTTCCTCCTTCCATTCAAGGTCCAATGGATCGTTATGTTGCAGTCTCTGAAGCTCAGTGTCGGGGGATTTGAGAGGGCACTGCTGGAGGATCGTCGGAGGGATTGGCGGTCCTGCCGGTGCTGGATCTTAGTCTCCCCCGAGACCCGTGCTCCTCCTCCCTTGCCTGGTACCACTGACCCCGTCACGTCAGCAGACACACTTGGAGAGTTTCCGGGTGGTTCCCCCCTTGTGTCTCCGTCGGGGGCTGTCAAGGAGGGAGGTGCATCGGCTGCCTTATTACCAATTGGGAGTTCTTCCAGCTATTCAGAGGTGGTGGTGCTGCCCGCGGAGGAAGGCGAGTCGCAGTTGCAGTCCTCCCCCATTTCTTCGGAGGTACCAGCTGGTCTTCTATTTCAGCGTCTGCAGAAGATCACCTTGGAGAGCATTTGGGACGCCATTACTCTGCTATCACAGTATTTGAATAAGCAAGTTGAGACTTCCTCTTTCCAGGTAACTCTTCTTGTACAAAAGGTGGATGGTTGTTTGGAAGCCTCTGCTTTAATTGAGCAAAAGGTTGATGAACATGAAACAAAAATGGATACTCTTGAAGATTCCTGTGCTGCGTTGATGAAAGACAATAGTATGATGCGGCTGAAGTTGGAGTCTTTGGATAACTCAGCCCGGGCATTTAACCTTCGGGTTTTGAATTTCCCGTTTCTTCCGGGAACTTTGCCTTTAGATTTGTTTAAGAAATATTTGTCTGAAAACCTGGCTGTCTCTATGGATTTGATGCCTCCAATTGTAAACATTTTCTATCTACCTGTTGGAAAGAGGGATAGTACGAACATGGATCAGTCTTTTCAATTAGATGTTATTAATATCTCTGATAATTTGAAGTCTCCGGAGCCAATAGTGTTGCGTACTGCTACTTTGGTGGTAAAGTTTGCTTTATTATCTGATAGAGAGTGGTTATTACGTTTGTATTATGCTAAACGCTCTGTGCCCATTTATGGGCAAAAAATTTTGATTTTTCCAGATGTTTCCAGCGTAAACAATTTCTTTTTACTTAGACCGGATGCCTTGAAATTGGGGGCAACTTTTCATCTCAGATTTCCATGTAAGTGTCTTATTCTTTATAAGTCACAGAGGTTTATTTTTTTTCAGCCTTCAAATTTATTCGCCTTTATAAGTGTTAGGATTCCTGTTGACTCTCCTTCTTCTTCTTATACTCTAGGGACAGCAAGCTAATGGGTTATTAATTCGATAGCTTTGGGCTTCCAGCGGCCTTATTGTTTCCCTTATTTTCTTTTTTCCTTTGCTTTCTTGATGTGCGTCCCTCACCCATCCGGGATTCTCTATGCTAATTAGGCCCTCTTTATGTGGACTATAGGTGTATGTTCATATTGTTATGTTTTTTAGCATATTTTCCTTTGGATATGTTGTTGGATTGTACACCTTTCCATGCAAGTTATGTTCTTGATGTATATTTAAAAATTCTTTAAATAAATTTAAAAAAAAACCTGGCCAAAACAGACATATGTCAATTCTGTAAGGAAGACCTGAAAACAGTGGCTCACCTCATAGATGACTGTGAAGTTCTGATGGAGGAAAATGTCTATACATGTAGCGCTCCTGAGGTGTGCTTCTGAGGGTCCATGATTGGCCTGGCTCGATTGATCACTGTCAGTTTGGCACCTGGTGGCTCCACCTGAGGAAGAAAGGTGTTAGTGGGCAGAATTTACTTGCTCTCAACCCAGAAAACCTCTCAAAAAACACTGCTGTGAACAAGGCTGGCTTAGATAGTATTTACAATTTATTTACAAAATATATACATCAAGTATTATGATAAAATAATGCAGTATGTACAACCCGTATTATGATAAGTGGTTCAAGCAAGGTGAAATAGTAATATTGGATAAGATATGCTGTTGTTGTTAAGTGCCCTTGAGTCGGTGTCATCTCATGACGACCCTCTGGATAGTTGACCTAAACTGAGATCAGGCGACTCATTGTTGATAGAGTGGCACACATTGCTGCTGTTATTGTATCGATCCAACTCATTACTGTCCTTCCTCTTTTACGTTGACCTCCTATCTTGCCAAGCATTATAGGATAAGAGATAAGGCAGCTCAAACAACCAACTATACTCTTTTTATTTTATTTATTTATTTATTTATTTTTTATACCGTGCTCTTTAGAATCAGTGCGGTTTACATGTATACTAACAGGTACTTTTTATTCCCTTGTCCCTGAAGGGCTCACAATCTAAGTGAACCTGAAGCAATGGAGGGTTAAGTGGCTTGCCCAAGGCCACAAGGAGTGGCCATGGGACTAGAAACCCCAGTCCCTCCGGCCTGAAGTTGCTTGTCCCCATGTGGGAATTGAACCCCTGGCCCTCCGGCCTGAGGTAACTTGTCCCAACCACTGAGCCACTCCTCCCTCAACTCTCCCTCCTCCCTCCACTCTTATACGTAGTGATTTAAGTAAACCTTTAAAGATCATGGATTTAACCTTATTAACCTGTCTCCTAACTCCCCTCCCTTTCCCTTTGCCCATCAGCCCCAAGTCTCACCCATTGCTGGAGCTCTAGATCAGTGGCTGCTTGTGAAAGGAGAGGTTTCTGTACAATCATAGTAGCCCTGGCTTTGCATCCTCCAAGCGCCCCTCCAGTCCGGAGAGGATTGCGCACTCCTGTCCAATCAGGAGCAACTTTTACATAGAAATTTGATGGTAGAAAAAGACCACATGGCCTATCTAGTCTGCCCTTTCATATCAACTACAGTTGTCTCCTTTTAATTATTAGAGATCTTCTGTATTTGTCCCATGCTTTTTTGAATTCAGATACTGTCCTCGTATCCACCATCTCCACTGGGAGACTATTCCATGCATCTACCACTCTTTCCATAAAGAAATATGTCCGCATATTACTCCTGAGTCTATCCCCTTTCACTCTCATCCTATGTCCCCTCGTAGCAAAGCTTGTCTTCAAATGAAAGAGACCCTCCTGTGCATTTATGCCGCGGAGGTATTTCAATGTCTCTATCATATCTCCCCTATCCCGCCTTTCCTCTAAAGTATACATATTAAGATCTTTAAGTCTGTCCTCATATGCTTCATAGCGGAGACCACTAACCATGTTAGTAGCCACCCTCTGCACCAACTCCAACCTGCCTATATCCTTTTGAAGGTGCAGTCTCCAGAATTGCATACAATACTCCAAATGAGGTTGCACCGGAGACTTATACAGAGGCATTATCATCTCCTTTTTTTCTGCTGGCTATGCCTCTCCCTATACACCCAAGCATCCTTCTGGCTTTCGCAGTCACCTTTTCTACCTCTTTAGCTACTTTAAGATTGTCAGACACAATTAGTACCTCACCCCCTACACTGTACAGCGCCTTTGGATTTTTGCAGCCTAAATGCACAACCCTGCATTTTTTAGCATTAAATTTCAGCTGCCATATTCTAGACCATTCTTCAAGTTTAGTTAGATCCCTCCTCATGTTGACGACTCCTTCCTGTGTGTCTACTCTATTGCAGATTTTGGTATCGTCTGCAAACAAGCAAACCTTACCTGGAGGTCCTTCAGCAATATCACTAACAAAGATGTTAAACAGAATCAGACCAAGGACAGATCCCTGCGACACACCACTGGTAACCTCCTTCTCATCAGACTGAGCTCCATTTACTTATACCCTTTGTCGTCTTCCACTCAACCAATTTCTATCCGAATTAGTAACTTTAGGGATCATCCCTAGGGTGCTCAGTTTGTTTATAAGTTGCCTGTGCAGAACGGTATCAAAGGCTTTACTGAAATCTGAATACACCACGTCTAGGGCTCTCCCTCTGTCCAACTCCCTGGTCACGAAGTCAAAGAAATCTAACAAATTTGTCTGACAAGACCTGCCCCTGGTGAATCCATGCTGCCTCAGATCCTGCATGCCACTAGACTCCAGAAACCTCACTATTCTCCTCTTTAGTAGCCTTTTCAATAATTTACTAACCACAGAGGTTAGACTAACCGGCATGTAGTTCTCAATGTCATCCTTACCTTTTGCTTTTGTGTAAAGGGAGCACATATGCCTCGCTCCAGTCCTCTGGCACCACTCCCAAATCCAAAGAGGCATTGAAAAGGTCAGACAGTGGAGAAATATTTGATAAACAATTCTGCTTTATCCTCATCAGTTTCTGCATATTCCTCCCCTGCATCCTTGAATCTGACAATAACACTTTTGCCCTTCTTCCTCTCACTAACATATCTGAAAAATATCTTATCCCCACATTTTATTGCATTAGCTATTTCTTCTTTTTTTTGTAGCTTTGCTTTCCTGACTACTTTGTTAACTTCTCTAAGTTTCTCCAAATATAGATGCCCGTCTTTCTCTCTCTGTGATCTCTTGTATTTCATGAAGGCCTCCCTCTTTTTCTTCGCCTTCTCAGCTACTTCTTTTGAGAACCATATCAGCCTCCTTTTTCTTTTACATTTATTTACCTTTCTAACAAAAAGGTTTGTTGCCTTTAAGATCTTCCCTTTCAGTTTTGTCCACTGTTTTTCTACATCCTTCGCTGTTCCCATCCCGCTAACGACTCTCTGAGGTATTGTCCCATCTTTGCAAAGTTAGTTTTCCTAAAGTCTACGATCCTTGCTTTTGAATGAATTTTATCAGCCCTAGTACTAATACAGAACCATACCATCTGGTGATCACTGGATGCGAGTTGATCTCCCAATGTAACATCAGAATCACTTTCCTCATTGGTAAGCACCAAGTCCAGTATAGCCCCATCATGTGTGTGTGTGTTCTGTACCAATTGCCTGAATAGTTCTCCTTGTAGAGAATCCAGGATCTCCTTACTTCTAGATGACACTGCAGCAGGGATGTGCCAATCCACATCTGGCATATTGAAATCATCTATCAGTAGCACTTTTACTTACATGGAAAAACTGTGTATGTCTCTTTGTCAGCTTCTATGCCCTGTGGGGGGGATCTGTAGATAACTCCAATGCAAATGGATTTCCCTGTCCCTCTTTCTAGTTTAACCCATAGTACCTCCTCTCTCCCTTTTCAGCCCTGTAATTCTATAGCTTTAATATTATTTTTAACCTATAATGCCACACCACCTCCCCCTTCTTCCTACCCTGTCCTTCCTGAATAAAATATAGCCTGGCATAATTACATCCCATGTCTCTGAAACTACCACTAAATCCAAATCAGCTTCTTCTATTAAAGCCTCAACATCTGGGATTTTATTTCCCATGCTATGGGCATTTATACACTGCTTTCCAGATGCCGCCCCTATTACCCATTATTACAGAGTTATTTAATGTTTCACTTACCTAGGGGCTTTCACCACTTACTTGGGTGCTCTCTTCACCCATCCCCATCAAATCTAGTTTAAAGCTCTCTCTTGAGTTGATGTCACTGGACCTCTCTGGTCTTGTGGCTCCTTGTCTGGAATGGACTATCTGTCGCTGCAGCTCTCCCTTGAGCTGATCTGCCACTGGACCTTCCTGGGTCTAGTGCTTCTAGTCCAGAATGGACTCTCTGCCACTGCAGCTTTTTCTCGAGCTAATTCTGCCACCACAGCTTTCCCCTTGGAGCTGAATCTGCCATTGCAGCTCCCCTGGATCTGATTCTCCACTGCAGTCCCCCCTGTGTAGTCCCCCCTGTGTTGATCCGTTGCTGCAGCTTCCCTGGGGCTCATCTGCCGATAGACTTCCAAGCCTGGATTAGCTTCTCCAGGGTCTCTTTACTGCCATCTCCACTCCCTGAGTTGGGAGGAGACCATCTGCCCCCATCTTCACTCCTGCCCCCAACTAAGTCTGTAGAAGGCTCTCTGCTGGCATGTTCACTCTGAGCCTGCCTAGGCTCACAGGAGACTTTCCAGCACCATCTTCAGGAGGGAAAGCTCTTTTACATTAACATAGTATATGACAGAAGATAAAGACCATCATGGTCCATCTAGTCTGCCCTGCAAGGTGGTAAGAATAGGTGCAACTGCCACTCCGTGCAGGTCACCCCTCCCCATGCCTTTGTTTAGGAGTGTACCCACTGCTCCATACAGGTCACTTCTGTTTGTTGAGATAATGAGACAGTTAAAGTATTTTGATTTTATCTTGTTGCTATAAATGGATCCACTGTGTCTTTCCCATGCCATTTTGAATTCCATTGGGAGGGCATCCAAGCATCCACCACCCTTTCAGTGAAAAAGTATTTCCTGACTTGCCTTTCAGTTTACCCCCTTGAAGCTTCATGTTATGTCCTCTAGTACTGCAGCTTCCCCGTCTTTGAAAAAGGTTTGTTTGTTCATTAATATCCTTTAAGTATTTAAAATTCTGTATCATATCTTCTTCAAATCTCTTTTTATTTGTCTTCTGTCACAGGCACCAAATCATTTTGAACGCCTTCCTTTGAGATGTTTCAAGTCTTGTTATATCCTTTGTGAAATACGGTCTCAAAAACTGAACACAATATTCCAAGTGAGGCCTCACCAGCGACTTGTTCAGTGGCATTAGTACCTCCTCCTTTCTGGAAGTAATTCCTCTCTGTATGCAATCCAGCATCCTTCTGGCTTTTGCCACCGTCTTGTCACACTGTTTTGCCACCTTGAGATCCTCAGAAACACTCACTACGAGGTCTTTTTCCTGGTCCATACATATCAAGCTCTTGCCCCTATCACATACAATTTCCTTGGATTTTTGCATCCCAAGTGTATGACACTGCACTTCTTTACGTTAAATCTTAACTGCCAAGTATTAGACTATTCTTCCAGCTTTTGTAGATCTTTCCTCATGTTATCAACTCCCTCAGGGGAGTCCACTCTGTTGCAAATTTTCGTATTATCTGCAAAAAAACAGACTTTCCATTCAGTCCTTCAGCAATATCACTCACAAATACATTGAACAGTACAGATTGCTGGGGCACACCACTAATCACCTTTCTTTCATCCAAGTGAGTTCCATTTACCATCACCTTCTATCGTCTGTCAGTCAACCAATTTCTGATCCAGTTCACCACTTTGGGACCCAATCCCAAGCTGTTCAGTTTAACCCATTTTGGACAGCTTGTATATTCTTTCTCTGTTCTGGATGATTTATTAGATTTGTTACACTCAAACAACTATGAAATACCGGCAATAATAAAAAATATTAAAACTTTGCTGAAAACAGAAGTTTCACATAGTGTATGTTTTTCATACACTGGTCCAATATAGTATATTGTCCGTCTTCAGAAAAGATAGGATTCAGTTCCAACATTCATTGACATAAACATACTGTATGATACTATTGAAACTGCAGTTATCATTTAAAACACTTTATTATGATATAATATAGCTTGTCAACAGTCTATTCTGATGGCAGAATATGATACACGTGAAAACACTTCTGATGCAGTGCGTCGATATTGCACCATTGAAACACCTAGAACAGAATGCTTGCAAGCAATTAGTTTCGACATCATATTAGCCCAGTGTATGCAAAACATACAAGGCCGATATACACACCAATAACTCTGACACTAAGTAACTTACAGTTATCTAAACCTATTTTCTAAAGTCTACAAATACTTTTATTTGCAAAATAGTAGCTATTACAACATTATAAGCTACTTACTATTTTTTGTGAACTTTTTATTTGAGCCGCCAGTACCGGCAAAATCAGCAAACTTCGAATACCTATTAAACTAACTAGATCTCAGATAAAAAATCTGTATATAACACTTTTTGACATAACGATAATAGCTAAACATAGTTCCATTGAATTTATAACCATTAATTAGTAAACAGTTGAGTAGCAAGTATGGAAACCTTATGTATGTAAAACATACGCTGGTCTAAAACGGGTTAAGCCTCCTAGGAGGTACAGTACCAAAGGCTTTGCTGAAATCTAGGTAGATCACATCCATTGCATGCCTTTGATCTAGTTCTCTGGTCATCCCGTGAAATAACTCAATCAGATATGTTGGGTATGATCGTCCTTTGGTAAAAACATGTTGCTTTGGATCATGTAACCTATTGGTTTTGAGAAAGCCCACTATTTTTCTTTCAGGAGAGCCTCCATTACTTTTCCCAGCACTGAGGTAAGGCTTACTGGCCTGTAGTTTGCCACGTCTTCCCTATTACGACCTTTGTGAAGAGGTACCACACATCACCCCTTCTCCAGTTCTGTGGAACTTCTCCTTTCTCCAAGAATCTATTAAAAACATCTTTTAAAGGCTCTGCAAGAACCTCTCTGAGCTCTTTCAGTATCCTGGGATGTATCCCATCCGGTCTCATGGCCTTGTCCCCTTTCAGTTTTGCAAGCTGTTCAAACACATCATCTTCTGTGAATGGTGTGGTATCTACTCCATTCCCATTTGTATATTTGGGAATCACAGGTGGTCCCTCACCAGGATTTTCTTTAGTAAAAACAGAACAGAAGTATTTATTTAGCATTTTCACTTTTCAAATGTCACTTTCCACTAATCTGTTCTCGACATTTTTGAGTCTTGCAGTTCTGCCTCTGATCATCCCCGTCTCCTGAATATACCTAAAAAAAAGTTTTGTCATCATGCTTTAGATCTTTTGCCATTTTTCTTCTGTTTTAGATTTTGCTATCCTCATTTCTCTTTTAGCTTTAACCTATATTGTTTTCTGTGTTCTTCTGTTTGCGAACTTTTGAATTTTGTGAAAGCTGCATTTCTTGCCATTATTTGTGCAGCCACTTCCTTGGAAAACCAAATAGGTTTCATTTTCCTCTTGTTTTTATTTACTTTCCTTACATACCTATCTGTTGCTCCTTTTATTGCCTCCTTTAGTTTAGCCCACTGCAGTTCAACTTCCCTTACCTCCTCCCACCCTGCCAACTCCTCCCTCAGGCACTAGGCCATGTTACTGAAGTTAGTGTTTTTGAAGTCTAGGATTTTAAGCTTGCTGTGATTGGACTCTGCCTTGGCTTTTGTCTCAAACCACACTGTGTGATATTCGCTGCTGCTCACATGGGCACCCATCCAGGCATTTGACACGTTATCTCCGTTAGTGAGTACTGTAACACAGAAACACAGGCAGAGCCTATGGAAGTAGAAAGAAAGGTGGATTTTACCTTTAAAAATGATAGTCAGCCAACACACACAGCTCAGGGTCTGCACAAGAGAAGCAACAGAGAGAGGGAGCAGTTGAGCTGACACACCCAAGCTCTGACGTAGCAGCAAGCTTGGCGTTTGATTACTCTCACCTGCTTAAAAAAGCCAAGCCAAGCTTCAGAGGGAAGAAAGATAAACGCTGCTCAGTAGCCCCAGAAAGGGAGGAGAAGGAGGCAGATAAGGAGGGAAGCAGAAGGCCTGGCAGAGAGCAAAGAGGTGGAAAGAGTGGAAGAAGGAAGCAGTGGCCAAGAAGGAGAGACTGGCACACGGAGAGCTTCAGAGAAGTGGAGAGGCTCAGAGACTTCAGAAGGTTGGAGACTGTGAAGAACCTGGTTGTAGTTCGGGAAGTGAGACTAACCGAGTAGAAGGAGAGAAGGCACAGCCAGTTACTAGGAACCTGCCTAGACGGAGAGAGTTGGGAGCCCTTCAGATCTCACTGCCGGAGGAAAAGTCTCAAGGTCTATACTGGTGGGAACCTAACACTAAACCAGGGAAGTCAAGAGGCTCAGCTTGTACTAAAGAGCTAGGGCAGTGCTTTAGGCAGGAATTGAATGCAGAAAGGTATAAAGCATTGCCTAGCAGATGGAGAGAACTAGGGGAGAGCCAGGGAAGAATCCCCACAGCCACAAACCTTACAAGACCTCACCATCTAGAACTGTACCCAGGGGAAACTCCCCAGTTCTTAGAGAGAGGTTATTCCCGGCCTAGCAGTAACAGTTTGAAACAAAGCTCAGTAAGCCCTGAGGTTGAGGAGATGCAATGGGAATTTAATTCTGCTGACTCAGAAGAAATTCCAATGGATTGTACGCTCTGTCTCGCAGACGACATTAAATCTCTTTGCTAAAGATTTTGGGTGAATGAGCTGAGATAAAGCAGAGGAAAGGAATCTTCTTCTTTGAGAAAAAAGAAGAAGCTGTTTTGATTTACTACTTTGTTGTAGAGAAAAATACCTTGCACATTTTGGAAGCCAGGAGTATGAAAATACAGCTATTTTGTTTCTGTAAATAACCTTCCAGGAAAGCTCCTGTAAAGAGTACTGTTTGTTCTGTACTAAGTCTGTTTGGGAAGGGGAATAAATTTTCTTGTCAATTTTTGCCTAAACCCTCAACTCACGGCTATCCTTTTATCAGAGGACTAAAAACTACCACTCCCATAAAGCATAGTGGGAGTAAAAGCTATAGTCATTTTCTGCATAAAGGACATCATGGCAGCCCCAACTCTTTGACCCCTAGGCGGAGGGCTGGGGGCGTATGACAGTACTAAATCCCTGGTCAGTTCCATCGCCATTTGTCTAATCTAAGCAATGCATCTTGGAAGGCATCCACAATTTTTTTTTACTTCTTTCTAGATTTGCAGAAGGAATACTCCAATCCATATCGGGTAGATTAAAGTCATCCAATATGATCACTTCCTCCTTCATGAACCTTTTTAATATCAATAATCAAGTCTCTATCCATTTCTTCGGTTTGAGTTGGAGGTCTGTAGACTACACCAGTATGGATAATAATTCCTTCTCCTCTTTCCAACACAATCCACAGTGCTTCTTCTTTTCCCCATGTCCTATGCATTTCAGAAACTTAATTTTGGCTAGTTCCGTTACATCCTCAAGCAGCAACCACCCATATGTCTACTGCACCTGTAATCTCACAACCTGGCTATTTTTTCTAAGGCCGCCCCCTTCAGATCTGAAAATTTTACACATTCTGAAAAGGAGCATACCAATGTTCTCAAACAGCTTTTGCACTTCGGCATGTATTCTCTACTTAAAATCTGCAAATGATCCCCCTTCTCTTCAGGGATAAACACCCTATGCAATTGCCTGTACTGCATCTCTTGATATACCACTTTCATTAAGTACTGGTAGATGCTATGGAACAAAATACCATAGCTTTCTCACTCAAATCCTGACCTATTTCACTTGACCACACTTCTGCTAGTTTCTCTAACCATAGGACTTTCTTTCCCTTCCTACCCACCCACTCAATACCATCTGGCGACTTTATGAATACATGCAGATAGTGTTTGGAAATCAGTGTCCAAAGGGCCCTTACACAAGCTTCCCTCTCCTTAATCTGTTGGCAATAATGCCTAACCGGTAAATACAATTTTTGGGACTGGGAAATATTCCACTTCTTTTGAAACTCCTCAAATGACTGGAGTCATCATTCCTCCCTTAAAAACATTGGGGGTAGGGGTGGAATGTTGCTTGCTAAATAACTGAAGATAAGAGAATGGAGAACGTTTTCTAGATGCTTCAACCAATTCCATGATTTCTTAAAAATGGCACCAATTGTCCCTGCCCCCACTCCATTCCTTTTGTTTAAATCTGTGCATTAAATTTATAAATATATAGACGGCATATAGCCCATGCAGCAATCCTTTTGGTACATATTTAATGACACACACATACACACAACACGTGTAACATGTATCCATCGTAACATGACTGCCCCATTGTAGAGCCTCAGGTCTGGCAGAGGTAGAGATATACCTCTTCTCTCCCTTTCCAAGACTAACTTAGTATACCCTATTCTAGCTACCCACCCCTGCCAAACAAACTGTCTCACTATTTCTTTAAAAAAAAATAAACTTTTCTTCATGAGTTTTCACCCAAATGGGCATCGTTTGTAAGATGTATATTTTATATATGTAAGTTTTAGAAGAAGCACCATTTTCATTAAGACACTTCCACCAAATATTAAAAGGGAATGTTCCTTCCAACCGGCACGTGCATCTCTTCCAATTTCTCAGTAACATTGCTTTTATACATGACATTCTGGTGGTTACTTAAATTCCCAACTATTTCAACCAGTTATCCGCCCACTGCAGTGGAAAATGTTCTATCCAGGGTGTCCCACTGGGTGATCCCATGGCCAGCATCTCTGACTTCCCAAAATTTATTTTTAGCCCTGCAAAAGACTCAAATTAATGTATCAATATTCTGGTGTGCTATCCCCATAAATAATAGCATATCATCAGCACACATGTTTACGTGCAAATTAGCCTCTTGTGACTATTCCTCTAATTCCTGAATTGATTCTGAGCTTTATTGCCTGGGACTCCAATGAAAGAACAAACAGTAAGGTCAAAAGAGGACACCCATAGGCAGTACCACACAAAATATGAATTTCAGTCCCTCTAGGTTAGTTCTTTCAGCACAAACAGCAAATGTGAGCATAACCAGAATAAACATTGCTGCTCTTCTTAAATTTCCATTAAAGATAGTTATTAAGGACTCTTCAGCTTAAAAGGATATCTCTTCTCTTATTTATGTTCTTTATAAATACTTCTTTGCGGTGTTTTTCCAGACTGCGGTCACATCAGTTTAAAACATACTTGCCACAAACTTAAGAAAATGTTATTACTTTCACATGCATATTTTTTCCTCTTCCAGGTTAGAATAGAATTTGTCAAACAACAATGAAAAACAAAACCCTTTATAAAAGAGCAGTATATATATTTTTTGTTGAATATCACTATCGGGAGTGGATAAATATCTCACTCGCCAGGTCGCCTAGCCTTTTACTCAATTTGATTCCAAAATGACACACTTATCTGAGTAGCGGAACTTTTAAATCAAAGCTGGAGTTCCCGCAGATGTCCCCGCATGGCATGCATGTTTCAATCCGCCGCTGCCAGCCTTGCCTCAGGTGCCACGGGATAAAAGAAGATTCCTCCAAAATCTCCACCAACTCTTCCCAAATGCAAAAAGCTCACAAAACCAACCACTACTTAAATTTCTTCTCAATTACACATTGGCTGAAAGTCTACGTGCGTAACTATATTGCAACCACCTATCAGAAACAAGGGAAACCCCACATCAATGGGGATGCCCTCATCTGATTGGATACAATTAAAATAGGCTATGCCAATCTGCTTCCAAGTTCAAATTTTGTGATCACTTTTTGAAACAGGAAGTGGTCCAAGTTAAGTCATATGTTCGTGACACTTCTCAGATTTTGACTCAGCTTTCACAATTACAGTGCAGAGGCAGGAAATTGTGTCAGCTGAAGAGCCTGCAGAAGGAGGCTCAGTCTGAGACAAAAAAACAACCTGAGGAGACTAGAGCTGTGACGATGACCGACTATGCTGAACTGATTGGGAAGAGGTGTTTCCCCACCCTATAGACGTGTTCCATACACAATCTATGTACTATCCTGACCCCTGATGAAGGCCCCTGGCCGAAACTTGTAAAATTGGGTCTTCAATAAAGTTGGTTTGATTACACAGGTAAACTAAAAAAATATTTTTTTAAACTGCCTCTAATGTTTCGATTGATTTTTACGTTTTTTGGTGCGCTGAATCCAAATCTGGTAACCAATTTGCTCCATCACGTACAGATTTTTTGCTACATTGGGTTAGCAGTTTGAGGTGAACGTTTCAGATTGAGTGCGATCAAGATAAAAGTTTCTTGGATGAATTCTTTATACTAATTGTTTAGTAGTTATTCAAATAAGAATAAAGAAAATTGTAACAAGGCAGCACATAAGAATAGAGTAATGTCAACAAAACACACTGTGATGGTAGCAAAAAGGTGGTAATAGAATTTTATCACGAGGTACCAAGCTCTCATGAAGAACATTTTTCTCACCGGGCTCAAATACTCCCGAATTGGCCAGTCTTTTTTCCCCCAGTGTAGGTCGCGGGCCCGGCTATCCCACAAGCAAAGGAAGCAGGGATATTTGGTGAAACCGGATTGCTGCCCTAATAGCATGGATAGAATTTTAAAGTCTCCACAAATCATCCACTTATGCTCATCATAACGAATCTTCTGAAGAATCAGGGCCAAATTCTCGTATTTTTCTTGGAGAATAACAGAGTGAGCAATAGGAACTGAAGCGAATGTGTTGCCATTATGAAGAACAACACCTTTTATGCTGTCTTTTGACGAATCAATGAGCAGCCGCCATTCAGCAGGATCATACTTGAGTTTAAACTTTTCCATCACTCCGTATATATCGTTGCAAAATACCAAATCTTCCTCTTTGCTGAAATACTTCAAAAATTGTGTCTCGCGGTTGCGGTACCAATAAAAAGTTGCTCCTGGTGACAATAGATTTTTCTGTTTAAGCCGAGAACCTAGCAGTTGGGCAGCATCTTTTGGGAGTCCTAAATCCCGGACTAAATCATTCAATTCAGCTTGAGAGAAAAGTTCAGGTTTCGGATCTGGTTCAGTTTCAAACTCTGAAGTACTGGACTCATCGGGAAAAGCCATCTGATGAGTCTCATCATGATCAGAACAGTCCACACAAATATGATCCAAAGATTTTGGTGGTTCAGGCACAGGTACTTCGTTGCTATGAGGCATAGGCCTAATTGCTGAGGGAAGGTTGGGGTAACTTATTACGTTCTTATTTTTTAAGTTGTATCCCTTCACAATGCAAGAGCAAAAATAGCAGTCACTGCTGTGGTCTCTTTGTTCACGCCACATCATAGGTATTCCGAAACGAAATGCTTGTTTTTTACCTTTCATCCATAAGCGTAGATCTTCCTCACATGTCTTGCACACTTTGTGAGGAGCCCACGGTTTGTCTTGATCGCCTAACTTCAAACCGAAATAGGCAAAATATACTTTTTTAATAAATGCAGAAATGTTCCTCTGCCGCTTTTTCACGGTATATTCCCCACAAATAAAACAAAAACTGTCCGGAGAGTTGACGCAACCTCTGGCTCTGTGAGCCATCACAAATACACAGCACTGCAAACTACAACTGTAGTGAACCACTTCGGAATAAAGCTGGATTACGACTGAGCAAACAAAAGGTAATAATGAACTTGCAAGAAACTGAAATTTGACAGGAACGTTCATGTCGCAACCACCGTGTTTGAGCGAGCGAACGAGGCGAGGCGAACAGGAAAGAGCATGCGCCAGCGCGAGTACTGGATTTAGCCCCCCGCCTCCCAATTGTCCTGTTAATGTATAAAATGAATACAAAACACTCTAAAATATCATGAGGGAGTGTTTCTAGTTAGTTAACCATTACAACCTCTATTTTGGGCCAAGAAAATAAACTGCAGTCGGCTAAAAAGAAATTATGTGAACATTCCTTATATGGGTAAGAAATCTAATTTTGCAAGAAAACGTGACGTGATGGAACATTTTGGCTATTTTTCCTGGATTCAGCACCCCAAAATCTATAGGAATCAGTTGCAAAACTGGAGGCAGTTTTTTGGTAGTGTACCTGTGTTATTCATCATCTGGTTGGCCGTGGTTTCTGCCCGCCGCTGTTCTTTCAATTCAATGTCTGGATTTTATAACATTCCACTTCTAGGTTATCTGGGCCCCGGCTTTTAGCAACTTTTATATTTTTTACTTGCCACCTTAATTTCAACTGCAGTGATTGGTTTATTCAAACTCTGTATTTCTTCTTCCAACATGGAGAGATCAAAGCTCTGGAAAAAACATTCCCTAAGTTTAATATTATCCCCCCCTGCACTGTATAGCATTTTAGAAAAATCCACAAAACATTTTGCAATTTCATTGTTATAGTCTATTTTCCCCCTGATTTTTAATTTTAGGTATCACCCTCCTTCCCTGTGATCTTCACACCAGGTTTGCTCAGTTTCCCTGATTTTATGTTCCCAATGACATAAATTATACTTACAAAAGAAAATATTGTTTTTGAGTGTCTGCATGAGCAGATTATTAATTTTCTTGCGCACTGCTACCACCCAAATTTTATCCGCTTCTGTCATTTGCGACACATGGAGCCATGATGCCTCTGCAACTCTTTTGTAAGCTGGCTTAGTTCTACTCTTTCCTTTTCTTCTCAGAGGCTGTCTATCCCATAATCTTTCCTGAAATCACTGCTTTTGCAGCTTCTCAATAGGTCACTTCAGAATTACAGTCCATTTATTATCATATCTAGCCATGCTTTCTGCACAAACTCTCGAAACAACTTATTTTGGTAATGGATTGGATTCATTTTCCAAATTTTATTTATTTATTTAGACAGTTTTGTATACCACCTTATCCTTCAATCAAAGTGGTCACAACAGGGTGATACATTTAACATGAGGGGATATGAGACACATACACTAATACTTACAGGGAACATGGGCAATGGAGGGTTAAGTGGCTTGCCCAAGACCACAAGGAGCACCTGTGGGACTAGAAACCCCAGTCCTTCCAGCCCAAGTGCTGTCCTCTAGTGGGATTTGAACCCCCGACCTTCCGGCCTGAAGTACCTTGCCCCAACCACTAGGCCACTCCTCCACGCAATGAAATCTCTGGGATCCTAGATAATTTCTAGCACCCCTTTGAGCAAGGACTGATCAGAGAACAAGAAAACCCCATCATTGCCTTCTGAAGTCACTGCAATAAAGTCTGGTCTAATAACCAATAGTCAAGCCAGGATTAGACTTTAGAGAACTGGAGTGAAAAATGAAAGCTTGCTTTCATGGAAACGGATATAGCCAGGCATCAACCATCCCCATCCCCATCTCCTGCATGACAAAGCTTACTCCTCTGACCGAGTGGCCACTCTTAGCTGCCTTTTCACCTTGAAATCAATGTGTGGGTTAGGGGTTATATTAAGATACTGCAAACAAAAGGGCTTTATTCACTGTATATTGTGCCTTTCACTACCACCTAGGAGAAAAAATTATGGTTATATGTATTTGGTGCATAAATATAGCAGAACATCACCTTATGGCCATACAACTCCCCTAAGAGTAAAATATAACTCTCCTCAAGGTCTTAGAATTTTGCACCTGAAACATTACCCTTTTTTTCAGTGATATTGCCAGCCTCCCATCGTAGGGTGAAAAATAAACCTTTCCCACCTTTGCAACTTTTTATGTTCTACCGCATCCTGTTTCCTCAATTCCTTGCTTTGTCATTGCTCCATAATGCATTCTTATATTGTAAAACTTGAGTGATAAAACTAATTCTGATGAATCCCCTAAAGCTGAACGACACGTTTGTGTTTTTTCATCCCTCTATCTCAAAATTCGAGCTGTGCACATCTCTGTTAGTTTCACCATTAGGGCAGGTTTCATCAAGGAATCCTGCTGCAGACTTGGTCAGAACTCCCTGATGAAACCTGCCCTGATGATGAAAGAAACAAAAAGGAATAATATAAAAATATATATGAAGTATATTCATAAATAAGAGATGAGAAAGTTTATAAAAAGTATGTAAAAGAGATGTGTTTACTGTATACAGTTAAGTTAATCACAGTAATGAGCCATTGCATTCCGCTCCAGTTTTGCCCTTTAAGACAACATGAGTAATGATTTTTAGTGAGGGGTCTGCAGAGGTTTAGAGAGCAGCATTCATCTTGGCTGGAGGCTCTTCCCCTCCCTACCTCCCCTCTCTTTTCTATATATTCTATATCTCTCTTTCTATATATGTTCTCTAAATCTAGAGCATTCCCTCTGAAAAATTCATATCCATGCCAGTGGCTTTTCAAATTCATATTTTTCATATATCGGAAGTAGGCAATTTAGCAGTAGAAGCACATACACAAGGTCTGATATTCAGAAGCACTGACATCGACAGCAGCATTGTAAAATAATCCAGTTGTTCAGCACTGTGATCTGGAGAGCAGCCATCGCTGAATATTCTCATAGTGCCTGGATAGTGGCCATGTTCAGCTGCTATCCAGATAGCCTGTCTGCCTACCACTTAGGACAGCTATCCGCATAGTGGTGGAAATTATCGCTGCTCTGTGGGATAGTCTATGGCACCGCCCTTGTTCTGTCCAGGGACCACCCCTCACCATCCAGATACTGCCAAGGCAGTCTCTGAAGATATTCCATGGTATCCAGATAAATGCCTCTGAATATCCGCCTCCGGTTTCCAGTGTTTGTCCTGATAACATATTCAACAGTCACAAATGGTCAGACTGGATAGTCTGTATTCGGATAACCACTATCTGAATAGTACCACTGAATATCTCCACAGATCGCCTCGGTTCTATCTGGATAGTGTGGGGACAGTCTGTGGGTAGAGCGAGAGCAGTGCCAGTAACTATCCACACAGATGTGCTATTCGGCCACTAACTGAATAATTTCTGCCCCTATATGAATAGACTATCTACATAACTTAGGACAACAAAAAAGCCGTCCAAATTAATATGCAGATCAGATATCCGGATAGTGTCTAAAGATCACCTCGGTGCCGGCACTGACTACTCTAGCTGGATATTCAGGGCTGGCCACTCCGGGAATAATTCCATAAAGGGGCTGTCCAAGGGACATGCCATCCACGTGCATAAGTCATGGTATTCTAGTGACTTACATGTACAGATCGACACATATGCACGTGCACTGGCTGATCGCTATACTGTAAGTGCATGCGTATGTGCAATCTAGAGTACTCGCGGACTGGGCATGCACAGGGGCAGACATGGGGTGGAGGCAGAGCACAGAGATGTGCATGTGCCTTTCAAACTCTAGGTGTAGGCATTTCTACCTGCCATGGGACAGGTGTAACTGCTCACAACTTATGTGCACCCTTACGCCCTACGCTTTAAAGTAAAGCATGCAGATTTTTTTTTTTTTATAGAACCGGCATGCCAGGTGCACCATTATAGAATTACCCTCCACATAGTTACTCATGCTAAATATCCACTTTTTTAAAAATGCTGCAGTCAGCACCAATGCTTCTGAATACCGTTCCTTTAAATATCAGGCCCTATGTTTCTATATAATAGTTTCAATAACATAGATGTGATCATATCTATTACATAATGATCAAATAGAGCCCTGAATTCTGTAATTCACTGGCTAATGCTGTACTAAATCTATATTATAACGGATAATTGATCTATTTCCCCCGATACAACATTGCCCACCTCTGGATCTACAACCACACGCTCTCTAATACCAGTAGGTAAATAGTATAATTTAGATACTAATATAGAATCAGGATTAGAAATTTTCAAAACATCTTTCAGATATTTAGAGAGCAATATTTGTGGAGATAGGTAATGGGTACGGGGGAAATTCAACATACGAAGATTCTTCATTCGCAAAGCATTTTCAAGAAGTTCATCCTGACGATGTAAAATCAAAGAGTCCTGAACAGAAGATGTTAAAACTCCTTGCATAGTAGAATGTTGAGTCTCCATCTTAGATTTAGTGGACTCTAAGATTACCAATCTATCATGATGCTCAGTCAATGACTCAACAGTCTCTTTAGTAAATTGGGAAAATTTTGCCAATGAAGACTTCAAAGATATCTCAGTACGAGAGACTATCTGCCAGATATCCTGAAGCGACACGTCCTTCGGAGGGGTAACATTATCAGAAATTGAAATAAATTCAATGGGTGAAGGTAAAGACTTACTTAAAGAGTTCAATCTCAAAAAAGAGTCAGAAAGTTTTATCGGTTTAGATCTTTCTGTTTTCTTGGAAACTTCGATAGAGGAGATACCTACTCGTGCTACCTTGTTGGTATCTTTTGCGCTAGAGAAAGATAAAGATATGATTCTTAGATCTTACTTTAAGAATAGGCATGAAAAATTCTTCAGACAGGCGATACAAGTATTTCCCGATGTGAGCCGTAGTACTCAAATGAGGAGGAAAGCTTTTTTAGCGCTTCACCCTCGTGTCGAGGCGCTCGGAGCCTCCTTCTCATTGAAATTTCCTTGTAAGTGTGTAATTGCTCATAAGGGAAAGTCATTTATTTTTTTTGATTCTTCTCAGTTGGAGGTTTTCTTACAAGGATCAGTTTGAGGGTTTTGTTATTAGTTGCTTTTTATTGTTCCTGGGACACCTGCTTAGTCAAAGGGGATTGTTTATATTTCTGGCTCTTCATTGCAGGGATTTTTTTAGTTTTGCTCTGTATCACACTCCACTTAGTGGGCTAGATTTGTAATGTTAATATTGTTCAAATATTGTATTTCTGTTCTGAAGATTTCCTGTATTTCCTTGTTTTTCCTCAATAAAAGGATTTAAAATTTTAAAAAAATATATTATAAAAAAAATTTCTGTTGTGAAAGCTTTGATGGGAAGCTAATAAAAGAGCATCTACAAATGTGAACAACATGCTAGGGGTGTGCACAGGCAAAAGAGCTGCAAGTCATTATCAGGATATTTTCCCAATTTTTAGGTATGTTTTTGGTTCACTTCACATATTCAATTTATTAGCAATTTCTTAAATGCATATAAGAACTTTTTAGCATATGCAAAACAGTTATAACTGCCTTCATGTATAGTCTGTGTCTGACTGATGTTTTTAATAAGTTTCAATAAATGTTAGGCTTTTATGAAACAAATTTAAATACCACTAAAAAAATATCAGAATATGAATTAGGCCTGATGATGAAATATAAGGGATACAAGTGGTGAGTCTAAAAGCTTGTATATAGACTTGTCCCTATTTGATGGAGGGAGACCCCGCAAAGACAAGTTTGAATCCTATAAAAGGGGACATAGGAGCATTACCCGCAAGATTTCTAGCTCCTAACCTAATGGGTCTGTTACAAGGACAGCTTCTGTCTGGTATGAAAGCTGCAGTGCAGATTTTATTCTGTTCATGAGGAGTTAGCTAAACTAAAAGTAGAGAGAGCGATGGGGCCAGGTGGAATACATCCGAGGGTATTACAGGTGAGTTACATAGGTATTAAAATCTAAGTTTGTACCTGAGGCAGTGGAGAGCTAAGTGACTTTACCAAGGCCCCAAGGAGGACCACTAGGATTTGAACCCTGTTTTTTCTGGTTCTAGGCTGCTGCCCTAAACGCTAGGCCACATTGTCAACACACATACTTATGTGCACATTTACAGCTACATGAGTTTTGAAAGGCCTTTTTATGGAAACTAAAAATAGGTTTTACATGCGAGGAAAACCTTTCTTAAATGACTGCCACTGTCTCCTCTCCTTTGCAGTCTACTGTATCAGTCCCAGCTAGAAGTATCAGCTCAGAAACATAGATTTGCCTTGATCTACACACACAAGCAGTAGTTAAAGAATGCGGGTTAGTACAAAAAGTTAGATGACAGTATCAGCTTGGAGCACAGACACTTCGAGGTCACTATTCAATAAAGCATCTGGGAAATAATTGGAAACATCAAATCTAGTCCCAGTTTCCGCTAGTTATACAAGCAGACTTCTACTAACCAATTAACCTCCTTAGTCTATCTAGGAAAACAGCCAATTAAAACATTTGCATAAAGCATTAGAGGACTGTTTGCAAAAGCTATTGCTTGCACAGTTTTACAGGTTTTGTTTTCCTTCCCACTAATGTAGGAAATTAAACTTTTAGACAAGAGAGATGCCATTTCCAAAGTGGGAACGTGACCATAACAAGTACTGTAGTCTTCGTCACTCTATTCTGAGTGACTTGGTCAGGAGTAAATTTGACCCTTCTTGTGTTTTCATTTTATTATTTATTAGGAAAATCCTCTTTGTGCCTCTTCTACAGAGGTCAGAGCCCATGCATTTATTTCTGAACTGACTAAAGTGAAGTGTAGCTTACCCTAGAGTGTCTCTTGGCAGAAAGAAATATGACGACGTTACCTATTCTCTTTGTCTGGCTAGCTTGCAGATGGATCCAGCATGCGTGCAAGACTAGACTGGTGGCCTCTAATGAGATGTCATTGTGATTCTTCAGAGAAAAGGTAGCTACTCACCTGTTGCAGGTGATCGCCATGGACGGCAGGAATAAGTCCTTACATATGGGTGACCTCATCCAATGGATCCCATGCAGGAATGCTCCCCACCTACTAGTTGAAGCTTTTGGGAGCTTCCTTTGCACATGTGCACCACCTTCCTGCCTGCCACTGTGGCGCCATCTTAGATTAGTCTGATGCTATAGCTAAAGCAGAACAAAAATCCCAGGGGGAGGTGGGAGGCTTGTGAGGACTTATTCCTGCTTTTGGTGGAGAACACCTGCTACAGGTAAGTAACTACATTTTCTCTGTGGATAAGCAGGAATGAAGTCTTCATATATGGGACTCTGTAGCTACAACATACCATAACCAAATGAGAGTGTGGATGAGCCAAACAAGGGCAACTAAGCCTGTCTGCTTTCTGGCAACAGGCCTTTTGTATCTTCATATACATAAATATATACACTAAAAATGTTATTTTTTTTCTTTTAGGTAGTCTGAACAGAAAAAAATTGGCCTAGGGGAGATGGAATTGGATTCTAATCCCCAAACAGATTCCATAGAACTGATGGACCAAAATTGATGTCAGGTTGGGAATCCCCTTCTAGACAGTAGTGAGATATGGATATGTGGACAGAAGACCATGTTGCAGTTTTGCAAATCTTTTCCATGGAGACCAAGCATGAGTTGGCTACTGATACAGCCATGCTGTTACATTGTGAGCTTTGACATGACCATCAAGGCTCATGCCTGCCTGGGCATAAGTAAAAGAGATGCGGTGTGCTAGCCATATTGAAAGAGAACATTTGAAAACAGCAGCCCCTGACTTTTTAGCATCAAAAGAAAGCTGAATTGACTATCTATGAGCTTTTGTCCACTCCAAGTAGAGGGTCAAAGCTTGCTTGCAGTCCAGCATGTGTAACACAGCTTCTCCTTTGTGGGCATGAGGTTTTGGGAAAAATGGTAGGACAATTGGATGATTCAGATGAATCCAGTACCAACTTTGGAAGGAATTTAGGATGAGTATAGAGGACCACTGTAGTATGATGGAATTTGATGTAAGGTGGATGAACTATGCAAGCCTGAAGCTCGCTCACTCTGCATGCTAAAGTGACCACCACCAAAAACAAAACCTTCCAGGTCAAAAACTTCAGATGACAGGAATTGAGTGGCTCAAAAAGAGCTTTCATCAGCTGCACAAGAACCAAATTGAGGTTCCAAGACACTGCGGGAGGTTTGTAGGGAGGCTTCAAGAGAAGCAGCCCCCCACATAACACAAACAACTAAAGGCTGTGCAGACATGGACTTCCCCTCCACACCAATTGCACCAATGTGAACCCTGATGGAGATGGATTTAAGTCCAGACTCAGAGAGGTATAGTAGACACTCAAGTAGTTTATGTGTGGGACAGGCAAAGGGACCTAGGGCATGGTCCTCACACAAGACAGAAAACCTCTTCCATTTGCATGAATACAATTTTCTCATTGAGGCCCTCCTGGAGGCTAAAAGGACATTGGTCATGCCAACTGGAAGGTTGAGCTCAGATAACATTAGACTCTCAACAATCACGTCATGAGGGCCAAGAACTTGATGTTGGGATATTTTTATGTTTATTAGCTTGATATACCACTATTCCAATTAGAACACAGCGGTTTACAAAAATGACTAATATACAGAAAAGGCCAATGGGCCGGAAAGGAAAGGAAGTTACAATGTACGACAGGAAAGCACCCGAGACATTTAAATAGACATAGCTAAGGAGAGAGAGGAGTGAGAGAAAGGGGAAGGGGAAAGTTATCACACAAAAGGGAGGGGAGGTCAAAAGCAGTGGAGAAGAGGTGTGTTTTTAGATCTTTTTTAAAAGTGGGGTAATGCTGTTCGAGTCTGAGGGGAAGGGGTAGAGAGTTCCAGTAAGCAGGGCCGACAAAGAAGAAGGCCGAGGAGCGTGTGGATTGTAGGTGGGCAAGTGATGGGGAGGGGAGGTGAAGGCGGTTGACATGAATTGAACGAAGTGAGCGAGTGAGAGTATGAAATTGGAGTAAGTCTGCCAGATATTGGGGAGTGTGGTTATACAGGACTTGGTGAACTAGTGTGAGGATTTTGTAGCGAATGTGAAATTGCAGGGGAAGCCAGTGTAAGTGAAGAAGGAGAGGGGTGACATGATCACAAAGAGAGGAGTGGAAAATAAGGCGTGCAGCAGTGTTTTGTATACGTTGGAGATGGTGAAGTTGCGAAAGAGGGAGCCCAGCAAAGACTGAATTGCAGAAATCGACGCGCAACATCACCAGAGAGAGAAGAAGGGTAGTGAGGGCTTCAGGGGTGAGAAAGGGATGAATAGATCGTATTTGTCAAAGAAAGAAAAAGGAGGTCTTTGTAATGTGGGAGATGTGACCAAGGAAAGAAAGATCAGAGTCGAAGATTACACCGAGATAGCGAAAGCTGGTGACAAGAGGAACCAGTGAGCCTGAAAAAGAGGGGGCGATCAGAGGGGGAGGGCTACCATGAGTAAACCAGATGGCTACGTTTTTTTGTCAGATTGAGATGGAGGCAGTTTAAAGTGAGCCAGTTAGCGACAGCTGAAAGACAGGAGTTGAGTGGATGAAGATCAGGATGGAGGGGGGAGGTGTGATGCAGGAGGAGCAGATCATCGTCATAATAGAACGCGGGAATCCCAAACTGCTGGACCAAAAGTGCCAATGGTGCTAGGAATATGTTGAAGAGAAGGGGTGCCAAAACAGATCCTTGGGGGACACCACAGCGCAGTGGAAAGGTGTCAGAGGGAGTTGATGGGACAGAAGGGGAGACTACTGTGCAGGAGCGAGAAGAGAGGAAAGAGTGAAACCAATGATAGACTGTACTACGGAGACCAGCTTCGCGCAGACGAGAAGGGGGTGATCAACTAAGTCAAATGCAGCTGAAAGGTCTAAGGATACCGCCACCGAGAGGTCACCACGGTCGTGAGCAACATGGAGTTCATTAAGGAAGCCCAAGAGGACAGTCTCAACACTGTGACCTTGTCGGAAACCTGACTGACGGGGGTGAAGAAAGTGAGTAGAGTCGAGGTGCTGTGACAATTGTGCAAAGACAGTTTTCTCAAGTATCTTAGATAGAAAGGGGAGATTGGAGACTGGGCGATAGTGAGTGGGAATCTGGGAATCAAGAGAGGGCTTCTTCAGGATGGGGCGGATAAGAGCATGCTTCCTGGCCGAGGGAAGACACCTGTGGAGAGACTGGCGTTAATCATGGTGAGGATATGGGGAATGAGAGCAAGGGAGGGGGTGAGAAGCCATGAGGAAGGGATAGGGTCAAGTGAGCAGAAGGTTTTGTTGGAAGAGGATATTAATCCCATAAGTTATAAGGTGGAGATAGAGTGAAAAGATGTCCAGGTATGGGAGAGCTGAAATGTGTGAGGGGGGAGATAGGGGAAGGAGAGGAGATGGGCGGAGGGCAGTGAGGGAGGGACTTTCTCAAGTCCAGAACCTTGTTGCTAAAGAAGGTAGCAAATTGAGAGGGAGGGGGAAATGATGAAGGTGGAGCAAAATCAGGTCCGACACCAGGCCCAGTCAAAATGACTCCCAACTGGAGAACTGCAGTAGGAGAGGAAACCAAGGCTGTCAGGGCCAATAGGGAGCGATGAGAATCATCATGCCTCCTTCTATTTTGAGCTACAGGAGAGTCTTTGCAATGAGGGGTAGTGGAGCATAAGCATACAGAAAATCCTCCCTCCAATGTAGGAGGAAAGCATCCAAGGTGAGTCTGCAGTGTGATCCTATTCTGGAACAGAACAGATCCACTTGGGCATTTTGAGGAGTCACAAACAGATCTATCAAGGGGATGCCCCACTCACAGAAGATGCAAGCTGCAACCTCCACATCTAGTGTCCATTCGTGTGGTTGTAGGACTCGATTCAACCTGTCTGCCTTAGAGTTTTGTTTGCCTGGTAGGTATCCCATGGGCAACAGCAAAGTCCCACAACCTGTTTCCCAACACAGGAGCCCGTTCCTCCCTACTTGTTGATGTAGAACATTGTTACTTGATTGCTGGTTTGAATCAGAATGATTTGGTTTGTAAATCAATCTATGAAAGTCTTTAGAGCATTTTCTATGGTTCTTTATTCCAAGAAGTTCATCTGGTGGAGACTTTCCTGGAAGGACAAAATACTCTGAGTGTGAACCCCTCGAGATGAGCTCCCCAACCTAGTTTGTATGCATCTGTCGTCAAAACATTTTGAAGTGGAGCAATTTGGAAGGGGAGACCTTTCAGCAAATTGTGGTGGATTGTCCACCATTGCAATGACTGAACAAGTGGATTGGTGACATACAGATAACCCCTGAGTTGATCTGTAGCCAGGGTCCACTGAGTCCTCAGAGTCCACTGAGCCTGTGTCATACGGAGATATGCCAAGGGTGTTACATGTACTGTAGTGGTCATATGACCTAGTATAGTTAACATCCTGAAAGCTGTGACCTGCTGACTCAATTGGGTCTCCCACACTAGTGCTGTCCATCTGAAGCTGGCCATGTAGGAGGAAGGCTCTCACCTGAGTCATGTAAAGCAGGACTCCTATGAATTCCAATTGTTGGGTGGGCTATAGATGAGATTTCTGGTAATTAATAATGAACACTAGTAGTTCCAACACCCAAATGGTCAATCATGTTCATTCTCAAACTCCTTCCAAAGTGGTACTCAATGGTCCAAACAGAGGAAGACAAAAACTCCCAGCATTTGGAGGTAATCTGCTACCAGTGACAGGCATTTTGTGAAGATGCATAGTGCTGAGGTTAGGCCAAAGGATAGCACCCGATACTGGAAGTATTGTTCCCCCAGGACAGATCTGAGATACTTCCTGTGAGTGGGATGTATCCTTTAAGTGAGTGTATGCATCTTTCAGATCCAGGGAGCATAGCCAATATTATTTTTGTAGATAAGGGAGAGGGGGGCCCAGAAAAATCATTCTGAATTTTTCCTCAACAAGATACCTATTTCAATCTCTGAGGCTGAGGATGGGATGGAATCCCCCTGTTTTCTTGGGTAATACCTGGAATAAAATCATTGTCCTCTTTGCTTTGGTGGCATAAGCTTGATCCCAAGAGGGCAGAGAATTCTCTCTGAAGCACTTCCTGATGGAGAGGGTCAATGTGATGCACCCTCAGAGGGGAGGCAATTCAGAGGTAGGTCGAATAAATGTGATTTGTAACTGTTTTGTACAATTTGCCAAACCAAAGTGTCTGAGGTTACGAGGAGCCACCTTTGGGCAAAAAGAGTGATCTTGCCCCCGAGATGAGAGTTTTCCATTGAGTTTACCAGTAGAGCGGCTATGCTCTGAAGGAGCCAATCAAAACCCCACCCCAGGTTTTGGCTGAGGAACAGTCTGGAGCTTCTGAGACTTCTCATGCATGATTGCGGTTGAGGAGCCTGCTACAGTTGAGAAGTCTGAGACCCAGGAAAGTACCAATGCCCATGAGACTAATAGGTCTTTTTCTGGGTCCCCCCTTGGTACCTCTTCCAGTAGGAGGCCAGCTGAGATGTGTGCCTTGAGAAATTCTGAAAGGTGTCATGCTGCTTTTCAATGAAGCCAGATTTCTCTTTGACTTGTTCTCAGAGAAGATTCTCTCTACAGCACAGCAAGTCAGCAAGCTTTTCTGCACTGATTGTTCCTGGTCTTAGGACCGGAGCCGTGTGAATCTCTGGGTGCCAATATCCATGGCAAAAGCTCTTGATGCTGTTTAGAAGATATTATAGGTTGCACGAACCATGAACTTCGAGAAGTTCTTGTTGAAATGATACTTCTCCAATTTCTCCAAAGGCAGATGCTGGTACAGACCAGTAAGTTCACAGATGATGTTTTTCATAAACATGTCTATCTAGAACTGGTAAGAGGCCAGGCAGGCCATTAGCATGGAACACTGAAAAAATCTTCTTCCAAAAGAGTCCAGTGTCCAAGCTTCCCTCCTTTGGGATGACGAGGAGTGAGCCTTGGAACATTTAGATCTCTTAAGGGTGGATTTGACAGCCAAGGAATGGTGAGGAAGCTAGGGCTTCTTGAATGTAGGAGCCTTCTGAACTCTAGACATGGAATCAAGCCATCTACTGACTGGAGACATAGTGAGGAAGTTTTCTCACATTCTCATCTGTACTCTCTGAAGGATGCAGTGCATGGGCATTGTCACTGCTTCCTTAGGGGCTGAAGAGTGCTGAAGGATCTTCAAATCCTGCGCCCTGGGCACAAACCTCTGTAGCACCAACATAGCTCTAAATATACTCATGCTACAGTCAGTTAAGCTTGATGTAAATAGTTATTATGTGTTCAGTTAATTTAATCTTTAACAAATGTTCAATGTAAAATGATTAGTTTACTGTTCCTTGTAAACTGCGGTGGCTTGTAGATACGGCAGTATAAAAATACTGCTAAATAAATAAAGAAAAATAAAGAAAATGGAATGGCCTTGGCCATGTTCCTGACAAAATCAGGAGAGGATGCGCTGCTCATGAAGGGAAGAAGGGTCCAAGTCTCAGGAGATCTGTCTCCGACAAGTCCTCAGACTCGACATCGGTGACCCAGTCTTCTGAATCTGACTCAGAGAGGAAGTTGAAGTGCTTCTGAGTCTGCCTGGATCAGGAGCGATGATGCACTGAAATTCATCTACATTTCAAGAGGGCATCGGACCCTGAAATGCTAGAGAGTGATATTGGCCAGGCAGGAACTGGTGTAAGGGCCCCAATAATGATGTCTCTCCTGCAGGCAAGCTGTGCATCTTGAGGATTGGTTGGATGGGTGCCGATGTTGACGCAGCTGACATTGATGCACTGGCCTGCTGCATCATCAACAGGGAAATGATCTGTTCCTCAGCGTTTCTCCATGACTGCTGACTCTGAAGGCTGCGGGGCCTCAGCAACTTCAACTGATATACCCAGAATCTGCAAGGGGGTATAGGTGGCTTGGTCTCAGCTATCAGCAGCCCATCGTTGCCCCTCTAATGTCAGATGTTTTGGAAGATAAGCTCTCCTCTCTTTGGAGCAGTTTAGAGGGGCGCTTTCGTGGGCCCATGAAAGGCCCAATGAAAGTAGAGTCCCCGTCGAGGGTAAGATTTACCGATACTATGGAGGGTTCTGTGAAACATGTCTGAAGCGATCGTTTTGAAGTTTCCTTGTGATAGAATCGCCGAAAACAGAGTTGGTACGAGATGTCTGCAGCAGTAAAGTAGGTATACTATGCTGCTATTGATAACTGAAAGAGAGATTTAAGGGACAAATACATTAAATAAAAGGGATGATGGGTTGATGATTGCTATTTTGTTTTTATAGTGATAACAGTCGAGAAGTTGAGAAGGTTGATGATCCCCTGAAGAAACGGTTATAGTGAAACGCGATGATGGCGCCAGGGGGAGGTGTTGGGATCAGGGAGCGATAAGAAGAAGGAGCTCAAAACATAAGTGAAATGTTTGACATCTATTAAGTATTGAAGAATTAGAACAACTCATAGTGCGCATATTAGAGTTTGAATTTTGAAAGGAAAAAGTTCAATATTGAAGAAGATATTATGATTTTGGAGTGCACATCATGGGGTTATTTTTGTTTTTGAGCCCAATGGAGATGGAAATCCATTAAGGTCTTATTAGGCTCCCAATAGTAATGTTTTTAGTCTTGACTTAATAGAAGTTGAAGGTCATTGATGCAATATAAACACTAAATGTTGGACATTTTTGGTCCTTGAAAGTGTTAAGATAAGTCTGAGACCTTCGACTGAAAAATTAAATAAGTAACTGAGTTTGATAGTATCAAGTTGATAATATGATAACTTTTCACGAACCTTTTTTTATTTGTTGGTTCTAAATTGAGCGTTAACACAAAAGAGTTGGGCAGTTTCATGTTTCCTTGGCAGCGGTGCCAGCAGCAGCGGAATGGATATAAAATTGAAAAAACAAAACAAAACAAACGTTGGTATTTCTGATTTCCTGCTAACATGCAGGTCTGATCCTCCCTTCGCTGACATACGCCCGCATCAGAGGAGGGAGGGATCAGACCAGCCATTCAAGTGCAGAGTTGCAAAGATCCACATTTGAATGGCTGGCCTGGTCTCTTTGACATGGGCATACGTCAGCGGAGGGAGGGATCAGATTCGCATTCTAGCAAGAAACCGGAAAGATATGCATTTTTTTTTTCAGTTTACTGTCCACTCCACTGCCTCCACCGTCACCAAGGAAACATGAAAAGCAGCAGTGGAGCAAGAACAGAAGCGTGAGGGGAGGAATCCGAGACCAGCAAATGCGTCCCTATTTCTTTTTGCCCTGTGCAACCACACTGCTTGCACAGGGCTAGGTACACTGCTGACTGTACTCACCACTGGCCTGGCACATTCATTTATAGAATAGCAACTGGCACGCCAACTCCACGCTGTCCTGGTATCAAGATTTAGTAAACACGCCTCTCTATGTGTAAATGCTCATATACGTAATAAGCAGATTTTGCAACCTGCATGCCTACAGTATTTTCATTGTAGGGGTGCAGAGGGGCACCTTCCTTAAAATTATAGCTGTGGTTGGTTTAACCAATCACAATCTAGATTTGCCACATGTGTTCTACCGCTTATGCCCCTATTTTATAAAGTTAAATACACGCATACTTGATGTCACAAATTAGACACAATAAACATGCTGCAACCCACACATTCAAGAGCATGACTTTATAAAATTACCCTCCATTTATGCTGTTTTTTCTCCATATAGTTAGACATACCTATAGCAATGATTACTTTCTGCTGGGTAAAAGTACGCGTGAGATGGAAACTAAATCAATACAGACATAGCTTCTCTAAGGAGGGCCATTTTCATTAAAAACCACTGAAATATATCTGCACATAAGAGATTTGCAGACTGACCTCCCTTGGCCTTCTCTAGTTTATATTACAAAACTATTGTACATCATAGTATTGCCAGTCTGAACCTGTATTAGTCGAGTTGGATATATTTTTTATCTGCTTCTTATTTTGCTGTCTAATTTCACTATATCGAAGCCCTTAAAGAAGCTGTATTGGCATGTGAAGTGGTTTCTTTTCCCAGACTTCCCTGACTGTGTCACTCTTGAAAATCTAAAGGCCCCTTTTCATGTCCATGCAGCAGATAGCATTAGTCAAAGGGGCTCTAAAGGTCTTGGCATTAAGTAATTGGTCATTTTGATCTTAAAGCAATCAAGAAAATCTGAGGGCAAGTATACCTTAAGGAACTATTCTATTTAATATTTTAGAAAAAGAAGAAATGTATGTACTGAGAAGAGAATTCTAACAAATTGTGAGTACTCCCCCTCCCCCTACCTAAACTTTCCTGTCCAAATCTGGCATCGTCAAGCAATAGAAGGCTATTATTTTTTTTACGCTGTGATGACATTTTGTCCTTAGTACTCACAGCTGAATTTATGTAGTTGATCTGCTGTGCTTGTACAATATAATTCAAAACTGCCAACCAGTGTTGTTGCTCATTGAAATGTTCATAAATGCAATTCGTCAGTCACCCCTGTGAACCAACATCAATGTCTATTGTCCACTGATCCAACAAACTGCTGATGGTTTGTTGATTTTGCTTTGTGCTGTTGTTTATTTAAAGTGCCAGCCCAGTGCATTCAACTGCACATTATCAGCAGCTTCAACAATCCCTAAAAACAAACAGCAAACAGTTAAAAACTACCCAGGTAGTTTAGCATCAACTTGGATTAATCTTTAGTACTAAACCATTCTATGAAATCTCGCAAATATTATTAGTATGCATCATGTTTCTCTAAAGCATGACTAATTCTTTTAACCCTTTAAGCCTTCTGGGAATCCTAGAAATTTGTGGCACTTGACATCAATAGTGAAGTCCTCAGATATTCATAGCTTCCTGCTAATATTGCCTGTACCAACATGAAATGGGGCATAACATTTTGATCATCTCCAGCAATAGTTACTGTATTTAGGGGGGATAGGTGTTAATCAAATGTTGCTTAAGCAATAGCGCTTATTGTTGAGGGTATGTCCACTTGCCTGTCTGTCTGTCCATCCATCCATCGGTATGCATAGGCTTGATTGTGCATGCAAGTAAGGAAACGGTCAAGGTGAGCAGGACAGGAAAGCAGTAGGGGACGAGGAGGAGTCAGACCCTGCTGCCTAAAGACATCAGTGCTGCAAGGACTCCAACTCCCCGAAACAAAAGGAGACGTGCAGCGGTGACAGTGGTGTGATACTCACTTTGAGAGTGAAAGAAGCAGCAGTGTCTTTCCATAGTGATGCAGTAACCAGTTTGCCAATGGGGAATCAATCCCAACCAGTAGAAGAAGAGGGAACATTCTGCAGCTGTGGAAGAAGAGCCAATTGTCCAAAGAAGCTGATAGAAATGAGTGGAAAGGGGGGTGGGAGTAAGCAGAAGAGAGAGGGAGGGAGAGAGTGCAGAAGAACAGGGGGAGGGAGAATACTCACACCACCCCCTGGACACACTTGTACCCATGAGCACACATCCTCTGATTCCCCTTGAAAATCACCAACATGCACAACCCTGGGCAGCAGGGCCGGATTTACCTATACGCCATGGCGTAGGGCCCACAGCTGGCAGGGGCCCACAAAAAAAGAACAAGTTAATTTTTTTTAAAAATAAAATTAAAAAAAATACCTGCTGGCTGCCGCCGCGGGGCCCCCTCTGCTGCCGCGGCAGCACTGACTGACCCGCGGGGGCCCCCTCTACAAGCTGAAGCCGTCGGTTCGTCCCTCCCTCCCTCCCTCCGTGCAGGGTGCAGGCTGTGAGAGACGCGAAAGCAGAGTGTCTCCTCGCGTCTCTGTTAAGCCCGCAGGGGCTGATGAGACATTTCCCATCAGCCCCTGCGGGCTTAACAGAGACGCGAGGGAGACACTCTTCCTTCGCGCCTCTCACAGCGTGCACGGAGGGAGGGAGGGAGGGATCGACGGACCGACGGAGTCAGCTTGCAGAGGGGGCCCCCCGCGGGTCAGTCCGTGCTGCCGCGGCAGCAGAGGGGGCCCCGCGGCGGCAGCCAGCAGTTTTTTTTTTAAAATTAAATTTTACTTTAGGCCGACGGCAGGGGGGGGTAGGACTGGTAATGGGCTATGGGGGGGGGGGTAGGACTGGTAATGGGCTATTGGGGGGGCTGGGGCTGGAAATGGGCTGGGGGGGTTAAGGCTAGAGGTGGGCTGATGGGGTTAGGACTGGTAATGGACTGTGGGCTGTTGGGGGGGTTTAGAACTGGTAATGGGCTTTTGGGGGGGGTTAAGACTGGTAATGGGCTGTGGGCTGATGGGGGTTGTCTGGTAATGGGATATCGGGGGGCTAGGACTGGAAATGGGCTGGGGGGGTTAAAACTGGAGGTGGGCTGATGGGGTTAGGACTGGTAATGGGCTGTGGGCTGATGGAGGGGGGGTTAGGACTGGCAATGGGCTATGGGGGGCTGAATGGAAATGGGTTGATGGGGTTAGGACTGGAAGTGGGCTGATGGGGGGTTAGGACTGGTAATGGGTTATAGGGGGGGCTTAAACTGAAAATGGGGTGATGGGGGGGTTAGGACTGTAAGTGGGTTGATGGGGGGGCTAGGACTGGTATTGGGTTGGGGGGTTGCTAGGACTGGAAATGGGCTGATGGGTGGCTAGGACTGGAAATGGGCTGATGCAGGGACTAGAAGGGAATGGATGCTGGGTGAGGCTGGAACTAGAAGGGAGCTGATGTTGGGGGAGGATTAGAATGGGATGGGGCTGGAAGAGTAAAATGGAGAAGGGAAAAATATTTTGTGTGGGAGAGATAAAAAATCTACAATTGGCCGGGTATTGGGAGAGTAAGTGGGGATTGAGGATGGAGGGGTAAAATTTGAGTGGATGAAATAGGAATGAGGAAAGAGCAAAAGGAGAAAGATTAGTATGTTAAAGCAGATGTAGAGAGAGAATGGAAAAAAAGTAGAAATTAGACCTTACCTGCTAATTGTCTTTCCTTGAGTTGTCTCCGGGCCAGTCCAGATGAATGGGTAGTCAATCTCCCTCCTCTAGCAGCTGAGGACTATATACAAAGTCTTGTTGCCAGGATACCAAGCCCCACCTCTCTGAGGCAGCAATTCAGTCTTTACGTAACAAGCCAGTAGAAACCAAAAAGAAAGAAGACGAATAATATACGAAAACCCTGGAAGAGGCACCCAGAGGACTATAAACCACGCCCTGGCCCAAAGAAGAAGCCTGGACTACGTGGAAGGTTTATATGTTGGTTGTTTTTTGTTTTTGTTTTGTTTTTTTTCTAAACACCAGAAGGTACCCATAGAATACCCTTATCGACCACCCCGATACTCTCGAAATCGACTATCCTGAGACACCGCCAAAAAACTCTTAGGGTGGGCTCTGGACTGGCCCGGAGACAACTCAAGGAAAGACAATTAGCAGGTAAGGTCTAATTTCTACTTCCTTATCGTGTCTCCGGGCCAGTCCAGATGAATGGGTAGTACCAAAGCAGTAACTAACCCTGGGAGGGACCTGTGAGCCCCGCGATGATAGCCGAAGCCCCCACAGAAGCATCTCGACGCGCGAGCACATCCAGACGGTAATGACGAGAAAAGGCATGCAGAGAAGACCACGCCGCCGCCCGACAAATGTCCACAGGAGGCACCAGCGCTGATTCCGCCCACGACGTCGCCTGACCCCGGGTAGAATGAGCTCGAAGCCCGCCCGGTACCGACTTACGCTTGGATTCATACGCCACTCTAATGGCCTGCTTCACCCAACGCGCTATGGAAGCTTTTGAGGCCGCCTTTCCCTTCGACGGACCCCCATAGAGCACGAACAAACGATCAGTCTGCCGAAACGAGGCGGTCAACCTAAGATACCGACGGAGTACCCGCCCCATATCCAAGCTCTTCAGAGACCGATCCAAGGGAGCCTCGGCCCCCACCGCTACAAAGGTGGGAAGAATCACGGACTGATTGACATGGAAAGCCGACACCACCTTTGGCAAAAAGGACGGAACCGGACGCAGAACCACTTTCTCTTCTGAGAACTGCAGGAAAGGCGGGCGACACGAAAGCGCTTGTAAATCAGAGATGCGACGAGCCGAACAGAGGGCTACCAAAAAGGTAGTCTTCCAGGAAAACTCCCGGAGGGAACTGGCAGAATGCGGCTCAAACGGAGGCCCCGTGAGAGCTTCAAGAACGAGATTCAAGTCCCAAGGGGGAACCACCGGTCGAAGCGGAGGACGGATATGTCGAGCTGCCCTAAGAAAGCGAAGAACATCAGGATGGACAGAAAGACGCGAACCGCGAATCGGACCTCGAAACACCGCTAGCGCCGACAACTGTACTTTTAAGGTGTTGAGAGCAAGACCCTTCTCAAGACCGTTCTGCAGAAAGGCCAGAATATCCGGAATAGTAGACCCACGAGCCCGCAGCGAGCGATCGGCACACCAGGCTTCGAAGACACGCCACACGCGGATATAAGCCAAGGAAGTAGATCGCCTACGCGACTGCAACAAAGTAGAGATCACTGCGGTCGAGTAACCCTTGCGGCGCAACTTATCCCGCTCAAGAGCCATGCCGTAAGCGAAAACTGATCCGCCTGAGGCATCGGCACGGGCCCCTGGTGCAGCAAGTCCGGTCGCGTGGGCAGACGCCAGGGCGGAGCTACCAACAGTCGCATCAGATCCGCGTACCACGGCCGTCTTGGCCAGTCTGGAGCAATCAGAATCACCAGGCCGTCGTGAGAGGCTACCCTCTGCACTACTGGACCGACCAACGGCCAAGGGGGAAACACATACAGAAGCTGGTCCGACGGCCAGGGCTGAACTAGACCGTCGAGGCCTTCCGACATGTGCTCCCGACGCCTGCTGTAAAACCGCCCGGCCTTGGCATTGTGCAGCGTGGCCATCAAATCGATCACCGGGAACCCCCAACGCAAGGTGATCTCGTGAAAGACCTCCGCATGGAGCTCCCACTCTCCCGGATCCAGCAGATGACGACTTAGATAATCGGCCTGGATGTTGCTCTTTCCTGCCACATGGGAGGCTGACAGCGCCGTGAGGTGCAATTCCGCCCATTGGAACAGACGCTGACTCTCTTCTAGGAGAGGCAAACTGCCCGTGCCGCCCTGGCGATTGATGTAAGAGACCGTCACCAGATTGTCGGAGAAAATCCGAACCGGCTTGCCCTCAAGAAGCTCGGCAAAGGCCAACAGCGCCAGATAGACCGTGCGAAGTTCTAGTCGATTTATCGACCAACTCGTCTCTGCTGGCGACCAAACCCCCTGCGCAATTCGTGCCAAACAATGAGCCCCCCACCCCGTCAGACTGGCATCGGTAGTGACTAAGACCCATTGCGGAGTGTCCAGTAGAACGCCCGCCAGAAGATGGTCCGGAACCGACCACCACTGCAAACTGAGTCTGACGGAGTCGGGACAACTCAAGCGCCTGGAGAGTGGATGCCGTTGCGGAGACCACCGAGAGAGTAGAGCCCGCTGAAGAGGCCGCATGTGCGCTCGAGCCCAGGGAACCAAATCCAAGGCCGCCGCCATCAGGCCTAGCAACTGCAAGTACTTCCAAGCGGTCGGAGCCCGAAGACGCAAAAAGGCTGCCACATGCGCGAGAAGCTTCCGTACCCGCTCCAGTGGCAAGAGGACGAGTCCCCTGTCGGTGGCGAACAACGCACCCAGATACTGAAGCCGCTGAACCGGCTGCAGATGACTTTTGGACTGATTGATCACCCATCCGAGACTCTGTAACGAGGACACCACCCGAGCAGTCGCCGACAGCGACTCCGCCCTTGAAGGTGCTCGAATCAACCAGTCGTCCAAATAAGGATGAACCTGGATCCCGTCTCTGCGCAGTGCCGCCGCTACTACCACCATCACCTTTGTGAAGGTGCGGGGCGCTGTCGCTAGCCCGAAAGGCAAAGCTCGAAACTGGAAATGCCCCATAGGCAGCGCAAATCGAAGGAAACGTTGATGCTCCTCCTTTATGGGAATGTGAAGATAAGCTTCGGTCAAATCGATAGAAGTGAGAAATTCCCCCGGGCACACCGAGCGAATCACTGAACGTAAAGTTTCCATCCGGAAGTGTGAGACCCGCAGACAGCGATTGACATGCTTCAGATCCAAAATGGGACGAAAAGCATCTCCCGGTTTGGGAACCACAAAATAAATCGAGTACCGACCGAAGCCGCACTGGTCTGGCGGCACGGGTACCACAGCTCGGAGCCGCAGCAAGCGAAGCAACGTGTCCTGCACTGCTCGCCGTTTGAGAAGCGGACCGCAGGGAGAGAAGACGAAGGCGTCCGCCAGCGGACAATCGAACTCGAGGGAATAGCCTTCGCGGATAATCTGAAGCACCCACCTGTCTGTGGTAATGGCGGTCCAAGCAGAGAGAAACTCCTGCAAACGCCCCCCGATGGGAATCTCTACCTGGACCTGCCTCGCATCATTGTGGCTTTTTAAGACCCCCAGGGGAGGAGGATCCGAAGTAACCTCTTCCGGACCCCCGAGCGCCTCGAAAGGACGGCCCCCGAGCTTGAAAACGCCCCCTCTGATAAGGAGCAAAACGAGCTCCCCGAAATCGGCGAAAGTCACGGCCTTGACCCCGCGAAAAGGGAGCCTGCTTAGGTGCCCGAGGACGGTCTTCAGGAAGGCGACCTCCCTTAGAGTCCCCTAAATCTTTAACAATCTTCTCCAATGCCTCTCCAAAGAGCAATTTACCCTTAAAAGGTAACTTACTGAGTCGGGCTTTGGAAGACGCATCGGCTGCCCAACTACGCAACCAAAGAAACCGACGGGCTGCCACCGCCGATGCCATAGCTTTCGCGGAAATACGTATCAAATCATAAAAGGCATCCGCCAGATACGCCGCCGCGGACTCCAATTGAGCCCCCTGAATGGGAGGAGAAGAATATCCCTCGGGCGTCGCCGTCTGCTGACTCCATCTAATGGAAGCCCGAGAGACGTAAGCACCACAAACGGAAGTCTGCAGCGCCAAGGCGCTGGCTTCAAAAACTTGCTTCAAAAGTGCTTCAAGTCTACGGTCCTGCATATCCTTTAGGGCCGCAGCCCCCTCTACCGGAATGGTGGTTTTCTTGGTGACCGCAGACACCAGAGCATCCACCTTTGGCAACCGCAGGAGATCCCTCTCCTCGGTAGGCACCGGGTATAACTTAGCCATCGTTCGAGCTCCCCGCAAGGAAGCCTCCGGGAATTCCCATTCAGATTCCACCATCTGCTTAATCACTCTGTGGAAGGGAAAACATTTCTGCTCCGCTCGAACCCCCTGCAATAAGGGGTCTTCCAAAGGCTCCTGCTGGGACGCCGGAGGGATCAGACTGAGAGCCGTGAGCGACTGAGTGATTAGGGCGGACAACTCGTCCCGTCTAAAAACCCTAAACACGTTAGGGTCATCCCCTGGCCCTAATTCTCCGTCTTCCAGTTCCTCAGGCCAGGAATCGGCCCCTGGGTCTGGTCCAAGCTCTCCTTCCTCCGGCCCCAAGAGGTCTGTGAATGATCGCGAATCCAACTTAGCCTCAAACTTAGTCTGCCCACTAGGCAACTCAGAAATCCCCTCTGCCAGCTCTGACCCACAAGGCTCCCTAGTCTGGGGTGCCATGGGAAAGTCTGCCCTCCCCGGCACAGAAACCTGCTCCCTTTGCAGTAAATAAGCCTTATGAAAGGCAATAATAAACTCCGGGGACAAAAGAGAGTCAGAAAGTGGAGGCAGAGCTGAGCTCTCCGGAGCAACTGGCTGTTCTTTAGCATGTTTAGTTTTTGCTCTGCGCTTTGCTGGCTTAGGCACAGGGACTGCCGAGACGGATGCAGCATCTAAAATGGCCGCCGTTCCCGCGCATTTCGCTGACGAGGGAAGTGAAGAGACGCGGTCTCCGTTAGCACCGGAGGCGTCCTGCATGGCCGCACACACTCTCTGCACACAAACGCGTCTCCAAAACCCCCTTCGCGCCAAAACACAAGCCCCGAAAATCGCCGCGGTGAAGAAAACACAAAAAGAACCCCGCTGCCGAAATAAAAGCAATTTTACCTGCACGGGTTCCGGAGCCCTGAATCACGCTGTCAGCTGGGAGAAGGAGCCGCGAGACAAGCAAGGAACCAGCCGCTGAGGCCCCCAGGTCTGGTCCCACTATCGGCCTTAAGAGAGCAGAGGAGGCAGGCCCTGCCGCATGCTCTAACAGTGCTGCTGAGTCCCAGAATCGCTACGATTGCAGACTTATAAGCCCCGTAGTGTGAAACACCCTGCCAGGGTGACACTAATTTCCTCTGGGCCTCTCTTCCATGAAAAGAACACAAAGCCAATATATAAGGAAAGGCTCTTAAAAAGACAAGAAGGGAAAACCCCCCACAGATCGATGGGGAGCCAATCTCCACACGTCTAGCCCAGCTGCTGAGGACGATAAGACTGAATTGCTGCCTCAGAGAGGTGGGGCTTGGTATCCTGGCAACAAGACTTTGTATATAGTCCTCAGCTGCTAGAGGAGGGAGATTGACTACCCATTCATCTGGACTGGCCCGGAGACACGATAAGGAATCTAGAAGAGAGAAGAAAGGACAAATGGACAGCAGACGATGGAGAATTAGCAGAAGACACGAAGAAACCAGAAGAAAGTGGCTGGAGCAATTGCAGCTGAAAAAAATGCACAAAAGGTAGAAAAATATCTCTTTATTTTGAATTTATTAATTGGAATATGTCAGCTCTGGTAAATGTGCATCATTAACGTCTGCGCTTTGTTTAGTACAAGAGCAAATTAATGTATAGTTTTATTTCTACAGTGTTGTACATTCCAAATTTGGCTTTTGGGATTCCCAGTTTAATTATTGTCTTCCTGTTTCTAAATTGTGATTACTTGTTTGGTGATGGTCTATGTTCTGCATGTGTAACTGAGCTGAGGTGTTCTGTTTATATAATTCCTATTTGACATTGCCACTTGTTCTCTTTCCCCAGTAGGTCATGTATTGTTGTTCTCTGAAATGTATTGGTTTAATATTTGCAGTGTTGCCTTTTGATTGGTAGAGTATGGTGCTTTGTGAGTCCTGGTAGTGCTGTTAGGATACGGTGGGTTTGCTATGGGTTCTAAATGGGCAGTGTTTGTAGTAGTTCCTAATGTGTCTGGCAGTTGGCACTGGATTATAGTAATGTAGAAATCTTTTAGTCTTTCTTTATCCATACACTCATTAAGAGGCACGTTTACTAAAAGTTAGTATATGGTAACATTATGCAAATATTTATGCAAATGAGGCCCCTTATGCAAATGAGGCCCCGCACCCCCCTTGGGCCGCCCCTGCTGGGGGCCCACAATTTTTGTTGGCGTAGGGCCTCAATCAAGGTAAATCCGGCCCTGCTGGGCAGTCTATTGTGTGGCAACTCCTTCACACACACATTTACCTTACTTCACTGTTACATAGTTTCAAACAGAAAACTGATTCCCCCATACCAGCCCCACACTTACAGGCACAGACTTCGTATCTTACTGCACTCAAAGCATAGCCTCCACATCTCCCTGCGCTGACAGCCCCCTCCCCCCACACTTCTGTGCAGCAACATCCCTGTACTGATATACAAGTCACCCTCCCACTGCTCTCACTCATGCATACACAACATTGCCCCGGCACCTCTAGTCACTCAGCCTTTATCCACCCAGCACTACTCTCAGATCTCTCCTCTACTTCCCCACTCATTCAGTCAGTGAAACACATCTTTTCACAGGGTTTAAAGCATGCACTATTCATCTTGTCATACTTTTCACAGTGTGTAAGATAAGATTTGTAGGGAATCACGGCACAGAATTTCCCTTTATACACATATTCCACACAAAGCACACAAGAGAATGTGGACATTTAAAAAAAAATAATCCTGGGTGTATTTTTACGCTATTGACCTAATGCCATCCCACTTTCCCAGCAGTTAAGAGTATACATGCTGTGTTCATACTTTTACCCATACTGAGGTGGAGGAAAAACAACAATTTTCAAACAAGCTTTTTACAAAAGTAAGCTCCTTTTTGCATACAGAGTCCAATATACAGCCTGGCTGCCACAGGCAGTATTGAAACCAGATATTTAGCGCCGGATGCTGGATATCCTCCAGCGTTGAATGTCCAGTTTCAGGACTGACCTTGCTGTCTCTTAGTTGCAATATTCAAGCGTTAACCAGATAGCACAACCACACAGCGTTAGGTAACCACATAAAGATAGGACAGGCCAATGCTTGTCCTGTCTAGTTAGAGGCCTGAAAAGTGCCGCTAACCAGATAGGTGCCGGGGCCATCCCAGCACCACTTACAGACTGCCCCGGCACTATCCGGATTGTGCTAAGGTGGCCGTGGGGATAGGGCCAGTACTAGCATTTCTGGTGCTCCCCTGCAACCTATAGATCAGTGCTCCCTCCCTCATTACTATTAATACTGGCTACACTTCACCCTGTTTTCCCAAAAACTCCTTTCTGAACTCTTTTCTCATGATGCTAATATTTCTCCTTCAAATCCAATGTTGTTAAAAATTGCAGTGAAGGGCCAAATGCATAGAATAAAAATAACTACGGAGCAGTAACTACTTAACAGCATATGAACAGGATGTGATGGTCCAAGAAAATGCTTCATTTTAGATATGGATCAAAAGAAAAATACTCAACTGTATGGAAAGTTCAGAACTATTTTACTCATTGAAAAAATATGCAGGAGAAAGATTTTGTACAGAATATAGGAATCAGCAACACGATCTCCATGCATCAATGTACATCTAGAAACTATAAGCAAAATCGGTATAGTGCTGATGCAAAGAATAGTCGCCATGTAGTCTGTCATTATAGGAAGACAGGGATGATATTAACAGGTTTCAGTGACAAGCCAGTAGGTTACAAAGCTGTAGCTCTGTGAAGAATAATTAGTAAAATAGGCCGACAGTATACAAGCATGATATTAGACTGCTGTAAAATAAAAAATATACTCTGTATATATTTGAAATGGAGGAGGCGCCTAGTGTTTACAGCTGCATCCTGGAGACCAAGAGACCAGCCTTTGATTCCCACTGGCACTCCTTGTTGCCTTGGGCAAGTCACTTTATCCTCCACTGCCCTGGGAGGAAAGGCCTGGCAATCTACTTATGGTCACATCTTGCCAAGGAAACCCAGGAGCTGCTGGGTCACCAGGAATCAGCACTAACTCAATGGCACACATTGCATTGCTATGCCCAGGCAATTCAGTGTTAATATCTGGCCCAGAGAACCCAAACATTTGTGTCCATAAAATGTTAAAGCAATTTGATTACTTTTTTTTCCCCTCTAAAATGTTTTACTGTGCCAATTTGATAAGACAAACAGCCTATCACAGACTCCGAAACATAAAAGTCACATTCTTACACTGCCAACCGGTATTGCAACAGATTCATTTAGGGCCATTTCGATCCCGCATCACTGAAGCAGCTCCCAGAGATCCAATAGGGTCACAAAATCAGTTGCCCTTGCCTCTCCAATAAATCCATGCTTTGCTCCATCTCTTTCTCAGTTGGTCCATTAGATGATAAAGGGGTTAAAGGAGCACTAAGAGGCGACAAGGCGATAGCGGAGAGACTGAATGAATTCTTTGCTTCGGTCTTTACTGAGGAAGATGTAGGGATGTTACCCATGACTGAAGTGGTATTTAAAGGTGCGGAAGAATTGAAGGAAATATCGATACATCGGGAAGATGTCTTACAACTATTAGATAAACTGAAGAGTAGCAAATCACCTGGGCCGGATGGTATACATCCAAGGGTGTTGAAAGAACTGAAATATGAGATTGCAGAACTGCTATCAGTAATCTGTGAACTATCATTAAAATCATCTCTAATACCTGAAGATTGGAGGATCGCCAATGTAACACCAATTTTTAAAAAGGGTTCCAGGGGTGATCCGGGAAACTACAGACCGGTGAGCCTGACGTCAGTACCGGGAAAAATGGTAGAAACCATCATAAAGAATAAAATTACTCAGCATGTAGATAGTCACAACCTAATGGGAGACAGCCAACATGGCTTTAGACAAGGAAGATCTTGTCTTACTAATCTGTTATGTTTTTTTGAAGGAGTGAATAAACAGGTGGACAAAGGTGAGTCGGTTGATATTGTGAATCTGGACTTTCAGAAAGCCTTTGACAAGGTCCCTCATCAGAGACTTTTGGCAAAACTAAAGAGTCATGGGATAGGGGGCAGTGTACTATTGTGGATCAGGAACTGGTTAAAAGATAGAAAGCAGAGGGTAGGGCTAAATGGCCAATTTTCCCAATGGAGAAAGGTGAATAGTGGTGTACCCCAGGGATCTGTGCTGGGTCCGCTGCTTTTTTACATATTCATAAATGACCTGGAAAGTGGAATAACGAGTGAGGTTATCAAATTTGCAGATGACACAAAACTATTTAAAGTTGTTAAAACCCAAGAGGATTGTGAAAAATTGCAAGAGGATCTTTATAAATTGGAAGACTGGGCATCAAAATGGCAGATGAAATTTAATGTGGACAAGTGCAAGTTTATGCACCTAGGGAAGAACAACCCAAACTATGGTTACACGATGCAAGGTTCCACATTAGGAACCACCACCCAGGAAAAAGATTTAGGCGTCATTGTGGATGCCATGTTAAAACTCTTGGCCCAGTGTGCAGCGGCGGCCAAGAGAGTAAATAGAATGCTAGGTATGATAAGGAAAGGAATGGAAAATAAAACAAAAGATATTATAATGCCTCTATATCGTTCCATGGTGAGACCGCACCTTGAATATTGTGTGCAATTCTGATCGCCGTATCTTAAAAAGGATATAGCGATTTTAGAAAAGGTACAGAGATGAGCCACCAAAATGGTAAAGGGGATGGAAGGATACTCCTATGAAGAAAGGCTAAAAAGGTTAGGGCTCTTTAACCTGGAAAAGAGACGGCTGAGGGGAGATATGATAGAAGTCTATAAATTAATGAACGGAGTGGAACGGGTAAACGTAGATCGATTGTTTACCTTATCAGAATATAGAAAGACTAGGGGACATGCAATGAAGCTACAGGGTAAACTATTTAAGACTAATAAAAGAAAATATTTTTTCACTCAACGTGTAATCAAACTCTGGAATTTGTTACCGGAGGATGTAGTAAAGGCTGTTAGTGTAGCTGGGTTTAAAAAAGGTTTGGACAAGTTCCTGGAGGAAAGGTCCATAAACCATTATTAAGAAGTGAACGAAGATATCAATGCTTGACCCAGTACAAGCATTGTAGAACTTGTGTCTCTTGGGGAAACTGCTAGGTACATATGACCTAGATTGGCCACTGTTGGAAACAGAATACTGGGCTTGATGGACCTTGGTCTGACCCAGTATGGCATGTCTTATGTTCTTATGTTCTCATTCTCTTCACCCCTCCCCCATGCCCATCTTCTCATAAGAACATAAGATAAGATATGCCATACTAGGTCAGACCAGCTATGGCATCAAGTCCAGTATCCTGTTTCCAACAGTGGCCAATCCAGGTCACAAGTATCTGTCAGGTTCCCAAAAAGGTACACAGATTCCACGTTACTCATCCCGGGTAAAGCAGTGGATTTCCCAGGTCTCCTTTAATAATGGTTTATTGACCTTTCCTCCAGTAACTTGTCCAAATCTTTTTTAAACTCAGCTGCATTAACAGCTTTTATTAAAACTACATCCTCTGGTAAAAAATTCCAGAGTTTGATTACGTGTTGAGTGAAAATTATATTTTCTCTGATTAGTTTTAAAGGGGCTATATTGTAGCTTCATTGCATGCCCCTTCTTTCTCCCTATTACTCCCATGTCTAGCATTGTCCTTCTGTCTCCCTCGGTTTCACCCCCCCCCCCATGTCCAGCATCTTCACTAGTCTCCCTATAACCCCCCATGTCAGGCATCTCCACTCCTTGATTTTTGCTATAACCCTTCCTATGTCCAGTATCTCCTCTTCATCTCTCTAGCACCCCCACCTGCATCTAGCAAGTCCCCTCTGCCTCCCTATTCCACCCATGCATCTATTATCTCCCCTCTGCCTCCCTATTCCACCCATGCATCTATTATCTCCCCTCTGCCTCCCTATTCCACCCATGCATCTATTATCTCCCCTCTGCCTCCCTATTCCACCCATGCATCTATTATCTCCCCTCTGCCTCCCTATTCCACCCATGCATCTATTATCTCCCCTCTGCCTCCCTATTCCACCCATGCATCTATTATCTCCTCTCTGTCTTCTTGTGCCCCTCTATATCCAGCATCCTGCTTCATCTCCCAATGTTCCACATTGTCCAGCATCTCCCCTGTTTTCCTGTGACCCTTATCCAGCATCTGCCCTTTGTTTTCCTGTTATATCCCCCTATGTCCAACATCTTTTCACTGTCTCCATTTCCTCTCAATCTCCCTATGCCCCCCTCTGTGCCCAGTATCTATCTGCCTAGCCCTACATCCCCATGACCAGTATCTTCCCTCCACCCTCCTGCCCCAACTCCCTGTTCCCCTTCCCAGACTCTGGCTCCCTTCTCACTCCTCCTTTGCACTCTCATACCTTGCCTGTCATTCACAGCCCCCCTCCCCCCATATCTTATATTCCCTTAAACATGCCCCCTTTAAATTTATCCCAACTTCTCTGCCTCTCCCTCCGGCCCCCCACATCTACTGTCAGGGACTTGCAGCAGGCATGATCTGGCCGGCAGCTCTTCTGCCCGCGGGACTTGCTTCTCCCGCAGGCAGACTCTTTCTTTCTCAGCCACAATTCTTCTCCGCTTGTCATCCTGCTTGGGGGGGCACTAGCGACAGTGCCCCACTGACATTGGCACCCCCCCTACCATGCTTATCGGCACTGGCTGTCCAGTGCCTCTGGATATTGGGCTCAGTGGGGTTTATACAATTAACAGGTCCTACTAATCACATAAACCATTTTGAATATCGGATCCAAAGATATTTTGAGAATTAATTTCTTCATCTACATTTTATCCAATGAAGGGGAAATACACCCTACTAACCATCTCCCTTCTACGTGAGCCTGAGTATTCTCCAGGTGTTATTTCAAAAGGCTGCAGAAGCGCAGCTGTTTCATCTAGAGTTGGAGATTAGATAGGAGTCTCAAATAGTGTATAAAATTAACAATACCTTATTACCACACCGCTAAAACTGAAAAGCTGGAACAGCAATAGAACAAATTGATATCTTGCAGATAGATATTACACAAATAATAACTAAAGTGGCTATATTCTCTTTCACAATACATATCTGAAAGCTAGGACATTTAGAGAGAGAAAAGTACAGTAGTCACATTGCTGATAATAAGACATTAGTCCAAGATACTGCCATTCATATTACTTTAACCTGTATCCGTCTGAGTTACAGAAGGCAGATCTGAGTTTTTAGCATCCTTAAATCACCCTTCATTTCTGTAGACAAATAATATTTTCTTGGAGGATCCCATATAAAAAAATCTCTGCAGAAGCCTGGGTAACCCATTCTTTACAGATTTACTGCAGACTCGTTTAGTGCCTTTAGCTTAACAAAAAGCAATGTGTGCCTTCGAGTCAGTCCTAACTCCTGGCGACCCAGAAGCTCCTGACTTTAGCTTAACACTCTACCCTAAATTTGAATGTTTATATCAGGAGTACAGTAGATATGGCTGGGCAAAATGGAAGGCACCTTCTCAAAGGACATGTTAGTACTACTTGAAAAACCTGGCATTAATCCTATGGTTGTAGAAAATTAATGATCAATATCACTAATCAATACAGTCAAAGTATATGCCAAAATCCTGGTACTCCAAATAAACTCTTTGCTGGATACATTAATCTATACTGATCAGACTGGGTTCATGGTGGATGACATTTAGGTTTTAAGGTATAACCAATTTGAGTAACTGCTTTACATCCTAAGATAACAGGGCAGTTTACAATATCATTTAAACTAAATGGGTATTATGATAAAGTTAAAAACAACACTAAGAAGGGAACAACAGAGACAACATGTACAGTTTATTTTTTATTTAACCATTTTTCTATACTGCCTTATCCTTCAATCAAAGCAGTATCCCTATTTCCCTAGCAACTTTAAACAACTGAACAACTTTAAATAGAATAAATAAATCTTTAAATCTTATGATGCAGACAGTGCTCCAGAAGAGAGATGGAGGCTATCCAATCTTTTACACCGAGTGTTACATGTATGATTTTCTTTTTTTTTTAACAACTTTTATTTAGCTCTTTTTTGAATAACAATAATGAATATTAAACAAAACAAAAGAAAAAAACCCAATTACAAATCCAAAAATAATATACTCCACATCAATACCCACATCAAGAAAGAGTGCATTGAAGTTTAAACAAAAGAAAAAAGAAAAAAAGGAGTTTAAAAAAAAACTCCACAATGGAAACAGCCTAATCTCACCACAACAAAAACTCAACTAACCTCTTTCTCAGACACAAATGCTTGCAATTGAGAAACATCAGTATACACTAAAGTTTGACCCTCAAAAGTAATTATACAACGACAAGGAAATTTTTAAAAAAAGGTAGCCCCCACCGCTAACACACGAGATTTTAATGCCAGGAACTGCTTACACCTAACCTGGGTAACTCTGCCTACATCCGGAAATTCTAGAAGCTTTTGACCACAAAAGACAATTTCTCGGTGCTTAAAATAAGCCCGCAAAACAGACAATTTACCAGATTCAGACCCAAAGGTCACCACCAAAGTGACACGTTTGGGAATATTGTCAACAGAATCCTGCAAAAAAGCTGTAAGATCCTGTCCAACCGAGAGATCTACTAAAGGATCCTGGTCATTATCCACAGGAGAAGAACGAACAGGTGAATAGTACATATGAAGTATATCTAACTCTCCTTGTAGCTTAAGGACCTCAGTGCAGTATTTTCTCAACAAAACATCCGAAGATAACAGATGTGTAATTGGAAAATTCAAAAAACGCAAGTTTCTGGCCCGGGACTGATTTTCAAGAACCTCCAGTCGATATGAAAGAGAGAGAGAATCACGCAATAGAGCTACCTCATTATCTGTGTGAGACTGGAGCGAAAAATCAGTCTTGGCCACAAACTTGGAAAAAGCAGCTAACTGTTGTTCAGTATGCTGCAATTTATCAACCACAGCATGCGTAAATTGACAAAGAGAAGATACTGTAGTGGTCAAACATACATCAATATTAGTTATAGCAGACCAAATATCCTTAAGAGTCACTTCCCCATTCGATGGGGCAAGAGGCATACCCTCAAAGCATTTTGGAGAGAGGGTGTGGTATTGGGGGAGCCACACCAAGGGACAAATCTAATGGCGTCGAAGAGAAATGAGGCGAGGGGAGTTGTGGTGGTGTCCGCGAATGAGAGCTTAATGAAGCCCCTTCCGGAGACGATAGAGCGGGAGGCAGGGAAGCCAGGTGCCTATCCATGGGGCCCACAGTCTTACCTCCCGATGTTTTAACTTCAGACTTGGCAGTTGACTTTGCTTTCCGCTTCCCCATGGCAATTACAGCACCAAAGCTTCACGGCTCCTCAGATGTGCCGAAGAGGCACCAAAGGGGCATGTCCTGCCCCTTGAATCAAGCCCATTATACCACGCCATGCGAGCCGCGACACGCGGCCGCGTGTAGGAGCTGCCGGATTAAGTAGAGGCGGGGGGGGGTCCTCCACAGCCGGGACTGCTCTCCTTGTGCCTGCCCGAGTGAGAGAAAGTCCAGGCACCTGCAAACCGCTCCCACGGCAGGAAAATCTCGAGCCGCTTCTGTTCCCCAGTCAAACACTCTGAACAATCACCTGGAGCTGCCGGATTAAGTAGAGGCAGGGGGAACGGGGGTCCTCCACAGCCGGGACTGCTCTCCTTGTGCCTGCCCGAGTGATAGAAAGTCCAGGCACCTGCAAACCGCTCCCATGGCAGGAAAATCTCGAGCTGCTTCTGTTCCCCAGTCAAACACTCTCCCTACATGTATGATTTTCTCCCAGTTGGTGAGAGGTCTTATGTGTGCACTAGGTGCAAAGAGCTCTTTGCTCTCAGGGATTGATCCTGATCTCTGGAAGATGGAGTAGAAGATTTGGAGCTTCAGAGGTAGACAGAGAGGTATATAGACAAGACTTACACGGCTGTAGTAGATAAGTCCCACCTCCAGTCTGGAAGCCTCTCTGCTACCATGGAGGAGAGAGATCATGTGGAAGGAGAGCATAATTTTGGTGTGGCAGGAAATGATCCTATAGCTAGGAGCTGTCCTCCAAGTCCTTCCATTTGCCCATGAGGAAAGGGTTAGGATGACTGTTACTGTTGGTGAATTGATCATTAGACATGTAGATAGCTGGATGGCTGGTGGATGCGAGGATGACCTGGTAAAATGCCTACCTGGTATGAAGATAGTGGAAGTGCCACATAGATAAGGTTTTAAATTGGTACCAATTACATAGGAATGTATGGAGAGAACTTCTGGAAGCCAAATTTAGGCTTTTAGGTAGAACGTTGAAATCCAGACCTTCCAGGGTAGCATTCTCAGAAATGCTTCTTGTTCCATGTGCAGGACCCAAGAGGTAGGCAGAGCTCTGGAATCTCAATGCTTGGATGAGACAGTGATACAAGGAAGTGAGTGTGTGATTTGTGAGGAACTGGGCAACATTCTGGGGAACGGGGGCGGGGGATTTTCCAAAATGATGAGCTCCACCTAAACTAGGGTGGAATCAGGCTGCTGGTATTAACCTTTAAAAAGGAGATACAGCAGCTTTTAAACTAGATAACGGGGGAAAGCCGACAGTTGCCCAAGAGTGCACAATTCAGAATAATGCATATTTGAAGGATACTAACAAACAGGGAAGTTAAGGAGGTTCCAATAAAGGTAAAAGTATCCCAGGTGTCTAAGTAGAAACTAGACTGAGTTGAAAGATTCCAAATTATCCCCATCATCTGACAGCCAGGCTGTTAATATGAACAAAAACAAACCTTGAAATGCCTGTATGCAAATTCTAGAAATCTAAAAAATAAGATGGCAGAGTTAGAATATATAGCACTGAATGAAAGGTTAGATATAATTAGAATCTCAGAGACTTGGTGGAAGGAGGATAACCAATGGGACACTGTGATACCAGGCTACAAACTATATCACAATGACAGGGTAAATCACATAGGTGGATGGGTGGTGTTATATGCTAAAGAGGACATTGAGTCAAACAGGATAAAGGTTTTACAGAAAATAAAATACACTGTAGAATCTTTGTGGATAGAAATTCCATGTAAAAAGGGGAAGGTAATGGCAGTGGGAGTATATTACCGCCCGTCTGGCCAGAATGAACAGACAGATAATGAAATGTTAAAAGACATTAGGGAAGCTTGCAAAGTTTACAACACAGTAATAATATGAGATTTCAATTACCCCAGTATTGACTGGGTCAGTGTTAGATCAGGCTATGCTAGGGATATAAAGCAGCTAGTTCAGGAACCGACTCGAGGGGAAGCTATTTTAGATCTAGTTCTTAGTGGAACACAGGATCTAGTGTGAGAAGTAACAGTATTGAGGCTGCTTGGCAATAGCAATCATAGCATGATCACATTTGATTTAATAAATGGGGGGGAGGATACCAAGGAAATATACTACGCTGGCATTTAACTTTCAAAAAAGGAGACTATGATAAAATGAGGAAAATGGTTAAGAAAAAACTAAAAGGAGCAACTGCAAAGTTTAAGAGTTTACATTAGGCCTGGACATTATTTAAATATACTGTTTTGGAAGCCCAGATCAGATGTATTCCATGCTTTAAAAAAGGTGGAAGGCAGTCCAAACAACAGCCAGTATGGCTAAAAGGTGAGGTCAAAGAGATTGTTATAACTAAGAGAAAATCCTTCCGAAAATGGAAAAAAGAGCCAAATGATAAAAACAGAAAACAACATAAGTACTAACAAGTTAAATGCAAGACATGCATAAGGCAGACAAAGAGAGAATTTGAAAATACACTTGACATGGAAGTAAAAGTGCATAATAAAAACAGTTTCAAGTACAATCCTAGCTAAACAACTGTGAGAGAGTCAGTTGGACCATTAGATGATGGGGGGTAAAAGGGGCACTAAGAAAGGACAAAGCCATAGTGGAGAGACTGAATGAGTTCTTTGCTTCGGTCTTTAATGAAAAAGATATAGGAAATTTACCCATGCCAGAAATGATATTCAAAGGTGATATATCAGAGGAATTGAAACAATCTCAATAAATTGTGAAAATGTAATACAGCTATTTTATAAATTAAAGAGCAGCAAAACACCTGGACCAGATGGCATACATCCCGGGGTGCTAAAAGATTTGAAATATGAGATTGCAGATCTACTTTTAGCGATCTGTGAACTATCCTCAAAATCATCTGCAGTATCTGAGGATTGCAGAGTGGCCATTGTAATGCCAATTTTTGAAAAGGTTTCCAGGGGTGATCCAGGAAACTATAGACCTGAGAGCTTGATGTCTGTACTGGGCAAAATGGTAGAAACCATTATAAAGAACAAAATTATTGAGCATGTGGATATTCATAGCTTAATGGAAGGAAGCCAACATAGATTTAGCCAAAGAAAGTATTGTCTCACTAATTCGTTATATTTTTTCGAAGGTGTGAATAAACAGATAAATGTGAGCTGGTTGATATAGTGCACCTGGATTTTCAGAAATCCCTCATGACAAGGTCCCTCATTAGAGACTCTTGTGGAAATTTAAAAGTTATGGAATAGGAAGCAGTGTACTACTGTAGATTAAGGACTGGTTAAAAGATAGAAAACAAAGAGTATACAGTTTTCTCACTGGAGAAGGGTGAATAGTAGACTACCCCAGGGATCTTTGCTGGACCCGCTTCTTTTTATATTTATAAATGAACTGGAAATGGGAATAACGAGTGAGGAGATCAAATTTGCAGGTGACACAAAATTATTCAAAGTTATTAAAACACAATAAGATTGTGAAAAATTGCAAGAGGACCTTGAAAATTTGGGAGACTGGGCGTCCAAATGGCAGATGAAATTTAATATGGAAAAGTGCAAAGTTATGCACTTAGAGAACATCCCAAACTACAGTTACACAATACAATGTTCCACATTAGGAATCACCACTCAAGAAAAGGATAGCATCATTGAAACCCTCTGCCCAGTGCGCAGTGGCAGACAAAGCAAATAGAATGCTAGGAATCATGAGGAAAGGAATAGAAAATAAAACCAATATTATAATGCCTCTGTATCGCTCCATGGTGCAACTGCACCTTGAATATTGAGTGCAAGTCTTGTCATCATATCTTAAGAAGGATATAGCAAAATTGGAACGGGTACAGAGAGGAATGATCAAAATGGTAAAGGGGATGGAGGAAAGCTATGAGGAAAAGCTTAAAAGGTTAGGGCTTTTCAATTTGGAAAAAAGAGATGGTCGAGGTCTATAAAATAATGGATGGAGTGGAACAGGTAAACATAGATTGCTTGTTTAACTACTTCAAAAAGTAGAAAGACTAGAGGACATGCAATGAAGCTGCAGTGTAGCACATTTAAGAGTAATCAGAGAACATATTTTTTTCACTCTGTGTGTATTCAAACTCTGGAATTGATTACCGGAGGATGCAGTAAAAGTTGACAATGTAGCTGGGTTCAAAAAGGATTTGGACAAGTTCCTGGAGGAAAGGTCCATAGATCATTATGAAGGAGGACTAGGGAAATCCACTGCTTACCCGAGACAAGCAGCATGGAATGTGCATACCTTTGGGAACCCAACAGGTACTTGAGACCTGAAACAGCCACTGTTGGAAACAGAATACTGAGCTCGATGGACTCTTGGTCTGACCCAGTATGGCATATAGAAACATGATGGCAGAAAGCAACCACATGGCCTATGTACTCTGCCCATCCATAACAACCACTACAACAGTCCCCTTTTTTCCTTTAGTGATCCTGTGTCGGTCCCATACTTTTGTGAATTCAGATACTGTCCTCATCTCTACCACCTCCACTGGGAGACTATTCCATGCATCTACCACTCTTTCTGTAAAGACATATTTCTGCAGATTACTCCTGAATCTATCCCCCCTTCACCTTCATCCTATGTCCCCTCGTAGCAGAGCTTGCTTTCAATCGATAGGGGCTCTCCTCCTGTGCATTTATGTCACGGAGATATTTAAACATTTTGGGGGTCATTCTGTGTCATGAACAACAGGGATGTATGTCCAGCCTGGTCATACATCCCCGCTATTTGTGGAAATGTGACAGCCTAAAAAAGGCTTTCCGTTCAAACATCGGCATTGTACAGGGAGCCTTAGACAGGGGCAGACGAGAGCAGAGTGAGGGCGGGTCATCTCCCTGTATGTCCAGGGTCAGCAGGGTAGAGAGGGGACTTATTCAACCTCAGAGGTGGAATAAGTCCCCCTGGACGTGATGTTTCGGTGGCGGCCAGTGGAGAAAAGGTAGGCAGGGGCACAGGAAGTTCCCCACAGCCATACCCTGGCCATGGGAGGCCAAATTGGGGTCTGATTGTGGGGAAAGGAACTTCAGCGGTGGCTGGGGATTGTGGCTCCATTGCCATGGCAACCTGCAGCTCCATTGAGGAGCCTAACTGAGGTAGCCAGGTAAGTGGCTAGACATCTGGGATGCCTGAATAGAGCATGTTCTGGATGTCCAGCCACTGTCCAGCCACTGTACTGCCACTGTACTGCCCACAGTGACATCTAGCCCACACGGAAGCAGAATCGGCTGCATCTCCCAGCCATCTGTATGTCTGTATGTCCGGACAGCCAGGAGACAAACATAACAGAACCTAACTCTTCTAACCATAATAAAAGAAGTTGATCATCAATCTGGTCAAAGTATGCTCTCAAATCAAGCAACACAAGAATGAAACCCTTACCCATTTCCTTCTAGAAAGGCACATTTTAGGTAGGACGTGGAGATCAGATGTCTAGGTCAGGATGTATTCAGTTTTAACAGTATTTTAGGAACAGCTCTACTAAACATGGAGCTGCTTTTTAAATATACAACCACATGCAGCAGGAGGAAGCAATTTAGAAACAGATGCATCGAAAATATATGCACGTATAGATGTCAGCACTTACATGTTTATCTAAGCCATTTAGCAAATGGAGATTGCAAATGTTGCTACTGAACTACAGAGGGACCCTATCTTTAGGTAATTTCAATTTGTAGGTGGAAAATAAAATTGAGGAATTAAAAGGAATAACCTCTTCAATTTGTCCTGTAAAGGGAGGGGCAAACAGAGTACATCTCATCTCCTTTTAATATGTTATAGTCGTTGATATGTAAAATGAGCCCTTTCAAAAATGCCCATTTACATGTAGATGAGAATTATGCATGTAAGTCATCATACTGACATGTAAATCATGAATAAGGCTTCTAAAATAACTCTATAAGTATAGTTCTTTTCACTAAGTACAGTATATCATGGAGGTTTTCATGCAATCTTTACTATGACCAGATTAAGAAGACTGCTGTGAATCTGTTTTGTCCACAAAATCTGTAAATTGAAGAACGGCCTTTTCAATTATTTTTGATATAAATGGAAAACTGGAGACAAAAACTGAAGTGGGGCTTTTTTGTTCTATACTATGACATGGTTTGGATTTGCCATAAAGAAGGAGTTATGTGGTGGTACCTCCAGTAAGGCTTATGCCTACTTAGGGAGCACATTTTGGGCAGTGTGTAAGTGGAGTCATGATTGATGTGTGTACTTTATAAAATATATTCCTTTCTGCATACTTTATTGTTGTTAAGTGTTGTTGAGTCGGTGTCAACTAATGGCGACCCTCTGCATAGTTGTCCTAAACTATATTCGGTCTTCAGTCAGGTGGGTCATTGTTGACCGTGTGGCACCCATAGCTGCCGACCATCTTTTTCCTGTTTTATTTTTCTTGGCCGTGAAACTGAGAGAGGATAATTTTATAACAGTTTGCTAGTTCAATAGGTGCCTATTTTAGAGCTAGTTGTTAAAGACACATAGGCGACTATGGGATATGATTACTAAACCGCAGTAGCAGACACCATGCGATATTGGAGTCACAGCTCTGATATTGAATGGAGTCCCCTACTGCAATTTAGTAAACATACCCCTATGTGTTTTTATAAATTTGCCATTGAAAATCTGAGAAGTTGTGGCTAAAATGAAGCTTCAGGCATTAACAACACATTAGGAGTAAGTGTAAATGACCCTCACTTGGTTTGCAGCTTGTTGTGCTGTGAGGGCTTGTGTGCATCAGTGATGCTGAAGGCTGAGCTATCGATAGGTGACTACTGGCAGGGTCTCCCAAAATGGACAGGTCTCAGCTGAGATGTCAGACTAAGACAAACCACCTATCTGGGCAGCATTACAATGGGACAGTGTTGGCGGCGGAGGATGCCATTTCTGTGACAATGGCAACAACACTAGAATTAAACTACGTGGAAGAAAGGCCTGGCAGTCTACTTCCATATCTTGCCACGAAAACTCAATGGACAGTCACAACAAAACAAATTGCACTATAGTTTTGGAAGATGAGACCCCTAGGTTGGAAGGCACTTAACTGGCTACTGGGGAGGAGCTGAAGACTTTTCAGAGTAAAGCCAGCATTTATGATGTGGTTGGATCAAAGCCCTCAGGATGTCTGACTGCTGATGTAGCTGTGCATGAAATGAGAACCAGAAGCTGCAAAGATGTCTTACATATTGGGACATGGAAAGCACGAAGCATGAACCAAGGGAAGTTGGAAGTGGTCAAGAATGAAATGGAACATGTACAACTCAATCTGTTGGGTGTCAACAAACTGAAATGGACTGGCATTGGGCACTCTGAATCTGATGATCACATAATCTACTAATCTGGAAATGAAAGACAAAGAAGAAATGGAGTTGCATTTATAATTAAGAAGAAACTTGCAAGAACTGTAATGAAATACAATGCAATCAGTGAACACTTAATTTCTATTTATCCACGAAGAATGCCCATTAACACAACTACAATTCAAGTACATGTCCCAACAACAGCTGCAGAAGTGGACGAAGTTGATGAGTTCTATGAACAAGTACATGATGAAATTGACAGAACATGCAAACAGGACATCCTGATAGTTATTGGTGATTGGAACACAAAAGTTGATAAGAAGAAGACAAAGTGGTTGGAAAATATGGACTTGGCAGTAGAAATAAAGCTGGAGAAAGACTGATAGAATTCTGCAAGACCAATGTTATGTTCATCTCAAACACCTTCTTTCAGCAACACAAGCGGCGACTGTACACATGGACTTCACCCAATGGATTGTACAAAAATCAAGTTGACTTCATCTGTGGAAGTCAATGATAGAAAAGCTCTATAACATCAACAAAGTCAAAACCTGGAGCTGACTGTGCTACAGATCACCAACTACTAGTATGCAAACTCAAGCTACAGTTGGAAAAGAGCTAGCCACTCATGGATGTAGCAAAATATGACCGTGAGAATATACCACCAGAATTTAAAGACTGCCTACAAAATTAATTTGCTGCTTTAGAAATAAATGACAGAGCTCCAGAAGAGTTATGGGATGACATCAAGAAGGTTGTGTCGGACAACAGTGAGAAGTCTCTACAAAAAATAGAAAAGCAAAAGCGGCTAAAATGGATGACCAAAGAAACTCTGAAAATTGTTCAGAAATGCAGAGAAGCTAAAGCCAGAGGAGAAAGAGAGGCAATCACAGAACTCAGCAGAGATTTCTAACATGCAGCAAGACAAGACAAGGAGAAGTACTGCAATGATGCATGCAAGGAAATAGAAGGAGAAACTATTAGAGGAAGAACAAGATCAGCTTTCCTAAAGCTACGAGAGTTAAAAAAAAAAAAAATCCAGCCTCGAACTGGAATGTTACAAGATGCTCGAGGATCCATGTTGAATGATGCTGAGAAGATCAAGAAAAGGTGGAACAAATATACAGAGTCATTATACGATAAAGACCATCAGCTGTTTCAACCTGCACTTTATGATCAAGAATCATTGGTGATGAAAGACGAAGATGAAGCAGCAATGAAAGTACCTGGCATTGATGGCATTCCCATTGAAGTATTACAGCAATAGGATGCAGCTGTTATCATACTTACATGGCTCTGCAGGGAAATTTGGAAGACAACATCATGACCAACTGACTGGAAAAGATCTGTGTTTATACCAATACTAAAGAAAGGTGATCTAACTGTTTGTGGAAATTATTGCACAATCGCTCTGACCCATATGCCAGCAAGATTCTACTCAAGAACACAGAGGATCTCTAAAGGTAAAAAGTGGACTGTTGTAGTTGTTGTTATGGAAGGACAGACTAAATAGGCCATGTGGTCTTTTTCTGTCATCATGTTTCTATGTTTCTATGTTTAAGATCATTCAGCAGAGACTAGAACCAGTGTGTAGTGTCAGGAGTCGATGTTTTATATTAGATTTCCAGGCTACATAGTTTAACTGCTACAATTTTTGATGCACAGTTTAAAAAAATATTATATATATTCTGCAAAAGACAAAGGAGATATAAGGTGATCACATACCTAGGAACACAAAGAAAAAGAACCATGGTGCAGTTAGAACACCAAAATAAAATTATTATAACTTCATTTTGGTGTTTTAAACTGTCATACGGTTCTTGCTTTTTCTTTTTGAACATATACTTTGTGTCCAGAAAAATCCCTCTCCCAACAATGGGTATAGAGCAGAAATAGGACATTTTCCTTAGAACTCAACATACCAAAAATAATTTCTGATTCTGATGTCACCTCAGTAACAGCAATATAAACTCTCATGAGCACTGGCATATTGTGAAGTAATACAAAACCCTACAAAATTTATTCAGGACCTATTGAGAAATCTACCGTACTAACTTCTAAAACTCATACAAGGGGCCTATCCAGGAAAGAGCAGCATAGTAAATACCGTAGTGGGCCTTAGAGCATCCCTATACCGATCCAGAAAACCAAACAAGTCAGATTACTACCAGTCCCTACATAGAAAATCCACGCTAACAGCATGTAGCCTTGATCACCATGAAGAACACAGATAGATCATCACCAAGTAGGGAATATATTATCACAAACTAAAAAAAGACGGGGAAGGAGAGATTCAAATCCATTTAGGCAGTTTGCAGACGCAGTTAGTGCCCTTGAATATCCCTGGGTGTTGCCACTAAATATCAGGCTAGCACTGGGGCATTCTGGGGGGGGGGGGGGGGGGAAGGGAGCAGAGGGGAGATGAATAAGTCCAGGGGATAACAGGATAACAGGCTAGCGGCAATTTTTCGGCCAGTAGCCATTTATCCAAAAGTGGCAAAAGTTAAGCCCACAAAAGACTCGGCTAAATTTCACTGCTTTACTACTGGTCAGCGGCTGAATATTCCTGCTAACTGGTTAACTAATGTGCTATCCTGCCAATCCAGGCATTCAATGACAGTGGGCAGAAGTGGCCTCAGCATTGACTATCCGGGTTTAAAGTCCGCTGGCAACAGCTAGCTTATTCCCCAATCTTTATCAGCAGTAGTCACTAACACTGAATACCTCCTTTCCCCCCGCCCCCCCCCCTGAAATAAGCAAACAAAAATTAAACTGAAGCCCCAAGAAGCCAGACTGCATCCGTGGCATAGCTAGGACTGTCAGTTTGGTGAGCCTTGCGATTAACATGGGTGGGCACAAAGCAGTGTGAATGCTGACTCTGCTTCCAGTTAGCCTCTCATTCATTTATTCTGCTGCTGCTGACTGGGTGGGCCTAATGCCAAAATGGAGGGGCAATGGCCCACCCTTGGTTACACCCTGCATGCAGCACAGCACCATGGAAATAGAAAGAGATGTCCCTGTACCGAGCAAAACAAAGATAGAACATGTAAAACCCAGACTGACATATTCCAATTGCTAAATTGAAAATAAAATTTACCTCTGTTGACAATTCATTCTATAATCATACTAATCTCAGTCTCTAGTTTCTGCTTTCTTCTGTCTTCTTTTAACTCGCTAACCAGGATCGCCAGCCCATCTGTCTTTTTCATGTTCTTGCATTTCTGGTATTGCTCTTTCTTTCAGCTTTCTTCCATTTATTTTATTTTACTCCTTCTTACCATCCCCTTTCTATCTTCCTCCCCCAGTATCCGGCATATCTCCCCTTCTCTCCTCTCCTCTTCAGTCTCTGCCTCCTTCATCCAGCATCTCAGCCCCTTTTTCTCACTTCACCATTCTTCCTCTCTCCCTATGCCTCCCCCGTGTCCAATATATCCTTCTTTCTTACTTCTCCCATGTCCAGCATTTTATATTTTCCTCTCCCTTTCCCTCCCTGCCCCATCTAGAATTTCAACATCTCTCCAACCCATGCCCAGAATTTTCTCTCTCCCCTCTGTGCCCAACAAACTGTCCTCCCCATGCCCAGCATCTTCTCTCTCCCTCTCTGCCAAGCAAACCGTCCTCCCCATGCCCAGCATCTTCTCTCTCCCTCTGTGCCCAGCAATCCCTTCTCCCTATGCCCAGCATCAGTCCTTTCTCCCCATCTCCCCCCACCCCCCATGTCCAGCAATGACACTTTCTCCTTATCATCTCTCTGTCCCCATTTCCAGCATTAGTCCTGTACCTCCCCTTCCCCCCTCCTGATGTCCAACATCTGCCCCTAGCCTTCCTGCCATTCCCTCCATCCTGCCGCTGTTGCCTCTCTCAGCAGCGGTGGTGGCAATCAGGAGGAATAAAAGCATGGGTCTTCTTGCTCCAGTGAGCTCTGAAGGCCAGGCTAGTCCTGCCCCCCTCTGATGCATTTTGCATCAGAAGGGGAGTGGGGGGGCAGAACTGACAAGGCCTTCTGAGTGCACTGGAGTTGTGAAGACCCCTGCACTTTTTTTTTCTTTTCAAACTGAGGGTCTGCCGCCATGCCACCGCTTCTCACTGGATCGGGATTGGCAGCAGCAGCAGGAGTTAGGGTGATTCTGCTGATGCTACAGACTGGGGAGAAATGACATGTGAACATGGGCTTCAAGCCCCATGCTGATTTTTTTTACTGCCCCAAAAAATGTCCTTTCAAATGCTGGTTTTCACTCTTTTCTGGCAGCTGGCCTGGCTATATAAAAAACAGCCAGATGGCAACCCTAGACCAGAATGTTTAAAAGAAAATGTAGTTGGGGGCGGAGCCTGGTTTCTGATCATGATGTACATTTAAGAGCTGTGCTCTGGAGGGCAATAGACAAGAATCCTGACTTCGGCAATCTTTAATCAAATAGTTCCTACCTACGTTGATACCATTCGATCCCGGATATGCCTGGCTCCAAACAGACATGGCTGAATTATCAAATATCCCAAAATGCTAGTGCAAAGAGCACCAAGATGGAACCTCTCTCACCTCACAAGATGGCGGTCATCCGAGATTGTCCTGAGACTTTGCAGGTGATCCTGGCTGATATTCGGGCAGTCAAGGACTTGGTCAAAGCTAATGGAGAATCGCTATATGCAATGCAGGAAGAAATCAACACTTTGTGATCCTCTTTGGAGTCAAATACGGCTCATTTGGAGAAAGTGGTGGCTTCACATGGAGAAAGGCTTGAGGCTGTTGAGAAGCAGGCCAAGTTGTTACGTTCATTACAAAGAGAGGTGGAAGACGGTAATAATCGCTCTCAGCGGAATAACAGAAGAATACTAGGAGTTCCTGAGGGAGCAGAGGATCCTGACTTGGTGTCCTTTTTACAGGCCATGATTCCAGGTGTGTTAAAGTTGCAGTTTGCTATGCAATTCGAGATTGAGTGCGCCCATAGAGTGCCTTCTCAGTCTGTGGTCATGGGCAAGCCTCCACGCCCAATCATCTTGAAAGTTTTATGTTTTCAGCAAGTTTTGCAAATAATGGGAGCAGCCAAAGTACTTTCAACTTTGGAATATCAGTGACAAACTCCTGCTCTTCCCGGACTTCGCGAAGGTGACGGTGGATTGGAGAAAAAGTTTTCTGGCGCTGCGTCCACGCTTGGTGCAACTGCAGGCCCATTTTGGACTGCTATATCCTGCCCGCATGAGAGTCACGCTGCATAACCAGACCAAGACTTTTGATGATCCCGGGGAGCTATATGCATGTTTGGGAGCTGAAGAGTTGGTGGTGATGCGGTGAAAGTCATTCTGCAACTTTTATTTGCTACAGTTTTATGGCACTTGCTATAGTGGGCGTTTGACTGGTCTGAGGTCGTGTAAAGGCATCTTATCCACGCAGGAATGACATTTCATTATGTAACATTGTTATATACTGGGATATACATTCTGTATTGTGTGAAGGAGCTCCAGGGTACTATCCTGGCTGAGATGTTTCTTTTGTTTTACAGAGCGCAATACTTTGAGTGACATAGAAGAGTGAAAGTATTAGGTCTTTTGCCCTCTGTGTCCATCTTGTCCTGGCAGGCTCACCCGCTAGGTTTTGTGTGTTATATAGCCCCCCTGGGTTTAGGTAGCTTTGGGAAGATGTTTTTCCAGTTTTAGGTGTTCTTATTAGGACTGATCGTATGACGGGGCTGGGGTTAAAATGTACCTTTTTTTGTTGGGTTTTCTTCTCTGGGCTATAGGGACAGCTAACACTTTAAGGGCGCTTAAGAAGTTGTTCTAAAATGTAAACTAAATGCTACAATTTGGTATGTTTCTGCAACATTTGATTGCTAATCCGAACTATATTGTCAGTGTGTTTGCCTTTAAGATCGTTTAACTGAATGTTGGGGCATTAATAATCCCACTAAGAGGAAAACGTTTTTGCGGTATGGTCTGAAAGAAAGTGCTGACATCTTACTGTTGTAGGAGACACACTTAAATGGAGAGGAGTCGTTGAGGCTAAATAGAAAGACATACTCTTTAGGGGTTTCTCAGCTGCCCATCATAAGAACAATGGGGTAGCCGTCTTAATGAGGAAAGTACTATCCCTTATGGATTTTCAAATATCATGTACTGGTATTTCCTAGTTTCCAAGGGACTTTGTTCTAGAACTAGTGAGTCTACTTTTCCTGAGGCTCACATTTCTGTTCATTTTGCAATCTCATTTACCCTATTTGACTCAATGAGCTTTCAGTAGTATAATAGCAAAGTGGTCGCTGGTCTGTTTTATTGGTGGGGTCGTCTTAAAGCTATACATATGACTATCACTTCTAAAATGAATTCTATAGTTGAAATGTTATCAGTTCTCTTTACAGAGAGAGTCTATAGTCAAATTGAAAGGATTCTAGCTCAGTGTCAATGGGAAAATAACCGCCCACAATTGCTTTCAGGAAGCTTAAATCTTAAAAAAAGGAAGGGGGTTGATTCTTTCTGATTTTCTGGCCTAGTACTGTGATTTTTTACTTAAACAAGGTTTGTGATGGGTGGAGGGGGCCGTAGGTTTGCGCTCAATATGGTTTGAACAAGAAGAGAGGTTAAGTAATCCCTTCCTCTAGAACCTTCTTGTTGGCATGGTGTCTGTTGGGAGGTTGAAGTCTCATAGGGTATACTGGATACTCAGAAGGCCTTTCAAAAGTAGTAAATGCAATTCCTAAGGAGGATTGTCTGATGAAAGGTAGCTAAATGGGGTCAGACAGCTGGGAATGAGTGAGTCTCATCGAAGAGATGTCAGCACTTTGCGACAAGTGGTGTGTGATTGTTTATTTATTTATTTATTTATTTATTTTATTGTTCTTATATACTACACTCTTAAAAATCAGCGCGGTTTACATACAACGGTTCTGTGACAAACAGGTTGGCTATTAGGCACTTACAATGAACAGGAAGTTAAACTTGGTTTACAACTGGGGGAACTATATACTGTACATCAATTTCAATTTATCTACAGTATGTACATGCGTTGACAGTAGTTCAAGTATTCGTAGTTGGGCTTGAGATAGATGGAGTTAGGTTGGTGGGCTGAGAGTAGTGTTCATAGTTGGGCGTGAGATAGATGGAGTTAGTTTGGTGGGCTGAGAGTAGTGCAACATTCAGTCTTATTAGGTTTCAATATGGAATCATATTGAAGAGGTGCTGGGATTTTGGGCCAGCCTCTCCTGGTCTGGGGTCGTTTTTCAATTAATAATTGGCATCTCGCCGTAACAGCGGAATTGTCTGTTTTAATCAACTTCATACTGGAAGTGTCCCTTTTTTCGGTATTTCTAAATGGAAAACATGCGGCAGAGCTTGGTTGACGTGAAGGGTGGAACACTTGTGCTTATGAGATATATATATATATGTGCAAGCATCATGGTATAGTTGTTCCCTTGCATCCGTCTTTTTCTTAAGCGAAAACCTTTCCTTTATAGTGGAGTGGTTGCTCTTGTAGGCCTAGTAAGCTCGCATATGTTTTGTGTTTCTTTATATACCTCCAGATGATCGCATGATGATGGGAGAGACAGGGTGGGGCGGGCTATGTTTAACCTTTTCTTTTCTCATGTTAAAGAGAAGAATTGTGTATTTTTATTTACTACAATTTGGTTTTTCTCTTTGTTTGTATTTTGTTGGAAAATATAAATAAAGAAACTAAAAAACTAAAATGTAGTTTGTTATTATCCATCATGAACAGTTTATTCTAGTATGTTTATGTTTATTTTAAACTTTCTATACCGCCTTTCTGTTTAGAGGCAAGGCGGTTTAAACTTGATAAAATCATCGAAATTAGAAAAGAACGCCATCAGTTAATAGGATAGAGGGGGACAGAAAGAGTAGAACAAATAATTGTAGCAGGAGGTGGTGCTAGAAAGAAAGGGAAGGAGGTTTGTTCGGTGTCCCAGGGATGTGTCTTAAGCTGAGATTTGAGTGATGGGTAGGAAGGTTCGAGACAGAGCAATCAAGACAGAATTCCAAAGAGTGGGAACACAGATACAGAAGGCCAAAAGATGGGTAGATTCAACTTGTGCTTTGTTGGGGGCTGGATATGAAGTCTATTATCCTGAAAGGAGTTGAAGGGCCCGAGACAAGGTATAGTATGTAAGAGAGGAGAACAGATAAGCAGGGAACTCATATAGAGGACCTTATATGCTAAAGCCAGCAGTTTGTATTGGACCCAGGCTGGCAACCAGTGGTGGGATTTCAGGAGTGGCATAATAACATGCTCAAATTTTCTCTGCATATGATAATATACAAATGGATGCATTTTGGATTGCTTGAAGATGCTTTCGTAAGCAGAGAGATAGCCCAGCAACTATGGAGTTGCAGTAGTGAAGACAAGTGATAGCACAACTGAGCAACAGGGAGAACAGAGCTGAAGAATTGAGAAATGAGTGGACAGAGAGACATTTGCGCAGGGCAAAAAAGAACTTCTTAACTACTGCATTAATGTGCTGCGTGAAAGACAAGTTAGAATCAAGGATGACACCAAGATATTTCAAAGTGGAAACAACTTGGATAGGCGACTGAGCAATACAAGGAACATATGATGGGTGCGCAAAACCACCAGTGAACCAAATGGCTGTTGTTTTCTGGGGTTTCAGTTTTCAATGATCGGTGCTAAACCAAGAGGCAATGAGGGTACAGGTTTGCTTAATGAAAAGAAAGTCAGGTGCGAGAGAATCCAGATGGTGCAGAAGTAGGAGGTCATCAACGTAATAGTAAGCATTGATGTTAAGATCTTGGATCATAGTAGCAAGGGGACTGAGGAAAATGTTATAGAGCATTGGGGCCAAGATAGAACCCTGTGGGACTCCACTGGAGAAAGGGAATGATTTAGAGTGAGTGTCATTGATGAGTACTTGGAAGGAAGACCAGAGAGAAATGAGGTACTGTTGGTACTTTTGGTAATTTTGCACTTCCTTCTGCAAAGGAGTTTCATTGGTTTAGGACTGGCAATAGGTTTTTGGGGGCAGGCGAGCTGAAAAGTGTTTCAGATTATGGTCAGTTTCAAAGAATATTGTTTAGAGCTATGTAAAACAATAGTGTAGAGGTTGTTGTAATTTTATGGGTATGTCAGGATTGATAGAGGGGAGTCATTTTAAAACTCTAATCTCTTCACTGCGATCTGAATTATCTTATTGACTGTAAGGGCCTGTACACCTCTGATGCTTTACAGGACATTCTCTTATTTCCATGGAAGCTACAGCTTCCAGAACTGGGGTTGTGAGTGGACCAGAGGATCAGACAGGGGCTTCCCTCACAATCTATACTACTTCCTCTGTCTATGCGATACTCTTGGCCCTACCCACATTACCTCCTACCTCCTAGAAACAGGGAAGCCAGGGTTCAAATTCCACTGACACTCCTTGTGATCTTGGACAGGTCACTTAACCCACTGTTGTCTCAAATACAAAGCTTAGATTGTAAGCCCTCCAGGGACAGGGAAATACCTGCTGTATCTTAATCTAGCTTGGCTTGAACTAGTACTGGAAAGCTGTGAGTTCAGGTGCTGCGGAAGGGCTTTTTCTTTGGGGAGGGGCAAACACCACTCAAGCTCTGCCTTAGATGTACCCCAAGCCCCACCCTGTGGGCAGAGTCCCTTCCTGTTCTGCCAGCCGGGATCCAAACTCCCACGGGAAGACAGGAAGGGTTTCTGCCATGATCATAGCTTTTCTTCTCTCCGTGGGGGATGGGATCATCACGGGCAGACTGCTGCCTGCTGGCTGTGATCATTGCAGAAGAAGAAGAGAAGTGTGATCACAGTGAAGACGATTCCTGTCTGCCTGCAGAGATCTGATCCCCCGCGAGAAGGGAAGAAGGGGCTTTTCTTCTCTGCCCTCGGGGATGGGATCTCTGTGGGCAGCCTGCTGCCTGCTGCGTTGTGATCACTGCAAGGACCCATTCCACTCCAATCCCAGTTTAGGCTTCTAATTCATACAAAAACTATGTTAGTTCCATATGGTAACATATAAAGCTTTCCAGGTCTTGTAAATCCCATCTATTCCTTACGATAAGAGTTTACAGTATTGCCTACAGACTGCCTGGCACTATCTGGATATTGCCAGGGCACTCAGAGAAGATATTTAGTGGCACTATCCGGATAAGGTCAATGAGTATTGTTCTGGCTGGCACTTACTCGGTTAGTAGGTCCTGCTTGTGAATATTGAGACAAGTATTTTATTTTTATATTGTTGTTTATTTTTTCTTTTCTTTTCAACATTTGCATGCAAGCTGGCCTTAGATGTCAGCTATTCCTCATGTATTGTAAATGGGTAAATTACACAGGTACACTACCAAAAAACTGCCTCCAGTTTTGCAACTGATTCCTATAGATTTTGGGGTGCTGAATCCAGGAAAAATAGCCAAAATGTTCCATCACGTCACGTTTTCTTGCAAAATTAGATTTCTTACCCATATAAGGAATGTTCACATAATTTCTTTTTAGCCGACTGCAGTTTATTTTCTTGGCCCAAAATAGAGGTTGTAATGGTTAACTAACTAGAAACACTCCCTCATGATATTTTAGAGTGTTTTGTATTCATTTTATACATTAACAGGACAATTGGGAGGCGGGGGGCTAAATCCAGTACTCGCGCTGGCGCATGTTCTTTCCTGTTCGCCTCGCCTCGTTCGCGCTCGCTCAAACACGGTGGTTGCGACATGAACGTTCCTGTCAAATTTCAGTTTCTTGCAAGTTCATTATTACCTTTTGTTTGCTCAGTCGTAATCCAGCTTTATTCCGAAGTGGTTCACTACAGTTGTAGTTTGCAGTGCTGTGTATTTGTGATGGCTCACAGAGCCAGAGGTTGCGTCAACTCTCCGGACAGTTTTTGTTTTATTTGTGGGGAATATACCGTGAAAAAGCGGCAGAGGAACATTTCTGCATTTATTAAAAAAGTATATTTCGCCTATTTCGGTTTGAAGTTAGGCGATCAAGACAAACCGTGGGCTCCTCACAAAGTGTGCAAGACATGTGAGGAAGATCTACGCTTATGGATGAAAGGTAAAAAACAAGCATTTCGTTTCGGAATACCTATGATGTGGCGTGAACAAAGAGACCACAGCAGTGACTGCTATTTTTGCTCTTGCATTGTGAAGGGATACAACTTAAAAAATAAGAACGTAATAAGTTACCCCAACCTTCCCTCAGCAATTAGGCCTATGCCTCATAGCAACGAAGTACCTGTGCCTGAACCACCAAAATCTTTGGATCATATTTGTGTGGACGGTTCTGATCATGATGAGACTCATCAGATGGCTTTTCCCGATGAGTCCAGTACTTCCGAGTTTGAAACTGAACCAGATCCGAAACCTGAACTTTTCTCTCAAGCTGAATTGAATGATTTAGTCCGGGATTTAGGACTCCCAAAAGATGCTGCCCAACTGCTAGGTTATCGGCTTAAACAGAAAAATCTATTGTCACCAGGAACAACTTTTTATTGGTACCGCAACCGCGAGACACAATTTTTGAAGTATTTCAGCAAAGAGGAAGATTTGGTATTTTGCAACGATATATACAGTCAAACCTCGGTTTTCATGATTAATCTGTTCTAAGAAGTCTGACTAAAACCGAAACGTACGAAAACCGAAGCAATATTTCCCATAGGAAATAATGTAAATTCAATTAATCCGTTCCAGACACCCAAAACTATTCACAAAAAATACATTTTATAGAGAGTCAATCCCACTTCTGGCCACAAGATGGTGCTCCAGAGGTATTTTTGGCAGACAAATTGTTTAAACTGCCTTCCTCTCTGTGCAATCCTTGCATCTCTGGCTCGAGGATGTTGCTCACCTGACTTTCGCATCTCAACACGCGATCGGTGAGTCCGGGGGGGTAGTGCTGCCGGGACTGGGCAGGCAGTGTATGCAGACCAGCGCGAAGGTGTATGTACACTATTGCAGTACTTTTGGTTTTCAGATCTGGCACACGCGATCGGTGAGTCCGGGGGGGGGGTAGTGCTGCCGGGACAGGGCAGGCAGTGTATGCAGACCAGCGTGTATTGCAGTACGAAAACCGAGGCGATAGACGAAAACCGAGACAAGATTTCAGTCTGAAAAGACGTCGAAAACCGAAACCGACGAAAACCGGGGCCAACGAAAACCGAGGTTTGACTGTACGGAGTGATGGAAAAGTTTAAACTCAAGTATGATCCTGCTGAATGGCGGCTGTTCATTGATTCGTCGAAAGACAGCATAAAAGGTGTTCTTCTTCATAATGGCAATACATTCGCTTCAGTTCCTATTGCTCACTCTGTTATTCTCCAAGAAAAATACGAGAATTTGGCCCTGATTCTTCAGAAGATTCGTTATGATGAGCATAAGTGGATGATTTGTGGAGACTTTAAAATTCTATCCATGCTATTAGGGCAGCAATCCGGTTTCACCAAATATCCCTGCTTCCTTTGCTTGTGGGATAGCCGGGCCCGCGACCTACACTGGGGGAAAAAAGACTGGCCAATTCGGGAGTATTTGAGACCCGGTGAGAAAAATGTTCTTCATGAGAGCTTGGTACCTCGTGATAAAATTCTATTACCACCTCTCCACATTAAGTTGGGTCTCATTAAGCAATTCATCAAGTCCCTTCCAAAAGATGGTGAGTGCTTTCGGTACCTTTGCTCAAAGTTCCCCCGACTTTCTGAAGCAAAGCTAAAGGAAGGAGTGTTTGTTGGCCCTGATATAAGGAAACTCATTTCAGATGGAGCATTCGCTGAAACGATGTCTGAGAAGGAAAAAGAAGCCTGGGATTCCTTCAAGGATGTTGTTCTCAAATTCTTGGGGAACAGGCGGGATGAGAACTATAAGGATATTGTTGCCAGGATGCTCAATGCCTTCAAAGAACAAGGCTGTAACATGAGCCTGAAAGTCCATTTCTTGCACTCCCATGTGAACTACCTTCCCGAAAACTTGGGGGCGTACAGTGAAGAACAAGGTGAAAGGTTTCACCAGGACATCAAGGACGCAGAGAGAAGGTACCAAGGAAGATGGAACACCACTATGATGGCTGATTTCTGCTGGTTGCTGCTGCGGGAAACCCCAGATGAAAAATACGCCAAGCAGCGCACCAAGAGAAGCATTCGGGGGAAGAAGAAACGGGCCCACCAGGAGATTGATTGACCCAAGAATGACTTTAAAATCTAAACTGTGTTGACAAATATCGTGTTTTTACTAAACTTTGAAATAAAAATTTGCTAGTTATTACCACAGTGTCGGATCTCATTTATTAGAATTTTATTTTCACACCATCGGGTGTTTGTCTTCATGTATTGCAATGGTGCGGTTTGCGTTTTCTATTCTTACATACATACCTGTACAACATTTTTTGCACATTTCTTTGCTTTGCTTTGTGTCTAACCTCGCTCTTATATGCTCAATGTTTGTGCACATGTATGTGGCTGTTTTAAGTGCAGACAATTTTGCTACCATCACAGTGTGTATTTATTTATTTATTTTATTTATTTATTTAACAATTCTTTTATACCGCGCTATTAAAATCAGTGCGGTGTACATAGAACAATAACATACTACAATGCATACAGGCAACATTGAGTTTTACATTGAACAGGGAACTTCAACAATGGGACAACCGGGGGAACTATGTACAGATTAACTTTAATGGTATATACAATAACATCAAGCTCTATTGGATGTTACAATGTGGTTCATTAATAAGACTAGAGAAAAGGTCGACCAACTAGCCCTTTTCAGGTTGAATTGAGGTGGTAGATTTGTTAGTGTCTAGGTTGACTTCTGGGTAGCATTTTGTGAACAGGTGGAATTTCAATGCTTTTCTGAATAGGATTAGGTTTTTGATAGCACGGATTTCATGGGGTAGAGCATTCCAGTTTAAAGGAGCAAATAAGGAGAAGGCCCTGTTGGAGGTGGCCTTAGTGCACTTCGTTACTATCTTTGGGACAATTAAGGTGTTCATTGAAGTGGTTCTCCTTTTTCTGTTTTCCAGGGTGCCATGGATAAGCTTGCTGATTGGCGTAGGGGGGTAGTTATTTAGTGCCTTGAAAGTAAGGACTAAAGACTTATACTGGATTCTGGCATGTAATGGTAACCAATGCAGTTCTTTCATGATGGGTGTTATATGGTCAGATCTTGATGAGCCAGAGAGGACTCTGGCGGCTGTATTCATGGCTAGGCGGAGCGGGTTTAAAGTTGATTGAGGGAGGCCATGTAGGATGATGTTGGCAAAATCCAGGTGTGGGAGGACTAATGCCTGGAAGGTTGTACGGAAGTCTGTGGGATCAAGTAGGGAGCGGAGGTGACGTAGCGATTTGATCTTATAATATACATTTTTTGTGATATTCTTGACATGAGTTGTCATATCCAAGTGTTGACATTACTCTATTCTTATGTGCTGCCTTGTTACAATTTTCTTTATTCTTATTTGAATAACTACTAAACAATTAGTATAAAGAATTCATCCAAGAAACTTTTATCTTGATCGCACTCAATCTGAAACGTTCACCTCAAACTGCTAACCCAATGTAGCAAAAAATCTGTACGTGATGGAGCAAATTGGTTACCAGATTTGGATTCAGCGCACCAAAAAACGTAAAAATCAATCAAAACATTAGAGGCAGTTTAAAAAACAATTTTTTTAGTGTACCTGTGTTATTGATGATAGTTTCAGCCCAGTGTGCTGTGACTGTCAAAAAGCAAATAGAATGTTAGGGGCTATTTGAAAAGGAATGGAGATTTAAACTATTAGTATCATTATGCCTCTGAATAAGTCCATGGTGTGACTATCCATTGAGCCTTGTGTGCAGTTCTGGTTGTCCAATCTCAAAAAGGATATAGCAGAATTAGAAAAGGTTCAGAGAAGGGCAGTGAAAATGATAAAGGAGATGGACACATTTCTTGTGAAGAAAGATTAAACAGGAAAGGGCTCTTAGCTTGAAAAGCAGCACCTTAACAGATAGAGCAGAATAATTTTTGGGATAACCACCTAGTATGGAAAGGGGCATGAAATGGATGGGGAATGCGCCTTACAATTAACGTATAGGTGCTTAATACACATGAATTGTTAAGGCAGCAGATAATCTAGAGTAGTTAACTTCACCTCAAGTGGGGTAGCTAACTGCATCATGCTGTTTGCCATTAAATGATGATTTATGTTTTATTATTTCACTTTCTATATTACCTTTCAACAAATATCAGCAAATCTGTGTACAATTAAAATTCCAATGAGGTAAAAGAGCAATTTGTGATTGAGAATAGAATTAAAACAACAAAATTAAACATCTAATAGTCTAAAACAAGATACACATAAGTCAAGGTCAGTTAAGAAAATCAACAGATCCTATAGGACACAGGTGCAGGGAAAGAAAAAAAAAAAACATCTCTTTCACTGCTGCAGCAGAGACATCTGAATGACCATTAAGTGGCCTTACAGAAAAAAAGATTTTAGCCCCTGCTTGTACATCTTGTAGGATGTTTCAATGCAAAATAAGAGAGGGAGAGAATTCCAAAAAGACAGAGCTGCATACTTTCCCCTACCTGTTTAATTTATATGCAAAACAAATAATCAGAGAAGCAGTGTTTGTATGAAGACAATAGAGGTGTGAAGATTGGTGGAAGACTCATCAACAACCTTCGCTATGCTGATGATACCACATTACTGGCTGAAAGTGAAGACGATCTGAAACATTTGCTTCTCAAGATCAAGGAACATAGTCTTAAAATGGGCCTGCACTTTAATGTAAGTAAGACAAAGATCCTGACAACTGGCAAAAAATCAATAAGTTCATCATTGATGGAGAAGAAATTGAAACTGTGGACAACTTTAACCTACTTGGATCAACTATCAATAAAGAAGCAACAAGCAGTCAAGAAATCTGACGATGCGTTGCTTTTGGCAGAATGGCTATGAAGGACCTAGACAAGATTCTCAAGAGCAGAGATATCTCTCTCCATACAAAGATTCAACTCGTTCAAGCCATGGTATTTTCAGTAACATCATATGGATGCGAAAGCTGGACAGCGAAAAAGATAGACAGGAAGAAAATTGATGCCTTTGAATTATGGTGCTTGTGGAAAATACTGTGTATACCATGGACTGCCCGAAGAACAAACCAGTCAGTACTAGAGGAGATCAAACCTAAGCTTTCTTTAGAAGCTCAGATGACAAGACTTAGAGTTTCATACTTTGGACACATCATGTGAAGAGAGCGATCATTAGAGAAAGACATCATGCTTGGCAAGGTAGAAGGTCAATGCAAAAGAGGAAGGCCAGCAATGAGATTGATTGATAGAATAACAGCAGCTATGGGTGCCAGTCTGTCAACAATGAGCCACCTGACTGAAGACCGAACACAATTTAGGACAACTATCCAGAGGATCACCATGATTCAACACTGATTTGACGGCACTTAACAACAGAGCTAAAAAAGAAAGGGGGGGGGGGATTTCAGCAGTGGCCACTAGCCCTTGTAAAGCAGCTAAACCCATATATTCAATGCCAGGGCCATACCCAGCCACTGGTACTGAATCTCTGGGTCGGCCAAATGGCACTGCAGATAACTGAGCAGTGATGTTATTCAGCCCCTGCCTGGTTAGCTATGATGGTGAATGTTAGGCGAGACTTTCAGGTACCTAATTCTTGCCACAATGGGATAACCAGCGAGTGGCTGAACATTGCTCCTAACCAGTTATTCTCGGATGCCTCCTCCCTCCACCCCTGATACAAAACATGTTAATCACTTTAGATTCAAGGCAGGTCAGGGATACTAATGGAATAACTAAAAGACTGCCATTTAACAATTAGAGAGTATAGGAATAAGTTAACATTTAGTAAACTAATTTCTCTTTGTTAACAGAACAGGAAAATGTTGAAAAGCTGACAGAGAGGTTTTACAGTTTCTGTGCATTCATTTTGGCAATTATCATGTGGTAACTGTATATAACCTTACTGCACTTTAATAAATATATATCACGCTGAGTGGGGGCCATTAAATAAGGGCCACTTGTTAAGCCTTTCAAACAACTCTACAGCAAGAGGACACACAATGAAACTAATAACCAACAGATTGAAAAAGAATCATCAAACATAATTTTGGCATGCAGTGCACAACTAAGTTGTGAAATCTGTTGCCACAACACAAACAGCACAATAGGGTCCAAAAAAGGTCTGGAGAAGTTCCTGGTCCGGAGGGAGGAGTGGCTCAGTGGTTGGAACAGGCTACCTCAGGCTGGAGGGACAGGGGTTCAATTCCCACGTAGGAAAAAGCAACCTTAGGCTGTAGGAACTAGGGTCTCCGGCTACTCCTTGTGGCCTTGGTCAAGCCACTTAACCCTCCATTACACAGCCCTTTGAGGGACAAGGGAATAAAAAATGTGTTATTCTGATGCACAGAGTAAAGGGTGGTATGTCAAGTGTCTAAACCATAAAAAGCTTTTTTCACCAGGTAGACTTATGAAAGCCATCCATTATCCCTGGAAACTAGCTGCAAGAAATTCATCAGCTTTTTCGGATCAATCTGATCACTGTTGGAGACAGGATGCTGGGCTTAATGGACTTTGGTCCTATTCAACATGACTTATCTTGTATTCTTATGTTGTTGTGAATTATTTGACCACAAAGAGTGTGTGCACATGTTGGGAGATTGGGGTCATCATATGCAGTGCTGGGGCTTTTCATCATTGAATTCGAGAGGGAGGAGTGGCCTAGTGGTTAGGACAAGGTACTTCAGGCCGGAGGTTCAAGTCCCACCTGGGGACAGCAATCTCAGGCCGGAGGGACTGGGATTTCTAGTCCTATAGGCACTCCTTGTGGTCTTGGGCAAGCCACTTAACCCTCCATTGCCCATGTTCCCTGTAAGTATTAGCGTATGTGTGTCATATCCCCTCGTGTTAAATGTATCTCCCAATTGACCGCTTTGACCCAGTGAAAAGCAGGATATAAATACAGCTAAATAAATAAATAAATTCTAGGGAATTGACCTTGATTTTTTGACAAAATAGGCAAATTTAGTGGCATGGGGACTAGATTGTTGCAAAGCTGGTTTAGCTTCTTGCCCTTAGTTTGTGCTGCCACAGTATATATGGTATTAGTGTCGTTTTCGCACATTTCAGGGGACTGACATTGCCTAAGTGACTTTACATGCCTGTAAAAGTGTAATCAGACTCATGCAACGTGCATGTAATGAGACTGCTAATGCACTATGCAGTTTGGAGCCAGATGGGCCTCAAATACTTCATTATACACTCATTATAATATAATCCACAGCTATTCAGTTTCCCACACTGCCTCTACTCCAGCTTTGAATAGCAATTATTTTTATTCACAAGTCTGAAAAACTGCCAAAATTCCTCTCTAGCATCCAAGAGGATGAATCAAGTGTAAGTTTACTATATATATATTTTTCTTTATACATACTCTGACACTGATTATATAAATACACTTCTTATTACCTCCAACTAAATGCCAACAGTGCCAAATCCCTTTACATGTTAAGTTCTCTAAAGAAATGTTCTATATACATTAGCTTAAATATAACAGCAAATTTGCAGTTGGCATTTAAGGTATGCATTGTATGTGCTGTGTTGATGTAATTTGGCATACTGTTGTATGTCTGTTCCCAAATGAATACAACTACTTGTTTTCCCATGCAACTTTAATACCTGGTAAAAGTGTGCTTTCTAACAGGTATATGAATAATAGTCAGTTAACGAGTTTCAAGTGATGTGTATTTCTTTATGATGTCAAAATAGTTTTTCTCTCATTTTTGGCCGTTGCATATCTTACTGTAAATAACTTGATGGAAATTGTCGTGATCTGATTGGAAGGATTTTATTTTTATTTTAGTAAACATTTGTATACCGCTGCTTCCTACGATCAGGATAATTCCTGAGTGACATGGAAGGCTTCTAGGCTCCTGGGTCAATATTCAGCAGCAGTGGTTAGATTTCTTTAAATGTTAGCTACGGCTTTAAAAAAAAAAAGAATACTCAGTGCTGCTGTATCTGTATTCACTCCTGACTGCTGGCCATTATAGCCCCTGCAAGAACAGCCTTACAAAACAAGTGGAGAGACTGAGAGAGGAGGGGGTGAGGCTGAGAAACATCTGAGCACTACATTGATAACATTTTTCTTGAGGTGTCAGATCTCCAATATAGAGGATGATGAAGCAATACTAAAGAAGGACAACTGGACAGTCTGCAAAATTAACACCTAGACTCTGCCTTCCCTCAAAATGAAGAACCGGTATGTAGCCCTGGAAGTGGAGGAAGTAAGAACATCCCAGAAGTTGGATGATCTGGTTCACAAACCCCACAGTTGATAGATCAGTGACCACTAGGAAGTGAAAGGTAGTGGTGGTTGATGACTTCTTTCTGAGGAGTACAGTAGCATCCAGGGCTGACACATCCACTAAACAGCCTAAGCAACTAACTAGGGCAGCAGACACCTGGTGCTGAGACCATGATCCCTCCACATACTTCAAAGAAATGGTAGGACAAGCCATTATTGGTGCCATGGTGGCTTTGAAGCACCCACACATGCATGCAGGCATGCACGCATTATCAGCTTCTCCTGCTCCCTTTGAGTGCACCATGAATATGCATATGTGCACGGGTGCTTCAAGACCCACCACAGTTCCAAAGTGGTTTGCTCTGATGCTGCTCTGAAGTAAGTGGAAGAGGTTTAGTTCTGTCCACCCGCTAAAAAAATAATGGCGATGGGAAGGGTAGATGATGAATATCTGGCACGGGCAGGAGTGTAGGGAAGGAAAGAGTTGATTGCACATGTGGGTGAGGGGGAAGGGAAGAAGAGATATTGGACACTTTGGGATGAGGGAGATAGACTATGCGGGGGGGGGTTAGGGAAAGAAATATACTAGATTCTTGGGGGGGGGGGGGCTGAAGTAGGACCTGGGCCACCCCGGGGAAGGGCAGTGGCACAGGATAGAGGTTTTGCTTAGGGCAGCAGATACCCTTGGGCCAACCCCGATAGCATCCGTCTGTCAACCAAACACGATATCCTGCCAAGACTAATCAAACCTACTGACTTATTTGATGCTACTCATTCATGTTGGCACAATTGATACTGCTAGGTATCTCTCTGAATGTATTTAGCTGCAGCAATCCAAGGGAGCGATATAGTATAGGGGGTGAAGTACTTTTGTTCACTAAAGAAAAGCAGGACCTAGGCATGATTGTGTCTGATGATCTTAAAGTAGCTAAAAAGGTAGAAAAGGCCACAGCAAAAGCTAGAAGGATGCTTGGGTGCATAGGGAGAGGAATGGCCTGCAGAAGAAAAGAGGTGATAGTGTCTCTGTAAAAGTCTTTGGTGCAACCTCATTTAGAGTATTGTGTGCAATTCTGGAGACCGCACCTTTGAAAAGATAAACAGGCTGGGATCAGTACAGAGGGTGGCTACTAAAATGGTTAGTGGTCTTCATTATAAAGGTAAAAGGAAAAGGAGACCGTATGGCTTTCGAAAGAAGTAGCTGAAAAAGTGAAGAAAAAGAGGGAGGTCTTCATGAAACACAAGAGAGGAAGACAGGAATCTATATTTGGAAAAACTTAGAGAAGATAGCAAAGTAGTCAGGAAGGCAAAGATTCAAAAGGAGGAGGAAATAGCCAATGCAATAAAATGGGGGGATAAGACATTTTTCAGATATGTTAGTGAGAAGAGGAAGGGCAAAAGTGGTATTGTCAGACTCAAGGATGCAGGGGAGGAACATGTAGAAGCTGATAAGGATAAAGCAGAATTGCTTAACAAATATTTCTGTTCTGTGTTCACAGATAAAGAACCATGAGCAGGACCTCAGAAAACACCCACAAACAGGAACAGAAGCAAGGGACATCTTGAACAATTTTCAGAAGACTGTGTTAGTGAGAAACTAGCTCAACTCAAAGAAGACAAAGTGATGGGACCGGATGGGATACACCCTAGAATACTGAGGGAACTTGGGGAAGTTCTAGCAGCTCCACTGACTGACCTTTTCAATGCCTTGTTGGAGTCAGGAGTGATGCCAAAGGACTGAAGAGAGGCTCATGTGGTGCCTTTACACAAAAGTGGAAGTAAGGATGTGGTTGAAAACTACAGGCCAGTTAGTTTAATTTTGGTGGTGAGTAAATTATTGGAAACGCTGCTGAAACAGAAAATAGTGAGGTTTCTGGAGTCCAGCAGATTACAGGATCCAAGGCAGCATGGATACACCAGAGGCAGGTCTTGTCAGACAAATCTGATTGATTTCTTTGACTGGGTGACCAGGGAGTTGACCCGAGGGAGAGCCCTAGATGTGGTGTATTTAGATTTCAGTGAAGCCTTTGACACTGTTCCTCACAGTCGACTTATAAACAAACTGAGCACCCAAGGGATGGACCCTAAAGTTACTGCTTGGGTTAGAAATTGGTTGGGTGGGAGGCGACAAAGAGTACAGGTAAATGGAGCTCACTCTGAGGAGAAGGATGTTACCAGTGGTGTGCCCCAGGGATCTGTCCTTGGTCCGATTATTTTTAACATCTTTGTTAGTGATATAGTGGAAGGGCTGTCAGGTAAGATTTGCCTCTTCGCGGATGATACCAAAATCTGCAATAGAGTAGACACCCAGGAAGGTGTAGATAACATGAGGAGGGATCTAGCTATGCTTGAAGGATGGTCTAGAATTTGGCAGCTGGGATTTAATGTTAAAATATGTAAGGTCGTGCATTTGGGCTGCAGCAATCCAAGGGAGCAATATAGTATAGGGGTGAAGCACTTTTGTCCACTAAAGAAGAGCGGGACCTAGGCGTGATTGTGTCTGATGATCTTAAAGTAGCTAAACAGGTAGAAAAGTCGACGGTAAAAGCTAGAAGGATGTTTGGATGCATATAGAGAGAAATGGCTAGGAGAAAAAAGGAGGTGATAATGCATCTATATAAGTCTCTGGTGCGACCTCATTTGGAGTATAGTGTGCAATTCTGGAGACCGCACTTTCAAAAGGATGTGAACAGGATGGAGTCAGTGCAGAGGGTGGCTACTAAAATGATTAGTGGTCTTCATTATAAAGCATATGAGGACAGTCTTAGTGATCTTAATATGTACACCTTAGAGGAAAGGCGGGATAGAGGTGATATGATTGAGATGTTTAAATACCTCCGTGGCATAAATGTTCAAGGAGAGAGCCTCTTTCAATTGAAAGCAAGTTCTGCTATGAGGGGACATGGGATGAGGGTGAAGGAAGATAGATTCAGGAGTGATATGCTGAAATATTTCTTTATGGAAAGAATAGTGGATCCGTGGAATAGTTTCCCAGTGGAGGTGGTAGAGATGAGGACAGTAACTGAATTCAAAAGAGCATGAGGCAAACACAGAGGATCTCTAAAGGTAAAAAGGGGACTGTTGTAGTTGTTGATATGGAAGGACAGACTAGATAGGCCATGTGGTCTTTTTCTGTCGTCATGTTTCTATGTTTCTATTATAAAGTATATGAGGACAGACTTAAGGAACTTAATATGTACACCTTAGAGAAAAGGCAGGATAGAAATGATATGATTGAGACGTTTAAATATCTCCATGGCATAAATGTACAGGACAGCCTCTTTCGATTGAAAGCAAGCTCTGTTACGAGGGGACATGGGATGAGGTTGAAAGGGGATATATTCAGGAGAGATATGCGGAAATATTTCTTTATGGAAAGAGTGGTGGATCCGTGGAGTAATCTCTCAGTGGAGGTGGTAGAGATAAGGAGAGTATCTGAATTCAAAGAAGCATCTAAAGGATGTCTAAAGAAAAAAAAGCGACTGTTGTAGTGGTTGATATGGAAGGGCAGACTAGATAGGCCATGTGGTCTTTTTCTGTCATCATGTTTCTATGTTTCTAAGAGTGATTTCATGGCTCTGGGAGAGAAGGTGAAGGAAAAAGGTGTGCAGATGGTATTCTCCTTTATCCTCATTGGTGAGAGTAAAGTCTAAGGCAGAGATACTCACGTCCAGAAGATGAATACATGAGTGCATGGATGGTGTCATCAAGCATATTTCAGCTTCTTCAACCATGAGATGATTTTCCAAAGGCTGTTGAGCAGAGATAGTATCTACCTATCAAAGAAGGGTAGATGTATCTTCCCAGCAGATTTGTTAAGCTACTGAAGAGGGCTTTAAATTCGTTTCATTGAGGATGAGTGAACAAAACGCAGTAAGTAAAAATCCTTTGATAAGTGTAATAATAGTTACATGCATGTGAAAAAAAGGTAATGTCTGGAAAGCTGTGTATACTAATACCCAAAGTATGGGGAAGATATTCTTGATATACATGCTAAAATGGAAGAGGAGAGGCTGACTTAGATTTAGTGGTCATCATGGAGTCACGATTCATTGGCTCCCTATCCATTTCCTCATCCAGTTCAAACTTCTACTACTGACCTATAAGTGCCTTCATTTGGCTGCTCCTCACTACCTCTCTATATTATCTCTACCTACGCCCCTCCTTGGGACCTCCATTCATCTGGCAGATCCCTTCTACAGTATCTGTGCCCTTCACTTCCACTTCCAACTCCAGACTTTGATCTTTCTATCTTGCTGCTCCTTATACCTGGAACAAACTACCTGAGTGAGTACAACAGGATCCATCTGTGGCCCTGTTCAAATCCAGGCTAAAAATTCACTTCTCTGAGACTGTTTTTGAATCCTGATCCTCTTAATTTACTGTTCACCTGCTATGTGTTTCCTTATCATTCCCCTAGATATATCCTAGTGCCCAGTTGTTGTTTTGTCTGTCTTGACTGTAGTGTTGTCTGTTTTGACTAGACGGTAAGCTCTTATGAGCAGGGGCTCTCTCTTACATGTCTCTTTGCAGCACTTGTCTGCCTTGTAATGCTATACAAATGATAAGTAGTAGTAGTAGTAGATATAATTATACTGGACTATAATTATAGATCATAATCTATTCAGGAAGGGAAGATAGGATAATTGGCACTATATGTAAAAAAATAATATTAAAGCAACAGAATTGCAGGGCTTACGAGGTAAGGAGGAGATACTAGGTTAATCTGGAAAGATGGAATGGAACATCTATGTACCGTATATGGTATCATATATGGACCTCCTGTACAGGAAGAAGTAGACATAGATCTAATTGAAGACATTCACAATATTGTTATGAAAGAAGTGCTACTGTTAGGTGATATCAATATGCCTGTTGCCGATTGGAACCTCCCTGTTGCAGTGTCGTCTAAAAGAAGGGAGATCCTGGATTGCCTACAGGGAGACCTATTCTAGCAATTGGTAACTGGGGCTGGCCCAAGGTTATTTGATACCCTAGGGCAGACCTGGCCCATCCATTGAGTGAGAATTTTGTTCGCACAGGGCCCTGTGCTTCAGGGGGCCCCTCGTGAACCACATTCTTGCTCAATGGATGACTGCAGAGGGAGCCAGGGAAGCCCGCATGAGGCCTCGGCTCCCTCTGCATAGTCTGCCAGCGTGAAGAACCTTTTCCTTCACGCTGGTAGCTGTTTCAATGAAGCCGCGAATGCTGGGAGAGGTTAAAGGGCATTGCTCTCTGCAGCCCCTTAGACGGCGCGGAGCTCTTCGGAGGGGTGGGGGAAGCTAGGACTGGATGGGCTGTGATGGGGGGAACAGACTGCAATTGGGGTGTGTTGTGGGGGGGAGGACTGCACGTGGGCTGTGATGGTGGGGGGAACGGACTGGAAATGGGCTATGATGGGGGAACAGACTGGAAATGGACTGTGATGTGGGGGGGGGGGGGAAACACTGGAAATGGGATGTGATGGGGGGGACGGACAGCAATTTGGCTGTGATGGAGGGAACAGACTGCAAATGGACTGTGATGTTGGGGGATAGGACTGCAAATGGGCTGTGATGGTGGGGGGGAACTTGGACTGGAAATTGGCTGATGAAGAGCTGGATTATGACTGGAAATGGGCTGATGGGGGCTGGAATAGGACAAAGTGGGCTGACAATGGGGCTAGGATTGGAAATTGGCTGATGGAGGCGCTTGGAGTGGAAATGGGCTGATGGGGGACTGCAGTTGAGCTGGAAAAGAGCATATGGGGGCTAGGACTGGAAATGGGCTGATGAGGAGCTAGAATAGGACTAGAAATGGGCTGATGTGGAGAACGTGGACTGCAAATGGGTGATGGGCTGGAATAGGACTGGAAATGGGCTGATGGGAGTTGGAATAGGGCTGGAAATGGGCTGATGGGGGAGCTTGGAGTGGAAATGGGCTGATGGGGGGCTGAAATGGAATTGGAAAACAGCATATGGGGGGCTAGAACTGGAAATGGGCTGATGTGGAAGTTTGGGAGACTGGGACTAGAAGGGGGCAGATGCTGGGTGGGTCTAGAACTATAAGGGAGCTGATTTTGGGGGAGGACTAGAAAGGGACAGGGAATGAGAATGGAGAGGGGAAAGATATTTTGTGTGGGAGGGAAGAAAAGTCTATGATGGGCCGGGTATTGGAAGAGTAAGTGGAGATTGAGAATGGAAGGGTGAAATTTGAGTGGATGATAAAGGAATAAGGAAAGAAATGGAGGAAAGAGCAAAAGGGGAAAGATCAGTATGTTAAACCATATATAGAGAAAACATTTGGAAAAAAATCTAAAAGAGAAGAAAGGACAAATGGATAGCTTGCAGAAGACACAAAGAAACCAGAAGAAAGTGACTGGAGCAATTGCAACTGAAAAAGAAAATGCAGAAGCAACAGAAGGTAGAAAAATACTTTTTTATTTTGAATTTATTAACTGGAATATATCAGCTCTGGGAAATGTGCATCGTTAACGTCTTTTGTGTTTTGCGTAGTATAAGAGGAAATTTATTTATAGTTGTATTTCTCCAGTGTTGTTGTACATCCCAAGTTTGGCTTTTGGGGGTTCGCAGTTTAATTATTGTCTTCCTATTTCTAAATTGCGATCCCTTGTTCTTTGGTGACAGTCTATGTTTTGCATTTTAACCAAGCTGAGGTATTCTGTTCATGTAGTTTCTATTTGACCGTGTCACTTGTTCTCTTTCCCCAGTAGGAGATGCATTGGTATTCTCTGAAATGTATTGGTTTAATATTTGCAGTGTTGCCTTTTGATAGGTAGGGTTTGGTGCTTTGTGAGTCCTGGTAGTGCTGTTATGATATGGTGGATTTGCTATGAGTTCTTAATGGTCAGTGTTTACAGTACTTCCTAATGGGCCTGGCAATTGGCACTGGAATATAGTAACGTAGAAATCTGTTAGTCTTTCTTTATCCAGACACTCATTAAGAAGCATGTTTACTAAAAATGAATGTTAACATTATGCAAATACTTATACAAATGAGGTTCCCTATGCAAATGAGGCCCCACAATTAATCTCTGCACATGGCCCCGTGGCCCCTTGGGCCGCCCCTGCCCTAGGGAAACCTTAATCCATGCCATCCTCCCCCCAAGGCATTCCAGAGACCTGTCATCCCACATAATGCAGCATTTTCTCTTTCCTTCCTTGTCTGCAAACTAGCCCTAGTCCAACATCTCTTCCTGAACCTCCCAAAGTGGCTTCATAAGAAGCAAGTCCACATGAAGTGAACAGTTAAAGGCTATAGAGAGATGGGTTTGCCTTCTACTGTACATGATAGTGGTAAACACCAGTTGCACTGAGGTATAAGCTTACGGAGTTGGTCTTCAGGCCAGACTCTGACAAATATAGAAGGTATTCAAGCAGTTTTTGTAGGGGACACTAGAAAGGATATAGGGCTTTGTCCTCACACCAGATGGCAAACATCTTCCATATAAAATAATAAGAGCTTCTAATGGATTCTTTTCTGGAAGACAAGAAAACACTGGTCATACAACTGGCATTTCTAGAAATGACAAAGTTAAGCCCTTAACATCCAAGCTCTGAGAGCTAGGGGCCTGATGTTCCCTGATCCTGTGTAATAGTGGAGTGGAGGAGTAGCCTAGTGGTTGGGGCAAGGTACTTCGAGCCGGAAGGTCGGGGGTTCAAATCCCACTCGAGGACAGCAACCTTGGGCCGGAAGGACTGGGGTTTCTAGTCCCACAGGTGCTCCTTGTGATCTTGGGCAAGCCACTTAACCCTCCATAGCCCATGTTCCCTGTAAAATAGTTCTCTGTGTGCTGTGCTTTCCTGTCTAATCAATGTGTTTATACCTTGGAATGCCCTCCCGATGGAAGTGGTGACGGAATTCAGAATGGCATGGGACAGACACAGTGGATCCCTTTACAGCAACAGGATAAAATCAAAATAAACTGAACCATCTAATTTCTCAACAAATAGGGGTGTCCTACATGGAGTGGTGGGTTCACCCCTAAACAGGGACGTGGGGAGGGGTGGCGGAGCGTCAGGTGCACCTACTCTTGCAATCATGCTGGGCAGACTAGATGGACCATGCTGGTCTTTATCTGCCGTCATTTACTATGTTACTATCTGTCACAGAATCCTTAGAGGGATCACAAAACTGGATGATTTTCAATTTGTCTGCTCTGTATTGCTCTTACATTTCCAACTGAAATTTGTATGGACTCAATGAAACCACACAAAATCAATGAAAACTTCTCAGGAGATGACTTGCATCTCTTGTGAGGAAATGTGGGGCTGCAAGGGTAACTCAGGAGACCTACTCCAAATCATACACAGACTCTCAGTAATTCCCTGATCCTGACTCTGAGAGGTACTCAAAAGATGTCTGAGCCTCTTCCTGGGCTGAAGTCTGCTTCACATGGGTTGCAGAATTCCATGGGGAGTGTTGTGCACCAATGGTCTCCAATGTTTTGGGAAGCAATTACCATTGGATGAACCTTATATGGGCACTGGGCAGGCAAGTGGGCACTGGTGTTTAGGACCTTTGAAGTTTTGCTGACAGTGACTATCCCACAGGCAGCCAGTAAGTTTTGAGAATCAATACAATGTCTTGATGCCCGAGCCTCGATGCTGTTGAAGCAGAAGCCTCACACTAGGCAAAGAGGACCTCCATTCTTTCCTCATGAAATGCTCCCCGAGGACTGATATTGACAATGATGGAGGGAGTTGCAGCAGAATCAGTCGATGTCTGTGAAGTCTGTCAGGGAGTAATCGCAGACTGGTCTTGGCCTCATAGAGAATGATGTGGCACTTCTGATGCTGAGAAGAATGAGCAATCCTCTTATCGTACTGATTTGAGGATATCAGCATGTATGATACCTCAATGACCTGAACATTGTGCTCCAATGAACTAAGTCACTGATGCATCTCAGCCTCTGCACAATGCTCAGTGTCCTTTGTCCTTGATGTCACTGAAACAAAGGATGAATCCTTCCCCTTCTTTGGGCAGGACTTGGTGGATGATCGATCCCAGGATATTCTACTGATGCTTGACTTTAAGTGAGCCCAATGACTCCTCGATGATGATGCACCTCCAGCATCTGGTGCAGCTCCTGAGATCATGGAGACTGATGTTACTAATGGCGAAGTTGATGGTCAGTCTTATTTGCACCAAAAATCTTTTTACTGTATACCTCATGAGTCTTGACCCCCCTTTTTATCATCTTTGAACATATGAAACCACAAGAGGATTCATGGCCGGGCCCCAAGCACTGCAGGCAATGTTCGCTCTAATTTTCTGTAGGCTGTGTGCGCATAAAATATCAGCTGTGCAACTTTTGAAGGTAGGTTAAATTTTTGTGTGCCACATAATGACACTCGGAGTTATATACTATAAAATTTGACTACACATCAGAATACAGTATGTACATCACACTGATTTTAATCAAATTAAATAAAAATAGACGATTACTAAATGAAGCAGAAAATTTCTAGTAATTACAATCACAACTTTTAAATTTTAAGATGTCTGTGTTGTTTTCTATCAGAATCAGAACGGTAATTTTTGTGCGCTCTGTTGTAAAGTATGTGCGCTCGCTCGGCGAGGTGTGTGCGCGCGCACACGCGTACAGCTTAGAGGGAACAGTGAATGCAGGTACCACTTGTATTTGTTACAGACATGGAGGAACACAAAGGGAACAAGGGCCTCACAACAACAGCAGGAACACACAACGGGTGAAGGCCAATAGTAGGTCACAGGTGCTAATTTTATTAGGTAAAATCCCTTATGCGTTTCGGGGTCAAGCCTTCATTGGGTGGTATGCATCTAAAAACAATTACAATGAATTGCTATAATTAAAATTAATAATGCAACATATTAATAATAGAACTAATATTAAAACATGAAGAATGTATATAAAAATATACATAAATATTTCATCTGATATTAAACATTACTAAAAAATAAATAAAGAATGAAAATAAGATGAATAAAACATGAATATAGGAGCTGATAATATGTGATAAATAAACATATAAATAAAACACCAAAAGCAGCTGAATAAATAATTAAAATTAACTATTGCTGTGCAAGAAGGAGTGCTACAGAGAGGGTACTCATGTAATGCACCATATAAGAGTGAAGGTCTTGAAAAAGACCTCTTTCAAGTTAATATCTCAGGGCTAAAAAAGAATAAAAATGATGAAATTGCATAATAAATTCTAACAAATTATAAGAAAACAACACAAAGCCAGAATATCAGATGAAATATTTATGTATATTTTTATATACATTCTTCATGTTTTTAATATTAGTTCTATTATTAATATGCTGCATTATTAATTTTAATTATTGTAATTCATTGTAATTGTTTTTAGATGTGTACACCCCGATGAAGGCTTGATGCCAAAACGCGTAGGGGATTTTACCTAATAAAATTAGCACCTGTGACCTACTACTGGCCTTCACCCACTGTGTGTTCCTTTTGTTACAGACATGGTCTTGTTGCATTGCAAACACGTTTTAAACCAGCTGGAAAGTTTATTCTGGGACGTGTCATCCAGAAAGGTAGCTGCAGCAAAATCAAATGACTCAGTTGTGAAAAATTAACCTAGCCAGTTATGTAGCGTATAACAGTGAAGCGGTAAAAAGAAAGGAAACCTGAAAATGACCAAACAATCTGACTAAGAAAAATTAAAATGGTAGAAATTGCATGGCAGAGGTGGTAGCAGCAGTAAGGGGAAGAGAGGAAAACAGTCAAAGACCTACTGAGCAATACAAAATAACATGGACTATGGGACCAATGTGTCTACAGAGCTCTGCAGAAAAGAAAAGGTTGAAGAGGTGAGGAATGGCGGCAGCAAGTAAGGATAGACACCAGGATTGTGAGAGGCCAGGAATTGTGCCCTGTTGATGGTGACATAGTGTTGGTTTGGCTCTGACATGGGGCAGCGGACTCATCTTCCAAAGCCCGGTTGCTCATCTGGTCTTAGAGAAATGCTTCTATTGGGTCTGATTTGGAGAATCTGGTGAAGGACTTGGGTGAGACAAACTCGTTAAGCCTTCCAGAGGACAAGTACAAAGGGTCTGTGAAGCGGGCAGGAGCCTCTTTTTTGTCAGCCTCTGCCTGCTCCTAGCGGGTGCATTTTTCAGACTCCCAGGGGTCTCGGGACTCCGCATCGCTACTAGCCTGGAAAGCTTTTCTTCCCCTCTGCTTATGGACTTTGAGCTCACTTTCAGTACTTTTGTGGAGTGCTTGGGACCGGGTCTGCATAAAACCTGGTGATCCCGATATTCAGTGACACTATTTGGCTAATACTGTTGAATATCCCCACAGACTGCAAGGAGGATACCCAATTATGGTTTATTGTTTCTTAATATACCGCCCTTTGAGGAAGCAAGGCAGTTTACAATAAAATCATTGGCTTGAAAATACTGGAAGCGAGCTACAAATCAAAAAAGGAAAAAGAAGGGAAAGAAAGAGCAAGGACTAGAATGCAAGCCATATTTAAGGAGAATATGAGTTGCAAGTTGCAGGTGTTGACCCATCATCACACTGTGTATGAGACAGTGCAGTCTGTGGGAGGAGCTGGAGCTGTCCTGACAGCTTTCCGATTAATGGTTATGTTCAGCTTTGTTTTTGTCTTTAAAAAAATAACCACTGGCCAGAGTGTATAGGCGTGCACAGAGTTAAGTGTTGTTTCAATCCCAGCCTTCTTCAGTTTGCCTCGTATCTGGACTTGAGTCAATCTTCTTTATTTATTTATTTATTTATTTGCAGTCTCTTTTATACCACGCTATTCGACATCAGTGCGGTTTACAATGAACATAAGAGTTGCACATCTCAATTTCGTGATTTGTGCTTACAGTGAAACAGGTATAATAACTTGGGTATACATTAAACAGGAAAATTAAACTTGGGTATGCATTAAGCAGGTATAACAGGTAAAATTGGGTATAAATAACCAGTCCCTTAACAAGGAGACACGATGAATAAATACAGTCTACTTTATGCAACAATATAATGAGTTATGCGGCACTGCACTTCCTACTAATCTGACTTTTAGTAACTCAAAGACGGAAAACCCTGTCTAAATCTCTATTAAGGTGTTTTCGAAAATATTCCTTGTAAACTCTACTATTCTATTTTTTACTCCTAACCTAAGCAGCTGTTTTTTCCTACTCCTCAAAAATGTTCTTATCTAAATATAAAAGAAAGGACATTTGTCCTTCCCTAACTCACAGGAGATAGATTTTGTTTTGACGATCAGTCATAGTAGTATTCACTCAACTTTCAAAGAAATATTCTTGATAAGGCAGGCTGCATTTTAGCAACAACACGTTTAACAGCAGCCAGTTTTAGCACATCAGTTTTTTTTTGTACCATGAGAGTTTCTCAGTGCTCTAGGCCTGATTCTCTCACAGGACCTGTCCCGCCACACAGGGCACAAATTCCAAGCTAAACCCAGGATAAATAGGCTTTATGGGACTGCCAGTGAATCAGGAACTAATCTTGATTCCAGGTGTATAAAAAACTAAAACCCAAGCACTCACTTCATGAAAACCTAGAGCAGCAAAACACTGTGGACCACTGTTTATAATCATACATTTCTTTCAGTCAAAAAGAATGAACTTTCCTTTATGTTTTTACTTAAATTCTAGGCTCAGATACTCAGCACTGAAAAAACAGGTCTGCTACAGTTATTGCATCTCTTTCTTCTCGCCCAGTTGGTGGTTACTATGGCATTTCTAGGGGAACATCACTCAGTATTGTGTGTTTGGTTTCATTTGTGGCTTGGGTTTGTCTAAATTCACAGAACATTGGCACCATTCAAAGCAATCCCATCATTGCCAAAGGAAAATATATATTTACTGATGGTTTTACAAGGCTGGCAGTCTCACGGAAAATATAAGTATCACAAAATGAATCACAAAATCTTAATCAAACAGGTATATTCCTAGGCACACACAAATGTGCACTTACATGTCTCAGGCCACGAAACTGGCCCATGCAGGACAGTTATATATTGCAAGGCTGCATGGGGAGGGGGGAGGAGGAGGGTGCACTTCCTAATTTAAGAAATAAGCTACAAAGAAACACAACAAATTTTCCCAATAGACATGTTGAAACGAAAGCACTAAAAACAAAGGCTGGAATTCATAGGGGCATGTCTAGATACCAGACAGGCAAAGGCTTTCCTTCCATAGGCCCGGTGTCTTCGCATAATTCAGCTAGCTTCTGAAGCAGCGGGGATATCCTCCCTAACTGCTCGAGAGCTACTACAGTTGTTTGGACATATGGCATCCACAGTTCATGTAGTCCCATATGCTCGCCTCCACATGCAAGCAGCTCAGTGGACTTTATCCACACAGTGGACACAGGCCACAGGTCATTTATCAGACAAAATAATAAACTCTCAATGACTAATTTTGTCCCTCCAATGGTGGCAATCACTAGAAAATCTGACAGTGGGGTCTCCTTTCCATCAACCCCTCTTTCAGGCCACCCTAATAGATGCATCATAGGTGGGTTGGGGAGCACACCTGAATCATCTCTCTACCCAGGGCACCTGGACTCCACAGGAGGCTGATCTACACATAAACCTCCTGGAATTAAGAGCAATCTATTTAGCTCTTCGAGTATTCCACGCCCAGCTCAGCTACAAGACAGTCCTAGTCCAGACAGACAATCAAGTAGCCATGTTCTATGTGAACAAGCAGGGTGGGATAGGCTCTCTGTCATTATGCAACAAAGCTTTATGACTGTGGGCCCTTGCCAGACAGTATCAAATTCACCTTCTAGTATTATATCTTCCAGGCATTCAAAACCTTTGGGCAGACAAACTCAGTAGAGTACTGCTGCCTCACGAGTGGTCCCTCCACCTAGACCAGGTGGCAAAGATATTTCATCTCTGGGGCACTCCAGACATAGACCTCTTTGCAAGTCCACTGAATGCCAAACTTCTCCGGTTCTGCTCACAATTGTCAGGCAAGGGATGCCTTCCTCCTTCACTGGGGTCAGGACTTCCTTTATGCCTTCCCACCCATTCCTCTCATCCCCAAAACACTCTTCAAGCTTCAGAGAGACAGGTGTCGCATGATTCTCATAGCGCCACGATGGCCACGCCAAGCATGGTATCCCCTGCTTCTACATCTCTCTCAAGCTGCACCTCTGGAGTTAGGGCCTGCTCCAGATCTCCTTTCCCAAGAGGACGGGATGCTATGGCACCCAAATCCCCAGTCCCTGCATCTCACGGCCTGGTTGCTGAAGGCTTAGACCTCCAGGATTTCAACCTGTCCCAACAGGTAAAGGATATCCTTCAGGCTTCTAGGAAACTTTCCACAAGAAGATCTTATGCCTTCAAGTGGAAACGTTTTACTATATGGTGCTCCAAGAAGGGATTAAACCCCCTTGTCATACCTTTAGAACTGATACTAGAGTATCTCCTTCACTTATCAAATTCTGGTCTAAAGACCAATTCGGTAAGAGTCCATCTTAGTGCAATTGCAGCTTCTTATAAACCTCTGAATGGACAAACAATTTCCCCTCATCCACTCATATCCAGATTTATGAGAGATCTTCTATTAACCAAACCTCCCATTAAGCTACCACCAGTGGCATGGGATCTAAATCTAGTTATCGGGCAGCTCACGAAGCCGCCTTTTGAGCCTTTAGCCACTACAACCCTTAAGTTTTTGACCTGGAAGGATATCTTGCTAATTGCAATCACCTCTGCATGTCACATTAGTGAACTGCAATCTTTAGTGGCTGATCCTCCTTATACTAGGTTTCACCATGATAAGGTTGTTCTTAGAACTCATCCACACTTTATGCCAAAGGTGGTTTCGCTGTTTCATTTAAATCAATCAATTTATCTTCCTGTATTTTTTCCGAGGCCTCACGCCTCTAATGCAGAAAGAAAACTTCATACTTTGAATTGTAAAAGAGCCTTCGACTTTTACCTACAGAGAACACAGCAACACAGAAAGTCCTCACAACTTTTTAAAACTTTTGACCCTAGTCATTTGGGACTTCCAGTCTCCAAAAGAACTTTATCTAAATGGATAGCCCAATGCATATCCTTTGCTTATGAGAGTAAGGGTCTTCCTCTTCATGACCATGTCACAGCTCATAACGTGAGAGCCATGGCAACTTCCATGGCTAATCTCTATTCTGTGTCTATCGATGACATTTGTCGAGCAGCCACCTGGGCTTCGGTACACACCTTCACAGCCCCCTACTGCCTGGATAAAGCCTCCCATCGGAATGCCTTCTTTGGCCAAGCTGTTCTTCAAAATCTCTTTCAGACCTAATTCAACTCCTACCCACCAACCCTGGTGGAATGCCAGAGATCCATGGGAGTTAGGATTCCCACCTTTCTAGGGTGGCACGTTCCTGGGGCTATCTCCCTGGCATATTCAGCTAGGGAGTCCCCATATGTGAAGACTACATTCCTGCTTGTTCCTGGAGATAGCGTAGTTACTCACCTGTAACAGGTGATCTCCAGGAACAGCAGGAATTTAGTCTTCACAACCCACCCACCTCCCCTAAGAGTTGTCTCTCTATCTCTTTGTCTCTTTCCTCTCTCCCACTATCCTTTCATTCAGCTACAAATTTAACTTAAGAGGGACAGTTGGAAAGGCGGGAAGGCAGCGCACATGTGCTGCGGGATGCTCCCAAAAGCGTTCCTATTGGACACTGGGGAGCGTTCCCATGCAGGCTCCAGTGGTACCGACGATACCCATATGTGAAGACTAAACTCCTGCTGTTCCCGGAGATCACCTGTTACAGGTGAGTAACTACGCTTTCACTCAACGTGTAATGAAACTCTGGAATTCGTTACCTGAGGATGCAATAAAAGCTGTTAGTGTAGCTGGGTTTAAAAACAAGTTTGGACAAGTTCCTGGAGGAAAGGTCCATAAACCATTATTAAAGAGGACCCAGGAAATCCACTGCTTGGCCCAATACAAGCATTGTGAAACCTGCGTCTTTTGGGGAAACTGCTATGTTATTGTGTCCTAGATTGGCCACTGTTGGAAACTGGATACTGGGCTTGAGGACCTTGGTCTGATCCAGTATGGCATATCTTATGTTCTTATGTTTTAACAAGTCTGAAGCAGATGCTGGGCATTCCCACTCCAAATGACCTGCAGCCTGGAGCTCTTCCGCTAAATTTGCGGGGCACCGTGGGTCTGTAAAAGAAAATGATCCAATGGGCCGACTGCACCATGTAATGGCAACTAGGTAGCAAGGGCAATGAGGGCTTCACCTCCCCTCTAACCTTTCACATTTTCCCCATACTTCAAGTCACCACTATGCTAAGCCTTAGCGCCGCCATCTTGACTCCTCCCCTAGAACACTTGAAATCTTCAAACAAATGGTCAGCGGGAATGCAATGCCCTCCTATTAGTGCAGCTTCTATTCTACGTTTTATACAACTTCTGCGTTCTATATGTCTCTTTCTTAAAGGTCTAATTGTTTTACCTACATACATAAGTGCACATAGAGAGATAATGACATAGATGATATTACATGACAGTCCAACCTATAATGTAGACAAAACCACCTACCTGTCTCTGGATGGACGAAGGAGTCAAGTTCTAATGTGACTGAACTGACATTACATTTGCCACACTTGAAATGACCAAAAATTGGGACAATATCAACATGAGGAGGAGAGCTGAGGGGACAAACAGTTCCCTATGATTCCTTTCTCCTGCATTGTTATTGTTGCATATGCAACAATAAACTTCTTTTCTTTAATACATTCATGATTCCCCAGGATGTGCCAGTGATTTTTCAGAATCTTGGAAATACAATTAGACATATTAGAGAATCTCAGGGTATAAACCAAAGTAGAGTCAGAATCCTTCAGCCTATCTCTAAGCAATTCTTCCCAGTCAGAGGCCCTTGCTCTTGAATAGCCCCCCCCCCCCCATCACAACTCTTTCAGGTATCCCCTATCCACAAATTTGCATGCCATATCCTCTAACTGTCTGTCATGTTCATCAATACTAGTACATACCCTCTGAGATTTAAAAATTGGGAGTACTGTCTTTTTATGATTGGCTTAACACTAGTGATAATAATCTTAAGGGGGTATGTTTACTAAGCAGCGGTGGCAGATTCTGTGTGATATCAGAGCCGCGGCACATGAAGACGTCTCTCGGAAGACGCTACCACTGCTTAGTAAACATACCCCGAAGTTTCAGATGCAATAGAGTTTTAAGAAGATATCATTTTTGGACATTTTGATTTTTAAAGGCACCAATGGTTTTAAGACTACTATTTTTAGGAAACCAATGAATGGAAATGAATGTTAAAGATTTGACAGTTTCCATAAAAGGAGTTTGAAGAGAAATCTCCCATACTCCCAATGTTTAAGACTCAGAAACGTATGTACTAGCATTGATGAATGTGAGAGACAGGCAGAGGATATGGCTGGTCGATTCCTTTTTTCATTTGTCTAGCCATCATACCATTATGATGGATCCACCTCATTAGATACTGCAACAGGAGGGAACAGTGGGGTTGGAGGGTTACAGAGAGTGCTTAGATCTTGCATCTACTATCCACTGTGTCCTAGTTAACATTCCTAGCAAACCTCGAGCTCAGGAGAAGAGCCATTCCTATCAGTGAAAGAGTAAAGCAATAGAACATCTGGGAGCCACTGGCCCAAAGGAGAAAGGAGAGAATCCAGAGAAGTACCCCTGTAATGAATTGGCACCAGAGCCTGAAGCTTAAAAGGCGCTGTACTGGGGATCTGCATCTATGGCAGACTCCAGCTCAGAGGTACACTGAAAGGATACAGTGCCAGAGAAAGTTTCCCCTATCTGGATTAACCAGAATCAGGAGAAAAAAAAACGGTAAATGCTTGTCATATTTCTTGTCCCTGCAAATATTTATATTTTTTGCTATTACTGTCAGTGACCCTCAACTTTATTTAAGTAAATCCTTTGGTTTGGAACCCACCTTCTGGCCTGGACTCTACTATTGTGAAAAAGGGAGTGGAATGAGTGGAATTAGGTGCTAATAAGGTCTCCCATGGTATCCAGGTCCCATCTCAAGAACTCTTAGCATTCTTAGCAGTATTTCTCTTCAAAACTGGGCCCCGGGTCTGCCAAGCAGCATGCTCAGCCCCTGCAAGGGACCCCTAGACTGGCAGGGGATACAACTATATACCCATTGTGACATTCACTACACTGTGACATATCCCAATCAATTATTTTAAAATGTAATCACTGAACTTTCAATTACACTGCAATGACTGAATAATTTTTGAGATCTGTATGATTTATGAGCCATACAATTAAAGGGATGTAGATCAGTAGTTTGTGGAAATTAGTTAGATATAATTTATAAAATGATTTAATGGAACACACAATTAATTTATTTTAGAATTGTAATTAATTAATTGGGAGATGTCAGTGCAGTGGATGTCATAGTGGATATATAATCATAAAATTATTTTTTGGTTTGTATTTTGGTTTAAACTGCCCCCGATGCAGCTCAAGAATGTGAATGAAACAAAGGCCATCATTGGGTAACCAGGGAAATAGAGGAGTAAAATGACCAATATTACACAGTGAAATCTTTAAAAAAAGGATTTGGGGCTCCTTTTACTAAGTTCTGCACTTAATGTGCATTTATTTTGCATACTAAGTGCAAGTCTGTCCATTACCTGTCAGGGGCATGTTCCGCTGGTCCCCAGCAGTTAACACTGGGACACGAATATTAACATGCGCTTCAGTAAGGCGGGTTGATCTAATGACTCCCATAGAAGTGTCATTAGGTGAGCTTGTGCTGATGACCACATTGCCAGTGAGCGTGCAGAAAAAGCCCTTCCTCTAGCAGTGATATGCTCTCCATGCCCACACTCTTCCCATTCCCTGTCATATTGCGCCATGAACAATTGGTGCTCATTTTACCACATGGTCGCTGGCATGCTGGCACATTAGTGTTCCTGACTGCCAATTGCCGTGTGTTCAAATGCACATCAACAGATCACCGAGCTTTAGTAAAAACTGGTCATTTGTGACCATTAAAAAATGTTTTGACTTGTTAAAAATGCATTAAGCATATATTTAAAAAAGAGGTGGCCTTTAACAACTATTGATGAGTGGTTCCAAGCCTGTCAAAAACATCTATTTAGATGGCATGGCTGGACAAGTTCTGAGATTGTCTTCCTCTATTTTTCTGAATATCAAGTAGTTCATATGCAGTACGCTCACTCATGCATTATAGCTGCTTTTTGGATGTGTTGTAGTTGTGTGATATTGCTGCAGGGTTGGCTGCGTCACAGTTCCCAGTCTGAATCAGAAGAGAGCAGAAGCGACAGGTAGGAGCACATGGAAACAGTGACACAGCCTCAAAGCCTTTAAGCCTATCTTGACCGTATTGGTGCCAAAGCCTTTTGAACCATTGCCACCTAGTTTGCCTAATGTTAGCACTGGTCCTGCTGCTGTATCACAACTACAACACAACCAAAAAGCAGCTGCAATTCATGAGTGAATGTACTGCATATTAAGTAAGTGCTGCATCACGGTTTTTGAGCCATTGCCACCACTGCAGGCCCTGAGAGGAACAGCAGCAGTGGCAATGGGATCAGCAGGACGGAGGGTCTGCCTAGGGTGCCTCCATGCCTTGCACTGGCCCTGTACTGCTGTATTCTATATGTTTGCTGGTGTTGGATGGGCCAGAGTAAAGGTCTTATGAGCTCTTTTACTAAAACCCAGTAACCGGTTAACCTACATTTTAATATGCAGCAACTGGCAGCCAGGAACGTTAATGTGGGGACATGCCAGGAAGTGCACCTTAAACGCAACTTTATCAGTCATGGCGGATGGGTAGGAATGGGCAGAGTGTGGGCACGGAGCGTGCATTGCCATTAGCACAAGGGCAATTGCTGTGCACTTAGTAGCAATGTACCAATTAGCATGAGTGCACCTAGATGAGCCTCTATGAATGTCGTTAGGTGCACTGGCACTAGGCGTGCCACATGTCATGGTACTTGGTCCTGCATTAGCTGTCAGGAATGTGCTGGTCACGCCTCTGAGAGCTAACATGGAGGTTTTGCACTTAACGTGCCTTTGTAAAGCACGTTAGGTGCAAAATCTAAGTGGTCTTTAGTAAAAGGGACTCTTAAGCAGGGAGGCAGGCGATGTCCCCATTTAAGATTTTGGAGGGAGGAATAAATGGCACTGCAAGCAGGTCTGGGCATCATCTTTCTTCTGAAACAATGTTCCCTCTAGAAGATTGATGACTTGTGTGCAAAATTTTCATCCCATGTGCAAAAATTTCCATTGGCCAAATTTGTGAGCAACTATGTGCAGCAGAAGCTATTGATTAAAAATCATAATCTCTGATCCAGATTCCGTAGTTTTATCCAAAATATATTATTTGCCTGTTGGTATTAGAGAGAATCTGGTTTCAGACTCAGAGGCAGGTGGTGCTGCTACTGGGGAAATGGATCGTTTATCTGTTCAGAGTCTGGATCTGTCAGCCTATTTAGAGTCCTCTGTTGAGGAAATTTCTACTCGTGCTACTTTGTTAGTAACGTTTTCATTAGAGCGAGACAAGGAGTTGATCTTCCGATCTATTTTAAATATAGACAGGAAATGTTTTTTGGGCAGTTGATACGGGTTTTCCCTGATGTGTGCCGTACTAAGCAATTGAAGAGGAAGGCCTTTCTTTTGCTTCGTCCTCGTGTTGTAGCTTTAGGGGCCTCCTTTATACTTAAATATCCTTGTAAATGTGTTGTCACTCATCAGGGCAAATCCTATATTTTTTTTGATTCAACTCAACTTGAAACTTTCTTACACAGTGATGGTTGATAGGTGGCTTTTGCTTAGTATAAAGGGGTTTTGCTTAAGTGTCTCCATCTCAGTTTTGGATTTAGTGATTATTTTTTCTTTTTTTCACACTCCATATTGTGGGCTGGGAGTAATAATTTTGTTCTAAATTGATTTGGATTATGTATTATTGCCTTATAAAAAAAATCATAATCACAAGATGACAAAATTAAGAAAATTATTAAATTTCTATTATATCCTTCATAGTAATGCATTAATATCATTAATGTCTTACTTATGCTTTCATTTGAGTTGCAGAAATTATTTCTGAAATGAGATTCCTTCAAGAGTACACTTCTTTCATTGTTTATATACCATAACAATTTCATAGACCTGGGCTGAGTGCCGCCTTCCTCCCCACCGGACAGAAGTGATAGAAGGTATGGGAGCTGCAGAGTAGAGGTGGTGCTGGAAGCTGGATGGAAGCGCTGGGGAGCTGCAGAGCAAAAGTGGGCAATGAAGGAAGCTGGGATCTGTGTGGCATTTAAACATTTGTGCACAATAGTATTCTTACGTAGATTAGAGGAAGCATTGCCAAGGACAATGTCTTTATTAAATTTTATCGATCTATGGGATTTGAACAGCCAAAACAGCAGAGCATCAATTGTGCTCAGCTGCTAAGATCAGGCAAATGCACAGTGTAGAGGGAACACTGCTCCGAAGGAGTCCAGGAAGAAGGAGTGGCTGTACGAGCCCAAAGAGGGTTCACCTACAGTCTGGACGCTTTCTTCTTGATGGCTATCTAGGTCACCATATGGGAGTTTTGTCATCCATAAGCCAGCTAGGCTTAACCAAGCTACTAGCTCAACTAAGAGGAAATGAGGAGTTAGGATCCAAGGGGATCTAGGCAGGAAAGATCTGTAATTCAATCCAGTCATGCAGAAGCCTAGGAAAGAGGATCGTAACTCAGAATAGGACCTGTAATGCAGGTGCATCCCATCTCCACATCTGAGGAGACTCAGAACTACTGTGCAATGTACCTGTCTCCAAGTTGTATCCCTCTCACATCCCCTATGCGATGGTGGACCTGATATTCAGCAGCTGTGACTAGTGAAATTACAGCGTCTAGCCATTGCTGCTGAACACAACCTGAATATTCAATGCCAGGGTCCGGCCACTGTCATTGACTATCCGGGTCAGCTGCAGAAGCAGGAAGCTAACCGGGTAGTGGCAATATTCAGATTCTGACCGATTAGCCTCGGCAGCAAACATTCGGCCAGCTTTTACTGCACCTTATTTTCACTACCGAGGGATAAACAGAAAGTAGCTGAATATGGCTGCTGACCAATTGTCCCTGGGTACTGCCCCCAGAATACCCCAATGCTAATTGGTTAGCATCAGAGTGTATAGCAGTGGTTGTTGTTAAATGCCATCAAGTCGGTGTTGACTCAAGGCGACCCTCTGGAGACTTGACCTAAACTGTATTCGGTCTTCAGTCAGGCGGCTTATTGATGATAAAGGGGCACCTATAGCTGCTGTTATTGTATTGATCCATCTCATTGCTGGCCTTCCTCTTTTATGTTGACCACAACCTTGCCAAGCATAATGTCTTTCTCGAATGATCTCTCTCTTCGCATGATGTGTCCAAAGATTGAAAGTTAAAGTGTTATCATCAGATCTTCAGAAAGCTTAGGTTTCATGTCTAGTACTGACTGGTTTGTTCTTCAAGCAGTCCATGGTAAACACAGTATTCTTTGACAGCACTATAATTCAAAGGCATCAATTTTCTTCCTGTCTAACCTTTTCACTGTCCAACTTTTGCATCCATATAACGTTACTGAAAATACCATGGGTTGGACATGTATGGAGAAAGACATCTCTGCTCTTGAGAATCGTGTCTAGGTCCTTCATAGCCATTCTGATTTCTTGACTGTTTGTCATTTCTTTATTGATTGTTGATCCAAGTAGGTTAAAGTGGTCAACTATTTCAATTTCTTCTCCATCAATGATGAGCTTATAAATTTTGCCGGTTGTCAGGATCTTTGTCCTCTTTACATTAAGGTGCAGGCCCATTTTAAGACTATGTTTCTTGATCTTGAGAAGCAAATGTTTCAGATTGTCTTTCAGTCAGGAATGTGGTATCATCAGTATAGCGAAGGTTGTTGATGAGTCTTCCACCAATCTTTACACGTCGGTTGTCTTCATACTATCCTGCTTCTCTAATGATTTGTTCTGCATATCAATTAAAGAAGTAGAAGTAAAATATGCAACCTTGTCAAACACCTTTGCTGATTTTAAAACATTCTGTTTCTCTTTGTTCTGTTCAAACTACTGGGGTCATTTTAAAAGCCTTCTTCATGTTTTGGATGTCCAAAAATGGGATGTTCAAAGCACAGAGATGTCTCCAGATGCTTTTTAGAAGCTGGCTCTGGGGACAGCCCCAGCACGAGGATGTCAGAATCAGGGGCGGCCCAAGGGGGGTGCAGGGCCATGTGCGGAGACTCGGTGCGGGACCTCATTTGCATAAGGGACCTCATTTGCATACATATTTGCATAATGTTGCCATACACTAACTTTCAGTAAACATGCCTCTTAATGAGTGTATGGCTAAAGAAAGACTAAAAGATTTCTACATTACTATAATCCAGTGCCAACTGCCAGGCACATTAGGAACTACTACAAACACTGTCCATTTAGAACCCATAGCAAACCTGCTGTATTGTAACAGTACTACCAGGACTCACAAAGCACCAGACCCTACCTATCAAAAGGCAACACTCCAAATATTAAACCAATACATTTCAGAGAATAAGAATACATGACCTACTGGGGAAAGAGAACAAGTGGCAATGTCAAATAGGAATTACATAAATAGAATACCTCAGCTCAGTTACACATGCAGAACAAAGATCATCACCAAACAAGGAATCACAATTTAGAAACAGGAAGACAATAATTAAACTGGGAACCCCAAAAGCCAAACTTGGAATGTACAACAACACTGTAGAAATAAAACTATAAATTAATTTCCTCTTGTACTAAACAAAGCACAGACGTTAATGATGCACATTTCCCAGAGCTGACATATTCCAGTTACTAAATTCAAAATAAAGAGATATATTTCTACCTTTTGTGCAATTTTTTTCAGTTGCAATTGCTCCAGCCACTTTCTTCTGGTTTCTTTGTGTCTTCTTCTAACTCTCCATAGTCTGCTGTCCATTTGTCCTTTCTTCTCTCTTCTAGTTTTTTTCCATTCTCTCTCTAAATCTGCTTTAACATACTGATCTTTCTCCTTTTGCTCTTTCCTCATTCCTATTTCATCCACTCAAATTTTACCCCTCCATCCTCAATCCCCACTTACTCTCCCAATACCCAGCCAATTGTAGATTTTTCTTCCCTCCCACACAAAATATTTTTCCCCTCTCCATTTCACTCTCCCAGCCCCATCCCCATCCCATTCTAATCCTCCCCCCAACATCAGCTCCCTTCTAATTCCAGCTCCACCCAGCATCCGCTCCCTTCTAGTCCCCACATCAGCCCATTTCCAGTCCTAGCTCCCCCATCCATTTCCAGTCCTATCTGAGTCCGTCCATCAGCTCATTTCCAATCCCAGCCCCCATCAGCCCATTTCTAGTCCTTTCCTAGCCCGACCATCAGCCCATGTCAAATCCTAGCTCTCCTCCACTCAGCCCATTTCCAATCCAAGCCCCCCATGAGCCTAATTCCAGTTCTAGGCCCTACATGAGTCCATTTCAATCCAAGCCCCCACCACAGCCCATTTCCAGTCCTATCCTAACCCCTCCATCAGTCCATTTCCTTTCCTAGCTCCCCCCCCACTCAGCCCATTTCCAGTCCTAGCTCCCTCCACTCACAGCCCATTTCCATTCCAAGCCCCCCTCCCCATCAGCTATTTGCAGTTCAAGCCCCCTTCCACTCAGCCCATTTCCATTCCAAGCCCCCCTCCCCATCAGCTATTTGCAGTTCAAGCCCCTCTTCTACTCAGCCATTTCCATTCCAAGCCCCCCTCCCCATCAGCTATTTGGACCTCCAGGCTCAGTGCTGCGACACTACGCTCTCTTCTGCTCTGGATCAGGTTGCCCCACTGCAGCTCCCATCCTCCACTCGGCGCCGCCCTAGTGCTCCCTGCTTACATCCGGGTCTCCTGATCCACCGTTCCTACCTTTGTCGGGCCTCTCGCCTCTGGCGTAAGTGCCCTTCCCCAGCCACGCTATCGCACTTCCGCCATTGTCACACACACTATCGTACCCTTCTCAATTCCGCTAAGCAGGAACACTATTCTAAGCTTATCTCCTCTTCAGCTAACTCCACACGGCAACTGTATCGCATTCTTCACTCTCTTTCCGCACCATATGTTCCTTCTACCTCCAGGCCCATGGCCCCCTCTCTCCCGTCTTCCGATCCCGCTCCTTCTGTACTGGCTTCTCACTTCGCCTCCAAAGTTCAATCTATTCGACAACTTTTTCCTGCCTGTCCTCCACCTCTCTCTCCCCCCCTACTCCTTCTTTAACCCTTCCTCTGTCCCCGACCTCCGGTATTCCGCCCCTTTCCCATCGCTGGTCCTCCTTTCAACCCATCACTCTCCTAGAACTAACAAGGGTCCTCACCACCATTCGGAAAACTACATGTCCTTCTGACCCCATCCCCTCGCAGTGGCTCCCTCACCCTCTTTGGCTCTGTCCCCTCTGATTCTTTCTATTTTCAACTCTAGCTTGCTGTCTGGCGTCTTCCCCTCCCATTGGAAGCACGCCCTTATCCGTCCCCTTTTGAAGAAACCCTCCTTGGATCCCTCAGTCCCCTCAAACTGGCGCCCCTTCTCTAACCTGCCCTTTCTCTCTAAGCTTCTCAAGAGACTGGTCTTCTCTCAGCTTTCTGCGCACCTTGAGGCTTCCTTGGTTCTTCACCCCCGTCAATCTGGTTTTCACCCTGGCCACAGTACTGACTCTATTCTTATTTCTTTTCTCAACGAGTTACACGTCGCTCACGATCAAGGTTCTCTATCTCTAGCCATCTCACTCGATCTTTCTGCTGCTTTTGATGTCGTCGACCACCGTACTCTCCTCTCACGTCTTAGCGCTATTGGTCTGTCTGGACAAGTTCTTCACTGGTTCCACTCTTTTCTTTTTAATCAGTCTTTTTCAGTTCTTTCTGGTACTACCTCTTCTTCTCCAACACCTCTTCACTGTAGTGTTCCTCAGGATTCGGTATTGGCACCACTGCTATTTAACATCTTCCTGGCCCCTCTCTCTCTCCTTATTCAACAGCATAGTATCTCTGCGTATTATTACGCAAAAGATATCATTCTTCTTTATCACACTGATTCACTTGCTCCCGATATTGGTCCCCTCAACGTCTGTCTTTCCTCTGTTTCCTCTTGGCTCTCTGATAATTATCTGCATGTTAATTTATCAAAAATTGCGGCCATCTGGTTCACTGCTAGTGCTCCTGTCCCTTTTCTTGCTCCGCTTTTCTCAGCTGCTCCCATCCCTTTTGTCACCTCACTCGGTGTTACTCTGGATTCTGCTCTGACCTTTAGAGAGCACGTTTCCTCTGTTGTTCAACGTTCATTTCACACCCTTCAGCAACTCCGTGCAGTTCATCCTTTCCTTTCTTCCTCTTCTCTAACCACCTTGCTCCTTTCTCTTGTCACTTCACATTTGGATTATTGTAATGCCTCTCTAGCTGGTCTTCCCCTCACCCAACTTCATAGACTTCAATTGGTTCACAACACTGCTGCCCGTCTCTTGACCCACACCTCCCGGTTTGCTCATATCACCCCCCTTCTTATCCGGCTACACTGGCTACCTATCCCTTTCCGTATCCAGTATAAGATCCTCATTTTCGTACATAGATCACTCCACACTGGCATTCCACTTTACCTCTCCGATCTGGTCCATTTTCACTGCCCCCCAAGAATCCTCAGATCCATTCATGCCAACCGTTTATTTCTTCCCTCTCCATCCCAGCCTCGCCTCGAGTCAACACACTCCTCCGCCTTCTTCTTTCTCGGTCCTCATCTCTGGAATTCCCTGCCATCTGCCCTCCATCTGGAACTTTCTTTTCCCGCCTTCAAAGCGAAACTCAAAACCTATCTTTTCTGCATAGCTTTTGACCTTCCTCACCCCTCCTCTTCTTCTTACCCCCCCTCGTTGATACCCAATGAGCACTTATTCCTTCTGTTGTTATTGCTGCCTACTGTCCCTTTCCTCTAGCGCTGTCCCTTTCCTATCAACAAATGGAGTTCCTTTTCCATTTCCTTCTTCAGAAGTATTCCCTCTGTTTTTATTGAAAACCGCCATATGCCTCGGTTCTGGCGGTATATTAAGTTTTAAATAAAGATAAAGATTTGCAGTTCAAGCCCCCCTTCCACTCAGCCCATTTCCATTCCAAGCCCCCTCCCCGTCAGCTATTTGCAGTTCAAGTCTCCCCTTCCACTCAGCCCATTTCCATTCCAAGCCCCCGTACCCATCAGCTATTTGCAGTTCAAGCCTCCTCTTCCACTCAGTCCATTTCCAGTCCTAGCAACCCCCACAACCCATTACCAGTCCTAGCCCTCCAAAGCCCATTACCAGTCCTAAGCCCCCCATCAGCCCATTTCCAGTCTTAGCCCCCCATAGCCCATTACCAGTCCTAACCCCCATCAGCCCACAGCCCATTACCAGTCCTATCCCCATTAGCCCACTTCAAGTACTAACCCCCCATCAGCCCATTTCCAGCCTAACCCCCCCATAGCCCATTACCAGTCCTAACCCTCCCATCAGCCCACTTCCAGTCCTAACCAACCCCATAGACCATTACCAGTCCTAACCCCCCCCATCAGCCCTCCCCCCATCAGCCCAGGGAAAATGTAAAATTTAAAAAAAAGCTTGCTGCTGCCGCTGCCGCTGTGACAGCGGCAGAACTGAGTGTTCTGCGGGGCTCCCCCTGCCTGGCAGAGCTCTCCCTCCCTGCATCACTCCCCTCCGCACCAGCTTTCAGAGCTGCAGAGAGAGTTTCTCCCTCGTGGCTCTGCTAAGCTCGCCGGCGCTGATGGGAAATAGGCATTTTAGTTTAAATTTAACAGTACTTTGAGTTTAAATTTAAAACACAGAAGAGAGCTTTCTGGTTAAATTTGGAACCCAGCAGAGAGCTTGTAGTTTAAATTTAATAGTCACTCAGGGCCTAGCATCAGCAAAGTACTTTTAGTTTAAATTTAAAACACAGAAGAGAGCTTCCTGGTTACATTTGGAACCCAGCAGAGAGCTTGTAGTTTAAATTTCATAATACGTTAGAGCCTAGCAGCAGCAAAGGGCTATAATTTAAATCAGAATATAGCTTACCTCAGCAACACAGGACAGGGTACTGTGTAGCACCCTCTTTTAATAAGTGTGGAGCAGACAGAGCTTAAAGATCCCAAATTACCCATGTCTACCAATAGCCAAATTAACATGAATAAAATACAGTCTCTAAAATGCTTGTATGCAAATGCTAGAAGTCTAAAAAAGTTAGAATATATAGCACTAAATGAGAGGTTATATATGACTGGAATATCAGAGACATGGTGGAAGGAGGACAAGCAGAGGGACACTGTAATACCTGGGTACAAACGATATCATAATGATAGAGCTGATCAAATTGGTGGAGAGGTTGCGCTCTATGTTAGAGAGGGAATTGAGTCAGAAAGGATTAAAGTTTTGCAGGAAACAAAAAATTTGCTGTAGAATCTCTATGGATTGAAATTCCATGTAAAAAGGGGAAGGCAATGGCTAGAATGAACAAATGGATGATGAAATGCTCAAAGAAATCAAGGAAGCTAACAAAAGCGCAGTAATAATAATGGGTGATTTCAATTACCCCGGTATCGACTGGGTCAGTGTCACAGCAGGACATGCTAGGGAGATAAAGTTCCTCGATGAAATAAATGACTGCTTTTTGGAGCAGCTGGTTCATGAACCGACCAGAGGGGAAACCATATTGGACCTAGTCCTTAGTGGAACACAGGATCTAGTGCAAGAGATAAGGGTGTTGGGGCCACTTGACAATAGTGATAATAGCATGATCACATTTGATTTAATTAGTGAAGAAGGGATAGTAAGGAAATCCACAGTACTACCTTTTAATTTTCGAAAATGAGGAAAATAGTTAAGAAAAAACTAAAAGGAGCATTTGCAAAGGTTAAAGACTTACATCAAGCTTGGGTGTTGTTGAAAATACTATCTTGGAAGCCCAGACCAGCTGTATTCCACGCTTTAAGAAAAGTGGAAGAAAGTCCAAAAAACTGCCAGCATGATTTAATAGATGAGGACAGAGAGGCTGTTGTTGCCAAAAAAGCATCTTTCAGGAAATGGAAAAAAAGAGCCAAACGACGAAACCTGGAAACAGCACAAGCACTGGCAAGTCAAATGCAAGGCATTGATAAGGCAGGCAAAAGAGAGAATTTGAGAAGAAGCTTGCTGCGGAAGCAAAAAAGCGAAATAAAGACTTTTTCAAGTACATTCATAGCAAAAAACCTGTGAGAGAGCCAGTTGGTCCATTAGATGATAGAGAGGTTAAAGGGGCACTAAGAGGCGACAAGGCGATAGCGGAGAGACTGAATGAATTCTTTGCTTCGGTCTTTACTGAAGAAAATGTAGGGATGTTACCCATGACTGAAGTGGTATTTACAGGTGCGGAAGAATTGAAGGAAATATCGATACATCGGGAAGATGTATTACAGCTATTAGATAAACTAAAGAGTAGCAAATCACCTGGCCTGGATGGTATACATCCAAGGGTGTTAAAAGAACTGAAATATGAGATTGCAGACCTGCTTTTAGTCATCTGTGAACTATCATTAAAATAATCTCTAATACCTGAAGATTGGAGGATCGCCAATGTAACACCAATTTTTAAAATGGTTCCAGGGGTGATCCGGGAAACTACAGACCGGTGAGCCTGACGTCAGTACCGGGATAAATGGTAGAAACCATCATAGAGAATAAAATTACTCAGCATGTTGATAGTCATGGCCTAATGGGAGACAGCCAACATGGCTTTAGACAAGGAAGATCTTGTCTTACTAATCTGTTATGTTTTTTTTGAAGGTGTGAATAAACAGGTGGACAAAGGTGAGTCAGTTGATATAGTGTATCTGGACTTTCAGAAAGCCTTTGACAAGGTCCCTCATCAGAGACCTTTGGCAAAACTAAAGAGTCATGGGATAGGAGGCAGTGTACTATTGTGGGTCAGGAACTGGTTAAAAATAGAAAGCAGAGTGTAGGGCTAAATGGCCAATTTTCCCAATGGAGAAAGGTGAATAGTGGTGTACCCCAGGGATCTGTGCTGGATCCGCTGCTTTTTGACATATTCATAAATTACCTGGAAAGTGGAATAACATGTGAGGTTATCAAATTTGCAGTTGACACAAAACTATTTAAAGTTGTTAAAACCCAAGAGGATTGTGGAAAATTGTAAGAGGATCTTGATAAATTGGAAGACTGGGCATCCAAATGTCAGATGAAATGTAATGTGGACAAGTGCAAAGTTATGCACCTAGGGAAGAACAACCCAAACTATGGTTACACGATGCAAGGTTCCAAATTAGGAACCACCACCTAGGAAAAAGATTTAGGCGTCATTGTGGCTAACATGTTAAAACCCTCAGCCCAGTGTGCAGCGGCGGCCAAGAGAGCAAATAGAATTCTAGGTATCATAAGGAAAGGAATAGAAAATAAAACAAAAGATATTATAATGCCTCTATATTGTTCCATGGTGAGACCGTACCTTGAATATTGTGTGCAATTCTGGTCGCCATATCTTAAAAAGGATATAGCGTTATTAGAAAAGGTTCAGAGAAGAGCCACCAAAATGGTAAAGGGGATGGAAGGATACTCCTATGAAGAAAGGCTAAAAAGGTTAGGACTCTTTAAACTGGAAAAGAGACGGCTGAGGGGAGATATTATAGAAGTCTATAAATTAATGAACGGAGTGGAACGGGTAAACGTAGATCAATTGTTTACGTTATCAGAATATAGAAAGACTAGGGGACATGCAATGAAGCTACAGGGTAAAGTATTTAAGACTAATAAAAGAAAATATTTTGTCACTCAATGTGTAATCAAACTCTGGAATTTGTTACCGGAGTATGTAGTAAAGGTTGTTAGTGTAGCTGGGTCTAAAAGAGGTTTGGACAAGTTCTTGGAGGAAAGGTCCATAAACCATTATTAAGAAGGGACCCAGGATATCAATGCTTGACCCAGTACAAGCATTGTGGAACCTGTGTCTTTTGGGGAAACTGCTAGGTACGTATGTCCTAGATTGTCCACTGTTGGAAACAGGATACTGGGCTTGATGGACCTTGGTCTGACCCAGTATGGCATATCTTATGTTCTTATGGTCTTATGTTTCCAGGACTGCTTAGACAATGCAGACATTGGTCTGTGTGTGCATAACCTGCCCTGAAAGCTCACACACAGGCAATGTACCCACATAAAATCAACTTGTATTTCATTTATTGAAGTAAGGAACTCTACTACATTTGGAATTCTAGCCAACTGCTTCCCTTCCACTAGCATTGCAAACTCAGGCAACCACATTCTATACAAATCATCACATTGTCCCTCTGGAATAGTCCCATAACTTCCTATAGCAAATCAAGCTTGAAAGTGAATCCGTAGTCTCAAATCAAAAAAACGACTCCATTTTAGTCTGCCCTAGATGACCCCCATCTAAAGAAAAGATATAGTGGCACAGTTGCAAATAAGCCTAGCATCTAAATGGTATTTTTGCATCAACTGCTGAAAGGTATGCACCACTCTATACTCATCTACTATGAAAGTCCATATCCCCTTCTGCATCCAAACCTGGAATATATCAACCTCTAAACTTGGTAGAAAATCACCATTTTCCTGTACAAGGAGAAAGACAGAAACTGTGGGATCCCCCTTCCATAGATATTTTCAAGCTACCTGCACTGAATTTATTAATAAGCTGGTATTCAAATATCTGGGGATGGATTTAGAATAAGCACGAAAAACCTATAACAGGTTCAGAGGATTAGTAAACCAGCCCTCCACCTACAAAGATCGAGGGAAAAGCCAGCCAGTCACAGAGATGTTGCAAACTGCAGGCTATGATATAGAACCCCCCAGCCCAGCAATCTCAATCCTCCCCAATTCCATCCTCCCCTGTCTTCCAAGAGCAGCTCATGCTCTACTTCCATTCCATAAGAACAAACTTAGATCTTTCTGTGTATGTATAATCTTCTTCTTCAAAGTATTCTTCTTAGAGCAAATCTACTGTTGAGACTAAACTATGTGTTGCTCAATCTACAACTATGGAAATCCAATTATATTCTTGTTCCCATAAATTCTTGTACCAGATACATTTCAACCATTACTGATGTTATCTTTAAGCAACTGGTCTCAGACCTCCCTGGAGCTGCATTTTCTGGTTTCACTTTTTAACCATACTAGCGCTCCTTCTTGCATCAACGACCATTTGTGTTGCTTATCAGACTTATATTTCACTATATTCATAAGAAACTGTGCTTATCTTAGTTTCAATCTCCCAACGCCATCTTCAGCGCTATCACGTTTCACTATCACACGTTTCTTCAGGGGTTCCTCGCACAGCCTATCTTCAAGTGCACGGTTACAATTCTATTAGCGGACTAACTAAGATAAGCACAGTTATAGCTATTGCAAAATCATGGTTTGCTTCTGTAATTGTCTGTGGGGCAAAGATCAGGTCCAGTGTGTTTCCCTTCGCATGTGTGGGTGCTTTGACTATCTGACTGTATCCTAGGTTGACAAGAGCTTCAAGAAAGGCTGAGGTTTGGGCATCTTGTAGGGTGGGGAGGTTTAGATCGTCTAATAGCCAGCTCAGTGATCGTGGTTTATCTGTGTTGCAAGCAAGGTCTATTATTGTTGATAGGTCTTCTGTTGATGTTGTTGGTGTTCTGTAGACTAGATTGATTGAGCAGGTGCTGTTTGAAATGGAGACCATGTTGATATGCTTGCTTTGAGCCCTTAACTCCCAAATTAATGACAAAAGAAGGCTGATTTTTATTTGATTCGATGGAGTTCATTGTCCTCTACTTATTGGGGGTAATTTTTTAAGAAGCCTCTTAGGGGTATATCTATTAAAGTGGGCTAACGGTTAACCTGAGCTATCTGCTCCTAGGTCCCATTGGGAAAATTGGCCATTTAGCCCTAACCTCTGCTTTCTATCTTTTAACTAGTTCCTGATCCACAGTAGTACACTGCCTCCTATGCCTCCTTTTTAGTTTTGCCAAAAGTCTCTTATGAGGGACCTTATCAAAATAATGGACTTAGGGGCCCTTTTACTAAATTGTGGTAAGACTATGCACTTAACATATGTTACTTCAACTGTTACTAATGTGTATAGACTACTGTATATAGTTACATAATGTACATAGTTTCCCTTTATTACCAAGTTCAAATTCCTGTTACTTGTAAAATGCACTACAGTTTTTCTGTATGTATATGTTTGGTTCCATGTAAACCGCGCTGATGATAATAGTGCGGTATATAAGAGATGTTAAATAAATAAAAATAAATAAATTAAGTGCAAATCTTTCATGTTAACTGGCTGGGCCATGATCAGCATGTCCCAATGACCAAGTACATTAGCGTGTGGTACAATTAACGCAGGCACACCATAATGATACACATGCTAATTGATGTATTAACCATGCTCTCGCACACTAATACGATCTCCATGCCCACACTCCTCCCCTAAACTGCCCACATTAGTGTACATATGCCAGTTAACAAGCATTTTAGTAGTTGATAGCTGGTGTGCCTGCATGTTAAAGTTAATTGTAGCAAGTTTTATTTAGTTATTTAAAAGGGAGGTTTTTTTATACCGCTTTATCATTTCAGTCAAAGTGGTTTGCATTGTAACTTAAATTTGGTAATATACATTAAATTGGGGCATTGATAATTTGGATTTTTCTGAGGTAAAGGAGGGTTAAGTGACTTGCCCAAGGTCACAAGTTATCATATGCCCTAACACATGTTAGCTGGTTAGCAGCCCTTCGTAAATGTGCCCCTTGGATTGCTACCTCAGCCTGTCCAGGTTGGCAGATCTCTGCTGTCCTCTTCATTTTGAGAAATGTGTTTGTACAGAGATTAAATTTAATAGATTATGGATGTCCTACCTGCCTTCCATCTCTAAAAAAAAAATATCGCTTTAGATCATGTCAGTTGCCACCGATGTACAAGTGAATGCAATTTCCGCTATATATTGTTTTACTATGAGGGATATCAATGTTTTAATGAAAATGCCCCTTTAAAGCCATTAAAAATAAATTTGATATTTATAACATCTTCACCAAAATAAGTTAGGGTTTCACTGTGAAGAGCAGCACAGCTGTTATCAGAAGAAAAACTACCCTTAGGATAGCAAAGGAGAAAAAAACAGCATATTAATCTTTTATAAACTACAAACTTCGTCTTTAATTTGGTTTGAATTAATCAAAGTGTAGAATCTAATAAATAACTGTTAATTTTAGACAGACATGTTAGAAAGGGACCTTCTGTTCCTGTCTGGATTAATACCAAAGTAATTATTCTTATGTCAAGTCTTCCCGGAGTACTTTTGTTTGTTTGTTCTTTTGGCCTCCAGGAGGTTACTAGCTGTCAAATGTCAGGTTTTCCTGAATACTTATTATCGAATGTGGGGCCAGTACAAGGATAGGGGGCACCCTAGGTGAACATTCAGCCTTAGGCCTCCACCCTTTTTGATAATTACCCTCAACGATCATGATAACTCAAGCACCACCCCCTCCAACAACAGTCCTGTAAAAATGTATAACTGGATGTCATAATTTTCAATATTAAACTTTGCTTTGTATGTATATTGTGTACTGATGTTTCTTTGAGCTGTCTAGCTGTCAGGACATGCTGTTTTGCTTTAATTATATAGCTGCTTTTTGCTGACCACAGAAGCTGCTGCCCTAGATGAAGGCCTAGCCTTGACTAAAGTTTGGCCAGCCCTGCATAAATGTGAGTATGTGGCTGTTGGTTCAAGCTGTTCTCAAACTATCCAACAGATGTCCACAAGGACTCAACTATGTGGATGTGAAGCAAGCAGGAAGTGGAATGCTTTAATACTTTCCATTAGTAGTCTCCTTTCAGTCTCTTTTCCAACCTTAATTTCTTTATTTCCATTAAGGCCAGTATAAAACTGACTGATCTCCCATTTGTAGCCATTAACTCTAATTATATCCTATGGGGGGGATATATTTTAATTCTGTTTTGCCCCCAGGTGAAAGTCAATGGAGCTAGCTGAGGCCACATGGTTACCTTATTTTCTATCTTACTCCATTGGAATGGAATTCAAAGAGAGCTCCGGGATTAAAACAATTGTGGTAGGCTATGGCCTATCATGGCCTGCTACTATGAAAGGCCTGTAAGTTAGGCCTGGATCCTAACTCCCATTATAGCTAAAAAAGAACCAAAAATCTGTGGAAAATGAGAAAACTGTTTTAAAATGCTTAATAAGAAGTTTTCATGAATTCATAAGTCTTCTATTATTCTCTTGTGTGTGAAAGAACAGAAATGTTTCAGTATATGCATTCCAGAAGCCAAAGTTAACCTTGCAGTAGAAAAGTAACGAAATTCAGAACTGTACCATTGTTCAAGCAATCCTAAAGGAGGTGGCCGGTTGCTAAGCTCCGGAGGGATTTCTAATTGGACAGGTGCAGGGAATGTATAACCAATGAAAGGTTTGCATGTATCAAGTTGGAACCAATAGAAAATTCTCATGTATCAAACTGAAAAAGAGGTATAAATGGTTATGTCGCTGTATAAACTTTTGCTCAGTTCCTTTTGAAGCTTTGACTGACTGGGCCTGTGTACAATAAACTGGCTTGGACCCTGTCAATTGACTCCTGGACTTATTCATTGATTGCACTTTGCCACAGCACAATAACCTGTAGCAGTTTGAGGCTGCTTTTAAAGAGAAAGTGATACTATGGTAGGCAAAGGCCTATGATCCACGCTGCTTGAACTAAACAGACAGGCCTAAGCAGCTTGACCTGTAAGTAAAGCCGGTGGTTAGGCCCAGAGGAGTGAACCCCCCCCCCTCCCGAATGCTGCTTCCATAGAATCGAAACTTAACTAAGTATAACCAAGCATAGCTAAGCAGAATCGAAACTTACAAAAGACAGAAAAACAACTTTAATTGGTACTGATAAGAGTGTGAAAACTTTTGTGAACTAATTAATTCTGCTGAAAGAAGGGTTACAGTGCCCTGCTTTCCCACATGTTCTAGTTAGCTAAGTGACCTTGGAGGAGAATTGTATCAAGAGTCTAAGAACTGTCCATTGTAATGGGGACTGTAAGGGGGGCAAGCAGGTGCTGAGCCCAGACCAAGGTCCTCATTGGATGACTACGTAGTGGTACCGGGACCAATAGATGGAGCATGAAGGGTTACCGGGACCAATGAGAAGTTTGCCTATGTACAGAATGGAGAAGAAAGGTATAAAAATTGTTGTTTTGCTAGAAACCATTGCTCAGCCATTTTGAATGTTATTCTGCTTGAGTCTTGTGCACAAATAAATGATTTGGACCTTCTGAACAGACTCCTGGTATTATTGGATTGTTTGCGCTCTGCCGCTACATATTCTTGGTGCGTTGGCCGGGAACGTGTGGTGAGTAGAGGGTATATGAGCTGATATACCACGACTTTCCGCCTCTATAGGTTTGGTCCTGCCGGGCTCGTGCCCTTCCGACGTGGGCTCGGCTCCCAGGCGCCACCGGTCCAGTTGCATCGGAGGGAGTTGGGCCAGGCCTCGGCGGGTGCCGGACACGGACGGAGCCAACACCTCGAACCCATGAGGGGAGTCCGAGGTCCAATTCATGTGCTAGTTCGGGAACGGGGACCGGATCCGGTGAGTATAGTTTTTGGTATGTCTAGACAGATGAGTCAGAACTGCAGTCTGTAACTTGGAACTAGTAACTGGCCACTTGTAACTTGTAACTTGTAACTTGGAATTTTGATAAAAGAGCCTGATCCCCTCTCAAGACGGTCCGATTAACCCTGCATAGTGTATTCGTGGGGTGAAACTATCGTCTTCTTGGAACTTGGAAAAAGCCGGCATAACTTGTATAACTTTGGTATAGCCTAGTCAGAATAGACAGGATTGGGCTTGTTTGGGAGTACGTTGCTAGCATGATTGTGTGAATGAAGTGTGGTTGAGAGGTCTGGTGACACAGACCAAACGAAGGCGGACTCCTGAGTCACGCATTTCCTGGCAGGGCGACCGCGTCCAGGTCGTAAAAAGGAGGAAGCGACCGTCGTCTTGTCTTGTTATTTGTTTCCCTAAATGTTTCTAGGGCCGTGAGGACCCCTCACCCACGGTCCGCTCTCCTTTTCCCTTCTGTCTGTTGTTGCGCGCGCACACATCGATATGGGAGGGGCGGGATCTACTGTGCACACTCCACTAGAATGTATGATTAAGTATTTTAATAAAGGATATTCAGGAGATTATGCGTTACGATTGCAACTCTTGTGTACTAGGGAGTGACCCACCTTAGACCCCATGTGGCCCCGAGATGGAACATTTAACATAGGAATTATTAAGTCAGTTCATCGGAAGGTGCGAGCAGCGCACCCCGACCAGTATCCCTATATAGATTCTTGGTTAAGTATTTGCGAAAGCCCGCCCTCTTGGGCTCAGCGCTGCTATGAAGAACAGTGTAGAATAATGGTAGCGCTGACAGAACAGACACAGAAGACAGGGATAGAACAGAAGTCACAGAAGTCTGTTTATGTTGATCCCGAGTCCCCGGAAGTTGTTACTAGACAGCCCCAAGCTCAGCACCCAGTAAAAGTACCACCGCGTCCCGCGGCAGGCCTCCGGGACCGGCGAGTTTCACTCATTGACCCACCAGAAGCTCAGCTAGATGACCCACCCCCTGAAGAGATTGATCAGTTAGATACTGAGGAAAATTCTGAGTCAGAAGAAGAAGAGGAAGAAGGGACATCTTCCCGGGGCGAGACTGAAAGTGTAAAATCAGCTGTTAGTACCAGTTCATCCGTTGCAAGTAAGAAATCTAAGACAAAGCCTAAATTGAGAAAGAGGGGCCCTATCAAGAAAGTAATGCCACTACGGCAGGTCCCGGGAATGTCCGTAACGAACGAAGAGAACCAGATAGTAGCGGGACCCACCAGTCTAGTTTATGTGCCCTTCTCCACCACTGATTTGTTGAATTGGAAAATGCATTATGCTTCCTATACTGATAAGCCCCAAGAATTAACAGAAGTAATGAATACAATTATGCAAACCCACCAGCCTACTTGGGCAGATTGCCATCAACTCCTGTCCACTCTATTTACTACTGAGGAGCGGACGAGAATTATGCGAGCAGCTGTCAATTGGTTAGCAGAAAATCCCCTAGTAGCGGGAGGAGAAGGAATAGATAACCGCGAAGCAGCAAAGAAAGAGTTTCCCAATGAAGATCCTCGGTGGGACCCAAACACCGACGACAGATCCAGATCCCTAGCCCGGTTTCGGCAAGGCCTTATGCAAGGCCTGCGAAAGGGGGGTCAGAAAGCCATGAACCTCTCCAAGGTAGCCAAAGTTATCCAGGGCGCAGATGAAAGCCCAGCAGTATTCTATGAGAGATTAGCTGAAGCATATAGAATGTATACTCCCTATGACCCAGCTGCACCTGAAAGTCTATGCATGGTGAACGCCGCTTTTGTCAGCCAGTCCCAACCAGATATTAGACGCAAATTACAGAAGTTAGAAGGGTTTGCGGGCATGAATACGTCACAGCTAATGGAAGTCTCCCAGAAAGTGTTTGTGAACCGTGATAATGAAAGACAGAAAGAAAGTGAGCGTAAAATGAAGAAGAAAGCGGATTTTTGGGCTGCTGCTTTAGTTGAACAGAAACGGGGAGGTTTCCCTAATCGAAGGAGCAGAGGAAGAGGAAGGGGCCGAGGAGATAGCCGGCCCCTGCTAGGCGTAAATCAATGCGCTTATTGCAAGGAAGAAGGACACTGGAGGAATGCATGCCCGCAACTCGAAGACGCCTCACATGAAGAAGAAGAAAATGCCCCTCGGAGAGAGAGGGAGAGAGGCCGATCACAGAATCGCAGAGGGACAAATCGAGTACATTTCCAATGGGAAAGAGAGGAGGCCATAGAAGGAGTTGCAACCGCAACGGACTATGATTTAGATGAAACAGATTAGGACAGACCGGGCTCCGAATTCGCTTTAGGTCCCCAGGAGCCTATGGTCTGTTTAAAGATAGGGGACCAATTCATGGACTTTATGGTTGATACTGGAGCAGAACATTCTGTAGTAGATAAGCAAATAGCTCCCTTGTCCACGAGAGCAGTTACTATTATGGGAGCAATTGGCGCCAAAGCCACCAAGTCTTTTTTGAAAGACCGTGTTTGTGAATTAGGAGGACAGCAAATAGCACACCATTTCCTTTATATGCCTAAGTGCCCAGTGCCACTACTGGGACGAGATATGTTAGCCAAACTGAAGGCCCAAATATCCTTTACTGAGAAAGGAGAAATGCAAATGACTGTAAACTCAAAGCCTGCAGGACTCATGGTGCTCACTGTCCCCCGAGAAGAAGAGTGGAGATATTACAGTACCAAACCAGTTCCTGATACCAATTTCAGCATGCCAGCCAACATTATGGCTCCTCCTGGAGTATGGGCAGAAGGTAACCCACCCAGGTCTAGCCAAACACATAGCCCCAGTGATTCTGACTCTTAAGCCTGGAGCAACACCAGTACATGTTAAACAATACCCACTCCCAAGACTAGCTATTGAGGGCATACATCGTCATTTACTAAGATTGCTGGAGTATGGCCTTCTCAGAGTATGTCAATCACCATGGAATACACCTCTTCTGCCAGTCAAGAAGCCTGGGACAGGTGATTACCGCCCAGTACAAGATTTGAGGAGAGTGAATGAAGCAGTTGAAACCATACATCCAGTTGTGCCAAATCCCTATACACTCTTAGGACTGATACCTGCTGAAGCTACCCACTTTACTGTCCTGGATTTGAAAGATGCCTTTTTCTGCATACGATTAGCCCCGATTAGCCAACTGTTGTTTGCCTTTGAATGGCAGGACCCTGTCTCAGGGAGGTGGGGCCAACTCACTTGGACACGATTGCCTCAAGGATTCAAGAACTCACCTACCATTTTCAGTGCAGCACTGAACCAAGACCTTTCAAGTTATCCTGTAATCCCTGGGAAAAGAGTGCTTCTTCAGTACGTGGATGACTTGTTAATAGCTACCACCTCGGAGAGTGAATGTGTACAAGCCACAAATGACCTTTTACAACTACTAGATGAAGCTAGATACAAAGTTTCCAGAGCAAAAGCGCAGCTATGCCAAACAGAAGTAAAGTACCTGGGGTTCCGGCTGACCAAAGGAAGCTGGCAATTAGGACCAGAAAGAAAAGAAGCTGTGTGCAGTATCCAAACCCCAACCACCAGGAGACAAGTCAGAGCCTTCCTGGGAGCAGCAGGATACTGCCGAATATGGATACCCAACTTTGCTCAGATTGCTAAACCACCATATGAAGCCACCAAAGGAGAAGAGAAATCACCACTAGAGTGGGGACCTGATCAAGATGAAGCTTTTAAAGCCTTGAAGGAAGCGTTAATGTCATCACCAGCACTTGGACTACCAGATGTCCAGAAGCCTTTTCATTTATTTGTACATGAAGTGCAAGGGAACGCTCTGGGAATGTTGACTCAGACATTGGGACATTGGGAGCGGCCCGTAGCATACTTATCCAAACAGTTGGACATTGTAGCCAAAGGATGGCCACCATGTTTGAGAGCTGTGGCAGCCACAGCATTGTTAGTGAGTGAAGCAGACAAACTCACCTTAGGACAGAACCTGCGCGTTACAGTACCAAACGCTGTGCTTGTCCTCATGGAACAGAAAGGAAACCACTGGTTCACTAATTCCCGAATGCTGAAGTACCAGAGCATGTTATGCGAAAATCCTCGGATACAATTGGAAGTGAGCCATGCCTTAAACCCAGCCACCCTGATACCAATCAGCAAGGACCCACCAGAACATGACTGTATGGAAGTCATGGACACTGTGTTTTCAAGTCGACCTGATCTAACTGATGTACCTATAGAGAACCCTGATCAGACTTATTTCGTGGATGGAAGCAGCCTCATCATCAATGGACGACGCTGTGCCGGATATGCAGTAGTCACCCGGAAGAAAGTCATTGAATCATCAGCTCTTGCCTCAGGAACATCAGCACAGAAAGCAGAGTTGATAGCGCTAACAAGGGCACTAGTAATAGGTGCCGGACTTCAGTTGAACGTATATACAGACTCAAAGTACGCTTTTACAACTTTACATGCTCATGGAGCTATGTATAAAGAACGAGGACTCATTACCTCTGGAGGCAAATCCATTAAGTATGGCCCAGAAATATTAATGTTACTAGATGCAGTATGGGCCCTGGCACGAGTGGCTGTTATGCACTGCCGAGGACACCAAACAGGAAAAGGAGAAGTTGCCCAAGGAAACAGATTTGCTGATGCTTCAGCGCGAAAAGCAGCCATGACAGGCCAAATTTCACCACAAGTAACACCAGTACAAGCAGTATTGTTTCCAGTACCCCTCAACTTGTGGACGCCACGATATACAACAAGGGAGTTGGACTATTATTGCACTATAGAAAAGGGGGTACTGAAGGATGGATGGATTGAGCTGCCACCAGCAGAGGGTAGCCATCCTCCAGGGCGAATAGTGATCCCTGAGTCATTGGGACCCGCCTTTGTAAAGGCCTTTCATCAAGCCACACATTATGGAAAAAATGCAATGGAAAAAGCACTCAGACCCCATTTTTGCATTTCAGTGTTGGGAGCCTTGTCAGCCTCAGTAGCTCGCCAGTGCGTAACTTGTGCAAAGAACAATGCCAAACAGGGTCCTACACCGCCACCCCGAGCTCAGTCAGGTGGTGTAATCCCTATGCACAACCTACAAATAGACTTTACTGAAATGCCAAAAGTCAGTGGATATCGTTACTTGTTAGTTTGCACCTTCTCTGGGTGGGTAGAAGCTTTCCCCACCAGGACTGAAAAAGCCAGAGAGGTCACCAAGGTATTGCTGAGAGAAATTATCCCCCGATATGGAATCCCTGCAGTAATAGGGTCAGACAATGGGCCCTCATTTGTATCTCAGATTACCCAACAGTTAGCAAGTGCCCTACAGATACAATGGAAGCTACACATTGCATACAGACCCCAGAGTTCAGGGAAAGTTGAGCGAATGAATCGCACTCTGAAATCCCAGTTGTCTAAGCTATGTCAGGAGACCCACCCGAAGTGGCCCCAAGTTCTCCCAATAGCTTTATTTAGAATACGCTCAGCCCCTGTGAAATCATCAGGATTTTCTCCCTTTGAAGTCATGTATGGTAGGCCCCCACCAATAGTGCAGGGGGTAAAAGGGAGTTTGACACAAATTGGTTCAGAGATAACCAGACAAGAACTCCTAGCTCTTAGTTCTGTTCTGCAGACACTTCATGCGTGGATACAGGACCAGTTACCCATCAACTTGACGAAATCCTTGCATCCCTACAAGCCTGGTACCTCGGTGTGGATCAAAGATTGGAAGAAGACACCGCTGGAACCTCATTGGAAGGGACCATACACCGTTATCCTGTCCACACCAACAGCTGTCAAGGTCGCCAAAATCGAATCCTGGATCCATCATAGCAGAGTCAAGCCAGCAGCAGTTCCAGAACCATATCAGTGGACAGCAGTGCAGCATCCTGATATTCCTTTGCGACTCACCCTGAGGCGGCAACCAGCGGCCTAGAGTTCCTCTGGGCCGCCCAAGAGCTACAGTATTCCATAACTGACAAGTCTTTCGAAGAGGATTGCTGTTTCCAATACAGCAAAGACATTTGTTTTCTTCATAGAATAACTGTGCCATCACAGACTTTCTTCAGGCCAACTGCGGTTGGTAAGTTGGCACACATCAGAACTTTGAGGATCTTCAATCAACATTGACACCCGTTGAATTGCTTTATTAGCAAACGGGTCAGCATTGTACCAAAAAGACAGTGAACGTCGAGGTCAAGATTTTCCAGCGGAGACTCAGAAGGACTACAATCAACATGCATCTTTGTTTCTACTTTGTCCTGGTTGCCTGCCTGGGGGAATTTGAACTCGTTCTTGCTTTACCCCCATGTACTGCCTGCATTACTTCCACTCAAACTGGAATGAAAGTAACTCAGACTTTGCTTTATCATTCTTACTATACCTGTACTGGTACAGTGAGCCGGTTTATATACAACACCACTGAACTGAATGTTTGTACTAAGGGAAATACTAAAGTTTGTTTTAACCCATATCAGAACCCATCCTATTATACTCTAGAAATACGATGGGATGATGCAGATGGAGCTTTACTTAATGCCACACCCCCACTCACCGACCCTACAAAGGGTGCTGTTTTGTATTTTGATGCATGGATTCACTAGTGGCATTTCTGATCTGCAGAAACCAAACCTTTAGAGAGGTTGCTGTATGCTTAGGGTACTCAGAGGCGATAGAAGTGTAACACTGAGTAGCATTAAGAACTAATGCAAAGGAAGGCTGCATGGAAGAGAGTCAAGATACACTACTTACATAAAAAAAGATACAGACAATATGAAAGAGGTTAGGGGTGTACACAACTAAAAAAAAATGGTCCTTTTTCTTGCATTTTTTTGTGTTTGTTTCAAAAATTCAATTTTTTAGGCACACACTTTATGCAAGCAAGAAATTTTGTACGCATGCAATTGATTGCACATACACTAATGGGAGACCATACAGGATTACATTTGCATAATCAAAGTGTGGTAGAATGAGGGCCTGAAAAATGGTTCGGAAATCATTAGAGGGTAGCATGGGTCTAAGGTGCCTTAGTGTTCTGATTTTATTGTATATGAAAACCCAATGGATAGTTACAACATAAATGCTGGCTTTACTCTGAAAAGTCTTCAGCTCTTCCCCAGTAGCTAGTTGAGTGCCTTCCGACCTGGGGGTCTCATCTTCCAGCACCATAGCACAATTTGTTCTGTTGTAACTATCCATTGGGTTTTCATGGCAAGATACAGAAGTAGATTGCCGGGCCTTTCTTCTGCGCAGTTTAAGTTTGGTGTTGTTGCCGTTGTCACAAAAATGTGATCCTCCGCCGTCAACACTATCCCATTCTGCTGCTGCCCAGATGGGTGGTTTGTCTTGGTCTGGCACCTCAGCTGAGACCTGTCCATCTTGGGAGACCCTGCCAGTAGTTAAATTACAGTAGTTAAATATCAGGTCTGCAATCTCATATTTCAATTCTTTCAACACCCTTGGATGTATACCATCCGGCCCAGGTGATTTGCTACTCTTCAGTTTATCTAATAGTTGTAATACATCCTCCCAATGTATCGATATTTCCTTCTATTCTTCCGCACCTTTAAATACCACTTCAGTCATGGGTAACATCCCTACCTCTTCCTCAGTAAAGACCGAAGCAAAGAATTCATTCAGTCTCTCTGCTATCGCCTTGTTGCCTCTTAGTGTCCCTTTAACCCCTCTATCAGCTAATGGAAAAACTGACTCTCTCACGGGTTTTTTGCTACAAATGTACTTGAATTTGCTAGTGAAACTTTTACACAAAAATTTTCAGGCCAATTCCTAACTAAGGAATTCTTATTATCTTTTTCAAAACCTTCAAACTTTTCTCCCTCTAACAGGTAAGTTTTCCTTTTTGGAATTCCTAATGTTCCTGGTAGGAGTTTATTTTCCCAGTGTCTGTTTTATTTGAGCTCAGGTATATTTTTCCCTGTCTCTGTGTGGGGTGCACCAATACCTCTTCCAGTTCTCTTTCTTGCGAAGGGGCCCAGGACTCTGGATCTTTCGGCTACTGGGATGAAGATCTTCCCAGGTTCTTCTGATGTCCTCTTCAGCACTGGATCCTACTCCCGAACTTTAACAAATCAATGGGAAAACCCTGTCTATCCTATAAGTTGGGGCAAAATGTTTTTCTCTTTGAGAAAGAATGCAAAATGCAATGTGTGCCTTCGAGTCAGTCCTGACTCCTGGCGACCCAGAAGCTCCTGGGTTTTCTTGGCAGTGTCACCGGAAGTAGATTGCCAGGCCTTTCTTCTGAGGCAATGTTTTTTTTTTTTCAGCGACTGTAACATTTTCCCTATCTAATTAAATAAAAGGATAATTGATACACCGTCTTCCTTTGTTTCTTTGAATGCATACACTCCACACCCCCACACTCGGGACTGCAACCCATCACATCCACATGCAGCAAAGACCAAATACCCTTCCCTTAACTGAGCCAGCTAGGGACTACTTTATGTGTTCAATTCAGGAATGAGACTATCTTCTTAGGCCCATTAAGAGTAAGTCTCAATTAACTAAGCACAGAACCCAGAAGAAAGTTTAAGCTCTGTGTTCTGCTTCAGTTGCATACAAACAGTTCAGTCACAGCTTAGGTTTGAATTTCCCCTTCTTTTCTCAGGGTACTTGTCAGTCACTTCAGCCAGAAATTACCCACTTCTGGAAATTCAGAGGTTTTTTTTTCTCTAGTCCAAGAGGATATTTCTTATAAAATCAATCCTCTCATCCATTCTCAAGAGCTTAAAGTCAGATTCATCTCTGAGTATAAATGGCTTCTTCAGATGTTAGACAGGATTCCAAGGAGAATTTAATTTCCAGAGTATGGACAGGAGAAGCAACATACTTACATTAATTTTATTTTAAAGTCCCAGCATGTACCTTGCCACTTGTACTTTTCAGCTGCTGGAAAGCAAATACAAAGTCCACTTGTGCTTCTTTACCCATAGCCCTTGCCTACCCTGAATTTTCAAGAAGAATCACCACTTTGTCACTTTCTGCATTCTTCTGTCATGTTTGTGTGTGTCATCTGGCCCAAACTGATCATAGTGTCAGTTTCTGTGATGTTGTTTTGTCATGGTCATCTGTTGCATGAAATGGAAAGGCTCATATTATTTCTGTATTCTCTGGGTAGTGTCTTCATTCAAGAGCACATATTCAGTTCATTTGGGTGCCTAAAGATTTAAAGAGCTCAAATCACTTATATGCCTACAAATATAAGGGTTGGGTCCATCACATCTGCACCTTTCCACCAAAAACAAGGTGTTCCACAAGGCTCCTCTCTATCTGCGCTGCTATTCAATATCTACATGCAGCCGATATGTGACATCATCCGCTCCTACAATATCTCTACTCTAATTTATGCAGATGACGTCCTGCTGTTTACGCCATTCAAAGTCAAACACCCAGACTTCACCAACCTTGTCAGCTGCTTCAACGCAATCACTGACTGGCTACTAACTCAAAATCTTCACATAAACTTCAAGAAAACCGAAGTTCTGTTCATCTCAAGGAACAAAACATTCTCCCCTCCATCTTCCCTAAATGTAAGAGATGAGGAGCTTCCAAGTAAACTCATCATACGCTACCTAGGGATTACACTGGACCAGCACTTTGACTTTAAGGAGCACATACGAAACACAACCAGGACCATATACAATAAAATCAGAACACTAAGGCACCTTAGACCCATGCTGCCCCCTAATGATTTCCAAACCATTTTTCAGGCCCTCATTCTACCACACTTTGATTATGCAAATGTAATCCTGTATGGTCTCCCATTAGTGTATGTGCAATCAATTGTATGCGTACAAAATTTCTTGCTTGCATAAAGTGTGTGCCTAAAAAATTGAATTTTTGAAACAAACACAAAAAAATGCAAGAAAAAGGACCATTTTTTTTAGTTGTGTACACCCCTAACCTCTTTCATATTGTCTGTATCTTTTTTTATGTAAGTAGTGTATCTTGACTCTCTTCCATGCAGCCTTCCTTTGCATTAGTTCTTAATGCTACTCAGTGTTACACTTCTATCGCCTCTGAGTACCCTAAGCATACAGCAACCTCTCTAAAGGTTTGGTTTCTGCAGATCAGAAATGCCACTAGTGAATCCATGCTTCTTTTGTTTTGTTTTTCTTCCCCCGAAACAGAAAAGATGTCTCCTTCTTAAGATGCCCTTTGTCCAAGTTTAAAGTCTTATTCTGAGAAAAGACACAGAATGTATCCTTCTTGAACTGTGTGTGGAAATGTTTGTGCCTGTTCAATAGACAGGGGCTATCAACGCAATTTTTCAGTAGGGGCATACCGTAGTTATCGTATCACTTTCTCTTTAAAAGCAGCCTCAAACTGCTACAGGTTATTGTGCTGTGGCAAAGTGCAATCAATGAATAAGTCCAGGAGTCAATTGACAGGGTCCAAGCCAGTTTATTGCGCACAGGCCCAGTCAGTCAAAGCTTCAAAAGGAACTGAGCAAAAGGTTATACAGCGACATAACCATTTATACCTCTTTTTCAGTTTGATACATGAGAATTTTCTATTGGTTCCAAATTGATACATGCAAACCTTTCATTGGTTATACATTCCCTGCACCTGTCCAATTAGAAATCCCTCCGGAGCCTAGCAACCGGCCCCCTCCTTTAGGATTGCTTGAACAATGGTACAGTTCTGGATTTCGCTACTTTTCTACTGCAAGGTTAACTTTGGCTTCTGGAATGCATATACTGAAACATTTCTGTTCTTTCACACACAAGAGAATAATAGAAGACTTATGAATTCATGAAAACTTCTTATTAAGCATTTTAAAACAGTTTTCTCATTTTCCACAGATTTTTGGTTCTTTTTTAGCTATAATGGGAGTTAGAATCCAGGCCTAACTTACAGGCCTTTCATAGTAGCAGGCCATGATAGGCCATAGCCTACCACAATTGTTTTAATCCCGGAGCTCTCTTTGAATTCCATTCCAATGGAGTAAGATAAAAAATAAGATAACCATGTGGCCTCAGCTAGCTCCATTGACTTTCACCTGGGGGCAAAACAGAATTAAAATATATCCCCCCCCCCCATAGGATATAATTAGAGTTAATGGCTACAAATGGGAGATCAGTCAGTTTTATACTGGCCTTAATGGAAATAAAGAAATTAAGGATGGAAAAGAGACTGAAAGGAGACTACTAATGGAAAGTATTAAAGCATTCCACTTCCTGCTTGCTTCACATCCACATAGTTGAGTCCTTGTGGACATCTGTTGGATAGTTTGAGAACAGCTTGAACCAACAGCCACATACTCACATTTATGCAGGGCTGGCCAAACTTTAGTCAAGGCTAGGCCTTCATCTAGGGCAGCAGCTTCTGTGGTCAGCAAAAAGCAGCTATATAATTAAAGCAAAACAGCATGTCCTGACAGCTAGACAGCTCAAAGAAACATCAGTACACTATATACATACAAAGCAAAGTTTAATATTGAAAATTATGACATCCAGTTATACATTTTTACAGGATTGTTGCTGGAGGGGGTGGTGCTTGAGTTATCATGATCGTTGAGGGTAATTATCAAAAAGGGTGGAGGCCTAAGGCTGAAGGTTCACCTAGGGTGCTCCCTATCCTTGTGCTGGCCCCACATTCGATAATAAGTATTCAGGAAAACCTGACATTTGACAGCTAGTAACCTCCTGGAGGCCAAAAGAACAAACAAACAAAAGTACTCCGGGAAAACTTGACATAAGAATAATTACTTTTGTATTAATCCAGAAAGGAACAGAAGGTCCCTTTCTAAATAACAGGCAACATGTCTGTCTAAAATTAACAGTTATTTATTAGATTCTACACTTTGATTAATTCAAACCAAATTAAAGACGAAGTTTGTAGTTTATAAAAGATTAATATGTTGTTTTTTTCTCCTTTACTATCCTAAGGGTAGTTTTTCTTCTGATAACAGCTGTGCTGCTCTTCACAGTGAAACCCTAACTTATTTTGGTCAAGATGTTGTAAATATCAAATTTATTTTTAATGGCTTTAAAGGGGCATTTTCATTAAAACATTGATATCCCTCATAGTAAAACAATATATAGCGGAAATTGCATTCACTTGTACATCGGTGGCAACTGACATGATCTAAAGCGATATTTTTTTTTAGAGATGGAAGGCAGCTAGGACATCCATAATCTATTAAATTTAATCTCTGTACAAACACATTTCTCAAAATGAAGAGGACAGCAGAGATCTGCCAACCTGGACAGGCTGAGGTAGCAATCCAAGGGGCACTTTTACGAAGGGCTGCTAACCAGCTAACATGTTTTAGGGCATATGATAACTTGTGACCTTGGGCAAGTCACTTAACCCTCCTTTGCCTCAGAAAAATCCAAATTATCAATGCCCCAATTTAATGTATATTACCAAATTTAAGTTACAATGCAAACCACTTTGACTGAAATGATAAAGCGGTATAAAAAAACCTCCCTGTTAAATAACTAAATGAAACTTGCTACAATTAACTTTAACATGCAGGCACACCAGCTATCAACTACTAAAATGCTTGTTAACTGGCATATGTACACTAATGTGGGCAGTTTAGGGGTGGAGTGTGGGCATGGAGATCGCATTAGTGCGCGAGAGCATGGTTAATACATCAATTAGCATGTGTATCATTATGGTGTGACTGCGTTAATTGTACCACACGCTAATGTACTTGGTCATTGGGACATGCTGATCATGGCCCAGCCAGTTAACATGAAAGATTTGCACTTAATATGTATTTGTAACATATGTCAAGTGCATAGTCTTACCACAATTTAGTAAAAGGGCCCCTAAGTCCATTATTTTGATAAGGTCCCTCATAAGAGACTTTTGGCAAAACTAAAAAGTCGTGGGATAGGAGGCAGTGTACTACTGTGGATCAGGAACTGGTTAAAAGATAGAAAGCAGAGGGTAGGGCTAAATGGCCAATTTTCCCAATGGGACCTAGGAGCAGATAGCTCAGGTTAACCGTTAGCCCACTTTAATAGATATACCCCTAAGAGGCTTCTTAAAAAATTACCCCAATAAGTAGAGGACAATGAACTCCATCGAATCAAATAAAAATCAGCCTTCTTTTGTCATTAATTTGGGAGTTAAGGGCTCAAAGCAAGCATCTCAACATGGTCTCCATTTCAAACAGCACCTGCTCAATCAATCTAGTCTACAGAGCACCAACAACATCAACAGAAGACCTATCAACAATAATAGACCTTGCTTGCAACACAGATAAACCACGATCACTGAGCTGGCTATTAGGCGATCTAAACCTCCCCACCCTACAAGATGCCCAAACCTCAGCCTTTCTTGAAGCTCTTGTCAACCTAGGATACAGTCAGATAGTCAAAGCACCCACACATGCGAAGAGAAACACACTGGACCTGATCTTCGCCCCACAGACAATTACAGAAGCAAACCATGATTTTGCAATAGCTATAACGCCGGTACCATGGTCTGACCACTTCCTGATCAGATTCCAACTACCCACCCACCTTAACAATCAGAATACCAATACCATCCCTCCCAAACCACCAGCGAGAAGATTTTGTTCCTTTGACAAAGAGGAAATACTAAAGAAAGACTGACGTATTATTCATCACGAAGAACCAGGACTTCGCACCCCCACTCACACTAAAGGTAAAGGACACAGAACTAACAGTTAAACCCACTATCCGATACCTAGGCATCACCCTTGACCAAAGGATGGACATGAAAACACATATAAAAAACACAGCAAAATCAATATACCACAAAATACGTCCACTACTTGAATACACGGATTTCAGAACAATATACCAAGCCCTGGTGATGCCACACATCAATTTCGCAAACGCAATCCTGTATGGGCTTCCACAAGCAACTCTAAACCCCCTCCAACTGGCAATGAACACGGCCACTAGGTTACTAGAAGGAATGTCAAGGTCTGACCACGTCACTCCAATCCTGAAAAGGCTCCATTGGTTACCAATTCAAGCCAGAATCCAATATAAGATCATAATTATGACCTTCAAAGCCCTGAACAATCAGACCCCCACAGCCATCTCTGAGCTGATATACACCTCACCCCAACAGAAGCAGAAGATCCGCAGCAGTAAATACTCTGACAGTCCCGAAAGAAATAACGAGATGCACAAAGACAACAACTAACAGAGCCTTCAGCATCTATGCTCCCAGAGCCTGGAATGCCCTCCCCCCAGACATAAGAGTTATCACCAACATAACCCAATTCAGGAAGGCCCTAAAGCACTACCTATTCACAAGATACTTTTCACTGTAGACCCGATAGGGAAATACACTCACCATGTAAATAACTGTAGATACTTGACAATGTAATAACTGTTGATGCTTTACCCTTGTTTATCCAAGTTTCAATCCCTGTTCAAATGTGAATACATTGCAGTTATCCTGCAATGTATATGTTATGTTTTGATGTACACCACACTGATGTTAATAGTGCGGTATAAAAGAAATGCTAAATAAATAAATAAAATAAATAAATCTCCTTCTCTGGTTAAGATGATACCTGAAAGAAAGGGGCGATGAGGTCTCTAATGTGGCTCTACTTGAAAAATTGTAGTTGCTGAAAGCCTTAGGGGGGTAGTTACTAAGCTGAATTAAAATTTAGGGGCTCGCTATTTAGCAGTGGTGGCTAGCTGATCTAACATGACTAGCTGTCTCGACTGAACTCTAACCCGGATCTTCAATGTGAGGTCATTTCTGGTCCTGCTATTGAATATCTGGGTTGGTTGGATTGCTGGGAAGCTAACAAGGCAGCATCGATATTCAGCCACTACTTGGTTAGGCCAGCTCTTACGATGCTTGAGTTTTGCCACATGTCGGTATCTGGGCAGCAGTTCAATATTGTCGCTATACTGTTATCAATGGATCATGCCCCAGATACCCCCAGAAAACCACAATGCTAACCGGTTAGCATCAGGACGTGCAGCGTCGGCATCCATGGATATTCAGTAGCACTAACCATTATAGTGCTGCCAAAAATCCCAATGAGCAGCATTTACATGGTTTGCAGGACTTTATATAACCCCCCTCCTTAGGATTTTATCATAGTTTAGTATACTGCGGGAGTAACTAACCTGCTGTAACTCAGTGCCACAGTTTGGTGACTCTAGTGATAAAGGAATAACACAACTTGTGCTCAGCAAGGGCATTATTTTTCCTGTCTGGGAGCATTGGGCCTCTAACCTGTGACCCAATGCTCCCAGTCACTTTCTTAAAGGAGCTGTGTGTCTAAATTGTAATCAGTGGTCTAGGGATCCCTACCTCTGGCACCACAAAGAATGGAAGGCACCAACCCAATAGCTCCTCTCCCCACACATAGCTCCTACCACCATCTCCCCCAAAGATGCCAATCTCAGTCCTCCCCCTTCAAGACACCTCTCAACCCCATCCAAACCTTGCAGTCCCTAAAGCCCCTACAGGCCTACCTCAATGCAATCCTGTTGATCTAGTGGGCCTGACCCCTAGCAGTTGTACTGTGAGAGTACCTCTAGGGGATCATGGTCACCATTTTGATCCTGGCACCATCCTGGATGGGAGAGAGAAGGAGTTGGTCCAGTCTGGGCCCTACTAGACCACCGGGGTTGCACTGAGGTAGTCCCAGGAGGGCTTTGGTTGTGGTTAAGAGGAGTCTTAAAGGGAAGGGGTGGACCTTTGATGAGAGCCAGTGGTAGGGAGGAGAATTATTGAGGGGTGTCGTCCCTTCTTGGTGGTGTCAGTGGGTGGGGGCCCTCAGATCCCTTATTACAATTTAAACAGTTGGCCTTTTTAAGATTGCAACCTGGAGTATTGGGTCACGTCTTAGCAGCTCAATGCTCCAGGTGGAAAAATAATATCACCTTTGAGCTGGCATTATTTTTCCCTGAATAATGTGTCTTGCAGTGTATTACTGAAAGCTGGATAATTCATTCAAATACTAATGAGGTGTTTTGCAGGCATTTGCATGCTTTGCATCTCATTGTGCATTACAATAATATACTGCATTTTATTGCTCTTTAATGTGTATTAAGAGCTAAGTAACGTGTATTATTGCCACAACACACTTACTAACCCCTTAACCTCTAGTAATAACATGATTACTACTATCAAAGGAGGTTTTTTTATTTAATTCATGTTTTTCAGAAGTAGCTCAAGGTGAGTTACAAAGAAAAAATGGGTGCTATTAAAGAGCATAGCCACTCTTTTCAGCACAGTATATCGGATTTGGAGCAATGCACCTCTCATATGGAGGATCCAATGACAAAACCAAACCTTCAGACTAAAGCAATCAAAGGCCTGGAAAGGAATTTGGAGGACTTCAGCAATAGAAACCACAAAAACAATCTGCCTGTCCTTGGGATTTCTGAGGGCATCAAGATTTCTCAATTCTTTTGTTTGTGTCTGTGTGCAAGTTATGGTATTTTTCTTTTGTTTGTGCGTGAAAAAGTAAAAGTGTATGCCATTTAGTCAATGCAGACTCCTGGCAACCCAGCCCTTGAGTTTTCGTAGCCAGGGGAGACCAGAAGTAGATTGTCAGGTCTTTCTTCCAGGTAATAAGTCTACAGCACATGGTATTCCGAGGTAGTTTCCCATCCACTGCTTTGCTTCTGAGATCAGTCAAGATAAGGCTCATTCAGGGTGGCAAAGCCATAGCATGCTTATTTGCTCAGGTGCTGAATCTAGAGCTGCTATGGATGAAGAGTGAATGATAGATGGTGGGTATCATGCAGTTTGGAATGGTCGTGGTCTAGTATGCATGGTAGTTTTTGTGGTAACTGTCCCTTGCTTTTGTTTTAGATCTCCTTTTGCTTCGGAGCCTTATTCCATAAAATGTTTAATGTGTAGAATGCACGTGTATGGTGAATACTATATTGAGAGGGAGGCCATGGGGAACAGAGTACAGCCTCTCTCCAGCTGAGAATGGTATAAATTGCTTGATGATGCATGGTGGGAGTGTTATGGCATAGTAATGGAATTTATGTATGTGTAACAGGTGGTACTTTTTACCACACTCTTTTCCCCAACACTGTACATGCTAATTTTATTCATTTGAGGAGTCAATGGCTGTGGGTGGATCGTGATTGGGAAGAATGTAACTTATGTGCTCCAGTTCTAGCTAATGCATGCTCCGCTGGCATTGGGATATGTCAAATTAAGTATCTGAATTATTTTGGTAGAATTTCTGCTATATAATATACGACTATTTATCTCTCTCTTTTGATGAGTCTCTTTATGGCCACTTTACCAGCCATGAGTATAGAGGGTAATTCTACAACAGCATGTCTGAGGTGCACACATACATATGCACTCCTGGCATGCCAGTTCTATAACGCAACTATAATTATCAAAGGGATAACTGAACCTACTAAAGTTAGTTTTTTGTCAGAACTATTGCCTTGAACATACCATCTTCTCATGGCTATCCGTTCCTTTTTATTCTTTATTTAGGGACGCAACCCTCAACATTCCCCAAGGGATATACCAACCCCCTATTTTAAAAAAAAAGGTGAAAAACCAAGTATAACAAAGCACTGTGCACTTAGCTGTCTGAAGATAATATTCCAATCGGTGTTATAAACATTCTTCATGAAATCACTTGGCCGTACTCTGCCGTTCTCCCAACAGCTCATAATCCAGCCAAATAGTGTCACCAAGTGCTAGTAGTCCTTCCAAGAAAGTGCAGCATTTAGTAACCCAACGTTGTGTTTCAGGCCGTAAATCCTCCTGGTCCTTCTTCAAACTTCATTTTTTTTGTTTTTTTATTTGCAACGAAGTTTACGGCCTGAAACACAGCGCTGGGTTACTAAATATTGCACTTTCTTGGAAGGACTACTAGCACTTGGTGACACTAATTTACATAAGCACATAAGATATGCCATACTGGGTCAGACCAAGGTCCATCAAGCCCAGTATCCTGTTTCCAACAGTGGCCAATCTAGGTCATACGTACCTAGCAGTTTCCCCAAAAGACACAGGTTCCATAATGCTTGTACTGGGTCAAGCATTGATATCCTGGGTCCCTTCTTAATAATGGTTTATGGACCTTTCCTCCAGGAACTTGTCCAAACCTTTTTTAAACCCAGCTACACTAACAGCCTTTACTACATCCTCCGGTAACAAATTCCAGAGTTTGATTACACATTTAGTGAAAAGATATTTTCTTTTATTAGTCTTAAAATATTTTCTTTTATTTGTCTTAATTTGCTGGATTATGAGCTGTTGGGAGAACGGCGGAGTACGGCCAAGGTGATTTCATGAAGAATGTTTGTAACGCCGACTCTCGGATTGGAGTATTATCTTCAGACAGCTAAGTGCACGGTGCTTTGTTATACATGGTTCTTCACCATTTTTTTAATTAAGGGGTTGGTGTATCCCTTGGGGAATGTTGAGGGTTGTGCCCCTAAATAAAGAATAAAAAGGAATGGATAACCACAAGAAGATGGTATCTTCAAGGCAATAGTTCTGACAAAAAACTAACTTTAGTAGGTTCAGTTATCCCTTTGGTAATTATAGTAGTGTATTGTGGGGATAAGCACGTGTTTAATTCAGTGAATAGTTCTATAAAGCAAAGCACACACATGCTTTATTTTTCAGAATTGGGCATGAGGTCCCCAGTTTGCACGCTAGGTGTGAGAACTTATACTTGCCTATGGCAGATGTAAACGTCTACACCTAGTTTTTGGAAGGCACACACATAGGTTTAGTATTCTATAACCTGCATACCCATCCCCGCACTCTGCCTCCACTTTGACCCAGTGCCACTACTGTGCATGCCCACCCCACAAATATGCACAATAGCACATACATACAGAATACTGACCAGCCACTGGATGCATATATGTGCCCATCTGCGTGTATAAGTCTTTTGAATACCATGACTTACATATGCAGATGGTGCATACCTTGGGAGCGTTCTTTATGGAATTATCCTCATGTTGGCTACTTAATTGTAGTGTCATTGTTTGTTGATGTGAAAATTCCCAGTTATTTGGTCCTATACATTGACATTGGTTAGTGAATTCAAAGAAGCATGGGACAAAGACAGAGGCTCTCTAAAGGAAAAAAAGGGACTGTTGTAGTGGTTGATATGGAAGGACAGACTAGATAGGCCATGTTGTCTTTTTCTGTCATCATATTTCTATTATAAGATCTGGCTATCCAAGTCTCTATCGGTCTCACAATCTCTTTAAAACCGAAATGTGGTGTGACCCTTGGCATTTTTTACATCTGACTCAGAAGAATTTCACGTTTTTCCATAACTCACCAGTCCTCATTAAGGATTAATCATTTTCTCATATCTGGAGGGAGGAGTGGCCTAGTGGTTGGGGCAAGTTACCTTGCTCCAGAGGGCCAGGGGGTCAAATCCTGTTATAGGACAGCAACCTTGGGCCAGAAGGACTGGGGGGTTGGTGCTCCTTGTGGCCTTGGGCAAGCCACTTAACCCTCAGTTGCCTCAGGTACAAAAACATAGATTGTGAGCCCTTTGGGGACAAGGGAAAAAAGTATATATACAGTACCTGAATGTACACCAGGGCACAGGCTCTCTCTTGATCTCTATTTGGAGCTTTGAATGTCCTGCTGCTAGAAGAACAAGAGTTTCAGGAGAGGATTACTCAAGCTACGGTAGAATATTTTCAATTTAATTTGAATGGAGACATGCTTACTAAGGGATGCACTGAGTTATGAAACTAGCATGGAAACCTGCACTAACTTTAGAGGTCATGTGCATCCTTCCTCCTGTAATTAGCATACTATTAATGTGTAACGCCATACTAACTGACATGTGGGTGCACTTAATGCTACCCATTGAGGTGATGTCAACTGTACCCACGCTAACAGCAACATTCATGGTTAGTGACCGGCCTAAACGCCTGTGCTAATCGCAATAAGCCATCAATGCCTACTTTTCTGCCCTAATCCACCAGTCACTGCTCAATTGCACACTATCCAGTTAGCTTGGGAATTTTAGTGTGGAGCCCCATGCTAACAGTTAGCCTGACACACTTACCGAGTGACAAATCTTGTACTAACGTTACTGCATGTTAATAAACTTGTCCATGGAGAGGTATCTACAGTTATGATGTGGGATTCCTATAAGGCAATAATCTGAGATTGGATAATTATTTATTCTATTAGAAGGAACAAATTGTGTAAACAGCAGTGTACGGATCTTGATAGGGAGATTGCAATGCTAGAGAGGCAATACATTCAAACTAAAGCAGGGGTGTGCAAGCCAAAAAAAAATCATGTTGTTTAGTTTCCTACAGTATGTCATTTTCAGGTCTGTTTGAGGTTTTTTTAGTGAATTCTTATTTTATGTCATTTGTTTTAAGAACAAATTTGTTAATTAAAGGAGTGGCTGTGGCTGCTGCCCAAAAATCCTAGCTTAAAGGTTACCCCCCCCCCCCCCCCGAATTGCCCCTTTCCCCTCCTAGGCTCCAAGCCTGATCTTCCTGCCCCACCGCTGCCGCCTGAAGCCCACCAAATTCTTTGCTCCTGGTGTGTCTGTGCTGGCCCTCTCCTCCGTTCCTGCCTGACCCTGACCCTTTTCCTTTCCGCCAGCCCCATTCTCCTCCCCCCCCCCCCCAAGAAAATGGATGGCGGGTGCATTTGCTTGGAGGGATGGGAACTGGGGCACTAATATTTTCAAGCCTTTGTATTTCTTATTATATTCTTATTGTCTTCCTTTAATTCTCTTCTTTTATTTACATTTATTTTCATTTCTCTAGCCTTTTCTTATTAATTCATTTTATCTTTTTCCTCTCCTCTCTAATTTCTAAGATTTTTGTCTTATGTTACTCATTATATTTTTTCTGTATTTCCTCTAGTATTTTCCATCCTGTTGCCATTTTTCATTTTGCTTATGTTATAGATTCATTTTCTTTTGTTTTACCTTTTTCTTGTTTTTCTTTATCCTACTTATACTTTTCCATTTTTCTCTCACACACCCATTGCTCCTTGCCTTCCCCCTCATTCACGACCCCTCTGCACCTCTCCATAATTCCCTTATCTTTCACCTTTTTCTTGTATCTCCTCCATCTCATATCCTTGGCTTGCTTTTCTCCTCCACACCACCCTTTCCCTCCTTCATTTTCTTTCTACTTCTACCCTCTTCCCATTCACCTTTACATGCTTCCCTCACCTATATTTTCCTTTCATCTCTCTCCTTTCCCCCTTCCTCCTCCTCGACACTCCTCTTGCTTTTACTCATCTCTCTTCCCTCCTTTAGCTCCCTTTCCAAATTCTCTCCTCTTATCTCTCTCTTTCTCCCATCTCTCATCTTCCTCCTCCCTTTTATCCGCACACTCCTTCTCTTTCCTTCCTTCCTCCTACCACATTCTTTCTTTCCTACTCCATCCATCCTGGCACACTCTCCCCCCCCCCCCCCAATCTTGGCGCGCACGCTTTTTCCTCCCTCCGCACCTCTCACCAGATCCTGTCCCTCCACCTTTCCCCCTTGGCACACCCTCTCTCTCTTTTTCTCACTCTTACAGCACTCTTGCAAAAACAAAACAAAAAAAAATCACTTAGCTGTACAGACAGCTCAGAAATATTTTACTCTGAAAAAATATGCAGGAGAAAGATTTTGTACAGAATGTAGGCATCAACAACATACTCTCTCCCTCCTTCCTTTCCTCAGGTTCAGCTTATATATTTATTTATGAACATTCTTATATAAATTAATTAAAACATTGTAGCACATCACAGTTTACATAATACTGTAGCAGAATCAGCATAATACCAACATTATATTAAATAAAACATAAAAATATTAATCCCCAACCTCTCAATCTCTCTAACATCAGAAATCCAAAGCATAAGTAATCTGAAACAAAAACATTTTTAGTTTCTGCTTGAATACCAATAAATTAATCTCCTGACGTAATTCTACTAGTAACTAATTCTACCGTTCAACAGCTTTTACAACGAAAGTCTTAGAATAATAGGTCACCCACCTCACCTCCTCCCACGGATCAGTTCCACCCAATCCACTGCCTGTGTGGTTACATATTTCCTTACTTTGTCACGCAGATATTCAAGGCCCATTCCAGACCACAACTTAAAAACCAATAACAAAATCTTAAACATAATACATGTTCTATTTGAAGCCAGTGGAGATGTGCAGCAATGGGAAAACATGATTGAACTTTCAAAGGCCTCTAGTGACCTTGGTTGTCATATTCTGAGCATACTGCAAATGCCAGAATAATTTCTGGGGAAGACCAAGAAGCATACTGTTATAATAATCTAAGCGAGCCAAAATCCAAGCCTGAGCCAACAATCACAAATTTCCTGCTTGTAAATAAGGAAATGTCTGCGCTATCCAGACATGTCAAAAACAAGCATGTACCAATGTATCCATATGTGATGCCAACGTTAACCCATCATCTATCCACACTGCTAAATCCCATATCACACCCTTTATCACTATCTGCTCAGAACCCAAATCTAATTGGGTCACAGCATCGCAAACCTTATTCCCTACCCACAAGATTTCTGTATTATTAACATTCAACTGCAGTTTATGGCATACAGACCAATGTTGAATTGCATTCATCACCCCTGAATCCTCTCTAACTCAATTGCTGGTCTTCCTTCCTGCACCGGAATTAAAATTTGCACATCATTTGCGAGTAGCTGACCTTTCACTCAAAAAGTCCATAAAAGAGGGTCCAAATGGGCTATGAAAATATTAAACAGATAGGGGATTATTTGTGTCCCCTTCTGCCAGTGTCTAGCTTCCCCGTCGGTTGTATGGGGAAGCTAGATGGGGGCAGGAGAGGGGAGGATCGGAGGTGGCGTTAGGGTGGGCAGTGGATGGTCGCTGGCCCCGGACCTACAGGGCCAATTCTAATGTTGGCCCTGTAAGTCTGGGGCTGGCGATTTGAACGAGGAAGTTATTCCACCTCTGAGGTGGACTAACTTCCCTGGATGTCAGGGATCAGCAGGCCCGGGGCTGGGAAAGGTGGCAAGGGGCAGACAGCATTCCCTGCAGCCTGAACCTGGCCCTGGGAGGCCAAATTGGGGGTCGGGCTGTGGGGAATAAACAGTTTTTTCTGGCAGCTAGCATCGCGGATTTTAAATGGAACCATAGTGCCTTGGTAACCGGAGGCCATGGCGCTGCAGCTCCATTTAAAAGCCCTGACTGAGTTAGTGGGGCAGTGCCTGTACGTGCAGGCCGGGCTGAATCACAGTCTTGGCCTGCGGGTACAGGCCTGATTGCGATGATACCACAGGGCTAGACGTGCCCCACAGGAGCAGAATTGCAATCCCTGTAGGGATTAGCACACAAAGAATAAGTTAGGCTCTCAGTTATGTCCAGGGGAAATTAGCCAATAATACCCAACTCGAAGTTCTATGAGTTTTGCTGGTAATGAGCCACAGAAGGAGTCTGGTCTGTAGATATATATATTATGTTTATTATGGACAGCAAGGTAGAAAAATATACAGACATATAGCTAAAGAATTAGAAACATGAGGTAGCAGATTGTTGCAACACAGAATTACAGTTAGACAAAGTGCTAAATCACTGATTAGTAACCAGAAGTCACTGATTCGCTCTGCACTGAGAAGTTATGGAATACATTTCTAGCTAACCATTGCCCAACCGGAAGAGGAGAGATAAGACGGTACCTTAGCTCCTACTGGCACTCTGGTGGCTGAGGTCCGAAGACTCTGGAGCAGCACAAGTCCAAGGAAGCAGCTAGGCTAGATAATGCAGGCTACAGCCCTTTCGGAGGCGAGCCACGGGAGAACACAGAACCAAAGGTATCTGTGAAAGTCTTATCTCAGTCCGTAGGAGAACGGCCTTACACACATGTAGTGTGTGCCTGTCTTGCAGATCAGGTAGCAGACACAAGGTAAACAGGGCACAAACAGCGAAAAGGCACACAAGTTCTTCTGTGCAGACTGTATTATTCTTTGTGATGAGTCTCCATCATAGGTCTGGTGATTGGTTGGCACAAGACAGTCTGAGGTGTTCTCAGCGAATCAGAAGGTAATGAACAGATGTTCATCTGGCAGACCTAGGAGCCATAATGAGGGGAAATAACAGTATGCAGTTCCAGACATCCCAAGGCCAGTAGCATTGTTAGTGCATGATGAAGATCAGAGAAGCAGATGTTCTTGCATGTAGACAACTAATTGGACAGAAACAATAGTCTTCTGTATGCTCAGGTATGATCACTTGGGAAACATTTGTGTGAAGTTCAGGTCTGAGACTGTAAGCACAGCAAAAGTCCTTTGTAGCAGGAAACCATCTTGTTTGGTCAGCTTTGGTTCAGGCTTCAGCTGCTAAGCAGACTGGAGATCTGCAGGCACAGAATTGCAGGGGTACCAGCCCTACACCCCCTCTGTATGTCCAGTCAAACCGAACGTATAGAGGGGTGTACTTCCAGGATAGAATGAGCTTGATATTGCTCCTTGAGGAACCGCACTCTGCAGTTTAAGAAGGCAACAATTCATTATTTATTCATTATTAATATCTGTTCCTCACATCCCCTAAAAAGAAAATGATTTAAACCATGCATAAACTGTCCCTCACAGTCCCACTCTATGAAGCCTATCCAATAATAAAACCATTATCAACTGAGTCGAATGCTGCAAACATATCTAAGAAGATATAATCTACAGTGCATCATTACCACAATTTAAGTTATGATGTAAATGATCCATTACAGAAAGTAACATTGTCTCTACTATAGCAACTTTGGATTCCAGATTGACATTCATCTAATTCCTGATCTCCATCTAAATAATCCAACAACTGCATCATCACTGCTTTCTCAATCAATTTCCCTGAAACTTTAAACTTTTCTTGTATCACGTTCCCCCAGATTCAGAATGGGTCTCTTACTGCATACTTCAGTACTGATGGAAACACGCACTCTTACAAGGAACAATCCACCACCTGTACTAGAAATCTCTGCAACCCCGCACCCGCCACATGCACCAAAGAGGAGGGGCTTGGATCATCAAATAGGCAGTTACCTGACAGCCAAGCAAGAGCTTGGAAACCTCACCTGACAACTAAAATGTATCCAAAATCATCTCTCTAACCTCTTCATTTTCCACAATATCCTCTACAACAGTGGTTCTCAACCTTTTTTGTACCGTGACCCCTTTTACCGTTGGTCAACTTGTGGTGACCCCCAATGATAAAATCAAATGCGTCTCTCTTCCTTTACCGTTAACGCATTGTCGCTGTAATCATTTGTTGAATTATTAATATATTATAGGCCTTTGCAATATGTTTTTATTTATAAAATACTTATTTAAATAATCAAAACAACAAGTAACAATATTTGATTTCAAAATTATGATGATTTTGTAGTCAAATCACTAATATGAAATAAAATTATTTTTTCTACCTTTGTTGTCTGACCAATTTATTCTCTGATCATGCTGGTCCCGATCTGAGGCTTCTGCTTTCCTGTCTTCTCTTAGCTCTCTTTCTGTGGTCTATGGTCCATCTGCCAGTTCTTATCTCTTTTGTTTTCTTCACTTCTTTCCATCAGCCTATTTCCAGTCCCAGTAACCCTCCCCAGTATCAGCCCCTTTCCAGTCCTCACTCCCAGTACCTTCCAATGTCAACTTGCATTCCCATGACTGCCACTGGTGTCCATTCCCTTCCAGTCCCCCTCCTTCCCCACTGATCAGTCCCTTCTAGTACAAATACCATGGCAGCCCCTCTCAGATCCACTCCCTTTCAGTTCCATGCTCCCATCCCCTTGTATCAGCCCACTTGTAGCCTTAGCCCCCAGTTTTCTTCCAGGGTCAGCAGCTCTATCCTCCCCTCCCCACAATCAGCCCATTCCCAGTCAAAGCCCCCTAATCAGCTCACTTCTAGTGCTAATCCCCCTCAACCCCATTACCAGTCCTACCCCCCCCCCTAATCAGCCCAATACCAGTCCTACCCCCCATCAGCTCATTTCCAGTGCTAGTCCCCCCCTCAACCCCATTACCAGTGCTAGGCTCCCCTAATCAGCCCATTTCCAGTCCTAACCTCACTGATCAGCTCATTTCCAATGCTAGACCCCCATCAGTCCATTACCAGTCCTACCCCCCCTTGATAAGTCCATTCCCAGTCCTAGCCTTCCCTAATCAACCCATTACCATTCGTAGCCCCCCCCATCTGCCCATTACCAGTGCTAGCACCCCCATCAGCCCATTATAATCCTAACCCGCACTGTCTCTCGCCTCTGTCCAGCATTTATCCCGTCTGTCCAGTATGTCCCCATGTCTCTCCCCTTTGTCCATGCCAGCCTACTCCCTCCATGTCAGCCCCCCTCCCTCCATCCATCCATATCAGCCCCCTCCCTCCCTCCCTCCATCCATATCAGCCCCCTCCCTCCCTCCCTCCATGTCAGCCCCCATCCTTCCATCCGTCCATGTCAGCCCCCCTCCCTCCATCCATCCCTCCATGTCAGCCCCCATCCTTCCATCCGTCCATGTCAGCCCCCCTCCCTCCCTCCCTCCATCCATCCATCCATATCAGCCCCCATCCCTCCCTCCCTCCCTCCCTGTCAGCCCCCTCCCTCCCTCCCTCCCTCCATCCATCCATATCAGCCCCCATCCCTCCCTCCCAGCCCCCTCCCTCCCTCCCTCCCTCCCTCCCAGCCCCCTCCCTGTCAGTCCCCATCCTTCCATCCGTCCATGTCAGCCCCCCTCCCTCCATCCATCCCTCCATGTCAGCCCCCCTCCCTCCCTCCCTCCCTCCTTCCCTCCATCCATCCATATCAGCCCCCATCCCTCCCTCCCTCCCTCCATCCATCCATCCATATCAGCCCCCATCCCTCCCTCCCTCCCTCCCAGCCCCCTCCCTCCCTCCCTCCCTCCCTCCATCCATATCAGCCCCCATCCCTCCCTCCCTCCCTCCCTGTCAGCCCCCATCCTTCCATCTGTCCATGTCAGCCCCTCCCTCCATCCATCCATCCATCCATATCAGCCCCCTCCCTCCGTCCCTCCCTCCAGGTCAGCCCCATCCTTTCATCTGTCCATGTCAGCCCCCCTCCCTCCCTCCCTCCATGTCAGCCCCATCCTTCCATATGTCCATGTCAGCTTGTCAGCCCCCTCCCTCCCTCCATCCATCCATCCATCCATGTCAGCCCCCTCCCTCCATGTCAGCCCCCATCCTTCCATCTGTCCATGTCAGCCCCCTCCCTCCCTCCATATCAGCCCCCTCCCTCCCTCCATGTCAGCCCCATCCTTCCATCTGTCCATGTCAGCCCCCCTCCCTCCATGTCAGCCCCCCTCTGTCGATGTCAGCCGTGTTGCAGGTTGTCTGCCTCCCTTCTAATGCAGCCGCGGCTCTCTGCCTCTTCGGGAACCGCGGCTGTACTTGTAAAATCATTGCGGAGCCCTTCCTGTCTCGATGGGCTCCATGCAGCATTGTCCCGCCTCCAAAGGAAGTTGTTTACCACTTCCTTTGGAGGCGGGACAATGCTGCACGGAGCCCGTCGAGACAGGAAGGGCTCCGCAACGATTTTACAAGTACAGCCGCGGTTCCCTAAGAGGCAGGGAGCCGCGGCTGCAGAAGAAGGCGGTGAGTTTGCCGGAGTTTGCTGCTGCCGAGAAGCGGACTCGGCAGCGGCAGCAACTTGTGCACATCTTAATTTTTTTTTTAAACTTGGCGGAGGCTAAGCGACCCCCGCTAAATCCTGTGGCGACCCCCGTTGGGGTCGCGACCCACAGGTTGAGAACCGCTGCTCTACAACCAGCATCTTTGATAATGCCCTCTCACAGTCCCTTCTAACTGCTTCTACTTCTCCCTCAAAATAAACTGAGAATTTGCCTGTGTCTAAATCAATCTGCCCTCGACTTGATCATTTCTGAATAAACCCAGAGACCACTAAAAACTGCTCCCAGTCAGCAGTGAGGGCTTAATAAATGTGGCCAAAGAAGGTCATTTGTCTTCTTGCATTGCCAACCTGTATCGATTGATCTTTTCCCATCATTGAGCCTTAGCATCTCTTCCTTGATTCCACCTCCATTGCCTCTCCAAACATCTACATTACCTCCTTTTCTATTGCAAATCTTCTGAAAGCCAAGGAGGTCTATGCCTCCATACATTCTTAACCACCCTCAGTAGTATAATGGATACACTACTCGTCAAACTGATTGACAGGTGAGATAAGGATGACAGGAGCCAATCAGCGCTCACTTCCGGTGTATGCCTCGTCTCAGGCCACGCCCCCTCTCATAGAAGTGAATGGTGGGTTAGCCACGCCCATCCATGCCCCCAGGCGTGGCCACACACCCCCACTTTGGCATGCCCCACCCCACCCCCAAGGATGACATCAGCCAATCAGCGCCCACTTCCGGGTTTGTGCCACACCCATGCCTTCCCACACTCAACCACGCCCCGGCCTACATCATCAGAAATGACATCACCGGAAACAGTGTGTCATCAGAAATGGACACCATCCATTTCCAATGACATCAGCAGAAGCAGAGTGACTGACTCCGGAAATGTGTTTTGCTTCTGGTTAATGCTGACATCTGCAAAAGCAGGAACCCTGGAAAACAAAACAAAAAATGCTTTCTCTCCCCCCTGCCCCAGTTCTTTTTTCTCACAAAGCAGTGCAATGCTTTTACGTGTATTGCAGGCTATTTAGAATTGCTTGTTAAAAATAACCCTTTGGTAGCGGCAGCAGGAACACAATGCATTTGGTATACAGGTTTTTCGCGGAGAAACAGCACTTGGGTATACAGGCTTTTCTTTCCCCATTCAAGGCAGGCTCACATTCAAAAGCTTACTGCTGACTTTCAAAGTCATCAATGGGCTCTCCTCCTCATCCCTAACAGAGCTCATAAAGAGCAACCCCCCTACCAGATCCAGTAGAGCAGCAGCGGTCAACACACTAATAATCCTGAAAGAGATAACCCAGTCCATCCAGGCAACAGTAAACAGAGCTTTCAAATTCTGTGCACCAAAATGCTGGAACACCCTCCCACCTAGCATCCGGGAAATCCCTGACTTAGCCCAGCTTAGGAAAGCGTTAAAACATCACCTCTTCCTCTTGTATTACCCAGAACAATGTACCACCACAGCCCCAGCAACTAGCTGGCCGACACAGTACCATGAATCCTCTATATTAGTTTGTCAAGATGTAAATAGTTACCCAATATGTAAATAGTTACCCAGGTTTGACCCAAGTTCATGTACCGGTTCATTGTAAACACAGCTACAGAAATGTGTAAGTTTTGATGTTCTATGTAAACCGCACTGATGTGGAATAGCGTGGTATATAAGAGAATGTAAATAAATAAATAAATGCAATTAGTACATCTTTGTTAGAGAAACCAGTGCTGTGCATGTGATAGAATTTTGCTTTTAAGACCTCACTGTTAGAGAGAAGTATTCTGGCAGCCCCTGTAGTTCATACTCTAATACAGAGAGAGACCGGAGTTCAAATCCCACCACAGCTATTTTTTTTAGTGGCTTTGAAAAAAAAAAACAGAGAAAACAAGTCCGGTAATGTTTCTAGGAAAGGATATGGTAACACATGTTGAGGCAGCCATGAGGCTCTTATCAGCCTGACCCTTCCCCCACTCCAGGTCTGAGCACAGTATCCCCTAGCCCAGAAACCAACAGACCAGAGCACACCGGTTTGGACAGGTCACCCAGGTACCTTCCCCAGGGGCTGCTGATTGGTTGACAGGAAATACCTGTGTCAAATGGGATTATAGAATGAGTTTGAAATTATACTGTATTTAAGGCATTGAAGGACGTCCCTCGGGGCTCAGACTTTTTTGTTGGAGGGAACCGGCTCTCTGTCTGATCCTGTGTGCACATTAAAGATCCTGTTTGCATTCCAGCCTGTCTGTGAGTTTTACTTCTGTGGGTGAGTGATTGAATAAGAGCTTTTCACAGCGTTTGCTATAACATTTTGGTGCATTGGCCGGGAAAAATTTAAAAGAAAAGCCTCTCTCTCATCACACCCACAGTGGGAAGACTACTGCTTTTTGCAGGATCAGGGCCTCCACCGGTCAGGGACCGACCCCTCCAGGTGATTAACGATCCTTGGCGCCATGGGGCCCCTTTGTGCTCCGAAGGACTCTTTGACTTGTGTGGTCAGTCGGTCCTTGCGGCTGAATCCCCGATTGAAAACCGGCTGGATAGACTGGCATCCAAACTACCTGTCTGATCAGAGTTCTGGTGAGTACTGCTACTTTCTGTACTCTATCTGTGAGTCCTGGTAATTTCTGGGAACCTGTAGCGGCCCGATCAACCGCAACGAGTAGTCCTAATAGGGGCCTTAGTGGCCCTGAAACCATTGCTCGTCCTGTCTGTATCTGTATCTGAATCTGAATAAGAAAAAAGGGGGGGGGGGCGCTTGCTTGCGAGCGCCAGTAAATGACTGCAGTATAAATTTAACTTTGCCACCTCGGGCCCCTTAAAGGTATTTAAAGTGCAGCGCTGCCAAAGCTATTTAAAAAATTGCCTAAAATATTAGTACTTAACCCCCTTAAGTGTGCCTTTCAAGAATAATTGCGCTGATCGCAATTCTCCAATGATCGGGGTGATTTATTTAGAGCCTTTGCCCCGTGTGCTCCTATAATGGGGGCTTTTTTTTGTGTTGCCATGTGCTTTTAGTGCTGGGGGCTTCTTTTGTGTTGCCATGTGCTTCTAGTGCTGGGGGCTTTTTTGTGCTAGTGATCCTGGAGCTCCATCTAGTGGACATTAGAAAAACAGCTAGCTACTATTATCCTCATGGAAAAAGTTAAATCCTATGCTAGTGTGTGTAATGTGTAATGTGTATTTGTAACGTATTCGCTGCTGAGACGTCTCTGTTTTCTGTTTTCCCTTTTTTCTTTTTCCCTTTGTGGTCCTGTGTGTTTTGTGCAACCAAACTCTGCCTGTTGCCTGGATTATATTGTATATTGTATTCCCAGAAGTGGGATTGGAAAATTTACACTGAACATTGCATTCCTAGAATTGGGATTACAAGATTTGCACTGTAAATTGTGATTTTGCAAATTGTGATTAGAGCATGGGGTCTGGAGGCTGAATTGTGGTGGGGGAGTATCCGGACCAGCTTCCCTGTATAGATTCATGGCTGGCCCATGTGGTAAATGTGCTGTTATGTAAAAACCTTTAGTGTCTCTGTGTTTAGTTGCGACATTAGGGAAAGAAAGTTTTTGTCCAGACATTAGGTCTTTATATTTCAGGATTGATTTTGATACTCTATCAGTAAAAGGTGAAGTTATTGACGAGTCGCCCCTGTGTCCCCAAACAGTGAAAAACACCAGGTCTACTGATTGCAGGGAAGGGGACAGTTTGGAAAGGGGGGTGGGGTTTGCTGTGTGTGGACTATAGTACTGGTATAGCAGTGAAGGAAGACAATTGCTTTGTTTGATGCATATCCAGTTTCATTGCTATGTTTCATGCATGATCAGTGGTCAGGGAACCAGGTGTTTTGGTCACACCTCTCAGCAGTGAGTGGGGGGTGATTGAAACTGCTGAGATGGGCTACTTGAAACAGACAGTTTGCATAACTACAGAAAGATACTGGGAGTGAAACTGTTTGTATGGCTGCAGAAAGATCAGGGAGGAGTTCTTCTTCTAGCAGATAAATGGAGGCCCATTAGAGAGGACAAAAGAAAAATCATCTAGGAGTCTTTCTCCTAGCAAACAAATGGCACTGTACTCCTGAAACCCATTAAAGAGGACAAAGAACCCCAATTCACCTAGCCACACCTAGCCTCCAAACAATCCTCTTGTCATCAATTTAGACTGTAGAGTTTTAAGCTTCTGGAACCATGGGAGGTGCCTCCTTTGAGCATCCTCAAATGTCTGAGCAGCATCTTGACTGTGTAAGGCTGAAGAAGGATTGTCAAATTACTGTTAGCAATATCTGTAGGGCAAAGCTGATGTGTGAAAATTAGCTGCAACACATTTGTTAGAACTTAAAAAAAGGGGAGAGAAAATCCTTATAAGATTATGAAGAAATAAAGACTTTTTTACTTTTTTAAGGTCCCTGTTTTTCCCAAGATGTTGTTAAAGCAAGTTACTTTTCAGAACTACCCAGGGGGGAGGGTTTAGTGAAGTTTATCAAGAAAATCTACTTATTCCAATCAGATAGGCTGCTAGCTGCTATACTTAAAAGACTAATAGTCTTGTGTTTAAATGTTTTAATCTACAGTAAATATTGTTTTTCTTTCATTGCTGGCTGTTCATTGCCAAGTGCCCCTGAATGCTAGATCAAACAAGCAAGGCATGAAACTAAGGAAACTGTTTTTGTTTTACTTTGACCTTCAAGGTAGAGGTTGGGAGCTCTGACAGGACAGTGTGGCATTCTGAGCCAGTGGTTACCAGATTGCAACTTGAGAGTGATTTAAATCCTGAGTGAATGAGGGGGTGGTCCATCTTAATTTTATCTCTGGTACATATATTCGGTTTTGACTGCACATACAAAATTAAACAAATAATACTTCTGCATGATATGCCATCATTGACATTTTATTCTGCAGACAGTAAATGCTGTTTTGATTATTGCATTCTTTCCTGCTAGGTACATTAAACTGCCTTGATCAACTGTATTCACTTTCTGATACTACAATGATACCTTAAAATGATTTTAGTATTCCATATTGCTGTATTACTTTAGTTTATACATTTGCACTTTGTTACCAAATATACTGGTAGCAGTACATTAACTCATGATTTCTGATGAGAACATCTGGACTAGTTCTAGTATGCACTGTAGCTTGTTCTGATGTTCAGGTATGTTTTGGTTCAGGGTGAATACACTGATCATTGGCAATTTCAAAATAGAAAGATAAAATGCAGAATTAGCACTGCTGAAAGGCATATACTGTGCAGTACACCGTTCACACTAATTCACACTTGAAGTTAATAATGCACTGATAATGCTGCCCCACTCCTCGTGTGCACTGCCCTTTAGTAACTGATTCACACGGATCCATACAGTGCACACTGCACAAATAATGCTGGTGTGTATAATAATCTCCATCATCCCTTGGCTTAGGTATGAAGTTAATTTTTGTCATAGTATGTACACAACTAACCCATTTAGGAACATTGCATGCTGAATCACCCCTGGAGTGTGCACAATTTTGGTAACATTGAACAGTTGTTGATTTACTAACTGAGTTCAACCTAGGGATAAAAAACAAACAAACTGCTTTTCAGCTCGCAATGCAATGATGTAGGGGATCCCAATATGTCTGATGTCACATTCTTCCAGAGCATGAGAAATTCAGTATTTCAGCCGCATTGTCAGTCATATATTTAAGGTTTAGTCCAATACTTCCTGAGGCTGCCCTGGTGAACCCACAGGATATCCACAACTAATATGAATTTGTATATAATGGGTCAGCAATGTATGCTGACATATCATGCATTTTCATTCTGGATGACTTGAAAACTTGACTGGCTTGGGGTCACTGGGACAGCTTCATAAAGCCTGCCTGAACTATCATGGGAATCAGCAAATATTTATGTATCAATTCCCAAAAACACTAGGTACTTATGATTAGAGAACATCCATGATTTTTGAAGCTTTTATATTTTTAAAGCCAAAGATTGATTTGTTGATTAATTGATTGATTTGTTGATTAACTTTATTTAAAAGCTTCATGTCCATTAGCATACTGGAAGTGAACAATTTATAAAAAAATTGGTATAATTCAAAAAAGGACTTAGGTATATAGTTGGTGGAATGATGCAAGTGATAAAAAGTATGGTGAGGGATGAAGTGGGATATTAAGAGGAAGGATTCTGATGGAAATTAAATTGATGAAGGTAATTTAAAGTGATGTATCTGCTTAATGAATATCAACTATGCCGTCTCCAGAATTTTCAATTTAGAAATTCATCTAAGTCCCGACATACTCAACAATTAGAAACAGACACCTGGAGACAGGCTGGGTGCACCTTGCACCCTGATAAGCTTTGGAACACCCACACTGGCCATGTGGTACTTCCAGATGCTTTTTGCCTCCTTTTTGCCTCTGTATGTCCTGGCAAGGCATGCATGGGCAAAGGGGGATAAATTGATGACAAATTCTCACAAAATTGGTATAATTCTACAAATTCTCACAAACAAATTGGTATAATTCTAAAAAAAACTCGCCAAAATTGCAGAACACGTGTGTGGAACTTGTCTGATCTGTAAACATGTGAAGGTCAGTCAAGGGCATAATGGAATGTTCACTACCAGCAAGTGAATCTCCAGTGACAAAGAGACAAGAAGTTAATCAAACTGCCAGAAAAAAATTTACACCATACGAGATAGTTACTGATAGACCATTGAAAGTTTAAACAGCAATATTTGTAGGATGTGATCTTGGTAAATGTGGAGGAAGTTAAGTTTATTTCATTGTGAAATCTAATCCAGCATATTTAGTTTTTTTTCATTCAATATTGGTGCTGCTTTTCTGAATAAGGCCTGGAGCCATGTCACCAATTGCAATCCAGAGAGTCCATCAGAGGAAAGTGGCCGGGGTCCAGATGGAGCAGACCATCCCGAGAACTCAGAGCTGACCACCGCTGAAATGTGTGAAGGAGTCCCTATCTGGATCAGTGTGTCACATTGAAAACGGGCCAGGGTGTCTGCCTATGAGAATGAGAGGTTCAAATTTTGAGAGAGACAGAACTTGAACTTCAGAGAAAGGTGAAGCACACTGCGAGGACCTGGGGAACTGCTGAGAGGCAGGAAAAAGAACTGTTGGACTGACTGGGGGGGGGGGGTTTTGGGGGCTTCTGTGAATGATTGTATTGTTATCCTTTTAATATTGTTTTCTTAGAAAGTAACTGAAATCTACAAGCCATTTCGGCTTCAGCAACTGCAATACCCACACCAGCTCAAGTTTTTGCTGTACTATTCTCAGAACTTTCTTTATCACATTATTAAGCACTGCTGCTTTTGACATACTTTCATGTTATGTGATTTCAATATTATTGACCAGCTGCAAGAAAATGATGTTACAATGTATGTTGTCTCTAGGGAACAGTACCAGAAGCTGCTTTTCTGATGACCCCTATCTGTCTCAATATCTGTCTCAAATGGTTGCTTGTCCATTGCCCTTAGTGGGATTACCTTTGCCCCATAAACAAGAATAGAAAAAGAAAAATTGGGAATGAAGGGAAATTGGCTGATAGGTATGTCTAGTATGGCTGCATCCTTGCCTGAGGCTGTAATACATTATGATGGCACGGAAAAAGCATGTGGGCTAAGAAAATGAGTACCCAGAGCCCAGCACAACAAGAGTAAAGCCAGGGGAAACCATACTCTGAACAGAAGTGCACAGAGAATGGACCCAGCTAAGAAACAGGTCAGGCCTGAAAGTGCACAGAAAATGGACCCAGCACAAGAAAAGACATGCCAGGCCTGAACAGGTTAAACAGGCCTGAGCAAGCTGGGCAAGTCTGGACAAGTTAAACAGGTCAAACAAAGCTGGTGATACAAAGTACTCATATGCCCTGAAGACTACAGTGCCAGTGTTTAATGAAGCAAAGGGAATGGCAGGGTGCAGCCAGAATGACTCAACACTAGCAAGAATAAAAGCCATTAATATGCTGATAAGGGTGAATCCCAGGGAAAGAGCCTTTGCCCCAAAGGAAAGAAGCCTCTGCAGACTTTTTGCACACGGCCCTCCTTTGTCCCAAAGGAAAGAGGCCTCTGCAGGCCCTGCAACCTTTTACAGTCAGAACAGCAACTTTTGCACACGGAACAAAAACGTTTGTGCAGGAGTTGCTATAGAGGGTATAGGGTATGTGTTGTTTTAAACTCACTGATGCAAGTGTTTCCATTGAACACTCTATCCAAGATCTAAGTGATCTAGTTAATCATATTACTGACCCGTCCATGGGTCCTGGGTGGTTTATGAAGTGGTTCAGTTGGCCAGGGGGACTAAAAATCCCAGTGGTAGGGGTTCTTTTTTATTTACTGCTATGTGCCATTCTGCCACGTTGTATCCCCATTCTTTGCCGCTTCATTACCACCACCCTTGATACCCTGGTAGAACACAAGGCGATTACCACTGTCATGGCCCTGATCCAATACACCCCTCTGTGGCTTGCCTCCAGTAATACAGCCCTCAACCGCCTCTAGCGGTTGAGGTCTCACTTAAAAAGGGGGGAATGAGGCAGCCATGAGGCTCTTATCAGCCTGACCCTTCCCCCACTCCAGGTCTGAGCACAGTATCCCCTAGCCCAGAAACCAACAGACCAGAGCACACCGGTTTGGACAGGTCACCCAGGTACCTTCCGCAGTGGCTGCTGATTGGTGGACAGGAAATACCTGTGTCAAATGGGATTATAGAATGAGTTTGAAATTATACTGTATTTAAGGCATTGAAGGACGTCCCTCGGGGCTCAGACTTTTTTGTTGGAGGGAACCGGCTCTCTGTCTGATCCTGTGTGCACATTAAAGATCCTGTTTGCATTCCAGCCTGTCTGTGAGTTTTCCTTCTGTGGGTGAGTGATTGAATAAGAGCTTTTCACAGCGTTTGCTATAACAATGTGATTGGTAGAAAGAACAGGTTATACCTTAAAACACACAGGATTAGTGGAATAAATCCACTTAAGATGTTAGCAAAATAAAAAGAATAGTCAAAGCACGGCAATCATGAAGGAAACCTTATTGAAGAGCATTTACTATGACCCCAAAGCAATAGGGAGCTTTGGGGGCATAAATCCTCTACTTCAAGCTGCTAAAAAGCATGATAAAACAGTCAACAGAAACGATGTAGTTAGATGGGCTACAGGACAAGATGCTTATACTTTACATAGACCTGCTAGGGTCCGTTTTAAAAGAAACAAGATGATCGTGTCAGATGTGGATGCACAATGGCAGGCTGATTTAGTTGATATAACAATGGCTACAAATACATATTAACAGTGGTAGACTTCCTGTCAAAATATGCTTGTGCTGCAAGTTTAAAATCGAAAACCGGTCATGAAGTTGCTAAAGCCTTTGAAAAAATATTTAATCTAGGTCGTATACCTCAAAAAATACAGACAGATAAGGGTAAAGAATTTTTAAATAGGTTTCTGAAGAATTTATTAAAACAAAGAGGGGTTCATCATTTTGTAACCAATAACGATGTTAAAGCAGCGGTGGTAGAAAGGTTTAACAGGACTTTGAAATCCAAAATGTGGCATTATTTTACTACACACAACACCTTTAGGTACCAAGATGTACCTCAGGCCTTTGTGCACAGCTATAATCATAGTTTTCACAGAACAATAAAGATGAGGCCTGTAGATGTGACACACACAAATTCTCTGCATATCTGGAAAAGCGTCTACGGTGATAGCATCAAGCGTAAGCACACCAAGAACCCCTTAAAGAAAGGAGATCATGTAAGATTTTCAAAAACTAAAGGAAAATTTGAAAAAGGTTACGAGCAAACATGGACTGATGTGTTATTTATAATAACGGACATTTTAAACAGGGGACAGAAAGCGACATACAAGATACATGATTATGACGGTGAAGCCATACAAGGTTCTTTTTATCCTGAAGAATTGCTAAAAGTCACCCCGCAACAGGACAGAATATACCGTAACTATAAGGTTCTAAAGGTAAAAGGATGTGGCAGGAACAGATTCTACCTCGTGAAATGGAGGGGATGGCCTGTTAAATTTAACATTTGGGTTAAAGCATCAAAGATTCAAGACATCTGATTTCTTTCTTTCTTTTGAAGCAGCATTAAAATAAAATTTAAAATGAATGATGGTGGTTTTTATATCACACTGCCTAGCAATGCCTTAGCAGGTTTGTTTCCCCGAAATACCAGCTCTAATTTTACCATACAACTAGCAAGGCCTTTGGAATTAAAAGGACAGTGGGAAGTAGGGCTCGTGGAAATACAATATCCCAACACTTGGGAGAATATTAAGGAAGATCAAAAGTATGTTGTCACCTCCGCAGCAGGAAATATACAGTACCACATTATAGTCAGGAGAAGACATTATGCGACCATGAAGAGTTTAGTGGAATCCATGAATCATGACATTAGCAACATCTTGGTACCTAAAGGTGTTGTGTATAGTAAAATTTCAGTTTGTTCAATGTAAACTGCACTGATGCAGAATAGTTCGGTATATAAGAGAATGTAAATAAATAAATAAAATTAATAAATCTATAAATCTGCGCACCACAAATCATTTATGAACCCTATGCGCAAAGAATCCGAATAAAATTGGAAGATAGGTCTGTTATTTCTGCAGATGGTGATTTGGCAACCATTTTGGGAATAGAAGATGACGTTAATACACAGCGTTCCCTTTTTCCAGTGAATATCACGGGGGGGGGGGGGGGGGTTAATACCCTCTACCTGTACACAGATATTGTAGAACACCAGTTAGTAGGGACCATTTTGTGCCACTGCTGCACTGTGTTCCAACTAAGGGGTTTAGGGATGAGTTTATCACATTAACTTATGATAAGCTGCACTATGTCCCTGTGAACAAACAGCATATTGACACCAGCACATTTGAAATAAAGACGGATCAGAACAGGCACGTCTCATTTCGTTAAGCTTCATCTGCGCCCCCGGAGGGTGACTGTTTTTTAAAATGGTTGTGGCTAAAGACTACGGAGACCCCAAAGCATACAGGCATTATTATACAACACAAGCCGGCTATGGACTTTCAGGATATAATGGAGTACCAGTCATGTACGGTGCCGGTGGGGTGTTTTGTAGTCTCTTTAGAAAAGCTATGCCATTTTTGAGAAGGGGTTTTGAAATTATTAAATGACATGTGAAAGGCGCCGCAAAAAACATAGCCAAGGATGTCATGAGTCATGTCACGACGGCTGTTCTAAATAAAATGAACCAGTCTACAGAACAGGCAGGATCAGGACTGGCTGTGATTAGAAGGGCTGTTAAAAGAAAGAGAACTACGTCTCAGGAGTTACCGCAAGGACCGCCCAAGCCTTTTAAAAGAAAGAAACCCGAAGGTGACAAGTCTCAGAAGCTTAACCACCGGTCTAAGAAGAGAAGCACTAGCTCTAGGAAGCGAGATATATTCTAAAAAAACACCATGGCTTTTGTACACCACGGCTCTGAAGAGTGTGTTAAATCGGAACTGGACCTGTTTCAACTAGCCCCAACCCAAACAAGTTTCGAAAAAAGTATTTATGTGGAAATTCCGTCATTATCGGCTTTGTCGGAAACAGCCCCTTTGGACTTCTATATCACAGGTCATGGTGAAGACTACATTGATTTAAATAGTACTCTTTTGCATCAGACCTGTAAAATTGTGGCAGAAGATGGCTTGAACATCGATCCGGCAGCCAAAGTAGCGCTGGTGAACTACCCAATTGCATCTCTGTTTAGCCAGCTGGATGTTACCCTGGGAGATCAACTCATTAGCCAGAGCAACAATTGCTACACCTACAGAGCCCTCATAGAGCTGCTTCTCAATTATGGTGAAGGATCCCTCAAATCACAGTTTACAAGCGGGCTGTTTTATAAAGACAAAGCCGGGCAGCATGAAGTGAGAGAGATAGGATCTCGCAACGTCGGCTTTACTGAAAGGGCCCAATTTACGGCCTCTAGCCACAAGGTAGAGCTATTGGGGCATTTACATAGAGATCTATTTTTTCAAGAAAAGCTATTGATTAATGGTGTGGATCTCAAAATTAAACTGACCCGCAACAAAAATTCTTTCTGTTTATAACTTTCTTCGACATCACCGCTCATTAAACTCCTTATCCTAAACACTGCGCTCTTTGTAAAGAGAGTTAAAGTTTCCCCCGGAGTGCGCTTGGGACATGAGGAAGCTCTGCTGAAAGCTAATGTCAAGTATGCTATTGACCATGTGGGGCTGAAGGTGTTTAGCATACCAGCCGGAGCCCGTGTGACTAACCAGGAAAATCTCTTTTTGGGGCAGCTACCAAAACTCATTGTGCTGGGATTTGTGGATAACGATGCTTTCAGCGGTAATTATGCTAAAAACCCCTTCAATTTTAAACATTATGATATTAATTTTGCCGCTCTGTATGTAGATGGTGAACAAGTACCTGGAAACCTCTTCAACCTGACTTTCAAAACGGATGTTGTGTAAGAGAATATATGCAACTGATACAAGCAAGTGGTAAACATCTGAAAGATACAGCGTTGCTGATTGACCATCAGGAGTTTTACAAAGGTTATACCCTGTTGGCGTTTGATCTTTCACCGGATCAGGAGTGTGCAGACCATTACTTGCTGATTAAAACTGGTAACCTGCGGGCTGAAATACGTTTTGCCAGCGCCTTACCCCATACAGTTAACATGATTGTTTATGGGGTTTTTGACAATGTGATAGAAATTAATCATAGAAGGAATGTTCTTTTTGATCATTCGTGAAAGTGAACACAATGCAGATCTTCCGTATTTTAAAGAAGGACCCCTGTGTTTCAGATTTCTTTTTAGATGTGCTACCCAGCGACTGGTTAGCTGATGTACAAATATCAAGGAAGCTTGTGTGTTTGGTGGTAAATACACACCCACATAACCTACCTGGAGAACACTGGTTAGCCCTCTATATATGTGGAGATAGCCCTCTATATATGTGGAGATGGAACCGGGGAATTTTTTGATTCTTATGGACAACCCCCAGATAGCTTATTCTTTCTTACCAGCATTATGAGCTTTTCAACAAGCATTGTAAAGCTGTTTTATACCACAGCAGACAATTACAACACCCAATGTCCACAGCTTGTGGATATCACTGTGTATTTTTCTTGCACCAACGCTGTAAAGGGGTGCCTTTTGAAAATATTTTAGAAATGTATTCTGAAGATTTAATGCAAAATGATGATATGGTGTTACATTCTGTAAAATGCAACAAACTAACTTTGTGTAGATCTTTTAGAAATCCATTTCATAACCAGTAGGTGTGTGGTTCCTATCGTGAATATTTTGCTGCTTCTAAATAAAAAGTAACCCCTCTAAGGAGGTTTTTTTAAAAGAAACCACTGTCTAGTCTTTTATTTTTGCTTTTAAACATTTTATTGAAAATGCATTATTTTTTTTTAAACACTCAACCACCGGTATCTGTGAGATAATTTATGTTTTTTTGTGAGGGTGTAGCTCTTTGCTCTTTATCGGCTGTGTGTACATTTTAGTAACCTTCACAGATGGGTTCTCTTTGAGGTGTATTACACAAAAAACAAAAAAACCGCCCGAGAGGAATAAGTAATATCAATATCAAAAAGCACCACCCTCTCAGTAATCCACTAATCTAAAAATCAACTATAATTTAATTTAATTTAATTGTCTATTTGGTTTACTAAAATTCCAAACTCTATTCGCAATAACACACTAGGTAATAATTGGACCTCAGGACTTATACACCCTCCATCTGGTGAAATTTATCACCATAGGGAAATGGTGGACACTTACATCATAGGTCCTATACCTTGACAAACTTCAACAAATTTTAATTAATATTTAATCAAAACCCCTCAAAGAGAATAAATTACTATACTTTCCCTACCATCAACTACACATAAGGATTCATTTCTCATTCATACCAACATCAAAAATAAGAATTCACTAAACCATTCATACCAATGTATCAAAACCTACATACATCCACACCATACACAAAACACATCACCAGTACTAAAAGTGTCCAATATATTTTCCGTATTCACTATAAAGCAGAAAGTACAGCAAATAGCTTCTAATGCTTATTTGAGGCGTAAAAGTCAAGATTTTTCATAAGAGTATCCAATCTCGATATCCACAGAAACTGCAAGAGAAAGTTGAAAAAATCTTAGGCCAATAAACTGCAGTTACACCATATAAAGAGCAAGCTAGTACTTATCTGCTATGGAGCTAATGACGAACATCTCTGCATGGCACTGTTAACTCTGGCAATTTGCCCATAAGACCACTCGGGACAGTGGGACAGTGGCGAGTGGTCTTATGTTAAAATTTGTTGAAGTTTGTCAAGGTATAGGACCTATGATGTAAGTGTCCACCATTTCCCTATGGTGATAAATTTCGCCAGATGGAGGGTGTATAAGTCCTGAGGTCCAATTATTACCTAGTGTGTTATTGCGAATAGAGTTTGGAATTTTAGTAAACCAAATAGACAAATTAAATTAAATTATAGTTGATTTTTAGATTAGTGGATTACTGAGAGGGTGGTGCTTTTTGATATTGATATTTCTCTTTGAGGTGTGCCAGTACATCTCTGTTGGCTGCATTACCCATCACCGTAGAGGGCATATTTAATTCGGCTAGGGTTTGCATGAACTCCCCCCAGCCCCTGGGTATTCTTCGTTGTGAAAGAGCTTGGGGCTGCGTAGATCCGAGCCATTGACAGGATTTGGCCATGGTTTGTGGTTTCCGCTACTCTCCCCTGTATTTTTTGCGGATACCTCCTTCTCCTGTTTTTTTTCCAGGGTACATCTGCCTGGCTAGAATGGCAATCTGTAACTTATCTCTAGGATTCTTAAAGAACACCATGTATTTGGTATTTAAAGTTATAGTTCGGCTTGCTTTGCCTTGGCAGAAAACATTTTGAACAATATAGATGATGCTTAGGTTTCTGTGATGTACATACTTGGTAAAGGCTTTCTCTATTTCATCACTTTTACAGGCAGAATCCATTAGATCATCAACAGTAACCAAGTTTACTTTATTGGTTGGAAACATTCGTTCATCATTAAAAGTACCAGGCAAAGTGTCCATAAATGTAATAAAAGGATATTTATTTAACATCTCTTTATACAAAGGTTGCCAGCAACTGTAACACCATACAATATTGTTAGGCATGACAGTCAATACACGACCAGCGTGTTCTAACAGCTTTTTGACAAAGAAGCTCTTCCCTGAATTGGATGGCCCAGCTAAAATACAAGAAAAAGGATGTACCCAGCGCACATCCATCACACTAGTATCCGTAGGGTAATGTGTTAAAGCCATCCTCCAACTTCACCCTTTTGTCATACACAAACTTTTGTGTTTTTTTAATCACACTAGTCTCTATTGTCCAACCCTTTTTGTTTCTTATAATGCCAGGTTGCTGTACTCCTATCTTTTTCTGGGGTAAATCTGCTCCCCCAGGCTTGTAGTCCAAAACTAGATCTTTCAAACTAGTGAAATTGATTTTCTGGCAGTTTTCTACGTTTAACGTAATACCTTTCACTTTCATACAGGTCTTCCCGCTTGACAGCTTGTAACCATATGTTTTAGGCCCCGCTGATACAAACTCTGTGATATGTTCATCTGAGCGTATCTCACTTGTGAGCTCGCCTAAATAATCACCCAAAGATGGGTTCCAATCTCCCTCTCGACTTAGAAATATCACAGAATCTGTATCGTGGTACAGGCAGCGCTCTTGCAAACTATCTAGAAGATTGTACAACTCCAGGCGTGCATAAGAGAACATTAATCTGAACATAGCCATACATACAGATGCAGGGGTTATATATTGGAAAGGGTCTAAACAACTTGTTAGAATTTCTGAGATGTCACCCTGCTCTACAACCACTTCTTTCTCTGTCATTTGCATGATTTCAGCTTGGTAGAGAACACAGGCCTGCCGCAAAATAGTAATAGCCAACTCTTTTTGCAAATTAAAAGTTTTATGCTGATTGTCCTTGTACCATTGTAAAAATTCCTCTTTTTCTTCAGGCAATATGTTTCCCACACCGTAATGTTCAACACCCGGCATGGGGCCCACATAATTTTGATTTTCCAGAGTATTAAAAAAGTGTGGAAAGTACCCCTTGTTGCCTGTAAAACCCATGGCTTGTGGAAGTTTGCTAAGCTTCATAGGCAGGAAATTTAGAGAGTCTATAAAACGGATAGTCAAAGGTTCAACAGTAATTTGTAAAAGTTTAGCACCTTGAACCAGCAGCCCTTTGTTCATCTTTTCCTTTAGCAGTTGCTTAAGAACAAAATAACCGTCATAACGGTTGGAATTATGGGCTATAAAGGTGTAGCCTTTACATTTTTTGTCACAAAAAATTCTGTATAAAGGCAGAAATAGGTTCAAAGCCCTTGAATTCCCAGTTTCTTTCATCATTTAAGTCTGTCGCATATATGTAATTAGGGACATGCCAGCCTGTTTCTTGCATACATTCACAATCATAAAAAATATACTTTTCAGATGTTTCAGTTTTACCAATAGGGGTCATAAAACATAAGTGGACGCCATCCCTAGTTAAAGGTTCACTGCATAGTTTACAATGTTGACCCGTGCACTTATGTTTCTTGTCCACATAAGACTCACATTTCTGGCACAGTATCTTAGATAAACACGCCACTTATTTTTTCAGAGCCAAATACGTGTGTCTAGCTAAACATTCTTTAGAACAACAAAAGAGTTTGCAATTAGGGCATCTCTGTTGTACACCAACAATATTCGCACAAGTTAGTGTCAAACAAAGATGGCACCATAACGTGCAATTATGATCGTGACTGTACGGTTTCTGACAGTAACTACAGAAGTTGCGCTCCCCACAGAATTTTTTGACATCGGTTATACCATAGAAATGGTCATCGTGTAGCAACAAGAACACAGTCTTAGGGAACACAGGTCTGTCTTAAAACAAACCCATGAATTTGTGTAAAGCACAACGTGTATGTTTATCTTTAAATGCCGTTCAAATATTACTACATCATCGAGCATGACTTTTCTATGTACCGGCAATCGCAACTCATTATGTAGTAAAACAGGCAATGAAAACATTGGTGCTACCCGACATTATACAGTGGTCTTTTGAGTGCCTCCATGACACACAGGCTGTTTCATCATCAATAAAATCGCATGATGATGTGGTAGGCTATGGCCTAGCATGGCCTGCTATTATGAAAGGCCTGTAAGTTAGGCCTGGATCCTAACTCCCATTATAGCTAGAAAAGAACCAAAAATCTGTGGAAAATAAGAAAGCTGTTTTAAAATGCTTAATAAGAAATTTTCATTAATTTATAAAAGTCTTCTATTATTCTCTTGTGTGTGAAAGAACAGAAATGTAACAGTATATGCATTCCAGAAGCCGAAGTTAACCTTGCAGTAGAAATGTAGCAAAATTTAGAACTGTACCATTGTTCAAGCATTTCTAGAGGAGGGGGCCGGTTGCTAGGCTCCGGAGGGATTTCTAATTCGACAGGTGCAGGGAACGTATAACCAATGAGGAGTTTGCATGTATCGAGTTAGAACCAATAGAAAGTTCTCATGTATCAAACTGAAAAAGAGGTATAAAAAGTTATGTCTCTGTATAAACTTTTGCTCAGTTCCTTTTGTTGCTTTGACTGACTGGGCCTGTGCACATTAAACTGGCTTGGACCCTGTCAATTGACTCCTGGACTTATTCATTGATTGCACTTTGCCACAGCATATTCTTGGTGCGTTGGCCGGGAAGTGCGAGTGGTAAATGGTATTCAAGTGAATAATCCACGTAATTCACCTTGAGGTTTGGTCCGGTTGGAACCGTGTCTGTCCGACCGCAGGGGAGACCTAAGGCGCCGCCGGCCCTTTTGTGCCGGAGAGGGTTACGCCTGCCTCGGCGGGCCATTGGGTCCAGCTGGCCAACACCTCCGACCCGGGGGAGTCCAGGTTCCAACTCAGAAGCTGGTGTGGTATCGGGGACCGGATCCGGTGACCAGACCTTTTGTGATTTGATAGTCAGAAAGAACAGCCTGGGACAGCGTCTTGCATGCACAAGACTGATTTGGTATATTTGGTATAGACTAACTGGGAAATCTCGCATGAGTATGCGCGAGACAAGGGAGCCTGATCACCTCCCATAAGGGCGGTCCTAGTAAGCTCCGCGTAAGGAAAGCGGAAGCTGAAGCCATCGACCCTTCTTGTTTGCGTGTGAGTGAGAGGTCTTGAAATACAGACCGAGCGAGAGCGGACTCCTAAGTAGCGCAGTTCCTGGCGGGCGACCGCGCCCAGGTCGCAAACAGGAGGAAGCAAGTGGTGTTTGTCCCCCCCCCCCAGTGTTCTGTGGGCTGTACGGACCCCTTACCTGCAGCCATACTACCTATCCTTATTGTTCATTGTCTTGTATGCCATTACGTGTACGTAGGGACGTAGGGTACGTAATGTACGCAGGTACGTTGAGTACGTAGGAAGCGTAGGTAGGTGCGTTCACAAGATGGGAGGGACGGAGTCCACGCACACTCCATTGGCATGTATGATCAAGAATTTCCGTAAAGGATTTTCGGGCGATTATGGTATAAAAATGACCCCATCCAGATTAAAAATGTTATGTGAAAGGGAATGGCCCGCATTAGCTGCTTCATGGCCCCGAGGGGGCACCTTTGATTTTGAGACAGTTTTACAACTTCATAAGCTTATATTAAGAGTGTACCCTGACCAGTTCCCCTATATAGATTCCTGGTTAAATGCATGTGAACAGCAGCCCTCATGGATGAAGCGCTGTTATGAGGAGCACTGTAAAATATTTGTAGCTACTACTAGGGGAACCAAAAAGGCTAAGGAAGCGAAGCCGCCTGTGTATTCTGACCCAGAGTCCTCAGATATCTTGGATAGTTTACCCAGGCACCCACAGAAAATAGTCCCCGCAGCCCTGCAACCTGAGGTAGAGCCCGATGGGGAGCCCCAGAAAATACCAAAGCAACAGCCCAAGAAGCACCCTACCCCGAGTGAGAGTTCCGGGTCAGGCCCAAGCACAGCAGAGGGACTGGAGTCCTCCGATGAGATAGAAAGCGGAAGCTCTCCTGCCAGTTCAGGGTCACCCACCAAGGAGACTAGTGCCCGGGAGCCTTATGATTTAAGAAGTGTAACTCCCAAGAAGAAGGATAAAGCAGGGCACCTAATGCCATTACGCCAAGTACCTGGAATTCCTGTTTTGAATGATCAGGGCCAGATGGCACCAGGACCAACCAGTTTAGTTTATGTACCCTTTTCTACCACAGATCTATTAAATTGGAAAATGCATTATGCTTCCTACACAGCCAAGCCCCAGGAATTAACAGAATTAATGTCAAGCATTATGCAAACCCATCAGCCTACCTGGGCCGATTGTCGCCAGCTCCTGTCCACCCTCTTCACCACTGAGGAGCGAGGCCGGATCGGGCAAGCAGCCCTCCGGTGGTTAGAAGAGAACCCTGTAGAAAGGGGGGAAATAAATCCCCCACAAGCAGCTGCTGCAGAATATCCCAACGAAGATCCCGGGTGGAACCCGAACGCGGAAAGGGGGGCGGCGGCCTTAACCAGATTTCGCCAGGCCTTAGTGCAGGGCCTGAAGAAGGGAGGCCAGAGAGCCATGAATATTGGGAAAGTATCAGAAGTTCTCCAGGGTCCAGATGAGAGCCCAGCGGCCTTTCATGAGCGGTTGTCTGAAGCTTATAGACTGTATACCCCATATGATCCCGCCGCTCAGGAAAATTTACGCATGGTAAATGCGGCCTTTGTTAGTCAGTCCCAGAGAGACATAAAGCGAAAATTACAGAAATTGGATGGATTTGCGGGCATGAACACAGCTCAGTTAATGGAAGTCGCTCAGAAAGTATTTGTGAATCGTGAAAATGAACGAGACAGAGAAAGTGAACGAAAGATGAAGAAGAAGGCAGATCTTCTTGCTGCTGCTATAACCGAACGACATGGAGGAGGTATTCCTAATCAAAGGACCAGAGGACGTGGAAGAGGCCGCGGAAGCGACAGGCCTCCATTAGGTGCAAATCAGTGCGCCTACTGCAAGGAAGAAGGACATTGGAGAAATGAGTGCCCGCATCTGGACTCCGCCCCTGCAAGGGGAGGAGGGAGTCTCTGGAGGCCCAGAGGAAGATTTCGAAGGAGAGGAGGAATGAATCGAACACAGTTTCAGCAGGAGAGGGAAGAAGCCCTTGAGGGAGTGGCAGTAGCAACGGTCTACGACCTGGATGACATAGATGAAGACTAGGCCGGACCGGGCTCCAAGTTCACCCTGGGTCCCCAGGAGCCTATGGTCAGTTTAAAGATAGGGGACCAATACATGGAATTCATGGTAGATACAGGAGCAGAACATTCAGTAGTAGCCAAGCCAGTAGCTCCACTGTCCTCACGATCTGTCACCATTATAGGAGCCACTGGAAATAAAGCCACAAAACCATTCTTGCAGAATTGCATGTGTGAACTAGGGGGACAGAAGATAACGCACCAGTTCTTGTATATGCCTGAGTGCCCAATTCCACTACTGGGCCGAGATATGCTTGCCAAGCTCCAGGCCCAAATATCCTTTGCTGAAGGGGGAGAAATGAAAATGACTGTGAACCCAAAGCCTGCTGGATTAATGGTGCTTACTGTTCCCCGAGAAGAAGAATGGCGGTTCTATAGTGCACCTCCAATAAAGTCACCCAGTTCCTGTATACCTACCAACCTGATAGCCCCACCTGAAGTATGGGCAGAAGATAATCCACCTGGCCTAGCGAAGAACATAGCCCCTGTCATTGTCGCCCTCAAGCCAGGAATGGAACCAGTGCATGTAAAGCAGTATCCTCTCCCTCAACCAGCCATAGAAGGAATTCATTGCCATTTGATGAAACTACTAAAATATGGACTTCTCAAGGAATGTCAGTCACCTTGGAACACCCCCCTTCTCCCAGTAAAGAAGCCTTGGACAGGGGACTATTGCCCAGTACAAGATCTAAGGCGAGTAAATGATGCAGTTGAAACTATACACCCAGTAGTACCAAACCCTTATACTCTCTTGGGACTGATCCCCACTGAGGCTACTCACTTCACCATCCTGGACCTGAAAGATGCCTTTTTCTGTGTGCGCCTAGCACCCACCAGTCAGCTTTTATTCACTTTTGAATGGCAAGACCCCACAACAGGAAGACGGGGTCAGCTCACCTGTACCAGATTACCCCAAGGATTCAAGAATTCACCAACTCTCTTCAGTGCTGCCCTAAATCAAGATCTCTCAAGTTACCCAGTGGACCCAGGAAAGAGGGTTCTTCTTCAATATGTAGATGATTTGCTCATAGCCACCAACTCAGAAAGTGAATGCCTACAAGCTACTAGTGAACTTTTGTACCTTCTTAAAGATGCTGGATACAAAGTCTCAAAAGCCAAAGCACAACTATGACAACCTGAAGTCAAGTATTTGGGATTCCAGTTGTCCAGTGGGACCCGATGTTTAGGACCAGAACGCAAAGAAGCTGTGTGTAATATCCCCACACCAACCACTAGGAGGCAAGTAAGAGCCTTCCTGAGGGCCGCGGGATATTGTCGCATATGGATCCCCAACTTTGCCCTGATTGCAAAAACACTATACGAAGCTACCAGAGGAATGGAAAAATCCCCACTAGATTGGGGACCTGAACAAGATGTAGCATTCCAAACTTTGAAGAAGGCCCTGATGTCATCTCCAGCTTTAGGTCTTCCAGATGTTCAGAAGCCTTTCCATCTTTTTGTTCATGAGTCACAAAGAAACGCATTGGGAGTATTGACCCAATCTCTTGGATCCTGGCAACGGCCAGTAGCTTATCTGTCAAAACAATTGGATATAGGTGCAAAAGGATGGCCTCCTTGTCTGAGAGCTGTTGCAGCCACAGCCCTCCTAGTGGGCGAAGCAGACAAACTCACACTAGGACAAACTCTTCAAGTCACCATGCCACACTCTGTCCTGACTCTCATGGAATACAAAGGAAACTTCTGGTTGACCAATGCACGAATGTTGAAGTATCAAAGCATGCTGTGTGAGAACCCTCGGATACAGTTGAAAGTTAGTCAAGCTCTGAACCCTGCTACATTGTTTCCAATTAGTCCTGGGCCACCTGATCACAACTGCTTAGAAACCATGGACACTGTATTTTCAAGTCGCCCTGATTTGACCGATGTCCCTCTAGAGGACCCAGAACGGACTTTCTTTGTAGTTGGAAGCAGTCTGGTCATCAATGGACATCGTTGTGCTGGATATGCAGTGGTGACCCTTGATCTGGTAGTTGAGTCTTCAGCCCTGACCCCAGGAACCTCTGCACAAAAAGATGAATTGATAGCCCTCACTAGAGCCTTGACATTAGGAGGAGGACTCCGCATAAATGTGTACACAGATTCCAAATATGCTTTCACTACTTTGCATGCACATGGAGCCTTGTATAAAGAACGAGGGTTAATCACCTCAGGGGGTAAGGACATTAGGTATGGGCCCGAGATATTGATGTTATTAGATGCTGTGTGGGCCCCCAAACAAGTGGCAGTCATGCACTGCCGAGGTCATCAGGCAGGAGCAGGAGAAGTTGCACGAGAGAATAGATTTGCAGATGCCACAGCCCGAAAGGCAGCCACCACAGGACAAATTAAGACTCAAGATACTGTACTGCAAGCAGCCCTATTCCCTGTGCCCCTTAGTTCCTGGGCACCCCGATACAATACAAGAGAGTTAGACTATTATTGTGAAAAAGAGGGCGGAGTCTTAACAGAACAAGGTTGGATAGTGCTTCCACCCCCAGAAGGTAGTCCGCCGCCAGGTCCAACAGTCATTCCTGAAGCATTAGGGCCAGCCTTTGTCTAAGCTTTCCACAAAGCCACACACTATGGAAAAAACACCATGGAGAAAGCCCTGAGACCCTATTTCTGTATCTCACGGCTAGGATCCCTGACCGCCTCAGTGGCACAGCAATGTCTGATATGTGCCAAAAATAATGCCAAGCAAGGTCCTGTTCCACCCCCAAGAGTTCAGTCAGTAGGGGTGACCCCCATGAGTGATATACAGATAGATTTTGCTGAAATGCCCCGTGTGAATGGATATCACTATATGTTAGTGTTAGTTTGCACATTTTCAGGGTGGGTAGAAGCCTACCCCACCCGAAATGAGAAAGCCCGAGAAGTCACTAGGGTATTGCTCCATGAGATCATTCCCCGATTTGGAATACCATCAACTATAGGGTCAGATAATGGTCCATCATTTGTATCTCAAGTGACTCAACAGTTAGCACAAGCTCTGCGAATAAAATGGAAGTTGCACACTGCTTACAGACCCCAGAGCTCAGGGAAAGTGGAGCGTATGAATAGAACCCTGAAAGCTCAGTTATCCAAGCTCTGTCAAGAAACACACCTGAAGTGGCTCCAAGTTCTCCCCATAGCCCTTCTTACGATACGATCAGCTCCCACCAGATCCTTAGGAGTCTCCCCTTTTGAGATTTTGTATGGGCAACCTCCACCCATAGTGCAGGGAACAAAGGGAGACATGAGACAGATAGGATCTGAAATAACTAGACAAGAACGATTAGCTTTAGGTTCTGTTTTGCAGAAACTCCAAACGTGGGTGCAAGAACGACTACCCATCAACCTGACCGAGCCTCTGCATCCCTTCAAGCCAGGAACGTCCGTGTGGGTGAAAGAGTGGAGAAAGACCCCACTGGCGCCGCATTGGAAGGGACCCTATGTTGTCATCCTATCAACCCCCACCGCAGTGAAAGTTGCAGAATTCGAACCCTGGATCCACCACAGTCGAGTGAAGCCGGCAGCTGCACCTGATCCTGGCCAATGGACATCAGTGCATGATCCCGAGACTCCATTGCGACTCACCTTGAGGAGACAGCCAGTTTTATAGAGAATCTTCAGCATCCATTTATGTCACGCGAAAGTGACCATCACTACAGAAACAGAAGAAAATTCTGCATAGTTCATCATCCTCAACTATCCAGTTAACTTCCAGAGACTGTAAGCACAATGTTCTTCCACTATTGCCTCGTGGGAGTGGTGATCCTGGGAATTCTGGGAAAAGACCTTTGCTCTACCCCTTGTATAGCCTGTATAAACATCACCCGAACAGGACAAAAGGTTACTCAGACTTTGCTCTATCATTCCTACTATACTTGCACTGGAACAGTCAGCCGGTGTGTTTATAAGGGCACCGAACTGAATGTTTGCACAAAGGGAAGAAGTAAGACTTGTTATACCCCTCGACAAAACCCATCATACTATACATTTGAGATACGCTGGAATGATGAAGATGTAGCCATCCTGAGTGCTACAAAACCACTTACCGATCCCACAAAACCTATCACCTTGAACTTTGATGCTTGTGATGCCATCAACAAAAATGCTTATTACAGATGTGGGTCATGGGAGCGAGCCTACTACCATGATGATAAATACATGTGTCCAGAAGGAGCCTATGGATGAGGAAAGTGTACAGGAAAGAGTACGGCAGCCACCATCTACACCACCGCATCTAAACATGATTACTTTTATCCGAAGTGGGAATGTGTATATTTTGCTACCTGGAAGAATGCACCGACGGGACAAGACGGTGATCATCGCAAAGGCAGCCTCACGAAGATCAAATTACCAGACCCCAAGAAATGCCAGGCAGGTGCCTGTAATCCTCAACAACTCTTCATAGCCAATCCCAGCCACTGGAAACAAGGATACAAGTTTGGGTTGCACATTGCAGGAGGAGGTGTAGACCCTGGGACTATTTTATATCTGCGATTAAATACCAACACCCATGTATCCTCACCCTATCGTATACATCACTCTTTCTATGACGCTATGAAATCAGAGTTTGAAATCCCTCCTGCTTCCCAGAACTTATTTCTTGAATTAGCAGGAGCAGTTGCTTCTAGTCTCCATGTGTCAGACTGTTTGTTTTGTGGAGGAACAAAAATGGGAGACCAATGGCCCTGGGAAGCACAAGAACTGAACTATTCTGTTCCATATAATCAGACTAATATACGCAATACCACTAGTGAATGGGTATTGGCCCACTCCATCGTGGGTAATTTATGTTTTTCTCGTTATGGACCGATGTTTAATATGGAAGTGGGGCAGCTGGTCTGTCTCAATCAGAAGTTTTACAACAGTACCACTAAGAAGACATCTTGGTGGTCAGGAGTCAACGCTACTGAACCTTCCAATCCTCTAATCCAGTTCCCCAGACTTGCTAGCATCTGGACTAACCTAGCAGCATATAATTCTTGGCAAGCACCACCTGGACTGTACTGGATTTGCAGAACCCGAGCATATGCTAGACTTCCTCATCACTGGGGAGGCGCATGTGTATTGCGAACCATACGACCTTCCTTTTTCCTTCTGCCTACATCCCAGGGAGAACTGCTGGGATATCCTGTGTACAGAAGTTGACAGCTGAAGGAGGCCTTGAAAATAGGCCAATGGGACAAATGGAATGGTGAAGAATGGCCACCAGAAAGAATCATCTCATACTATGGACCTGCTACTTGAGAGCAGGATGGGACTTGGGGATATCGTACCCCTGTTTATATGATTAATCGAATAATACGTTTGCAAGCTGTTGTTGAAATAATAACCAATGAAACTAGTAAAGCACTAACCCTACTAGCAAAGCAAAGTACGCAAATGCGCACAGCCATTTATCAAAATCGTTTAGCTTTAGATTATTTGTTAGCAGCTGAAGGTGGGGTCTGTGGGAAGTGGAATCTAAGTAATTGTTGTTTGCAGATTGATAACAATGGGCATGTAGTTGAAGACTTAGCCACCCAGATGAGAGAGCAGACATTCGTGCCTGTCCAGACTTGGCACAGTTTAAAGCTGGACGGGTGGTTTGGTTCATTGTTTTCCTGGATTGGTGGTCTGAAAGCTCTTTTGTTCATTGTACTTTTCATATTAGCCATGTGCTTATTGCTCCCTTGTCTCCTACCCCTTTGCTTACGCATGATAACATCATCAATTGACAATACTATAGAGCGGAAGGCAGCTGCGAAAGTATTAGCTATGTGGCGATATTATCCTATACCCCAAGATGATGATGCTATTACACCAGTATAATGTGTTGATTGACTAATGAGTGATTTAATTCTCACCCTTCCTCACTTACGGGTGAGAATAATCAAAGGGGGGAATGTGGTAGGCTATGGCCTAGCATGGCCTGCTATTATGAAAGGCCTGTAAGTTAGGCCTGGATCCTAACTCCCATTATAGCTAGAAAAGAACCAAAAATCTGTGGAAAATAAGAAAGCTGTTTTAAAATGCTTAATAAGAAGTTTTCATGAATTTATAAGTCTTCTATTATTCTCTTGTGTGTGAAAGAACAGAAATGTAACAGTATATGCATTCCAGAAGCCGAAGTTAACCTTGCAGTAGAAATGTAGCAAGATTTAGAACTGTACCATTGTTCAAGCAATCCTAGAGGAGGGGGCCAGTTGCTAGGCTCCGGAGGGATTTCTAATTGGACAGGTGCAGGGAACGTATAACCAATGAGGAGTTTGCATGTATCGAGTTAGAACCAATAGAAAGTTCTCATGTATCAAACTGAAAAAGAGGTATAAAAAGTTATGTCTCTGTATAAACTTTTGCTCAGTTCCTTTTGTTGCTTTGACTGACTGGGCCTGTGAACATTAAACTGGCTTGGACCCTGTCAATTGACTCCTGGACTTATTCATTGATTGCACTTTGCCACAGCAATGAAACCTCGAATTCAGAAGAAAACAGATATTTAAAGAGATCATCAGGTTCTCTCACAATGCTTGTTGTAGGCAGGTTTGTTCTTTGACCAAATTTACCCCACAGGGAATTTAAGAAAGGTTTTGCTATTTGACGCTTAGAAGGGTTTACATTAATCTGGTCTGCATGCAAACACACCCCCTCTTTTCTAAAGAAATCAGCTATGTACACATTTTGTTTTTCAGTATCATTGCACCACCGAGGGTAGCCAGAAGCCTCTTGTTTTTGACGGAGGTGCATTTTGATGTATTCAGAAAAGAGATTATCAGATTTTTGCTCGAAATGCCAGATTTCATAGATTTCAACAACCACATACCCTTTTGCAATGGCTAAATTCATCTCCACCGTACACCAAGTCCCCACAAAAGCTCTCTCCTCATCCGTGTGGGCACACATTTCCTGTTGCCATCTGTCAGCACACGTATGACACAGTGGAAACATAAGCTTACCGCCCAACCGTATGGGTAACACCGAGAAAAAGAGCTTTCGTGGAGGATATACTTTTGGTTTTATAAAACCAAAGTAATTTGTAGGGGGGCCAAATTTGTCATAAATGATTTGTGGATGGCCTATTGGATATTCCTTTGTTTTATTGACAAAAGGGTATAGACTAGTAAAATCATAGTAGTGTATTTTTTCCCCAAGTCTTGGTTTGTGGTACAGACAAATGGCATTTGTTCTACCCCCAAAAAGGGCATCTCGTGGAATCAAAGGTCGCAGTAATGCTGTGTCAGCCAGGAAACCTGCACAGTCTCCATCATTTTCTTTGACCATCCGTTTCCACTTGTGCTCCAATAGACTTATGACCTTGAACCCCCGGCTTTCCAGGAATGCAGCTTTTAGCTGTGTTTTGTAATAAAGAAAACCATAGGTCGTGGCTGTTACAGGATTCTGGTCTTTATCGTTATAACAACTCAGACAGCCGTGATGAAAACAACCATTAAGTTCAAAAGCTGTTTCTACCCCATCGATCACTGCATAGCCATCAAGAAAATAAGATCCCACCTTTTTTTCGCCACCTTTCAGAGCATGTGTGATCTGTATGTTTTCTTTGGCCTCTACATACATCATCCATTGAATAGAGGGGGATGAATATCTCTTTGTCTGCCGGTGACAAATTATCTAGTGGAATGAGTGCCAGTCTTGGGTTCTAAAAACATGAATCTGAACATAGCCATACATACAGATGCAAGGGTTATATATTGGAAAGGGTCTAAACAACTTGTTAGAATTTCTGAGATGTCACCCTGCTCTACAACCACTTCTTTCTCTGTCATTTTCATGATTTCAGCTCGGTAGAGAACACAGGCCTGCCGCAAAATAGATACATCCTGCTGGCAGTAATAAGCCAACTCTTTTTGCAAATTAAACGTTTTATGCTGATTGTCCTTGTACCATTGTAAAAATTCCTCTTTTTCTTCAGGCAACATGTTTCCCACACCGTAATGTTCAACACCCAGAATGTGGCCCACATAATTTTGATTTTCCAGAATATTAAAAAAGTGTGGAAAGTACCCCTTGTTGCCTGTAAAACCCATGGCTTGTGGAAGTTTGCTAAGTTTCATAGGCAGGAAATTTAGAGAGTCTATAAAACGGATAGTCAAAGGCTCAACGGTAATTTGTAAAAGTTTAGCACCTTGAACCAGCAGCCCTTTGCTCATCTTTTCCTTTAGCAGTTGTTTAAGAACAAAATAACCGTCATAACGGTTGGAATTATGGGCTATAAAGGTGTAGCCTTTACATTTTTTGTCACAAAAAAAATCTGTATAAAGGCAGAAATACATTCAAGGCCCTTGAATTCCCAGTTTCTTTCATCATTTAAGTCTGTCGCATATATGTAATTAGGGACATGCCAGCCTGTTTCTTGCATACATTCACAATCATAAAAAATATACTTTTCAGATGTTTCAGTTTTACCAATAGGGGTCATAAAACATAAGTGGACGCGATCCCCGGTTAAAGGTTCACTGCATATTTTACAATGTCGACCCGTGCACTTATGTTTCTTGTCCACATAAGACTCACATTTCTGGCACAGTATCTTAGATAAACACGCCACTTATTTTTCAGAGCCAAATACGTGTGTCTAGCTAAACACTCTTTAGAACGACAAAATAGTTTGCAATTAGGACATCTCTGTTGTACACCAACATTATTCGCACAAGTTAGTGTCAAACATAGACGGCACCATAATGTGCAATTATGATCGTGACTGTACGGTTTCTGACAGTAACTACAGAAGTTAAGCTCCCCACAGAATTTTTTTACATCGGTTATACCACAGAAATAGTCATCGTGTAGCAACAAGAACACAGTCTTAGGGAACACAGGTCTGTCTGATGTCTTAAAACAAACCCATGAATTTGTGTAAAGCACAACGCGTATGTTTATCTTTAAATGCTGTTCAAATATTGCTACATCATCGAGCATGACTTTTCTATGTACCGGCAATCCCAACTCATTATGAAGCTTTTTAGCACCTTCTAACAGTTCGACATTTGTCATTTTTACCAGTGACATGAGGGCTGTGAGGCTACCTGAAAAACACAGGTTATTATCAGTATTATTCAAGTCTATCAAATACATCCTTTTCTTATGAATAATTTGGCTAAATGGTATAGTCTTTAAGACCCTACGAGCTCCCCCCCCCACCCTGATTTCTTATGACAAGTACAACACAGAATATTTCACAAACCTGGATTTCTCTGTGACTCTGAAGGAGTTTAGCGATCTGATCTAAGAAATCATCAGCATCTAATGCTTCTGAGTTTAACTTTCCAGAATACAAGGAATTATGAAAAAGAGATGAATATAGATGCACCTGTACATAATCACCAGGTGAAACTCTGCTGCTAACCTCATCCAGAATATGCTGAATACCTTGCCGAATGGCGTTTTGAGCCTCAGATAATGATGTTACCCTGTCTAAATTAATAAACCTAAATTCCTCTGAATAAATTACACCATTAAACTTGTCCAATTTACGATCTCACCTTTTCACAAACTGAACATAGCTAACTGGTTCTGATTCTTCAGAGGGGTCTAATGCAGGATTATTTGTTCTGTCCTCTGAAACACGATGATCAAAGACATGGCTTTCACCACGCTCTCCGTATTCTGTATTGGCATGTGTAGATTCGCCGTCAGAAAAACTTTCGCTGTATGATCTTTTTCTGTTAGACGTCTTTCCCATAGTCGCTGATTTTCTAACATTTTCTCGATCTGAAAAAGAAAACATAGGGGCTAATACTTTTTTTCTTCTTTTACAGCGGCCTTAAAATCTAGGCGAGGGATAAAGCCTGAACACTCACTATTTTGCTGGTCTTTTGGCTTTCGGTAAGGTACCATCTGTTGATTAGGTTGGTCATCTTGTTTTGTAGCATCTTCTTGGTCTAAAATAAAAAAGATTAAAGGTTGAGACACATTATGAAGAGCATAGCTGCTGGAAAATTAAAAAAACACATTACATACCTTTTAACTTTCTTTGCTGTCTTCGTTTTGTAAGAGAGAGCCTATCTGTAGAACCCGGTTTCTGCCTGTTTTTAAAGACAATCATAAATTCAGAGACAGAAACATTACATAACCAGTATTTTTAAAAAGTAAGATTCATATCTACTCACAATGTTGGTGTCTGAAGCACATAGTTCCGATATGGCCTCCTTACCATCTATAGACTGTGTGATCTGCTTTGTAGCAGCTTCCTGGTCTTTAAAATTAAAAAAAAACCATAAGACACATTATAAAGAGCATGGCTACTGGCAAATTAAAAAACACACAACATACCTTTTAACTTTCTTTGCTGTCTTCGTTTTGTAAGAGACAGCCTATTTGTAAAACCCGGTTTCTGCTCCTATTTTTAAAGACAATCATAAATTCAGAGACAGAAACATTACATAGCCAATATGTTTAAAAAGTAAGACTCATATCTACTCACCATGTTGATGTCTGAAGAGGTGCCAATGTTACAAGCTATAGAGACTATGTGATCTTTTCTGGCAGCTGAAATGTACTGCGCCTTTTTAAATGAAATTCTTTGATGGGATTTACAGCCCCCAGACTCTTTAACTGAAACATCTCTGGATCTCTGGCCTATTGTTTTATGTGTCACCCCACCAAACAGCTAATTCTCGCCATTTTTTTTCTTCTTTTTTCGCAGACAGTACATTGCAATAGATGCTATATATTGTGTATGTGGACCTATGTGGCTAATACACATTCCCCCATTCCCAGATGTACTTCAAATTCTTATCATATGGCCTATTGTGTAGGCAATGCCCCAATAATTCACACGGTACTAGTTTTTCCAGACAACCCATTGTATGTTTAATTAACTAGGAATTCCTAAAACACACCACACAAAGCTGTAGGTTCAAAATGTTTTATTTCAAATAAAATGTTTTCATCTTGTGAACTGATTCATTTGAGCATTACAAGTTTTTGGAAATACATACATTTTCATAAAAAGTCAATTTTTACAGAACTTGGTGTTTTTTTTAAGAACGATCTATAATCTCTGTCACAGATTAAATCTTCCACTAGCTCCATATCACAGTCCGCCAGAGATCTAAGCAAAATATTGAGCAGTTGTCCTGGATTTCTACTGGTATTAACATCTCTGATGAGTTCAAACAAAAAATTCAAATTTTCATAAACTAGGTCAGTAGCTTTCATTTTATGACCAACAATCATGACAACATTTACAATAGGTCCTAGACACAACCTGTTACAAGTTTTATGGATTTTCTGTTGTATTTCCTTGTGCCCCCACCTCAGGCAATCATGATGTCTTTGCCCTGGAGCATGTATTAGACAAGCTGCACAGTCTCTATGCATAACGCCCTGCCAGCATTTCTTGATAATACAGCACACCGTTGCTTGTATAACAGATTTAAATGTGTTTATTTCTTCAGGTTTTGAGTTTTCCTTTTGGCTGACTATGACATCAAATGCCTCCCTTTGATATATACAGAGAAAGCACAAGCAGCGTAGATTGATTGCCTGTATGTCCTCTAGCTCTTGTAGGAGCGGAGATTCGTTACTTCCCTACAAAAACAAAACAGGGTCAGTGTGAAATGAACTGCCTCTTCTATAACACTTTTCTACAAAAAAAAAAAAAAAAAAAAAAAAGACTTCTCTTACCTCTGCTGATCCTAGTTCTTCCAGTAAACAGGTTGTTTCTGCATCTGCCGTGGCATAATATAATTCTATGTCCTCTGGATCCGTTGCGTTGTCATCCAGTAAGTCAATTTCGCTGCCTAAATCACAAAGATCTTGAGAGTCAAACAACTTTTGGGCATCTAGTAAATATTCAACCCCTGATAATTCATGTTCAGACTCTGCCGGACTCTCCTGTTGTTCAAATGGATTTTCTATCAGTGGATAACCCTCTGCTGCGGCATCACGATCCTTAAGAAAATAATTAATGTTATTCACCCTGTTGGAAATTCTGCTTGGTGTTCCAAAAAGAGCCATTTTTTCTTTTTGAATCTCTGTGTTAGAATTTTCCCCACACAGGACACACAGCCTTACGCCAGGAGCATGCTCAGAACACCTGGAGCATGCTCAGAACAAGTCTATTTTTTCTGCCAATCACATGTTACCATATCCTAGAAGCATGCCCATGCTTGTTTCTCTGTATTGTTTTTTTTTTTCAAAGCCACTAAAAATAGCTGTAGTGGGATTTGAACCCAGGTCTCTCTCTCTCTCTCTCTGTTTCAGCCTGAACTACTAAATTCTTTACCCTTGTCTGTCTGTATTTTTTGAGTTATACAACCTAGATTAAATATCTTTTCAAAGGCTTTAGCAACTTCATGACCAGTTTTCGATTTTAAACTTGCAGCACAAGCATATTTTGACAGGAAGTCTACCACTGTTAATATGTATTTGTAGCCATTGTTATAATGGGACAAGGCTGCCATATCAACTAAATCAGCCTGCCATTGCGCATCCACATCTGACACGATCGTCTTGTTTCTTTTAAAACGGACCCTAACAGGTCTGTGTAAAGTATAAGCATCTTGTCCTGTAGCCCATCTAACTACATCGTTTCTGTTGACTGTTTTATCATGCTTTTTAGCAGCTTGAAGTAGAGGATTTATGCCCCCAAAGCTCCCTATTGCTTTGGGGGTCATAGTAAATGCTCTTCAATAAGGTTTCCTTCATGATTGCCATGCTTTGACTATTCTTTTTATTTTGCTAACATCTTCAGTGGATTTATTCCACAAATCCTGTGTGTTTTAAAATATAACCTGTTCTTTCTACCAATCACATGTGTTACCATATCCTTTCCTAGAAACATGTCCAGACTTGTTTTCTCTGTATTGTTTTTTTTTTCAAAGCCACTAACTCCGGTCTCTCTCTGTATTTCAGTCTGAACTACAGGGGCTGCCAGAATACTTCTCTCTAACAGTGAGGTCTTAAAAGCAAAATTCTATCACATGGACAGCACTGGTTTCTCTAAGATGTACTAATTGCATTTGGAAAGAAAAGCCTGTATACCCAAGTGCTGTGTCTCTGCGAAAAACCTGTATACCAAATGCATTGTGTTCCTGCTGCCGCTACCAAAGGGTTATTTTTAACAATCAATTAGAGGACACTAGAGGACACTAGAGGACAGCAACCTTGGGCCGGAAGGACTGAGGTTTCTAGTCCCACAGGTGCTCCTTGTGGTCTTGGGCAAGCCACTTAACCCTCCATAGCCCATGTTCCCTGTAAAATAGTTCTCTCCAAGTTATAATGCCCTGTTCAATGTAATTTCAGTTTGTTCAATGTAAACCGCATTGATGCAGAATAGCGCGGTATATAAGAGAATTAAATAAATAAATAAAAAATAAAATAAATAATTCTAAATAGCCTGCAATACACATAAAAGCATTGCACTGCTTTGTGAGAAAAAAGAACTGGGGCAGGGGGGAGAGAAAGCATTTTTTGTTTTGTTTTCCAGGGTTCCTGCTTTTGCAGATGTCAGCATTAACCAGAAGCAAAACACATTTCCGGAGTCAGTCACTCTGCTTCCGCTGATGTCATTGGAAATGGATGGTGTCCATTTCCGATGATGTAGGCTGGGGCATGGTTGAGGCACAAACCCAGAAGTGGGCGCTGATTGGCTGATGTCATCCTTGGGGGTGGGGTGGGGTGTGCCAAATTGGGGGTATGTGGCCATGCCTGGGGGTGTGGATGAGCAGGGCTAACTCACCATTCACTTCTATGGGAGGGGGCATGGCCTGATGCAGGACATACACAGGAGGTGAGCGCTGATCGGCTCATGGCATCCTTATCTCACCTGTCAATCAGTTTGACGAGTAGTGTACCCATTATACTACTACCCTCTCTCTCCGAGGTACTACAACTTCTGCTGATTTAGCTAACAAAAGATTTCATTTAGACACATTCTCTTCTACATCAGAAGAGGAAAAATCATCACCCCACTATATCACAGCCCAAAACTATTTCATCTGTCACCTCCTGCTTCTCCATTACCCTCCTTTTCTTACCTACCAAAGTAGTAATATTAAGAATTTAATCAGAAAGACTAAACCTGAAAACATAATGATTTGACCAAGGGACTTGTTGATGCCATGTCTCCCGCATAACAAACCTATGCTGACCAGACCATTTACAAAAGAAAAGATGTAAACTATGTCCACCCACATGATAGGATTTGTCACAAGCTGTCTAAACTCCATCGTTGTTATAGTATAAAGAAAATATCCCCTTCCCTACAATCCAACCCAATGCAAAAATGCAAATGAAATTTAAGAAGTCCCTGAAGCTACACATTATTACGCACATCCTCCCAAGTGGATAATAAGCCAATAAAACCCATTTTGGTTCACTCGGCTACCATTTAAACAAATAAATTCAGCCCAACATACCAGTTGTAACTCCAGAGCTAAGGTTTCTAGTGCCCCCCCCCCCCCCCCGGAACCTGTATTCTCCAGGACCAAGCAGGAAGTCAGTCCTCACATATGGGTGACGTTGGCGCCGATGGAGCTCCCGGGCGGAGCATTTCCCCAGCTTTCAAGGAAAGTCTTTGGGAATGCAGCGCGCGTGCGTGGTTCCCTTACCCCCCAAGGGTGCCATCTTGCTCAGTCTTTCTTTTTACGCGGAGCCCGACGGACATGAGTTTGTATCACCCGGGAAAAGTTGAGGGTTTTTTTTTGAGATTTTCATGTTGTCTTATCCGGTTCTAGGCCGGTTTCCGTTCCCGTCTCGGCTCGGTACACCGGTATCGAGTCCGGAGTTTTGATTTTCGTTTTTTGTCCTTTGTGACTAGCATTCGCGCTCTTTTTGTGTTTTCACTGGCAGCCTGGTCTTTTGACCTTTGCAGGGGCCCTTTTTCCCCCGATGGCTGCCAGCGGGTTCAAAAAGTATGAACAGTGCAAGAAACTTATGTCTCTCACCGACACACATGACTGCTACCTCCGATGCCTCGGGCCCAACCATGACCCGCTGGCCTGTGGCCCGTGCGGCAAAATGTCGTGTATCTAATGAATTAATCCATGCATTAAAATCAGATAAACGCTCTACCAATCCTTTCCAGAGAATGAAAATGTCGTCAATATACTGAATCCATAATAACACCTCCTTTTTAAATAAATGCTCCTTTGTTCTTTAGAAATTATTGAACATTTTCTTATGATCAGACAGGACCATAAGAGGATTCCCACAACATTCCTGTTATCTTTGGCCGAAATTGCGTTGTGTAAAAATTTCTTCTGCTTTAGAGATTTATTCTACCAGCAAATCAAGGGGGTTGCAATGGGCTCCTCCATGGCACCTGACATTACAAATTTATATATGTTCCATTTCGAAGAACAATTCTTAAAGGAGCATTTAATTCATTAGATACACATTTGCGTTTCCAGCTCACTTATGATTTCATGCAGATACCATATTTAGACCTTCTGGTTAAGAAAGAAGAAAATAAACTAATCACCACATTATACAGAAAACCCAGTGATAGGAACCAACTACTACATTATACTAGTTTTCATAACCCTGCTTTGAAAAATAATCTCCCTGTCAGTCAATTCCTTAGGGTTAAAAGGGTATTTACAATGCAGCATGAGTTTGAACATCAAGCCAAAGATATGGTTGTGAGGTTTAAATCACGGCAATATCCAAGCCATCATATTCAAAAGGCATATATAAGAGCCCGCGATACATCTCGTGAATCTCTTTTAAAACCAAAACCAAAACCAAAGAAAGAACAATCTGACTTGGTATGCCCTCTCTTATATTCTTTACAATCACATAAGATCATTAAAATACTTAAAAAGGAATGGCACCTCATACAAACCTTCCCTGGGTTTCAGGACACTAAATTTATAGTTGCTCATAAGAGAAATGTTAATCTTCGGAATCTACTTGTACCTTCGGCTCTCACAGAACGCAAAACACTGTCGCAGTATAAAGGACAATTTCAATGTGGTCACTGTTCCATCTGCTTACATACTCTTCCAGTTCGGAATTTTTTCATTCATCCAGATACGCAAAAAGTTCTATATTAGAGACTTTGCGAATTGTGAAACATCCCATGTGATTTACGTGGTCCAATGCCCCTGTAAGAAACTGTACGTGGGAAAAACCAACCGGAACATACGTACACGGATTATTGAACACAAAAGCTGTATAAAAAGGAAGTTGGAAGATAAACCTTTGGTTTCCCACTGGTTACAAATGGGACACAAAATTTCAGATATTAAGTTTTTTGTTATAAAAAAGGTACAGCATAATTGGAGAGGTGGAGACTTAGAAAAAAACAATTCTACGATTAGAACAAAAGTATATATTTCTACTTAATTCTATGGTTCATATGGTCTTAACCTTGATAAAGATCTGTCAGTTTTTCTTTAAACATTTTTTGCCCATAGAAACATAGAAACATAGAAATATGACGACAGAAAAAGACCACATGGCCTATCTAGTCTGTCCTTCCATAACAACTACAACAGTCCACTTTTTGCCTTTAGAGATCCTCTGTGTTGGTCCCATGCTTTCTTGAATTCAGTTACTGTCCTCATCTCTACCACCTCCACTGGGAGACTATTCCACGGATCCACTACTCTTTCCGTAAAGAAATATTTCCGCATATCACTCCTGAATCTATCTCCCTTCACCCTCATCCCATGTCCCCTCGTAGCAGAACTTGCTTTCAATTGAAAGAGGCTCTCTCCCTGAACATTTATGCCACGGAGGTATTTAAACATCTCAATCATATCACCTCTATCCCTCCTTTCCTCTAAGGTGTACATATTAAGATCCTTAAGTCTGTCCTCATATGCTTTATAATGAAGCCCATTAATCATTTTGGTAGCAACCCTCTGCACCGACTCCATCCTGTTCACATCCTTTTGAAGGTGCGGTCTCCAGAATTGCACACCATACTCCAAATAAGGTCGCACCAAAGACTTATACAGAGGCATTATCACCTCCTTTTTTCTGCTAGCCATTCCTCTCTGTATGCACCCAAGCATCCTTCTAGCTTTTGCTGTCGCCTTTTCCACCTGTTTAGCTACTTTAAGATCATCAGACACAACCACGCCTAGGTCCCGCTCTTCTTTAGTGGACAAAAGTACTTCACCTCCTATACTGTATTGCTCCCTTGGATTGCTGCAGCCCAAATGCATGACCTTACATTTTTTAACATTAAATCCCAGCTGCCAAATTCTAGACCATTCTTCAAGCTTAGCTAGATCCCTCCTCATGTTATCTACCCCTTCCTGGGTGTCTACTCTATTGCAGATTTTGGTATCATCCGCAAAGAGGCAAACCTTACCCGACAGCCCTTCCGCTATATCACTAACAAAGATGTTAAAAAGAATCGGACCAAATTGTCAAACAATTTTTATTTGACACTTTGACTTGCCATTTGACTTTTATGTTGATGCAAATTTAGGACACTCTGTGGTAATATGCCATGTTTTAAATTAAATCTCACCCCCTTTTTATATGATACAGCAAGCTTTTTCCCTGTATTGTTCACCATGGTAGCATTCCATGTGATGTTTCACAATGTTTTCTTTTTTCCCCCTTTTTTTTCCCCTTTTTTCCCCCATTCCCCTTCCCCTCTCCCTTTTCCTTTCCCCCTTCCTTTTTTCCCTTTCTCTTCCCTCCCCTTCCCCTTCCTTTCTTTTCCCTTCCCTCCCCTTCCCCTCACCCTCCCCCTCCTTCCCCTCCCCCTCTGTTCCTCACAGCCTTTTTAGCCCCCCCCCCTGGGTTTAGTATTTATAGCGCATGCCCTGGCGTTTTTTCAATTTTCAGTTTCAACATTAGCGCTTGACATATTGTAGAAGGTTTCTTCCTGAACTATAAGTGTGTGTTTAATTAAGGCTTTTTCTTTGCGTCCCCCTTGGAGTCTTCTGATGTTATGACTCCTTGTATTCCTCATGTATCTGCCGTTTATCCTCATGCCGCGTTATAATCGTCTCTTTCCCTCCCATTGAGGTTAGTATAATCAGCATGTAACCCGGCGTTTTTACTCCTGCAAAAGGTTTTGGCAACATCGCTGAACATATTATAGAATTTTACCTTCGACTTGTAAGTGGCTTCGTTTTATCTTACTTGGTTTGGTGATCAGCAGTTGGTGGGTTCTGGCAGCACTTAATTTTCTATCGCAATTCTCATGCTTTTGAATGCCTTTTTGCAATTGTCACACTCGGGGGCTCCTTTTCCTATATAAGATTAACTATTTATTCATTCTTAATACATTTGGACATATTTTACTTATTTATTATTCGTTGCATTTCCTATTTACATCAAATCGCGATGGTTTATTTATTTATTTTTTACATCACGTGTATGCACTACGGGCGTAGGAGACGTGCCTGTACATGTTTCTTACTGTTACTATTATTATTTTTGTATTTTAAGGCCAAAGATGTTTTTTGTACATCAATACATTTTGGTTAGATAATACCTTTACTCTTTATAGGTAACAAATATGTTCTTGGACCACAGGTGCACATTTTTTTGATAATATAGAGTACAACCGTTGTAAAACCCTCAGTTTTATAACTTTCTAAATTGCACATGCATTTTATGGATTATATTTTTTTATCTCTTAGGGTTTATGGTCCTTTCTAGGATCCTATCAGAGAAAGGGTTTGTTCAGTCAACATACGTTTTAGTGGTAGGTTTTCTACTTTTTCTACTTTATCGATTAATATCATGCTGTTCTTAATTGTTACATAATGGGTTTCCACTGTTTCCCTCCAGCTCCTTTTTTGTTCTGTAGTCTCCTCAAGATACATGATATATATATATAAAACAATTCTTAAGGCATATTTTTAGGCATATTTTAGGCATATTACGTGCTCATTCACAATTTTTTCTTTTATCTGCTTAGGTTGGTTATTAATATGCTCAATGTACCATACACTGGTTTTTATAGCTTTAGTGTATATAGCCTTAACATATTATTTTACTAGTCCTCTCCTGTTTTCCCTTCTTTTTTATTCTTTTAATTAGTAGTTGTTTCTTTCATTATGTTGTTTTTATGTTCTTTATTATGGGAGTGTCATATCATTTTGTATTAGGTTTATTTATTGAATGGCTTTTTTATGTTTATATGCAGCTTGATGCACATTGTTGCTGTTCCATTTTTACTTACATTTTATTAGTTTTCATTGTTTTATATATGATGTTTTCTTATATAAATGTAATGTTTTATCGTCATGTTAGTTGTTTTAATAGCACCACTAGTTTCCTCACTTTTCCTCCCTGTTCTCTTCCCTTCCTTTTCCCCCCTCCCCCTCCTTCCCTCCCCTTCGTATTTTCCTTTAGATGTTCCTAAGTAATACGGATAAGTTCCTTTTATTTTATTTATTTATTGTTAGTTTTTATCCATTTGATTACTTATTTAATTGTTTATCTTATGGTTTTATTTTATTTATGTATTTACCTATAGTGGAGCCATATACCCCTGAAGAAGTTTCTTATGAAACACGGCCAGTGTCGGGTTTGGCACTACTCACCCCCTGGAATAATAAAGGCTTTTTTTACCCTTTCTGCCACGTCTTTGTACTGGTTTTTGTGTCTGCCATAGTAGTCTTGCAGAAGCAATCACAGCCTAGAAGGAAATATCATTCCCATAGGAGCAGCAACTCCTATGTGCAGTAGAGCTGTTCCTTTCTGGGCTTTTCATCCTGTTTGGAGGCAGAGAGTAGGCTGAGCAGTTAGTTCCAGTGCCCCCCTGACATTGGTGGCCCCCCCCCCCAGTCATGCTTACCCCCACTTGCCGGCATTGGCCCTGAATTGGAGAGATTCATATGGGTGGGATTTATATCTGAATCATCAGATACTGGAAGTGTGCTAGCTGAAGAGGTTAATGAAGATATTGTTGTTAGCGTACTGACTGATGGAGTGGTAGAAAATGTACTGGCAGTTCCAATGCTAAGAGCACCACACAGGTAGAGGGGACAATAGAGAGTGGGAGGATGACATTGGTCTTTCATCCTGTTCTCCATTCCCAACTACACATCCAGCAGCATCATAAAGAGCAGCGACCCCCTCCCCCTCTCCCCCCCCCCCAACGAAGGAAGTAGAGGGAAAGTCTTGTAAAATCTCACAGGCATGGAGGCATATTCAAGCTCTTGGTGACCTGCAATATGCAGAATGTGATTACTGTAAAAAGCAAATTAGTAGAGGGAAGCTGGTGGGTCATCTTATGAACGGTGACATGCAGCATCATTTCGCAGAACAGCACCCTTTCCAGCTCAGTATAAAGGAGCGCGCAGATCTTAGGTTGGGGACTCCATCATGGAGTGGAAATAGCAGTGATGGGAAAAGTTACAGGTAAAATATAATCCTTTTCCCAGGCAGAGCCCCTGCAGTCTTTCTCCTAAGATATGGGTGCAAGTATGGCTGCCATCCATTACCTGGCTGGGCAACACTGCCCATATGTAACCTCCTCCTGTTGCTCCCCCAGTAGACCTACAGCCTGTTCTTGCCTTGTCAGGCTGCCACTAGTGGCACTCCTTGTGGCCTTGGGTAAGTCACCTTGTCTACCGGTAAGATGGCATCAGGCTCAGCGCAGCATCACTGTCATGGGGCAGGCAGCATTAAGGGTGGTGATAAGGAACATCAGGGAAATAATAGCCCTGGATGACCATACCCTAAAGAGGGCTGAGAAGTTACTTATTTATTATTTAGCTCATGCCTTTGCAGTAATAGGACAAGGTGAGTTGCAATCAGGTATCCTAGGTACTTCTCTGTCCTTGGAGGGCTTATAATCTGAGTGCATACCTGAGGCAATGGAGGGCTAAGTGACTTATCCAAGGCCACAAGGAGTGCTACTGGTGGCAGCCAGACAAGGCAAGAACAGGCTGTAGATCTACTGGGGGAGCAACAGGAGGAGGGTACATATGGGCAGTGCTGCATGGCCAGGTCATGAATGGCAGCCATATTTAAAGAAAGACTGCAGGGATGGCACATAGGGCACAGAGTGCCATGCTCCCAGGTTTATTCGCAACAGATGATGGGATGGACATGATCATGCCAGTGAAGGAGGGGGCTTTCAGGGGATCAGATACTTTGCAAACTTACCCCTCCTGTTTGTCAGAGAAAACCTGGTCTGGGGAAGAAGGGAAGCAGCAGTTCTGTCTTGAGGAAACTGATTGAGAAGTACTGAAAAACAGATGAGTATTTTCACCAGATTGTGAAGGGTATATGCGAGATGCGTGAGAAGCAGGAAACAACAGGGTCACCTGCACACCAGCTCAAGCCAGATGTTCACGCCAAGTGCAATTCCACTTATGGCCTGCTAGAGAGGACTGGAGCAAAAAAGTAGAAATGAGAGGCCCTGCATCAGATTTCACTGGAGAATGAGATTGGCACTGACAGGACCCTGGATCCCCAGAACTGGGCAAATGTCACGCAGATGATAGAAGTCCTAAAACTCTTTAAAGGGTGCCATGGAGGAAATGGGTTCTACAAGGGCTACTCTAACCCTTCTCATCTTAGTAGTGAATATTTTACATATAAAGTTAGAAGATTTTTAGTAGTGACAGGGATTCATAGCAGAGTTTTTGGTGATGGTGGACTGCTTACATGGTCAAGTGGGCAAAAGGTTGAAGAAGAATGTTTACATGCTAACTGATCTCCGTGACCCATAGATGAAAAGGTCTATTGCTGTGCAGTACAACACGCTGATCCACTGGAAAGAAAAGCTAGTTATTGAGCTGGAGGAAAAGAGCGCCAGAGACAGAGGGTGCAGTGGTGGTGGTGATATTGCAGGAGAAATAGTAGGAAGCAGTATTAGTGCCATGAGCACTGCCCTGTCATCAACTACTTCCCCCCTTGGATTTACATGCCAGTGGCTTATAAGACTCAGCCAGAAATCAGAAGCCCTAGCTACAATGTTTAGTTGCAGCGATGAACTTACCACAAGTCAGACTCTTGCATTGATTTCAGTGACATGCTACCTTGCAGACATCATAAAAGCTGTATACACAGATCACTTGGCATACTGGGCACATGAGTCATCAGTCTTATCAGTCAAGGTTGCACAGCATTTCCTGTATTATACTTCAACTAGTGTGCTCAGTGAACATACTGTATACAGTAATCTCCATAGCAGGGAATACCATGGCTCCCTATTGTTTACAGCTAACACTGGAGTTGGTTGAAAAGCTAGTGTATCTGAAGACAAATATCCCCTTGCTTGGTTTCTCTTCATTTTCATATGAATGGGAGGAGGAAAGAGTAGGGCTGTACTGAGGGGCAGTTGCCCACACTCTTTGCCTTTAGTAGAAACATAGAAAAATGACAACAGAAAAAGACCACATGGCCTATCTAGTCTGTCCTTCCATATAAACAACTAGAACAGTGCCCTTTTTTCCTTTAGTGATCCTCTGTGTTTGTCCCATGCTTTTTTGAATTCAGATACTGTCCTCATCTCTACCACCTCCACTGGGAGACTATTCTACGGATCCACCACTCTTATCGTAAAGAAATATTTCCTCATATCACTCCTGAATCTATCCCCTTTCACCCTCATCCCTTGTCCCCTCGTAGCAGAACTTGCTTTCAATCGAAAGAGGCTCTCCTCCTATGCACTTATGCCATGGAGATATTTGAATGTCTCAATCATATCACCTCTATCCTGACCTTTCCCCTAAGGTGTACATATTAAGATCCTTAAGTCTGTCCTCATATGCTTTACAATGAAGACCCACTAACCATTTTAGTAGCCACCCTCTGTACTGACTCCATCCTGTTTATATCCTTTTGAAGGTGCGGTCTCCAGAATTGCACATAATACTCCAAATGAGGTTGCACCAAAGAATTATACAGAGGTACCATCACTTCCTTTTTTCTGCTACCCATTCCTCTCCCTATGCATCTAAGCATCCTTCTAGCTTTTGCTGTTGCCTTTTCTACCTGTTTAGCTACTTTAAGATCATCAGACACAACCACGCCTAGGTCCCGCTCTTCTTTAGTGGACCAAAGTACTATATTGCTCCCTTAGATTGCTGCAGCCCAAATGCATGACCTTGCATTTTTTAACATTAAATCCCAGCTGCCAAATTCTAGACCACTCTTCAAGCTTAGCTAGATCCCTCCTCATGTTATCGACACCTTCCTGGGTGTCTACTCTTTTGCAGATTTTGGTATCATCTGCAAAGAGGCAAACCTTACCTGAAAGTCCTTCCGCTATACACTAACAAAGATGTTAAAAAGTACCTAGCTGTGTTTTGCATGGCAGTGTCTCCTGGATAATGCCCATATTCAGTGGCTACTTTTCCGCCTCCATGCTAAAACATAAAAGAATAAAGCAAGAAATAAAAAAATGACAAGCAAAGCCAAAATAAACATGACATTTTGATAAAAGAACTGAAAAACATTTCTCTCTATCCTGCCTTTTCTATCATGTCATTCCCCTTTCTTGCTCTTGAGATCTGAACCACAGGCATGCAGCAGGGGTACAAATATTGTTTCTGCTATTTAATGTTTCCTGTGGGTTCATTAGGCCCACCTGTCAAAAATAAAAATCTTAAAAAAAAGAAAGGAAAAAAAAAAACCCTTCCTTTCCACACGCCCCTCTCTGCCACTGTCACCTGCACAGGGCAAGTGCTACCTTTCTTGGTACCTTAGTGTGAGCAATTTCAATGCCGCCCCCTTTCCCCGGCATGCTGATTCCAAAAGAGCCCTTCACAAGCCTCATTTTGTCCCAGCAAAGACTTAGGGACATGTTTACTAAACATAAACATGCATTAAGTGCCACTGAATTCATATAAATAAATAGGTGCTGCTGCACTTAGCACACGTTAACATTTGTTAATGTGCTTTAATCTTTAGTAAGCATGCCCCTTAATGAGTGTATGAGTGTCTGAACAGCATTTGTAGCTACAGTACAGTGAAGATAAAGAAAGGCTACCATATTTCTATATTACTATCCTCCAGTGCCAACTACCAGGTAAATTAGGTAGTAGTACAAAACCCTGCTCATTCAGAACCCATAGCAAATCTGCCATGTTATAACAGCACTACTAAGACACACAGCACCAAACTCTACCTAACAAAAGTAATATTAAATCTACTGAGAAAAGAGAACACGTTGGACTGCTACATTATTTCACATGTCTGTCATCAATCCCCTTTTGACTTTTCACCTACCCATTTCCTCTACTTACCTTCCTTACCTCTTTTCTTTTCTGAGTCAGCAACAGCAGCCAGTGCTGCCTATAGCATTCACTTCTGGTGCACAATTCAATGGTTCCACGCACCAAAAGTGAATGCTGCAGGCAGCACCAGCTGCTGCCTCTGAATGAGAGAAGAAATGAAGCTGGGGCTGGTACCGTGCAATGTGCAATCTTTCTGCCATTGGGGCTGCAGGGAAGAGTCATGCTCATAAGCCCTCGCCCAGGGGTGGCTCAAGAAAATCTGCTGCCTGAGATGAAAGATGAGCTGACACACCCCCTCCCCTACCATCACCAACCCATAGCCAAAACGTAGGGGCCTCCCCAGAACTCTAGTCAGGTATCCCTCACTCACAGCACCAGTCAGGTGGCTGTCCCAAGAATAAGGAAAGCAATATATTCCCAGGCTATCTAAGATTAAAAAAAACAAAAAAAAAAACTTTGCAATGATGTTTTTTATGCAGGGGGAATCCTGGTGCCATCATATCCAGGCAGCAAGCCTCCAGATATATTACCATTCTCACAGCTTACACAGATCTTGGATTGGGGAAGGATGTAGGCTCATAGAGCAATCTGTGGGATGTTGTCACAACATCGGTCATGTCTCTCAGTGCCTGGCAAAGCTAATATATGACTGCTCTATCACACCGGCACCTGGTGGCACGGCAGTCATCCATATGGTCCAGGTACCAACCAGCCAGTCATTCATGGCCTCCCTGAATTACAGATCAGTACACCAGATCCTCCCGTGCTGCCTCCAAACTACACACTCTCACTTGCAATCAGAAAAGACATCATTTTGCCAAACTGAACCTATAACTAACAGCCGCTAACTATAATGGCATGACGTCCCAGGACTACACATATGATCTCCCTTTCTCACTCCAACATGATTTGTTTCCAGTCTCACTCACGTACTATTCTTAAATCAACAGTCCTAGTTTTCAGAACACAGGATTTGTTAGGGTCCCCTGGATTAGCTCTTTTAGCACAAACAGCACATTTCAGCATAGCCAGAATGAGCACTATTGCTCTTCTTCTTATTTCTGAAAGGGTGTTTAATAATGTTTCTTTACCTTTCAACATTCCCTCACCTCTGCTTTCTGTTCTTTATAACTGCATCTTGTGTTTTTCCAGACTGCAGTCACACCAGTTCAGCACATACTTGTCACAACCGTTCTTCAATATGAGATGAACTGAAGAGCACATCAGAATATTTTCTAAGTCCTGGCTTTATTCCATGTTTCAGAAAAAATGATGGGGACATCAATGGGGATATCACAGAATGTACACTGGCCTTTCCTGAATATGCCATGCACATCACCATGGCTGACCATGCCCCCGTTCCACCCCTTCTGTGCATATGAGGTGTGATCAAAAAGTATTGTGACTTGTAGAATAACACAAGAAGTATAACACCGACAGGTATTGCACTCAGTCTCCTTCAAAGTAGTCCCTTTCGATAAAACACACTTCCTTTAGTGTTCCAGCCACTGCTGGAAACAATTTTGAAATGCCTCTTTCATTATACTGTGAAGCTGCTATGTCAAATTTTGCTTAATGGTCTCCAAGTCGCCAAACCTCCTTCCTCTCAGTGGTAATTTCCATTTTGGAAACAAGAAAAAGGTCACAGGGTGTGAGGTCAATTGAGTACAGAGGCTGACGGACTTGCTCGATTTGGTGTTTGGCCAAGAACTGCTGGACAAGATATGATGCGTGAGCTGGGACATTATCGTGATGAAGCAATCATTCACCATTCCTGTGCAACTCTGGTCTCTTACGACAAACTGCATCTCTCAAGCGAGTCAGAATAGACATAGTACTCCTTATTGATGGTATGGCCTTTTGGAGCATGCTCATAATGAACAATACCCTGGTAATAAAAAAAAAACCTCCGTGAGCATGACCTTGACATTGCTCCTCACCTGACGGACTTTCTTGGGTCTGGGAGAGTTTGGAGTCTTCCATCGTGAGGACTGAGCCTTAGTTTCTGGGTCATAACCATAAACCCATGATTCATCACCAGTAATTATCTTTTTGATGAAATCGGAGTCATTTTCAATGCATTCCAACTCCCTGGCTGCAGACAGGTGATTTTCTTTTTGGTCAGAGGACAGAAGTTTCATCACAAATTTTGCAGACACACATCTCATTCCCAAATCAACAGTAAAAATGGACTGTACCAACCCAAAACTGATGTCCATATTCTCAACAAACTCCCTGATAGTCAACTGATGATTTTAGTGTATTGCAGCATGCACCACTTCAACTTTGTCTTCATTCCTGCTTGTGGTTGGCCTTCCAGAACATTTGTCACTGTCAACACTTTGCCGGCCCTTTTTGGAAACGTTTGTACCAGTCATAAATGTGAGCATGACTCATGCATTCATAACCATATACTTGCTGTAACTTGTCATGAGTCTTTTTGCATGAATCTCCAAGTTTCTGGCAGAATTTAATGCAAATTTGTTGTTCAATTTTTTCACTCATCTTAAATCTGACAAACTGCTTTTACATGATACCAAACATCGCGTGAATAAAAAATGTACAAGTGTGCTCTAGCCACGCTACACTCTGCACATGCAGAGCATATAACTAGGTCACTGCATTCTTAATAACATTGTGGTGCAACGTATTGTTATATAGCCACACAACAAGTCTAGGTACTTTTTGATCACACCTCATATTCTGAGATCCTCGTGCTAGCGCCATGGACCTGCACGACAGTAGTGTTTCAGAATACGGTTGGGATGTTTTCAGCACATAAACGTCCCCGCCACATGTACAAACCCTTTATTCTTGTTCTAGAAAGACCTCCAAAGCAAACATTGCCAGTGGATAGAACAGTGATTAAGGCATTCATGGTCAATTGTTCACCAAAGACAGGATTTTGATTTTGAAAAAAACAGAAAATCTCGAGGAGGGTACATAGTGAGGCTTTGAGGAGAATGAATAGCATTTTTCTAAAAAGTAACATTCTTAGTAGGTCTTGGAACAATGATGTTTTGCCATATAAAAGTGGTTCTAGCAGGTTAAAAGACAGTAAAGGGCATTTTAATAAAAGTTAATGCATGTTAATGAATGTTAATTTGTGCTAAATGACACTGCACCCAGAGAAATAAATGAGCACACCGGCACTTAGAACACATTAACATTTATTAACACTCATTAACCTTTTGTAAAGCCATAGGGGCATGTTTACTAATGTACCACCCTGAATGAATGGACTCTGTATGTATGATGTGTAACTAGCCAACATCCAACATTTGTTCTCCAACATAGCTTTGTGGTCAGACTACTCTGCGGCCTATCAGACCTGGATATGTCAGCTATAGTAATTTGGAGTTTGTTCTCATGACAGAGCATGCTGCTCCTCTAAGCCTGCATGCACTCTCCTACAGCTGGCTTATGGCAGGGCAGACCGTTCTAGTATTGGCCAAGCATGAAGAATGGACACTTCAGGGGTGGAGATGGAAGGAAAGAATACAAGGAGGAGCCAGGCAGGCAGTCCCTCTCCTCTCTTGATTCCTATCTCCTGCACTGTCTCTGCAATTTCCATGTATCCTTCACTGGCTCGGGAGGGTGGGGGGGGGGAGGTGGTCATGATGGTAGCAGAGGAAGTTATAGCATGACATCCATAAATATATGTAAACCTCAACCTTTAAAACTTCTTATGTGAATCGATAACACTGTGATATCATTCGTTTGTCAGCTCTGGATTTGTAATGCCTGCTGCCTTTAGCAGGGGTCCTGTGTCTGATTAATACGAAGCAGCTCTAGCTGCTGTCGTATCAGGACCACTCATCAAGGGACTGCTACCAGTTTCTCTGGAGTATTATATGATAATTAGGAACGAAGAATGGAAGGAGATGGGTTGACCATCTTTTATGGTTTTGCTGTGAATTTTTGGTGCGCTTGAGGATGAGAGCTCCTGGCTTGACTATGAAAGCTCCTGTGTGAGAGGGAGGATTTGGGAAGGGTGAGATATAAGGAAGTTTTTAGGGTGTGTGCTTTTGTAATAAAAATGTCATGGGTCAATATTCAAAAGGATTTATGAGGTTTGCAGGACCTATGAACCTCATAAATCCTGGTGATCCCAATATTCAGTGGCACTAACCGAGTAGTGCTGCCTAATAGCCCCAAAGACTGCCCTGAAAACATCTGGTTAATTTTGGGGCAGTCTGTGGGCAGAACTGGGGTAGTCCCGACAGCTAAACAGTCAGCAGCAATATTCAGTTACTAACCAGATAACTAAACCCCATAAAGTTGGGACAGATCAATGACTGCCCTAACTTTATGTGTTTTTGCTATCATTAGTTGTTAAATATCGCCACTGACTAGAAATCAATTCCTCTCGGTGACAAGACTAGATATTCAGCACCAGAAGCCTGATAGGGCCCAGGGCTGAATATCCAGGTTTATTTTTAGCTGCGCTGAATATCGACCCTATATTTTTATTGCATTTTATGCTGAGGTATATTTTATTTTTGCTATACTATAAATGATATACTTACTATTGAATTTGTGTTGTGAACCTCTCTGAATCTTATTTTGATAAGAGCGATATAGTTTAAAGGATACTATAGAAACAGAGTAGAATAAAATCACACTTTCATAGAGCTGCCCGCACCAACTTCAGATTTTCAGATTGAAGCTTCATGGAGAGTTTGCCCTTCGAAATGTAGCTTTCTGGTTGGAAGGTACAAAGTAACCAGAGACCTATTCATTCCACAGACAATTTGAAATTCTCCAGAATATTCATTAACAAAACATAAATATTTCCTGCTATTTGCCGTTTGCAGATGAAAACAAGTTAATCTGAAACACGCCCTGATGTTATCCTCCAAAGTTTCCAATAATTTGAGCAATTAACATAGATGAGGACTAAACAATGCAATTGTGCTCAACAGCGGCATGCTAATTCTGCTTCCAAAGCCAAAAAACATTTACATTTATTTAAATCAGCAGTCTGTTTTATTATTGCTGAGGCAATCGACTAGTTAATCTAGAAAAAAAAAAAAAAACAACAACAACAACCCACAAACCTTAAGCATCTACTTTTGTCACTCTCGCTGCCTGCATTCTTTGTGTTCCAAATGTGTTCGTGCAGTAGAAAGAACATTGAAGGATTGGATAAAGGTGATAGCATCAGAATGTGCTGGCTAAATCATCCCCCTTAGAAAATAGGCTCTTGCCTTAATGACTTTGGAAGTGGAATGCAAATTTAAACTTACTGAATTTGCTGAAACATGACTGTCAAATATACTTAAAATGTGCATGTGGGTTTTAATTTCCAGCTTTCCACACAGGCTTTTGTCCCTCTCCAATCAAGGTGAGAACAGATGCATTTTAAACAGTGATTGCTTTGAGGTCAGGAAGAGAATTGGTCCCTTTAAGCTGCTCAGCTGAAAGTAATTTACTTGAGAGGCTTAATCAATTCTCATTTTAAATGTGTCCACCTGTAAGGCTGGCTTTGCATCTGTGCAGCATTTCAATGAATGAAACAGAAAAAATACCATGAGAAAAGCTGATTTTTCATTTGAAAATTTTTCTTATTAAAGTTTTAAAAATTCTATTTATAATATCAGCATTCACACCCATCAACCATTCAGTTGAATGCCTCCAACCAAGCTCCTCCCAAGGCAAAAATTTGGCTGCAGGTTTATTATTTCTTAACACTTTTAACTTTACGATAACTCATATATACATTTGTGATCAACATTATTGGCACCTTTGCATTATAGGTATGTTCTGTACAATAGCTTGAGAAATAGCTGAAAATATTCCAACTGTATGTCATCATTATATTTTAATAGTATGTTCAAAGGTATACAAAAAGAAAAAAAAAGATGCCTGTGCAACTTTGACGTAGTAATTTCTGAGAAAAAGAAACAAACAAACTATGACCTGGACAGGATTAATATGTGGTTGCACAACCCTTGGCAGTGATGGCAGCCTCTAAACGTTTCTTGTAGGTGTCTATAAGTTTTGTGCATCTATCTGCTGGTAGTTTTTCCCACTCTTCAAATGCAATTTGTTCCAGCTCATGAATGTTTCCAAGATTCCTTTTACCAATGGCAGATTTCAGCTCTTTCCAAAGGTTCTCAATTGGATTGAAATCAGGAATCATTGCTGGCCAGTTTAAAACAGTCATTTTGTCCTTTTTAACCATTCTTTTCTACTTTTGGATGTGTATTTTGGGTCATTGTCCTGCTGGAGGACCCATTTATTTTTTATTCATTTAGCTAGTCTTATATACCGCCCACCTAAGAGTCTAGGCGGTTTACAACAAAAAAAACCCCATGTCAAGTAGGCTTTACATAGAACAAAAAGGAAATGAGTTAATACATAAGTATTAACTAGTACCCAGAAGATCAAGAGTTCAATTGCCACTGGCACTCTTTGTGACCTTGGGCAAGTCACTTTACCCTCCATTGCCTCAGAAGAAAAGGCCGGCAATCTACTTCTGGTGATACATTGCCAAGAAAACCCAGAGGTAGCTGGGTCGCTATGAATCAACACTGACTTGATGGCACTACAAAAATAAATTATAATACTATATTAGGGGTAAACTTATTTAATTAATTAAAAAAGTGGTTGATAAAGAGATGAGTTTTCAACTTCTTTTTAAAATCCAGAAGGCCATTGATAGTGTGAAGATCATTTGGGGGCGGGTTCTAAAGAGTAGGTGCAAAAAAAGTGAAAGCTCTTCTAGATGTAGTAAAGCTTGTCTTGATATATCCTGAAGATATATTGATCTCCTATTTCAGTTATCTAGATCAGAGATTGAAGATAAACAGCTGAAAGACCATGATAAATTTTAAATACTGTAAAAAGGGATTTGAATTTAGAATTTAATATGTTGAGAGACTGATAGCCAATGTAACTGCTTGAGAATCGGAGTAATATGTGCAGACCTTGAGGCACTGCAAAGGAGACAAGCAGCTGTATTAATAGCAAGCTGGAGAGAGTGAGTGGCATAGCTAGGTAGACCTTGGAGTAGGAGGTTACAAAAGCCAAGGTGTGGGAAAATAAGCACCTGTAATACAGAGTGAAAGTCATGATGTTCCAAAAGCGGTTTTAGGTGCTGAATAGTCTTGAGCTTGAAATATATGTTCCTTATTATGTGATTGATGTGAGACGTTAAAGAGATTTGTTGGTCCAATATGACACCAAGGTAGCATATCTCAGATTTCACCTGTATTTGGATGTTACTGATAGTGATAAATAGTGGTGGTGTAAAGCTGATGTCCTTAGAGATATAGAGGATTTGGGTCTTATTATAGTTAATAACAAATTCATGTTCATTGAGCCAATGTGTAACAACACTAAAACATTTCTTTAAAGATGAAATATCTGTGCTCTTAGCATTAATAGGGATGTACAGCTTAACATCATCAACATAAAGGTGATAATAAATATTATGTTTCATTATGATTGAACATATTGGTTGAAGGTAGAGACTGAAAAGTAAGGAGGACAATGCAGAACCCCGAGGAACTCCTTGCTGTTGTATGTAGGTGTAAGATTTCATTGCATTTGCCAATCAGTAAAATAGGATTTAAACCAATTTAAAGTGATATTCCTTAATCCTAGTGCTTCTAGATGTTGTAATATCAAGTTGTGAGGAACAGAGTCTAAGGCTGCTTTAATATCTAGGAAGATGAGGACAAAACCTGTTTCCTCAGCTCGCAACCTTGGGGTTGTCTTTGATTCCTCTCTATCCTTCTCCACGCACATCCATCTGATAGCTAAGACCTGCTGTTTCTTTCTCTATAACATCAACAAAATCCGCCCATTCCTTTCTGAACACACTAAGACGCTTATCCACTCCTTAATCACCTCCCGTCTTGACTACTGTAACCTACTCCTTGCTGGTCTCCCTCTGAATCATCTCTCTCCCCTTCAATCTGTTCAACACTCTGCTGCGCGGCTAATCTTCCGCCAGCCTCATCATGCCCATATTGCCCCTCTTCTCAAGTCACTTCATTGGCTCCCTATCCATTTCCGCATCCATTCAAACTTCTCCTGCTGACCTATAAATGCATTCACTCTGCAGCTCCTCACTACCTTTCTTCTCTTATCTCTCATTACACTGCCCCTCAGGAACTCCGCTCTTCTGGCAAACTGTTTCTATCTGTGCCCTTCTCTTCTATTGCTAACTCCAGACTTCGCTCCTTTCACTTTGCTGTACCTTATGCCTGGAACAAACTACCTGTGTACTGCAGTCAATGAATAAATCCAGGAGTCAATTTACAGGGTCCAAACCAGTTTATTTGTGCACAGGCTCAGTCAGTCAAAGCAGCAAAAGGAACTGAGCGGAGCTCTTCATAGAGACATAACTTTTTATACCGCTTTTCTAGATTGATAAATGAAAACTTTCCATTGGTCTCATGCTAATTTCTACAAACTTTCTATTGGTCTGACATTTCCCTGAATTTGACCAATCAGGGTCTATGCCCTTTGCTCTGCTTTCTCCAGCTAGCTGAACAATGGTTTGGTTCAAACCTGGTTACTTCTCTACATCAAGGTCATATCTAGCTCCTAAAATGTGTAAGTAACAATTCTGGAGTAACGATTTAACATACAGGCATTGTATTCACTTTGTGCAAACTTTGCAATAGCAGCATTTCATTCTAAAACAGCATTTAATTCTTTTAATTTTATGTCTCAGCACTACTGAAATCCAGGCTTGGTTCTTAGGCCTGTCATTTTTCAGGTTCAGGCTTATGGCCTAGTCTATAGGTCTTGGCTACCACATTCCCCCCTTTGATTATTCTCACCCTGAATGTTAAGATGGGTGAGAAACAAATCACTTATACTTGAGTTGTTGCCATGTTATGTGGTATAGGCCGATACCGTCTCATAGCTAGGAGCTTAGCTGTTGTCTTTCTTTCTACAATATTCTCAATGATTGCAGATATATTGCGTAGGCAGAGGGGTAAAATGCATGGAAGTATTAAACATGTTATTACTACTAGTGCTGCAATTACCAACATAATAATTTCTCTCCCAAGTCCCACATTTCTGATTATAGTTTCTGTTTATGGCATCGCAAGCATCAAAGTATAGAGCTGCAGGTTTTGTAGGGTCTTCAAGTTGTTGAGTAGCATTTAAGAGAGCTCCATCTTCATCATTCCATCGTATTATCAGCACATAGTAGGATGGATTCTGTCGTGGGTGAAAACAAGTTCTGCTCTTTCCTTTTGTGCAAATGTTCAGTTCCGTGCCATTATATATGCATTGACTCACTATACCTGTACAAGTATAGTAGGTATAATAAAGCAAAGTCTGTGTAATCTTTTCTCCAGTACGAGTAGTAGTTATGCATGCAGCACAGGGTGGCAAGGCAAAAGTCAGCTCAAAGCATCTCAAGGCTGCTATCAAGATGAAACAGTAGAGAATCATGATGAAAAGTCTCTGAAGAATTAGTACAAGTCTTTGAAAAAACAGTGCAACTGTTGATAATTCTTGACCACAAAGTTTTCTTCTTCTTTACTATACGTTGACCTGTTTTGCTCTCAGTAGCATGCAACAGGTGTAGCGTTGATTGTAGATCCTCAAGCTTCCGCTGTACATGACCTTAGCAATTTCATTGGTAGGTGTGTAGAGCTGTAGATTCCAACGTATTTCAATAGACACAGTCCTTTTAGTTTGCACTGTCCTTGATCAAAATGGCACAAAGATTTTCAAATAATATAGTCCGTAATACAGTCTCTTTCTGTTGATGATAATCTCTTCAGAATAAACAAATAGTCTCTTGGGATTCAGGAATTCTATATTAGCACAGTCTCTTTTTTTTTAAATTTCCTGAATTTTTCAATTTGCTTGTCTTCGCAAAGTTAGCCGCAATGGAACTTCTGGATCATGTTCTGATGTCCACTGGTCTGGCTCTGGAGCTGCTGCTGATTTCACTCTGCTATGATGAATCCAGGGTTCAAGTTCTGCAACTTTAACTGTTGTTGGGGTTAACAAGATGACAACATAAGGTCCTTTCCAATGCGGTGCCAACGGTGTCTTTCTCCACTCTTTGATTCACACCGAGACTCCAGGCTTGAGAGGATGCAGCGGTTCAGTCAAGTTGATGGGTAGCTGATCTCGTATCCATGTATGAAGACTCTGCAAAACAGAACTTAAAACCAATAGTTGTTGTCTAGTAATTTCAGATACTATCTGCTTCATATCCCCTTTGATCCCTTTGACAATAGGTGAAGGTCTATCATACAAAATCTCATAGGGAGAAAGTCCTAATGACTTAGTAGGTGCTGAGCGTATCCTTAAAAGAGCTATTGGAAGTACCTGTGGCCATTTTAAATGTGTTTCCTGACAAAGTTTGGACAATTGAGATTTCAGAGTTCTATTCATACGCTCTACTTTCCCTGAACTCTGAGGTCTGTATGTTGTGTGTAACTTCCATTGTATCTGTAAAGCTTTAGCTAACTGTTGAGTTACTTGGGATATAAATGAGGGCCCATTATCTGACCCTATGACTAATGGTATTCCAAATCTTGGAACAATTTCACGAAGTAGGACTTTAGTGACCTCTCTGGCTTTCTCAGTCCTGGTGGGAAAAGCTTCTACCCACCTAGAGTAGATACACACTAGAACAAGCAAGTAACGATATCCATTTGCTTTTGGCATTTCAGTAAAGTCTACTTGAAAATTACTCATGGGAGTAACTCCTGTTGATTGAATTCTTATTGGTAGATTAGGACCTTGCTTGGCATTGTTCTTGGCACATGTTTTACATTGACGAGCTTCTGAAGCTGTCAAAGGTCCCAACAAAGAAATATAAAAATGAGGTTTCAAAGCTTTTGTCATTGCAGTTTTTCCATAATGTGTTGCTTGATGAAATGCTTGAACAAAGGCTAAACTTAATGCTTCAGGAATCACTATTTGTCCAGGAGGTTGACTTCCCTCCTGTGGTGGAAGTTCTATCCATCCATTTCTGAGTACTCCCCCTTCTTGTTCACAATAATAGTCCAATTCTTTTGTAGTACTGTATATCGGGGATCCCATGAATTAAGAGGTACAGGAAATAGAACTGCTTGAATTGTAGTATTCTGAGTTAGTCTGTCCGGTAATGGCTGCTTTACGAGCAGAGGCATCTGCAAATCTGTTCCCTTGTGCAATTTCTCCTTTTCCTGCTTGATGTCCTCAACAGTGCATAACTGCAACTTGCTCGGGGGCCCATACAGCATCTAACAATGTCAATATCTCTGGGCCATATTTGATAGATTTTCCTCCTGAAGTTATCAATCCCCGTTCTCTGTACAAGGCTCCATGAGCATGCAATGTTGTGAATGCATACTTAGAATCTGTGTATACATTTATACAGAATCCTTTTCCCAGTATTAGTGCTCTTGTGAGTGCTATCAATTCTGCTTTCTGTGCCGATGTTCCTGAGGCTAGGGCTGATGATTCAATTACAAGATCCAGGGTTATTACTGCATATCCAGCACAACGATGTCCATTGACTACAAGACTGCTTCTATCCATGAAGAAAGTTTGTTCTGGATCTTCAAAAGGTACATCTGTCAAGTCTGGTCGACTTGAGAATACAGTATCCATGACTTCTATGCAGTCATGATCAGGAGGATCAGTTCCAATTGGTAACAGTGCAGCTGAGTTTAAGGCCTGACTGACCATCAATTGCAATCGAGGATTTTCACACAACATGCTCTGGTACTTTAGCATTTGTGAGTTGGTGAACCAGTAATTTCCTTTGTGGTCCATGAGGGTTTGAACAGAATGTGGCACTATTACACAGAGATTTTGTCCTAGAGTGGGCTTGTCTGCTTCAGTTACTAGAAGTGCTGTAGCTGCAATGGCTCTCAGACAAGGTGGCCATCCTTTTGCAACAATGTCCAATTGCTTAGATAGATACGCTACAGGTCGCTGCCAAGATCCAAGTGGCTGAGTCAACACTCCCAAGGCATTTCCTTGTGACTCATGAACATATAGACGAAATGGCTTCTGTACATCTGGTAGTCCAAGGGCTGGTGATGTCATCAGGGCTGTCTTCAGAGTCTTGAATGCTGTTTCTTGTTCAGGTCCCATTCTAATGGAGATTGTTCCAATCCTTTGATGACTTGATATAGTGGTTTTGCAATTAGAGCAAAGTTGGGGATCCATATACGACAGTACTCTGCGGCACCCCAGAAGGCTCTCACTTGCCTCCTGGTGGTTGGAGTAGGAATACTGCATACAGCTTCTTTGCGTTCTGGTCCCAGGCGTCTAATTCTGCTGGACAACTGGATTCCTAGGTATTTAACTTGTTTAACATAATTATGCCTTGGCTCTTGAGACTTTGTATCCAGCCTCATTAAATAGAGTGCAAGAGTTCACTGGTGGCTTGTGGACATTCACTTTCTGAGTTGGTGGTTATGAGCAAGTTGTCCACATACTGGAGAAGAACCCTTTCTCCTGGGTTCACATAGTAGCTGGAAAGATCTTGATTAAAAATAGTACTGATAAGAGTAGGTGAATTCTTGAATCCTTGAAGTAATCTAGTCCAGGTGAGTTGGCCCCGCCTTCCTGTTGTGGGGTCTTGTCATTCAAAAACAAACAAAAGTTGACTGGTGGGGGTTAGGCGCACACAGAAAAAGGCATCTTTCAGGTCCAAAACGGTAAAGTAAGCAGCCTCAGCGGGGATCAGTCCCAAGAGAGTATAAGGGTTTGATACTACAGGGTGGATAGTTTTAACTGCATCATTTACTCGCCTCAGGTCCTGTACTGGGCGATAATCCCCTGTCCCAGGCTTCTTTACTGGGAGAAGGGGGGGTGTTCCGAGGTGACTGACATTCCTTGAGAAGTCCATACTTCAGCAGTTTCATCAGATGGTGGTGAATTCCTTCAATGGCTGGTCACATGCACTGGTTCCACTCCTAGCTTGAGGGTGACAATGACAGGGGCTATGTTCTTCAGTAGGCCAGGTGGATTATCTTCTGCCCATACTTCAGATGGGGCTATGAGGTTGGTGGGTATACAGGAACTAGCTGGCTTGATTGGAGATGCACTATAGAACCGCTATTCTTCTTCTTGGGGAACAGTCAGCACCATCAATCCAGCAGGCTTTATGTTCACAGTCATTTGCATTTCTCCCCTTTCAGCAAAAGATATTTGTGCCTGGAGCTTAACAAGCATGTCTCGGCCCAGAAGTGGAATTGGACACTCAGGCATATACAAGAGCTGGTGCGTTATTTTCTGTCCCCCTAGTCCACACATGTGGTTCTGCAGGAGAGGCTTTGTGGCCTTAGCCTTAGTAGCTCTGACAATGGTGATGCATCAAGAAAACAAAGGGGCTACTGGCTTTAGTCTTCTGCTCTTGTATTCCCCATAAAGTCCATATATTGGTCCCCTATTTTCAGACTGACTCCTGGGGACCCAGGGAAACTTGGAGTCTGGTCTGGCCTAGTCTTCATCTATGCTTTAGCCCTCTTTGGCTGCCACTCACTCTATGGCTGCTTCCCTCTCTTTGCTGGAACACTGTGTTCGGTTTATTTTTTTTAAATCAAGTACTCCCTCCTCCCCTCTTGGGGTGGAGTTAAGATACGGGCATTCACTTCTCTAACGTCCTTCTTCTCTGCAATGGGCGCACTGACTCGCACCCAGTGGGGGCCATCATTTTCACGACCCCTTTTCACTTCCTCTGCTCCTTCGATTAGGAAAACCTCCTCCACATCATTCAACTAAAGTATCAGCAAGAAGAACCGTTTTCTTCTTTATTTTAGATTCACTTTCTCTTTCATATTTATTTTCACAATTCACAAATACTTTCTGCGCTACTTCCATTAACTATCGTTCAATTTAGTGGCAGAAACAAAGCTGGTCAGCTGGCTAGTGCAAAACTGGCCCTGGACCTAGTGCAATGGGATTGCGTGACCCTCTCTTTTACTGGTAGTTGTACATCTGAAGGCATACGGCAATCAGGCTGAACTAGCAAATAAATCCCTGCTTGTAGTGTCATCGGTACTTTAAACTGTGCCGGGGCTTCTCTTCTCCTGCTGCGGAGGTGGCTAGTGACATTTGCAGGGACGTATCCCGCCCCCTTGCTCCAGGCTCTGCCCAGGATGATGGCAGAGCTGAGGGAACTGGCCTATAAAGATATTAAACGGGCAGGGGATTTTTTTTTTCTAACTAACACTGAAATCTGCATGGACTCTGACCCCCCTTCCTCCCCCCATTGGTGACGTAGTTAACAACAGACAGAGGGGGCGGCCAGTCAGGCTGCATTTTACTATGAACTACGAATCAGAACTATACAATAATATTCCTCTGGGTGCACTTATTCAAAAAAACATATTATTGCTGTAAACAAAGGGTAGGCTGAAAACATAAGCATAGATTGAGTGCAATAAGCATAATAGATGTGTGTGCTCATTCTAAACAGGAACAATTTAGATAAAGTCCTTAAAATATAAAACTATTATTTTGCAACATGTGATAACAACAATTCCAATAGAAAGAACCGAACATGACGACCACATATCTGTTACTTATGACTGGAATGATAATACTTGGCATGGAAGCTAACTGCCAGCCGTAATCCGCACTTAAGCTGAACAGCGTCTCTGCAAAAGAAAGTACTTTAAATCTTACAGTTTAGGAAGGAGATATTCAAAAGACATTCCGGATACTTTTCCAATAAAGTAGGTGGATATCTGGAATACATATACACTTTTTTTCCTCATTTTATTTTTATTAGCAATAAGCATGTCTTCTATGAGGTGCTTGCCGCAGTATATCAGGAACTAGAATTCAAGCACGATAAACTCTTTATTCACTCAGGATTTAAATCATTTTCAAGTCACGATCTGGTGCTACTGGCTCGGGAGGCTTCATAGTCCTGTCTCATGTTCTTAACCTCTACTTCGTAGGACAAAGGGAAAACAAAAGCAGTTTCCTGAATTTTTCTATCACTGCCTATTTAAACTATTACAGTGCTTACTGAAGATTTTGAACATAAACACAAAACAAAGCTAAGCCCACAACTGCATTATACCTATCTCACTTGGTCCGCACAAGTCCAGGAACTCGAACGGGGTTAATAAGAACTTAACCCTTCCCTAGGCTTAAGCCCAAAACTATCGGGATTCAAAATTCTGACTAAACATTCTTATTAAATGATATATAATACATGACCATAGCAGAAGGAACATCACTATTAAACACATTGAATAAAACAGGTACAATTTTCCTGAAATAAGCATAAATTAACTCAGCTATAGAACGTTGAAATTAAGCCTTCACAGGGTTAACAAGACACTGCACATTCCTGGTCTTCAAACACGCCCCGTCTCCTTCCCCACTAGCTGTGCTTGAAGGAACAGAAACTAAAATGAATGAAACAGCTTCTTGATTCTACAGTGAAGTGTTTGCCTCTTTTTCCTTTTCTTAATACTATTTCTTAATCGGTAAACTGTCACAAATTACCTAACAGAATAATCTTACATCATACCAGAAGGGAAACGCGCGGTTTTAACAAACAGAAATCACTCACACATCTCACACACAAACACAATTTCATTTCCCAAAAGCCCAATCCTGACTATCTAGGCTTACCAAAATTTTTTTTTACCATTACCGTTAATCATGATTTTTTTTACCAGAAGGAGTCAGTGGTTTCCTCTTGCGCTCTTAATAGCCCTTGCAAGAGTACTTGGACCGCTCCGGACGTGATCAGTGTCCCTTTACCATTTTTCCCATTACCATATGGTTCCAGGTGCCAGTACTGTCTGACTTAATAATATAAAAACTCTATACTCACCGGATCCGGTCCCCGATACCACACCAGCTTCTGAGTTGGACCCTGGACTCCCCCGGTTCAGACCAGCCGAACTCCCCCGGTTGGACCCTGGACTCCCCCGGTTGACCAGCCGGACCCGATGGCCTGCCGAGGCAGGCAGAACCCTCTCTGATACAAAGTGATCGGCGGCGCCTGAGGCTTCCCCTGCAGTCGGACAGACATGGCTCCAACCGGACCCAACCTCAAGGCGAATTACGTGGATTACTCACTTGAATACCATCCACCACTCGCGTTTCCCGGCCAACGCACCAAGAAATGTAGCGGCAAACTGCAGTCAATGAATAAATCCAGGAGTCAATTTACAGGGTCCAAACCAGTTTATTTGTGCACAGGCTCAGTCAGTCAAAGCAGCAAAAAGAACTGAGCGGAGCTCTTCATAGAGACATAACTTTTTATACCGCTTTTCTAGCTTGATACATGAAAACTTTCCATTGGTCTCATGCTAATTTCTACAAACTTTCTATTGGTCTGACATTTCCATGAATTTGACCAATCAGGGTCTATGCCCTTTGCTCTGCTTTCTCCAGCTAGCTGAACAATGGTTTGGTTCAAACCTAGTTACTTCTCTACATCAAGGTCATATCTAGCTCCTAAAATGTGTAAGTAACAATTCTGGAGTAACAATTTAACATACAGGCATTGTATTCACTTTGTGCAAACTTTGCAATAGCAGCATTTCATTCTAAAACAGCATTTAATTCTGTCTTTTAATTTTATGTCTCAGCACTACTGAAATCCAGGCTTGATTCTTAGGCCTGTCATTTTTCAGGTTCAGGCTTATGGCCTAGTCTATAAGTCTTGGCTACCACACTTTGACCCTTTTCAAATCCAGGTTGAAAACTCACCTCTTCGCTGCTGCTTTTGGATCTTGACTCACCTGATCTCCTTGTTTCTTTACCTTCCCCCCCCCCCCCTGTTTTATCCCTGTCTACACCTTCTATGTTGTCTGTCTTGACTGGTTTGTAAGCTCTGATGAGCAGGGACTGTCTCTTACATGTCTGTGCAACGCTACATATGACTTGTAGCGCTAAACAAATGCTCAATAATAGTAGTAAAACCTGAGTTGGGTTTGTAAAGACCCCTGATAATGGTGTCAGTAAGGGTCACTAACAAGGTTTCCACTCCATGCTGTTGTCTAAATCCATATTGCTGGGGATTGGGGGGAAGTGGGCTTCTATGTGATCTTGGAGTTGAATTAATACAAACTTCTCTATTATTTTTGCTGGAAAAGATAAACTACAAGCAAAAACAAACCTCAACCTCTATCCCACAGCTAAATCCAATCAAACAGGGAAACAGAGACAAACAAACAAAAATATAAGGCATATATGGTAAGACCCCCACATAAGTAGCTGAAGCAGTTAATCGTGATCCATCTTCCATATTACCGGGACCCCACCATTCAGCATGATTAAAGCGGGCCCGATGATATGCCTTATGAATAATAGATAAAGGATAACCCCGTTCTAATAACCGGGACTTAAGATCCCGTGCTTGAGTTTTGAATTCTTCCAACGATGAACAAAGACGACGTAGCCGAATAAATTGTCCAATAGGTAATCCCAGTCTCAATGGGCCTGGATAATAGCTGGAAAAGTGAAGCAAAGTGTTCCTCTGTACTGGTTTACGATACAAGGTCGAATGAACTTCTGACTGGACTTTAAATAATTTCAAATCAAGAAATTCAATAGTGTCCTTATGAAACGTTGATGTAAAATGCAAATCAGGAGACAAAGTATTCATCCAAGCCACAAAATCATTCAATGCACTTTCAGTATCGACCCAAAAAAAGAAAATATCATCCAGGAATCTAGTCCATAGATGAGTATTCCGAAACCCTGTAGAGGGATAGATAAAGGTAGCCTGAAATTCCGCCATATAAAACGTCGCTACAGAAGGAGCTACCGTAGATCCCATAGCAATGCCGTATATTTGGTGATAAAACTTATCCTCAAATTTGAAAAAATTCTTCGTCAATACCAACTCTAACAGAGATAGAATGAAATCCTTAGGTAGTCTTGATGGCAATATGAAAGGAATACGAGATGCCATCTGTAGTGCCGCTTGCTGATTAATGTTGGTATATAAAGCTTGTATGTCCATAGTAACAATATACCAAGCGGTCTTATCATCTGGCAAATCATGCAGTCTCTGTAAAAAATGAAAAGAATCCCTCACATAAGAGGGAATCGTTGTCAACAACAGACGAAAAAATAAATCAAAAAATTTGGATAAGGGTTCCAACAAAGAATCACGAAAAGAGACGATAGGACGTCCAAGCGGATTCTGAAGATCTTTATGTATTTTTGGCACCATATAGAATACAGGCATTTTAGGGAATTTTTTATTCAAAAATTTATACTCCTTCATGGTAACCCAACCCGACTGTAATGCCACATCTGTCAAAACCTTAATTTCTTGTTGAAGAACAAACGTAGGGTCCTCAGATAGGGGTTTATAATATTTAACATCCATCAAATGTGTATAAACTATCTGTTGATATTTTATACGATCCTGGAGAACTATAGCCCCTCCCTTGTCTGCTCTCTGAATAATGATATCTCTCCGCTGACTCAAAGATCGTAACGTAGCTTGTTGTTGTTTAGATAAATTAGAAAAAGGCATTGGTTTTACTCGTTCTTCCAATTGAGTGAGATCTCGTAATACCAAATTCTGGAAAGTCTCTATAGTGGCCTCTACCGGTCCTGGTGGAATCCATTTGGAAGGATTAGATATCACAGAAGAATCACCCACCATATCTTCTCCCAATGAATGGTGAAAAAAATGAGTCACCCTTAATTTACGAAAGAAACGATGTAAAGCAACTCTGATTTGGAATGGGTCATAGGGAGAGGTAGGAACAAAAGATAAGCCCAATTGCAATAGTTGTAATTGATCTGAAGGGACTTCCACTCCAGAAATATTTATAACTGATGTCTCGTATGAGATCTGGTGATTGGTCCCCTCCGACTCTCCTCTGATGAATAAGGCCGGTGCGACCGAGGGCGGCCTCGAGAAAAAGGGCGCCGATAGGCTCCACCTCTAATCCGATTATCAGAAGAGCTAGTCTCACCAGAATCAGTGGTGTCATCAGTAGAATCATCAAATGTCACTTGTCGCCTCCCTGCCTTAGTCCTATCAAGTTGCAATTTCTTCCTCCAGGTATAAACCTGATTTAATTCATAATCATTGGTATCACGTTGAAATTTAGTAAGCTTTTTCTGTTTCACAGTCTCCTGAAAGTGTGTTAATTGTGGCTCAAATTCCTTCCATTGAGTCTGGAATTGATCTTTAGATTGAGACACCAACAGATCCTTTTCCATTTGCAACAACTGTTCCTTTATACAACTTTCTTCCTCCGTTAAGCGTTCCACTAATAAAGCAATAAGATCTAACCCACATTTATTTAAAATACTATCCCAAGTGCTAGAAAATTTCTTATCCTGCTGAAACATATGCGGAGGCTTCAAAACCCACAGCCCTCTCGGTATCATGCGCTGTTTCAAATATTGCGCCATAGTAGCTGCATGTAATTGGACCCGTATCTGTTTCTTATGGAGGTTTTTAAATTCAAGAAATGAGGAGGCACCTGGAGGAATTGATTGTTCAGGAGCAGAATGATCGATCAGATCAAACAATAATGGCCTGTTGGTCAGCTGTACTAACCTATCCTCAGAAAATACAAAGGTGGCAGTATTCGAAGTAAGCTCAGAACTCTCTGTAGCCATAAAGCCTAAGGTACAAATTAACTACACGCAAAAACAAACCTCAACCTCTATCCCACAGCTAAATCCAATCAAACAGGGAAACAGAGACAAACAAACAAAAATTTTTTTGTTGGAACGTTCACCATGAAGAAATCACTTCCTCTCGAGGTGAAATGTTCCTATTTTATCTTTTTTTAGTGGAAAAACCACACTAAATATGATCTTGAGAGAAGCTCTCTCCCAACATCAAAATGACTTTAAATAAGAATAGGGGAATTTGCATAACACTTAGCTGAAGCGGGATTTGCGAGTCCCTCAGGGCTTCCCAGCTTATACCACACGAAGTGCAGTGCAGCCAGATTAAAAGTCCAACCGGAAAGGAGAATATCGCAACTTTCTCCGCTGTTATTCAAATCCAATTCGCGGCAACATCACCAAGTTAACTACTTCGTGGTCAGGAACCCAATGTTGTGTTTCCGGCCAAAGGCATTCCTGGCCCTTCTTCAAACCATGTCGCTCACTTGAGTTATGGACGTTACCCTATTTAACGTGCTTAGAAACAATCACATGACTTGTGAAAATTAACTGAAAAGGCTCATGGGAGTTGTAGTGCTGAAACTTAATAGTAAACTCCACCAATCCAAAGATTGATTCAAACCAATAGGAAAAACAGTGTTCAGAGTATAAATCCAAAATTGTTCCCGATAACTCAACTGAGAGTCCCGATCACCCCCTCGAGGAGACATAGGAACATGATCTAAAATTCGCCAATGTAGGTCAGCAAACTGATGATTTTCTTGTTGACAATGAGCAACTATAGGAGCAGACAGAACAGCATTATTGAGGCGAGATTTATGTTCTTGAAGTCGACGTTTCATCTTACGACGAGTCTTTCCAACATAGAGTTTATTACATGGGCAGATCAAAACATAGACGACAAAAACAGATTGACAATTAGTAGCATGTTTACTATAAATACGTCGTCCATTTCATGGCACCTCCCAATAAAGACCCTCTAATGTGGTAGAACAAAATTCACATGCATGGCATGCAAAATGGCCCATAATCAATGAGACATTCAAATCACCAGAGTTATGAATGGTCCAATCGGCAAGATTCCGTCCTCGTTGGAAAGCAATGGTTAAAGGCTTATTAAAAGTATCATGCAATGAAAGAATAGACCAATGAGTCTTCAAAATACGGAGGACCTCAGTCGCATAAGGCATATATGGTAAGAACCCCACATAATTAGCTGAAGCAGTTAATCGTGATCCATCTTCCATATTACCGGGACCCCACCATTCAGCATGATTAAAGCGAGCCCGACGATATGCCTTATGAATAATAGATAAAGGATAACCCCGTTCTAATAACCGGGACTTAAGATCCCGTGCTTGAGTTTTGAATTCTTCCAACGATGAACAAAGACGACGTAGTCAAATAAATTGTCCAATAGATAATCCCAGTCTCAATGGGCCTGGATAATAGCTGGAAAAGTGAAGCAAAGTGTTCCTCTGTACTGGTTTACGATACAAGGTCGAATGAACTTCTGACTGGACTTTAAATAATTTCAAATCAAGAAATTCAATAGTGTCCTTATGAAACGTTGATGTAAAATGCAAATCAGGAGACAAAGTATTCATCCAAGCCACAAAATCATTCAATGCACTTTCAGTATCGACCCAAAAAAAGAAAATATCATCCAGGAATCTAGTCCATAGACGAGTATTCCGAAACCCTGTAGAGGGATAGATAAAGGTAGCCTGAAATTCCGCCATATAAAACGTCACTACAAAAGGAGCTACCGTAGCTCCCATAGCAATGCTGTATATTTGGTGATAAAACTTATCCTCAAATTTGAAAAAATTCTTCGTTAATACCAACTCTAACAGAGATAGAATGAAATCCTTAGGTAGTCTTGATGGCAATATGAAAGGAATACGAGATGCCATCTGTAGTGGCGCTTGCCGATTAATGTTGGTATATAAAGCTTGTATGTCCATAGTAACCATATACCAAGCGGTCTTATCATCTGGCAAATCATGCAGTCTCTGTAAAAAATGAAAAGAATCCCTCACATAAGAGGGAATTGTTGACAACAACGGACGAAAAAATAAATCACAAAATTTGGATAAGGGTTCCAACAAAGAAACACAACAAGAGACGATAGGACGTCCAGGCGGAATCTGAAGATCTTTATGTATTTTTGGCACCATATACAATACAGGCATTTTAGGGAATTTTTTATTCAAAAATTTATACTCCTTCATGGTAACCCAACCCGACTGTAATGCCACATCTGTCAAAACCTTAATTTCTTGTTGAAGAACAAACGTAGGGTCCTCAGATAGGGGTTTATAATATTTAACATCCATCAAATGTGTATGAACTATCTGTTGATATTTTATACGATCCTGGAGAACTATAGCCCCTCCCTTGTCTGCTCTCTGAATAATGATATCCCTCCGCTGACTCAAAGATCGTAATGTAGCTTGTTGTTGTTTAGATAAATTAGAAAAAGGCATTGGTTTTATTCGTTCTTCCAACTGAGTGAGATCTCGTAATACCAAATTCTGGAAAGTCTCTATAGTGGCCTCTACCGGTCCTGGTGGAATCCATTTGGAAGGATTAGATATCACAGAAGAATCACCCACCATATCTTCTCCCAATGAATGGTGAAAAAAATGAGTCACCCTTAATTTATGAAAGAAACGATGTAAAGCAACTCTGATTCGGAATGGGTCATAGGGAGAGGTAGGAACAAAAGATAAGCCCAATTGCAATAGTTGTAATTGATCTGAAGGGACTTCCACTCCATTTCTTCATGGTGAACGTTCCAACAAAAAAAATTTTGTTTGTCTCTGTTTCCCTGTTTGATTGGAAAAGATAAACTGGCAATAGCACGATAAGAGCAAGGCTGAGTTGTGTCTAAAGTAGTACCATTTTTGACTGTGCGAATAGATGCCATCTTTAATTTGATAGGCATATAGCCTTGAGAAAGTGAGAGCTTGATGAGTCTAAGCAGGATATTAATTAATTCATTATGAACAGCCTTCATCCATCCGACTGGGCATGGATCTAAATGGGACTTGGTAGTATTGATGCCCATAATATATTTTTTTAGATGATCTGCAGATACAGGTGAAAATGCATTCCATATAGCTTGAGAGTTAGTAACCGTATGATCTTGCTGAGATGCAGAAGTATATATTTGTTGAGCCATGGGACATGTTAAGGTTTGAAAGTGTTTGGTTAGTATTTGCGGAGTGATCTTTATTTTTTCTTTCTGTTGTTGGGGGTCTCTTAATAGAGTTTGACAAGGCTGAAACGTTCTCTTGGACGATTCAGAGAGGATTGCAAGATTTTTGTGTAATGGTCCCTTTTTTGCCTTACTGCTAGCCACTTGGTAGATATGTAGATTAAATATTGGAATGTCTCCATTTTCTTTCATGAACTCTGAGGGTTTTTTTCATGATTTTTAAGTGTGCATTATACCATGGTGCTATTTTGCATTTTCTGCAGCTAGTAGTTGATCGTGGTGAAAATGTTGCATTCCTGAATGCATCATTCTAGACTTGAATAATTATATAAAGAACATTAGAAGCATGTTGAATGCGTGGGAATACCTTACTCAAGAGTTGTTCTTTATCCATGTTATAGAATCTGCAGGCAGCAGGCTCTAATAGGGGCTGACTTTTGTTAAGCAAAGTAAGTGACAGATTGAAATTAATAATTTTGTGGTCTGACCATGGAATATTTTGCAGTGTGAGTGTGGAGAGGGGACTGCGTGAAAGAAAGTACTTTGATATAAATAATAAATCAAAGATGTTACCTCTGTTATGTATAGGGTGATTAATGATTTGCATAAATCCTAGGATTTCCATGGCACTCTCAAAGATAGCACATTTTCTAGGTGGCAGCATAGTGAGGTTGAGATCACCCATCGGTAGGAGAAGAATTACAGGTGAGCTATAACGACATATTAATTCTAAAAGGAAGTCTAAATCATCTGAATTAGCAGTTGATTTATAAATTAGAAGACTAGTGATGGAATTATTGGTGATTATAATAGTATCTAGCCCCTTGGTTGAAGAACATGTTTGGTACTTAAAGTTGAGATTCTTTTTTGAAAGGATGATGATACCACCCCTTTTACGATTTGTTCTTGAGCAGTTGAAAAAGTTGCGGTCCTTTGCTGCTAGCTGATTAATTAAGATATTATTTTTATCCATAAACCAGGTTTCAGTTATACAAAGAATGCCAGGTTATTATCATGAAGATAATCAGAGAAGAGTTGAATTTTATTTCTTGCAGAGGGAGCATTTATAAAATAGCATTTTAACTGAGATTTGTCAGTAAAAGGTTGTAGAGGAGATTGAGTAAGAACAAGTAGGGACCTTACAATTCTAATAAGGCGACAAAGAGGTTTAGTGCTGCCTCCTGAAAGAGTGCAAGGAATTAGACTGTGTTATGAACGAATGATGGGGATGAAAGCATTAGTGGGGGCAGACATAGTAGGAGTTAACACTAAAGAGAGGACCTAGGAGAGCGTTATATTCTGTTAGACTTACCTCCTTTCAGTTCTTTATATATGTATTATTGTGGTAGTTGGAAATCTTCAATTGTATAGGATGTGGTTGCTTGTAAGGGTTCTATGCGTGCCACACCAAAGGGCCCTCTAGTGAGGCACTCAGACACGGGCCTGCCAGGTGTGGGCATGCCAGAATGTGAAAAGCCAGTTTGATAACCTTCTACCCAGACCTAGCTCTCTGACACTAGGTAGCACGTTTCACTCCAGAATACCTTGGTAGTCTTGTGACTTCATAATTCCTTTAATACATTCCAGGCTTCCAGTTTCTGAGGCAGCAAAACAGCCCCACAAAATTATGGAACCTCCACCTATTTAACTGTAGGAAGGGTGTTTTTCTTTTCCTTATAAGCTTCATTTCTTCTCCTGTAAATGTATCGCTGGTCTGCATTGCCAGAGAGCTCAAGTTTGGTTTCATCTGCCCACAGATCATTTTCCCAGAAGGATTGTGGTTTCTCAAGGGGAGGTTGGGCAAAGAACAGGCATGTATTTTTTATCTCTGTCTTTGAGCAGTGGAGTCCTTTTTGGCTTTTGCCCATAAAATCCTTTATTTAGTGTGTGGTGTATAGTCCAGGTTGAAACCACCACTCCAGATTGTTCCAGGTCAGTCTTAAGCTCTTTGGATGTTGGACATGGTGTTTTTCCAACAGCTTGCAGTAACTTTGAAGACTTCTTGGATTAATTTTCCTCTTCCCACCATGTCCTGGGAGGTTCTTGACAGTTACATGAGCAGAAAACATCTTAATAACATTGCAAACTATATACACAGGAATCCCAAGGTCTTTAGAGATGGCATTGTACCCCTTTGAAATTTCATGTTTGGTGATAATGGCCGTTCTGAGAGTCTCTAGCAGCTCTCTTGTCTTCACCATTGCGAAAATGGAACAGGGAGTGAATGTGACCATTTAAAACATTAGAGCCATCATTCTTTGTTTGATTCAAGTCATGTGAGTCCTGACAATTTATCACAGGTGCATCTAATTTTACTGCAGTGGGAATGTGATTCCTCTGTTGAAACTGATTTGAATTGTTTATAAGAGTGCCAATAATCATGTCCTCAATAAAAAACAACCCAAATAGGCTTGCAGGACACAGCCTGCCCGTACATATCTCAAACAATCAATGGTCCATCTAAACCAATGTCCCCACTTTTTTGAAACCACAATATATACTTAAAAAACATCTTTTTATTGGACAATGACCACAGGTGGGAGTTTGCCACTGCTGGAAGCAGAGTCCTTTTAATCGTTCTGCAGCAAAAATTCAGGTCAGTCAGCCAGTTTTTATAACTGCACACTTATCTGAAGTCCATAGCAGAATCGGAGCCATGTAGTCGGGATGAATCAACACGACACAGTACCATGTTTGGGTTTATCAATTTCCAAAACCCTGCTTCAGGTCACAACTCACCACACCAATACTTTGTCAACAGTTATGAACTAGAATCTCAGGGGAGCTATTTAAACACATATGGGGTCATTCCCTCTGCACCCCCAGCTAACCTCCCCGTACAAACAAGGTGTTTGTACAGGGATGCTAGACGGGGCGGGAAGGGGGCATGGTTAGGGTGGGCAGTGGAAGGTCCGCAGCCCTGTACACCCAGGGCCGGCAGACTGAATGGGGAAATTATTACACCTTTGAGGTGGAATACATTCCTCTAGACGGCGGGAGAGAGCAGGCCCGGGCATTGGAAATGGTAGGAGGGGATTCCCTGCAACCTGACCCTGGCCTTGGGAGGCCAGATTGGGGGTCAGGCTGCATGGAATAAAAGAAGTGGTCGGTGGCTGGGGATCGCAGCTCCTGAAAGGAGCTGTGGTGCCATGGCAACTGGACACCATGCCACGGTGGCTCCATTCAGGAGCCCTGACTGAGTTTGTTGGGTGGAGGCTGTACATGCAGGCCAACCGGGATCGGGTCCCAGGCATGCACGTACAGGCTTAGTAGTGATTCTGATCCTGTGGAGCTAGACGTGCCCCGCAGGATCAGAATTGCCTCTGCCCCTGTGCGTCCGATTCTGATTTACAAATCAACATACAGAACAGATTTTACTCAAATTCTGGTCTCACATCAGTGACAACACCACCAACTCCCTCCACTTCCAGACATTATGGTTTTTATTCTTAATATACCACCCTTTGAAGAGACAGCAGGGTGGCTTACAATAAAATTCCAAAAGCATAGAAAGCATAGAAAGTATCAGAAAGGAACTATGAATTATTCAGAAAAGAAGTGGACAGAGAGGACAAGGAAATAGACATAGAAACTAGAGAGACAGTAAACATGCGGAATAGACTGCCATTCAGCATCAGACAGGGGCATTACAGGAGGTACCTGTGGGAGCCACACCAGGTCTCCAAACTATGCTCTCCTCGGCCAATCTGGTGCCACCAGAACAATCCTGACAGGATGGCATTCTATATGCTGAAGCACACGCCCCACCAGAAGCAATGGAGGAAAGATGTACAGTAGTTGCTGACTTAGCCAAGGCTGGGTCAAGAATCGATGCCCTTGGATCCCATCTCTATGTGGTGACTAAGGACGCGGCAAACTTTGGCAATGGCGCGGGTCATCATCAGATCTATTTCGGGGCAACCTCAATGGAGCAGAATCAACTGAAATGCCTCCTGACTCAACTCCCACTCTCCAGGATGGTTGCATGTGAGCATGTGTGTGCAGTGTTTCCATCCAGAAGCATAGAATACATGAGTGCTCTTTTACCCCGGTAAGGTCCAGAATGGGTCGGAAGGAACAATCCTTTTTGGGCACCACAAAATAGATGGAGTATCTGCCCTTGCCTTGCTCATCCAGTGGAATGTGCACCACTGCCTTTATGTGCAGCAACTTGTCTAAGGTGGTCCGCACAGTGGCACTTTTACTCACAGACTCATTCGAGGAGATGACAAAGGCATCTGCAATTGATTCTTTGTACTCCAGGATATAGCCGAACTGAATGGTGTCTAGCATCCAACAAACTTTGGTAATCCAAGCCCATTCCTGAAAGAAAAAGCAAACCCTGCCTCCAACTGGAGGAACCTGGGAATGGGCTCCAAACCTTCATTCTGCAGCCAGGAAGGGTCATCATTTGGAAGGCACTGAGTCTCTGGGCCCACTTGCTTCACAAAAAGACTGAGAATGAGTTTGAAGCCCAGAAGCAGAGATGAAGAAAGGTTTTCCAGGTCATTAATGCCGAGAGTCCTGAGACCCCCAGGAATCCGGCCAGCATGCCCTTGGTGCACAAGCCCCCTTTCACAGACCCCCTTGGATCTGTCCTCAAGAAGGTGGTAAGATTTTGCCTTGCCAGTTCCTTCACCAGCTTCACCAAATCAGTTTCAAACAGAAGCTTCCCCTTAAAAGTCAGTTGGGCCCAGCAGGTTTTGGAAGATATGTCCACTGTCCAGTGCCAGAGCCAAATCCAACATCATGATACCATCATCAGGGCACCATCTCTGGCCAGCAAACATACCAGGTCATACATGGCATCAGAAAGGAAGGCCATAGCCAACTCCAAAAGAGGGGTAGTATCATCCAGCAGAAGAGATTGATTCCACTGGAGCAAGGCTCGAGACATCAGGATGGTACATATCACCAGCTACAGGATAGTAGCCACCACAGTGAACTAGCTCCGCAACAATGAATCGATCTTGTGGTCCAGAAGATCCTTAAAGGCCAATCCACCTTCCACAAAATGGTGGGCTGTCTGGTAACTGCCATGACATGCGCATCCATCTTGGGAATACCAAACCACTCAATGCACTCTTTATTCAGGAGAGCATAGATCTTTTTACACACCTTGAACCTCTTAGATGGTGTGTTGGGAGAGTCCCACTCTGACCTGATCAAATCCTTGACTACATCCAGGAACGGGAAGACAGTAGTGGATTTTTGCACCCCTTGAAGGAGCCAGTGTACCTTTGGCTCCTGCTTCATGCTAGAAGCATCCATCAAATTCAAGGAAGATGAGACCCTGGCAATCAATGCTGCCAGCTCCTCCTTCCAGAATAGGCGGATCACTCCAGCCTCTTCACAATCCTCTGAAGGTGAGAGTACTTCATCATTCATATCAGCCACCTGAATCTGAGCCAGCTGTTCCCAATCTCTAGGGTTCATCTCTCACCAGGGATGTTTAGCCAAGGATAATTGAATGGGGCTTCCATTCTCAGCCTGCCGCACACAAGACTATGCCCGGTGACACCCAGAGGCTGCAGGGTCAGATTTTTCCCACCAAAAGGACCAGGCATGCTGCAAAAAGGAAAAGAATTCTGGGGAGGACAATCCTGGTCTGGAAACTCTCCTCTCAGAAATGACTCCCCATGACCAGGGGACATACCTGCTACAGCCCCCTTAGAGGACAATGGGCAGCTCAAAGCATGGTCACCAGATCCGCTGGCTGGCTTGATATCCTTACCCATAGCACCATCCGTCACCTCCTGAGGCAGGTAAGGCTAGACTAACTGCATCTCCCAACTCGGAAAGGGGAAGTAGACCTTCCAGGTCTGACCCAGAAGCTGCCATGCAAGACCAGAGTCCCAAATCCAGAGATGAAACACCTCACTTGCCACAGATCAAATAATGTTTTCTGGAAAAGACATTGAGTTAAAGTAAGTATTAAAACAGCATGCACCAAGGCTGTGGTGACCCAAAGGCACACATTAACTGTGTTTTTATTGCAATGCACGTTACAGGCGCTAGGGAAGGAACACATGTTGGCGTCGCTTGGGTGGAATGTGCACTAGTACCATGTGACATAATAGGTAAAAATGCGACTAACGCATGCAGAAAATGGTGGGAAAGCCCAAGTCACACCAATGATCACCAGCGGTCTACCCCAAGTTGCATCCCAGGAAGACAGAATTGGGAGCCCCCAACAAGGACAGTGACAAAATCAAGTCATGGCACACATCCCCTGAAAGCTCCAGGCCGAGAATCCATGCCAGGCTCACCTCTACTACCCTGAAACTGTGTTAGTGGCTTGTCAGCACTGTACATAAGGTGGCTGGCAGGCAGATCCATCTGAAAACCTTCTGCAATCTTTGGGAGAGAGCAGTGGGGACTAGGGTTACCAACTTTTTCACCGAGAAAAACCCCACACCTGTGGCTCGCCATGCTCCACCCATTCTCCGCCCCTAGTCCCACCCCTGCCACGCCCCCAGCCCCACCCACAAAAATTACCGAGGATACGTGTAGGCTAACTTCCTTGGTCAGATAATAATTAAACTGGGAACCCCAAAATCCAAACATGAAATGTACAACACTGGAGAAATAAAACTATAAAGTAATTTCCTCTTGCACTAAACAAAAACGCAAAGATGTTATCAATACACACTTCCCAGACCAAACATATTCCAGCTAATAAATTCAAAATAAAAAGTATTTTTCTACCTTCTGTTTGGACGTTTTATTTTTCAGTTGCAATTGCTCCAGTCACTTTCTTCTGGTTTCTTCGTGTCTTCTGCGAGCTATCCATTTGTCCTTTCTTCTCTTTTAGATGTTTTCCATTCTCTCTCTATTTCTGCTTTAACATACTGATTGTTTCCCTTTTGCTCTTTCCCCCAATTCTTTCCTTATTCCTTTATCATCCATTTAAATTTCACCCTTCCATTCTCAAGCCCCTCACTCTCCCAATACCCAGCCCATCATAGACTTTTCTTCCACACAAAATATTTTTTCCCTCTCCATTCTCATTCCCCATCTATTCTAGTCCTCCCCCAAAATCAGTTCCCTTATAGTTCTAGACCCACCCAGCATCCACTCCCTTCTAATCCCATTCTCCCATGCCCCACATCAGCCCATTTCCAATCCTATTCCAGCTCTTCATCAGCCCATTTCCAGTGCTAGCCCTCACATCACAGACCATTTCCAGTCCTAGCCCCCCCCATCACAGCCCATTTCCAGTCCAAGTCCCCCATCACAGCCTATTTCCAGTCCTAGGCCCCCCTCCATCACATCCCATTTGCAGTCCGAGTCCCCCCGCACCATCACAGCCCATTTGCAGTCCTACACCCCCCCCACCATCACAGTCCATTTGCAGTCCTAGCCCCCCTAATCCCAGCCTATTTCCAGTCCAATTTCCCCCTCCCTCCACCATAGCCCATTTCCAGTCCAGGTCCCCCCCCCCATAGCCCTTTTCCAGTCCAGGTCCCCCTCCCCATCACAACCCATTTCCAGTCCATGTCCCCCCCCCCCATAGCCCTTTTCCAGTCCAGGTCCCGCTCCCCATCAAAACCCATGTACTGTCCTTGTCCCGTCCCCCCACCTTGCCCTTTTACAGTACAGGTCCCCCTCCCCATCACAGCCCATTTCTTTCCAGTACTTTGCCCCCCCATAGCCCTTTTCCAGTCCAGGTCCCCCCCCCTTCACAACCCATTTCCAGTCCAAGTCCCCCTAATCACAGCCTATTTCCAGTCTGTTCCCCCTCCCGCCACCAGAGGCCATTTCCAGTCCAAGTTCCCCCCCCCCATAGCCCTTTTCCAGTCCACGTTCCCCCCCCCCCATAGCCCTTTTCCAGTCCAGGTCCCCCTCCCCATCACAACCCATTTCCAGTCCATGCCCCCCCCCCAGCCCTTTTCCAGTCCAGGTCCCCCTCCCCATCAAAACCCATTTCCAGTCCATGTCCCCCCCCCCATAGCCCTTTTACAGTCCAGGTCCCCTCCCATCACAGCCCGTTTCTTTCCAGTCCAAGTCCCCCCCCCATAGTCCTTTTCCGGTCCAGGTCCCCCCCCCCCATCACAACCCAATTCCAGTCACATTCCACCCTCCGAGCCCTTCTCCCGTCCAGGCCCCCCCCCCCCAGCACTGCCCATGCAGTCCTTGGCCTCCCCCCCCCAAAACCGCGGCTGTCTGAGGCTTTAGAGGGAGCCGGGGAAGCCCGCGCGAGGCCCCGGCTCCCTCTGAACAGCTGCCAGCGTGAAGAGCCTTTTCCTTCACGCTGGTGGCTGTTCCTGTGAAGCCGCGAATGCTGGGAAAGGTTAAAGGGCATTGCCTTTAACCTTTCCCACCAATCGTGGCTTCACAGGAACAGCCGTCAGCGTGAAGGTAAAGGCTCTTCACGCTGGCGGCTGTTCAGAGGGAGCCGGGGCCTCGCGCGGGCTTCCCCGGCTCCCTCTGAAGCCCTCCAGGGGAGAAAAGCCGGTTTTTTTGCTCTGGCCGCTCCCGATCTTGCGGCCAGAGCAAAAAAAACGGCTTTTCAAGGGCCGGTTTTGCCTCTGCGCCGGCAGCCGGCCTGGCCATGGAAAAACCGGCCAGGCCGGCTGAAAACCGGCCAGTTGGCAACCCTAGTGGGGACAGAGGGGGAGGGAGGTGTTAAGGTTGTGTGAGGCCACACACTTCCATATCCTTCCAAAAAGAAGACTGTGTGCCGAGTGCTTTCTAGTCTGGCATGAGATTGTCTGAATGAAGAATTCTAGCCAGAGCATGAAAAGTGATCAAGGAAGCAGTATAACACAAAACCCTGTAAATGGATACTCTACACCAACACCAAGTCTAAAAACTCAAATTGCATTAACCCTACCTATGAAAATTCAGTACTGCCAATATTCTAGAACACTAGTTCACTCCCAAGTTGGAAAAAGAGAACAAGCTGAGCTACTACAGATTCCTACACAGAACTCACATTTTAACAGCATCCCTCATCTCACCTCACCTGCACCTGGAGAACACATACCATCATCTAGTAAAGAATGAGAAACTGCAGATTAGAAACAAATAAGCAGACAAAAAGTGAAATGGAAAACCCAAAAACAGACACTGAGCGTGAAACACTGTAGAAAGTGAAACAGAAATGTATTTCTTCCTTAATGAACCATAAGAAATTCACATTTCCAAAGCTTACATTTCATTCTCGAAAACTAGAACAGCAAAAAACGGTGACATAATCATTTACACCTTTTTTTTTTTGCTGCTTTTATGTTGGCAGTGAGATGCCTTTTTTGTGACAACATTTTCTAAAAACTGAGACACTTTCATACCTTTGATATTTTTTTCCCATTTAGATTGATCCTGGTCTCTCATTTTCACTTCCTTTTTGCTGTTTTGTTTCTACGTCCTTTTCCAGGATCCTATTTTCATTTTCATTTTCATTTTCTGTCTCAGACATTGATCCTTCTGTTTCATCTTTTTTATCTATTTCTATCATCTGTCTTTTTAGCTAACTATAATTGCATTCCATTCCTCTTTATCCCTCCTTCAATCTTCACTCTTCCTCTTTTCACCATTCACCTACTTATCAGCTTTCCATTTCCTAACCTTACTGTACTTCCCTAGTCCTTCCATTTCGGTCTATCTCATTCCTTTGCCAGCTTCCTATCACCCTCCCCACCCATTTTTTATCCACTTTCTAGTCCCCTATTTCCTCCCTATGTACTCATCCCCTCACCAGCCTCATCTACTAACTTCTGCCTTTCATCCCCTAATCAGCCCAAGCTCATTCCCTAGCACTCATCCTCTCTCAACCTCTAGGCCCTATTTTTCTTTTTGTCTTACCCCATTCAGACTTCAATTTCCCCTTTAACTTCCCCCCATCTTTACCCTCTCTCACCTCCTTTAAGGAAAACCTGTCCCTTCCTATGGCTCTCATCCACTCCATAGCACTCCTTCCTTTTCAACTGTCCCCCAAACCCTCCCCAGACTGTCCTTGTCCTTCAAACCTTCTCCCTGCCCCTCATTCTGCATTTAGTCTCACAGCCCTACTCATACCCCTCAGCCAATTATTGTTCTCCTAATCTCTGGTCAGTTTCTTAAATTCTATTATTCCCCAGTCAATCCCAAGTCTCCACTCACAAACTCACAATCCCATTCAAGTCCTGAGTCCCCACTTACATTCCCAATATTCAGCCTATCTTAGAGTCTGTCTTCTGTTTTCTCATCCAATCTTATAGTCTGTGTGTACGTAGGATTTGCTCTTCAATGGGAGAATTTAATTTTCAAGCTATGAAGATGACGGAAAGGTTTTTAGAAAAAGGTTATGCAATGGGAGCTGTGAAAAAGGCATACCTTTTATCTAATTATGCCCATCAGGATCTATTACTGAATTATTGGAAGAGGAATGACGAGAAGGATAAATTAACATCTGTTCTTTCTTTTTCAGCAGGAGCTACTTGTTTGAGTAAATTGCATATGTTATCTCTTCATGAGGTTTTTATAGACATACTGACTGTAGCATACCAGAGAGGGTAAAATGTAGGTGAAATGATCTTCAGATCAAAATATTTATCTGAAGAATGGGTTGGACACTTTAAAGATGGACAATGCTACTGGAGTGATTGAGCAAATGAGAGAAAGGAGTCGGTGCATCCCACTTCGAGGAAGACATTTAAAATTCATAACGTCTCTCATACTTTTTAACATCTTTGTTAGTGATATTGCAGAAGGGCTGTCAGGTAAGGTTTCTTTGTTTGTGGATGATACCAAAATCTGCAATAGAGTAGACAGCCAGGAAGGAGTAGATAACATGAGAATGATCTACTGTAGCGAAGTTTGAAGAATCGTCTAAAATTTGGCAGCTGAAATTTAATGCTAAAAAATGCAGGGTCATGCATTTGGGCTGCAAAAATCCAAAAGAGCAGTACACTGTAGGGGGTGAAGTACTTCTGTCCAGCAAAGAAGAGCAGGACCTGGGCGTGACTGTGTCTGACGATCTTAAAGTAGCTAAACAGGGAGGCAAGATGGCGGCGGTTAACTGATCCGGGAAGGCAGCGATCTGTGTTTGCTCGAAAGGTACCGGGCCAATATTACCTGTTGCCCCGGTGTTATGGGGCGCAGGAAGAGGAAGCAGGCAAGCTCCCCTGCGGTTCCGCAGCCTGCTTTGCCCTCGGCTCAGCGGACTCTCGAGCGCTGTGGATTTGCGCCGCTCGGAACACAAGCAGCGTCTTCGACGGCACGCTCAGGTGACCTAGAAAGTGTGCTGGGCGCTTCAGGGGTTTCTTTGTCCCCTGAATTGCGGTTGCCCCCAACGCAGCCAGGAGGTGAGGTTTCACCAATTGGGGCATGGTCCCCGGCTCTCCCGGGCTGTGTAGTGAGGTTGGGGCACCAGGAAAGAGCAGGGCAACGACAGCGGCTGTTCGAGGACTCTGGAGAGGGGAAACCGGTTGAGGGCTATGATCCTGACCTTCGGTTGGAGCCCAGAGGAGAACAAGGAAAATTACTGCTGGTAAAGCCTGCTATTATAACTTTAGATGCGCTGTGGGACGCCCTTGCTGCACTGACTAATTCCTTCTCTTCACTTGCCAGTACTGTGAGTACAGAAGTGACTGTGTTAAAAGTTGAAGTCTCTAAACATCAGGAGCAACAGATGAACTCCTTGTCGCAGCTTAAAGAGGAACTTTCGGTGGTTAAAAAGGAACATTCGGCTCTTATTAAAGAGCGGAATGTGTTGACCCGGAAAGTGGAACATATAGAAAATCAAACTAGACGGAACAACCTGCGCGTCTTGAACTTTCCAAAGTCCCCACTTTTATCTCCTTCAGAGATGTTTCGGAAATATCTTTTGGAGGTCCTTAAGATTCCTGTGGATCAGCTTCCTCCATTGACGAGGGTTTACTATCTGGCTGACACTATGGAGTCGAAAAGGGAGACGGTGGGGGCTTCTGTAGCCCAAGGGTCTGGATTTGGAGACTTGACGGGCTTTTTGGAGAGTTCGTTGGAAGTCATCACAGAGAGGAGAACTCTGTTGGTTACAGTAGCATTGGAGACGGATAAATCCTTTATTCTCAGATTTTTCTTTAAGAATATGAATGATCTGTTTTTTGGTTCAAAAGTTAGAATATTTCCTGACCTGTCTCGGCCCACCCAGTTGAGGAGACGAGAGTTCCTGACCTTTAGGCCTAGAGCTCTTGCGCTGGGGGCATCCTTTAAATTGAAATATCCATCTAGATGTGTTATTTCCTATCAAAATAAGATTTATCTTTTTTTTGATCCTTCACAGCTTTCTGGCTTTCTTAGTGGGAGGGAAGAGGTTGGAGCTGGGGGTGTACCTGCATTGGCTGACGCTTAAGTCTTAAACCGCTTGTACTTGGTTTTTCTTACTTTTGTTATATTGTTAGGTGTACTATTATGCTTGATTGTTTGGATGGGACTTGACAAATGTTATTTCTTGTGGCCTCTTGCTTGATTTGTGGGCTTAGTAGAGGGATGATTTGAGGGATGACTTAATTTAATAATTTGCTGTTTGTTATTTCTTTTGTGTAAGATTATTTAGACTATGAAGTTTATCCCCAGACATCGTTATTTCTTTGATATGCATATTCTTGTTGTATGTATAAGTTGTATAATTCAATAAAAATAAAATTTAAAAAAAAAAAAAAAAAAGTAGCTAAACAGGTAAAAAAGGCAACTGCAAAAGCCAGAAGGATGCTTGGGTGTATAGGGAAAGGAATGGCCAGCAGAAGAAAGGAGGCGATAGTGCCTGTGTATATGTCTTTGGTGCGACCTCATTTGGAGTATTGTGTGCAATTCTGGAGACTACACCTTCAAAAGGATATAAGCAGGTTGGAGTCGGTGCAAAAGGTAGCTACTAAAATGGTTAGTGGACTTCGTTATGTAGCATATGAGGCAGACTTACAGATCTTAATATGTATACTTTAGAGGAAAGTCAGGATGGGGGAATATGATAGAGACATTTAAATACCTCCGTGTCATAAATGCACAGGAGGTTCTCTTTGAATTGAAGGCAAGCTCTGCTATGAGTGGACATAGGATGAGAGTGAAAGGGGATAGACTCAGGAGTAATATGTGGAAATATTTCTGTATGGAAAGAGTGGTAGATGCATGGAATAGTCTCCCAGTGGAGGTGGTAGAGATGAGGGCAGTATCTGAATTCAAAAAAGCATGGGACAAACACAGAGGATTACTTGCATTAACGCAGTTACATTTAAAGGTTGATCTTGTTCTTAAAGGTTTAGGGGTTTTGACTGATACAGATCTGTCATTTGAAGCTTATGTTAGCTCAGTTGTCTGAAAAATCTTCTTTAAATTACATCAATTATGCAGAATAAGAGGGTATTTTTCTAGAGAACATTTTCAACTTGTGGTTCAAAGTTCTGCTTTGTCATATTTAGATTATGGAAACTTGCCATTTCTAAATTGTTCTCAATACCAAATTAGACGATTGCAACTGTGTCAAAACACAACAGCACACCTTAGTTTTGGTGTTTCCCGGTATACTGCGGTAACTCCTCTAATCTGTAAATGACATTGGCTTAAAATCCACAAAAGGATATGTTTCAATTTTTAGTTCTTTTATATAGATTTTTAATGATTTTGTTCTGGAATATTTCTCAGCTTTGTTGTTTTCATTTATAATATGTAAATTCAAATGTTTACAATCTGCCAATATTTTGTTGTATCCTCCATGTAGACGTATTTGGTTTAAATCATGCCTTATGCGTACTATTCCCTATATGGTGGCATGGTACTCTCCGAATGACCTAGGCAATTAAAAAATCATCTCTCTCTTTTTCAGTTTTGAAAAGAACTGAAACGTGGTTGTTTAAATCTAACTAGTTGGCAATCTTTATATTCGTATTCTCATCCTTTGTTTTTTATGTTTTTATTTCTCTTGCTGTGAAACCACACCGAAGAACTGTTTTGATTTGTATATCACAATTATACCAATCTGTATTAGATTAGATTAGAATAGTCTAAAATTTAGAAGCTGAGAATTATTGCTAAAAAATGCAGGGTTATGCATTTGGGCTACAAAAATCCAAAAGAGCGGTACAGTGTAGGGGGCGAAGTACTTCTGTCCACGAAAGAAGAACGGGACCTGGGTGTGATTGTTTTTGATGATCTCAAAGTGGCTAAACAGGTAGAAAAGGTGATGGTGAAAGCCAGAAGGATTCTTGGGAGCATAGGGAGAGGAATGGCCAGCAGAAGAAAGGAGGTGATAGTGCCTCTGTATAAATCTCTGGTGTGACCTCGAGTATTCTGTGCATTTCTGGAGACCACACTTTCAAAAGGATATAAAAAGGTTGGAGTCAGTACAGAGGGTGGCTACTAAATTGGTTAGTGGTCTTTGTTATAAAGCATATGAGGACAGACTTAAGGATCTTTACTATGTATACTTTAGAGGAAAGGCGAGATAGAGGTGATATGACTGAGATGTTTAAATACCTCCATGGCACAAATGCACCGGAGGAAAGCCTCTTTCAATTGAAAGTATGCTCTGAAACGAAGGGGGCATATGATGAGGGTGAAAGGGGATAGACTCAGGAGCAATATGCGGAAATATTTCTTTATGAAAAGAGTGGTAGATGCATGGAACAGACTCCCAGTAGAGATAGTAGTGACCAGGACAGTATTTGAATTCAAGAAAGCATGGCAAACATAGAAGATGTCTAAAGGGAAAAAAGGGACTATAGTATTTGATATGGAAGGACAGACTATATAAGCTATATAGTATTTTTGCTGACATTTTTCTATGTTTCTGCATGCGTGCATGTGTGTGGTGTGTATTGAGGGCTGTTGCAGACTGTGTGTATGTGTGTGGTATGTGTTGGGGGCTGTTGCAGGGTGTGTGTGTGTGTGTGTGTGTGTGTGTATGCTGGGGCTGTTGCAGTGCGTGTGTTGTGGGCTGTTACAGGGTGTGTGTGTGTGTGTGTGTGTGTATTGGGGTTGTTGCAGGGTTTGTGTGTGTGTGTGTGTTGGGACTGTTGCGGGGTGTGTGTGTGTGTTGGAGCTGTTCTGAGGTGTATGTGTTAGGGCTGTTGAGGGATATGCGTGTTTCTAGTGGGTGTCAGAGTGTGTGCATGGGTGTGTTGGGGCTTTGGGGGAGGTATGTGTGTGCGTGTGTCTTGGGGGCTGTTGTTGGATGCATGAGTATGTGTGTGTTGGAGGGGTGCTATTTGATCATTTCCCATCTTCTTTGCTGGTAAAAATACTAGCTGATGGTTCTGCGAGTTAGTGTGACAATCAGACCCTATTGTTAGATTTGATTGCAGCTACTTTGCCGCTCTTTAGAAGTTGCTTCCCTAGGCGACCACCTAGTCTCCCCTAATGGTTACATCATCCCTGCCATGACTCATATTTACTCTAATGGACTGAGTTAAAAGGCTCAGATTAAATCATATCCTACTGATCTGATACTTTTGATAATATCCTACCAAACAATTTTATTATTCCTGAAATGCATTAGTATATTTTATAACTTATGAAAGGTGCATTTGTGTTTTGAAACTATGTAGAATAAAATACATTTATTACTGTAGATTACAAGCAGGAACTGTCTTTTATGTGCATATGCCTAATAGCACTATAGAAATGATAAGACGGTAGTAGTAGTACTAAGCTGAGAGAATAATTCACATAAATGCCAATGCAACATTTATTCTGAGGGGGAGGATAATTTTGAATGTGATTAAAACTTTACACCTGAATTCATAAGAAAGTGATTCAGATCTGAGACCCAGTACCGTGAAAAATTTCTCTACCACAGCCTCATTTCTCTAAGATAGCCTATAGCTATACTATAGAATCTCTTTAAAAACACATCTTTTACTGTGCAATACTTTATAAATTTGGTTGTTATTCAATACCATCAACATGCACAAATCTGCAGATTGAAAAAAAAAATCATAAAATGTTCATTGCCCAGAGCAATAAAAGAATGGAATATAAGTATCCTTATCTTTGCTCCTATAATCATCCGCTTTCTTTTGTCTTTCCATCCTCTCCAAGGCTACCGACAGCCAAGTTTAATCGATCCATTCTGCATTTTATTAGAAGTCCTTTGTAAATCAGATTACTGCAGACACCATATAGTATTTGTTTTACATAAGAGAGCCAGAGAGATTTGGTTTAACCTTTCATTTAATTACGTATTACAGTACTTAGCTAAGCTATCAATCAGCATGTGTGTTAAGAATATATTTTTATCTGAGAGCTAGAAGAATCCAATTTTTGTAATGTCTGTTTAAAGTTCTGTCAGTCACACTGTTCAGTGTTATAGAAGTTTTTTCCCAAGATTTTCTTAAAGTAAAAATGACATGAATTGCAGAGAATATGAAGATATGCATAATAGACAGAGACAGACAGGGACCAATTGGCTTGTCCAGTCTTGCAAGCAAAATTCCTGCAATGTTACTTGGGAGCTCTCCACAAAGCAAGGGGGGGGGGAGGGGGAGGAAGGGGAGGGAAGAGGGGAGGTACTGTGCTATCACATTTTTTTTTCATGAGGAACAGGCTAAACATGCAATATCAGAACATCTTCCCCTACCAATGATGGCACAGGCAGAGAACCACTATGCAATGCAACTTCACCGGAACATTGCTCACTAGTTGTCCTCCTTTTTTGTTCTCCATTACTTCGGGTAGATAAGCATATACAGTAAATCCCCGCACTTAAATCAATACCAGCCCCTTCACCCCAACCCATTTCTTTCACCCAAACTCTCAACACTTTACCTACTACTGCTTTTTATATCTGTCCCAAACATGTTTCAATTCGGTTACTGTAGACTGCTGCCCTATCCCAAATTTGCTGCTAGACTGATTCAGGACTTGCCATCTACCTTATTTGTTGTTACAAGTCCCATACTTATTCCGATGACCAGGTTTTCTCCCATGTCTTATCAGAAAATGTGAGAATAATCTAAATAGTCATCAAAACTGGTGAGGCCTTCTGTAATATCCATCTATCCCTTGCTCATTGATGTTAGGCATATAACCATGGCCACTGAGCGAAGGTGACTAGCTTTTTTGCATACACAGTCCAGACTTATAACCATTCTCTCTACTCATTGGCTTGTATTGTCCCCTCTTTCTGCCTATAAAGTTCCAGATGACTGAATGCTCAAGCTGCCCCCTGTCATTTCTTCTAGTTGTTACCCCACACCCTCACTTTTCCCTGTGCCTTCATTCTGTCCCAAACATGTTTAAACTATCAGTATTTTGGTTGTCACTATTTCTGCTTGTGAGATCATCCAGAGATCTATCACAGAATATCAATTTTAATAAATAAATGCATTTATTTTTAAAATAATATTTTCTTTATCTATTCTTTGAACATTTTACACACAACTTTATGTTGTGATCCCTGGTCCTTGAATTTCCTTTTCTAGGGAAAATTCTCTATACTTTACAGAAGTCTGTTGAATATTTGGATGCTTCTCTAACATCATTCCATACTTTTTTCCTCCAAAATGTGCATGGTAGGGGTGGTTTTAGAAGCATTCTATGGGGCACGTCTACTAAAGGGTGTTAGCTGTTACTGCAGGGCTAATGCAGATTTATTGCCCGACGGTAGCAACTAATGTGGGCAAAATGCAGATATCACAGGCTCTTTCCTGTGATAGCTGCATTTTGCATACTGAACCTGGGGTAGGAGGGATAGGGGTGGGGAGTAGGTGTTCCAATTATAGGCAATCATCGTGCAAAATGTTTACAAGCCATGGCTGTCAAATTTGGGCCCCATCGCAGCTGCAGATAAAGCCACCTCAAGAGGTGGCATTATCTGCAGGTGAACCTGTTTGGCAGGGATTGTGGCTGCAGCTAATTGGCAATGGCTGTCTACTACTGAGCATTTGTATAGCGCTACAAGATGTACACAACTTGGAGGCAAGTGCACCCCAGTTCCTCGATTGGGACCCCCTTCAATCTGACAATATTGTTGGTGCCATGGATGTACAGATGCATGGCACCAACAATATAAAAAAGTCCCGTCCCCCCTTCATCACCAATCTCCCTAGAGACAGCTCCCGATTCTCATTGGGAACTGTCCAGTGGAGGGGATGGTGCATTCAGAAATAATAAACACCTTCCTGACTAGCCTGACAGGCCCCTCCAACCCTCCCCTCCTGATCTTTGAAAAAATATCTGGCTAGCCAGTTGGGCCTCTGACCCCCCCTCCCCCATTCAGACCTCTAAATCCTAGCTAGTCAGTCAGCTTAAGAGGGCCCCTGGCCCCTCCTAGTATTCCCTTAGACATCTTGATGGTCTAGTGGTCAATGGGGGCAGGAGTGTCCCTCTCCTCCACAAAATGGTCATGATCACATAATGTTGTCCTAAGCATCCTAATGCTAAGGGGTAGTACCACGAGATCAGCACCATATTTGTGAGCACAAATAAGGAGGCTAGGAGCTGTCCAGTTCTGTAAAAAAGACATGCAGATGCTCAGATGCTCTATGTAATGTGTTGGGCCGCCGACCCACCCCAGGCTGGCCTCATGACAGTACCTTTGTAATAATTTACCCAATTGCAACTTCAGCCCCTCACCTAGAAGAGAAGAAGGACAAAGAGAATCAGAATGAGGATGAAGATTACAGTGAGGATGAGGAGGAGCAGGAGAGGGAGCAGCAGAATTGGCATCAATCGCCTGCACCACAGGCTCAGCTTCCAGAACCACAGCATCACCAGTAGACTGCAGCACAGTAGTAATGCAGGAGGAGGAGGTAGAAGGGCATGGGAGGAGAAAGGACACTGTGGGAGGTGGAATGGAGAGGAGAGGAGGAGGGAAGGAGGAGACAGAGAAGGTGGAGGAGGTAGAGTGGAAATTTGAGGACCCGCTGCAGTTGTTAGCCACTCAGTCCGTCCACTCTGCCTTCTTAATCAACCAGATAGGTTCCCATGATGTCCTTGCGAAGTTCAAAGATCCCAAAGTCCTGCTGAAAATTAGGTCATTGTGACTTGAGATGCATCAGGGCTTCATGGACCTTAGGAACTCCACGAGTCTCATGGTGACCCATCTGCAGGGCATGCGGGCAGAAGTATGTGCTCTTTTTCGTGTGTTTCAGCAAGCAGCTTATGGCATGCATCTCTGCCCCTCCCACTCTACAGAAGGTGGAAGAAGAGGGCACATAGTTTCTTTTTATCAAATTGAACATGGTATTTTTGTCTATCATCACCACCACATTGTTTGGGCCCTGTTGGCACATAAAAGTCATATTTTTGCATATATATGTTCTCCATTGCATTTTGGAATCTACCACTCTTCACCATCACGTATTTCAATTTCCACTACCCGGTGCCTATCCCTTATGCCTGTGGCCCATGGGCCTATTCCTATAAGCATATTTGTATCTTGGTACCCTTTGTAAGAGTTCATATCCACAGGATTAGCTATCCAGCTGTGTTTTCATGGTTGCATTGTGATTGAGGAGATACTCCTATAATTCTACCATGTCCCAAACATGTGACTATCCACTTGAAGCAACATGACTTCAAATGGGATGTGTGCCAACCAGTTGTATCAACACTCCACACATTGCACAGATGGCTATATGGCTCTCCAGGAGGGACCCGATTTCTCTGTAACAAGCTGTCACCATCGACAATGCCATTAGCTTCCTACAAGTACTCCCATTACAAGCATGGAAATACAACAATACCTAGGCCATGACAGCGTCTCACAACAAGGCATAGAGGATCTTGCTATGGCAACCCTTGTATGCATTCAACTGTTAATTTGTAACTGGAGGATTCAGTTAGGCATACTATCTCCTTCACACAGCACTGTGTTCCCTAGAATAGAGATTTCTCCCATGGTCCATTGGAGAGTGCAGGGAATGCATAAGCCTTTGAGGCCAGGGGCCTGTCGGGGGCCATGAGTTACAATGGAGGCGAGATGAGAAAGGGGATAGCAGGGGGACAGCATAAAGCAGGTAGTAAGGATTTTAGACAAAATGGAAGCACAATATATAGACAACCAGAAGGCAGGAAGTAAGCATAAGTAGTTTCTGCTTCAGTAAGCAAAAAGAAAAGAAACCATTAGCAAAGACAGCTTTATGCTCGTAGTCAGCAGGAAATAGCAGGGCCTCAGCCACAGACAATCCTGAGCAGCCAATCAACAGCCTCCGTTTCCCTAGACATACAGACACCTTTTCTTCCCAGGTCTTGCTTCATTTCTAAGTGTTGCTTCTAAGAGCTAAAGATACTTTTTACCTTTGTCAGAAAGCAGGCTACTGTTGACCTTATCTTGCAAACTAATCTCTCTTACATTATGTTGTGGTTAGGGATAGCCAATCAGAAAGCCTTTTGCCGCTGTAGCTTCGCTCTGGAAGGAGAGATATATGGGCTAAATGGCTAATCTGATAAGCACCTGTAAGTTATGAAAAACCTGTATAAAAGTAGAAGCAAGAGCTTGCTTCGGGGCTTCTCACCTGACATTGCAGTGAACTAGCCCTGCTATAGTAGAACATATAGTAATCTGCCTGTATTGTGCCTTGTCCTCTCTTGTTTTTCTCTTCACCAGGTATCACACTAATTGGACCAAGTCCCTGCTATGCGGGATCTCACAACAAAATGGCGACCGCCGCACGATGCATAGCCAAATATGTTACCGGGATAGTCTTCCTGATCCTGAGGGGGAGAAAAGTGATAAGTGGGAAGTCCAGGAGAGTTAAGAGGTGATAGACTGGTGGGTAGAAGGTAAGATGAGTGACAAGTCATCAGGTAGGACGACCATTAGGTCGGGTACACCTCCCCTCCTTTAGAGGCTTGGTGGGAAATGGGAAATTCAAAATCCAAGTGTCCCGGGACCGAAACTCCTTTAGCATGCGTCATAAGGAATTGGAAATGTTTGGCAGGCACGGCCAGTCTGTCCCAAACGGCTTTAGTCAAACTATGCCAGGTTGCCTGACCATCATATACGGCCGGGACTAAAATCCCATGGCCGAAAGAAGGGTCCTTTCAAACCTCAGACGCATTCTAATGGATCAAAGGATACACCAACTTGATTATTAATTGTTTGAGAGTTCTATGAACTTTTGCTTAGACAATTCTAGTCAGAAACAAGTCTGTCCTATAGTAAAGGGAGTCATAAAGAAATAAAACTTTAAGGAAGATTCTGGTATCCTCCAACCCCCTCCTCCGTACCCAGACTCAGAGTTTCCCTTGGACCCTTTACTTTATAACCTGACTCCTTGTCCATACCCTTCTGCCCCTAGACTTTCCGAGCCCCTCATTCTGGACCAGGCTTTCCCAGCACAAACCAACCACTTATAGCTCCAATTGGTTCACCAGTTACTTCATCCTCACCCTCCTTACATGGACCTTCACCTGTCCAGTCGGATAGTTCCTCTCCTGTTCAGGTGGTTACTGGCTCCTTAAAGGAGGTAGTTTACCTGGGCACCCAATCCCATACTGCTGCTTCAGACCTTGAGTCTGTTGCTTCTACCAACAGGGATACCCACATGATGCCCCTGAGAATTTTCCCTATGGACAACCAGCAGACCGTAAGGTTTATGTTCCCTTATCTACTGCAGATCTCCTAAACTGGAAAAATACTACCCCCCATGGAGGGATGATCCAGAGGGGGTGATTTAAATCTTTGAAACCATTTTCCTTACTCATGAGGCAGACTGGAAGGACTGCCAAATACTCCTTAGGACTCTCCTCAAAGCTGGGGAGAGGCCAGAGGTTATTAGAGCTGCCAAAGAAGCTAGGACAGATATTTATCAAGATCATACTAGACCTGTGACTATTAGAGGTCTCACTGTTAATGACTTTGACCATAATTCCAACTGAGATCCCAACACTGTCACGGGAAATTACCTTACTTCGACCTTCCGTCTCTGTATTCTGGAAGGTCTTTGTAGGGCAGCCTGTAAGACTGTGAATTGTCAGAAAGTAAATACAGTAAAAACAGAGACCCATGAGCATCCTGCAGATTTCTTTCAATGCCTCTGAGATGCTATAAGAGTCTGGGGAGGAATAGGAGATCCTGATGATGCTGCCCATGTCGCATTATTGCAAGGTCTGTTTAAAGGACAATGTGCCCCCAATATCTGATGTCGTCTGGCTTCAAAGGATGACTTTGATGGTATGGATTTGGACATAGTCTTATCCGTGGTCACTTCAGTTTTTAATAATAGAGAGGTGAAAGAAAAACAGAATTAGAAAAATGTAACCAAATTGTTGGCAGCTGTCTTTACTCAAAATCAAAATTTATAATTTTTTATTTATTTATTTTATTTAGTAAACATTTGTATACCGCTACTTCCTACGATCAGTAGCGGTTTACTTTACAGAATCATAATGTATTGCAATACAGTAAATTTTTAAGATATACAGTTAGATTGAGTATTGATTTACACATCACAGAAAGATCAATTGGTTTCAATATACATTAGATGAGAACTCACAAATCTAAATATACATTTAATTATAGGGATGTGGGTGGGGGGCAGAAATATACAAATATACAAGGTTAAATACCGGTTTACTAAATGCCTTCGCGGCAGACAGAAACCATCTAGGTTCAGCGAGCATAGGGGTGTTGCAATCTAAGTCAGGTGGTAGTGAACCTGGAATAAGTGGGTTTTGAGATTTTTCCTAAAGTCTCGCAAATCAGTTGTTGATCGTAGCTCGTGGGGGAGTTGGTTCCAGTGGATTGGTGCTGTATATGAGAATGCTCTATTGCTTGTTTCTGCTTTGACAGCTCTTATGCTGATTGGTACACAGAGAGTGTTGCTATTTATGGTTCTTCTGTTCCTGTTGTGTGGTTGGATAGTGATTAGGTTGCCAAGGTAGGATGGTGCGATATTGTGAATGAGTTTAAAAGTTGTTATGAGTAGTTTGAATATGATGCGGGCGGCAACTGGGAGCCAATGCAGCTCCATTAGTACTGGCGTGATGTGTTCAGAGAAGCTTTTTTCCATGATGACTCTTGCAGCAACATTTTGAGCCATTTGCAAGATATTTAGGGTGCTCATGGGAAGGCCTTGCAGAATGGCTTTGCAATAGTCTAGGTGAGGAATGATGAGGGCTTGCGCAACAGTTCTGAAGTCAGATTTCTCAAGGATATTGCGAAGTGGTTGTAGAACTTTCAATTTGTGGAAAATGGCTCGGTTGGTTGCTCGGAGGTGTTTATCCATCCTTAGGTTGCTGTCCAGTAGGACCCCTAGACATTTTATTGCAGGCTTTGTATGATATATGTTTTTGTTAAGGGTTACTGGGTTACTATTCCTAGAGGTCCACGACCAAATTCTGCCCCCGGAACCGGTACTTGTTACCAGTGTGGTCAGGTGAGCCATTTTAAACATGGATGTCCTCATAGGGGGCACCTTCATTCTGGGGAGCTGGAAGAGGCAGGCAGCCCCTACCGATGCCCTGAAAACCCTTTCCAGTAGCCCACAAACCCGCCCCTAGGTGGGACAATAGTGATTTTACTCAAGATACTTATTGACTAGATTAAAGTCATCTCAACATGGCAACCTTAGTGGTATCCCCTGATAACCCAATAGTCCCCATGCAAATAGGGGACCAATCCTATGGCCTCCTCCTTGATACTGGAGCTACCCTTTCCACCCTCCGTAATCCTATAGGATTACCCCTCTCATCCAAAACTGAGAATGTAGTAGAGATTTCAGGACAGCCTGAATGCCTCCCACTTTCAAAACCATTGGAAGCTCGCTTGGGTCCCTTATCTGCCCAGCACGTCTTCCTTATCACACCACAGAGCCCAGTGAATATATTAGGGATATGGGCCACTATTACTTCTAGCCCAGACACCATCTACCTGGATCTCCCTGAAGATGTAATTCCCCAACTGCTTCTGATGCTGACCAAAGCTCAGGGTGGAGACAGCATTTCACCAGAACTTGAAGACATAATGAACGCCATCCCTCCTTGGCTCTGGGGTTATAAATCCTCAGATGTAGGACTCCTATAGAATCAGTAAGGATTAAAGTCAGGCAGGATATGCCCTATCCTTCCATCCGCCAATATCCACTTCCCCAGGAAGCATAGAAACAGAGAAAAATGATGACAGAAAGACCACACGGCCTATCTAGTCTGTCCTTCCATATCAACAACTACAAACAGTCCCCTTTTTTCCTTCAGAGATCCTCTGTGTTTGTCCCATGCTTTTTTGAATTCAGATACTGTCCTCATCTCTACCACCTCCACTGGGAGACTATTCCATGGATCCAACACTCTTTCCGTAAAGAAATATTTCCACATATCACTCCTGAATCTATCCCCTTTCACCCTCATCCCATGTCCCCTTGTAGCAGTACTTGCTTTCAATTGAAAGAGGCTCTCCCCCTGTGCATTTATGCCACGGAGGTATTTAAACGTCTCAATGATATCACCTCTATCCCGCCTTTCCTCTAATGTGTACATATTAAAATCCTGAAGTCTGTCCACATATGCTTTATAATGAAGACCACTAACCATTTTAGTAGCCATCCTCTGTACTGACTCCATCCTGTTTATATCCTTTTGAAGGTGCGGTCTCAAAAATTGCACTCAATACTCCAAATGAGGCCGCAGCAAAGACTTATAACAGAGGCACTATCACCTCCTTTTTTCTGCTAACCATTCCTCTCCGTATGCACCCAAGCATCCTTGTAGCTTTTGCTGTCTCCTTTTCAACCTGTTTAGCCACTTTAAGATCATCAGACACAACCACGCCTAGGTCCCGCTCTTCTTTAGTGGACAAAAGTACTTCACCCCCTATACTATATTGCTCCCTTGGATTGCTGCAGCCAAATGCATGACCTTGCATTTTTTAACATTAAATCCCAGCTGCCAAATTCTAGCAATTTTGGGTCTCACCCCTTTAGTAGAGTCTTTTGTGAGTCATGGGATCTTTGACCCTTGCTCTTCTCCCTGCAATATGCCCATATTGCCAGTTAAAAAACCCAAACCCGACCAAGAAGGGAAACCAGTATGTCAGTTTGTTCAGGATCTTAGAGCAGTAAATAATTTTGTCATACCTAGACACCCAGTGATGCCTAATCCTCATACAATTCTTACTGCCATTTCCCCTGACACTAAATACTACTCAGTCGTGGATCGCTGTTCTGTGTTTTTCTCTATCCCAATCTGCAAAAATTCCCAATGGATTTTTGCCTTTTCCTGGGGCCCCTCCCAACTTACGTGGCCACAACTTCCCCAGGGATATGTGGAATCTCCTGCCATCTTTTCTGCCTGTCTCCATCGAGACTTGAAGGATGTAGAATTGACTTACAATTCTACCCTCCTTCTTGATGTAGATGATATACTTGCATGTTCCCCTTCAAGGGAAGCAAATATACAGGATACTAGGGACCTTCTAATAAGTTTAGCCTACAAGGGCCACAAAGTCTCCCTAATCAAAATCCAGTTTTCCAAAAAGGAAGTACGATATCTGGGCCATATACTGTCCGAAGGGCAGAGGAAGCTGTCTGAAGACAGAATCCAAGGTATAGTAGATTGTCTCAAGCCATGTACTAAAAGACAGATGAATGGATTCTTGGGAATGGCTGGGTTTTGCCGAGCCTGGATCCCAGGGTTTGGAGAATTATCCAAACCTCTCGCTGGCATGACACGTAAAGAGAAACCTGATGAATTGTATTGGACTAAAGAGGCCAGCAATTGCTTTAATCAGCTGAAACATGCCTTGTCCACAGCCCCATCCCTAGGTCTTCTGGACTACTGTAAGCCCTTCGCCCTCTTAACCCATAAACAAAAGGGGGTGGTGTCAGGAGTCCTTAATCAAGAATTGGGACCACGTAAACAACCAATAGCTTACTTTTCCTGCCAGTTAGACCCGGTGACCAGGAAGCCCTGAATAAAATTATCTCCCAATACAATGGCAACTCAGTAGGTCATGCCATTGTCCCAGGTATGGGTGTCTTTATGAATCATGGAGACATCCACACTCTTGCCTCCATTCTATCTGTCTTTTTAAATTAAACTGTAGGTGCACTTGAAAATATTAAGGAAGAGATGAGTCAGCTATGTACACCTGCACTCCAAAACCACTGGGCTCTTGATTACCTCCTTGCTGCCCAAGGGGGTGTGGGCCACCTGATCGGAAGGGAGTGTTGCACACACTTCTCTGACCAGACCCTGAATTTGACCCATCATATTAGTACCATGCAAGACTTACAAAAGCCTCTCCAAAACATTATCAGGGATAAGACCAGTTTAAGGAATATTGCTGAGTGGTTTGGGGGTGGGTTTGGGTCCAGAAATGTGTCTTTTTCTTGTTTATAATTGTTGCCATACTGTCTCTGTCTGTTGTTGCATCCAGTGTATCCCAGGACTGTTGCACTCATTTAAAGCCTGCTTTGCTCCATCTATGGCTATAAATGCTAATCTCCTTATCTCTGAGCTTCCCCTAATCGAGTCTCAGGTATACTATGCACACTAGAGACGTAATCTGACAAGCTCCCCACTCTGGTTCAAGGACCCCCCCCCCCCCCCACGCCATCACACTGGACAAGAAGAACCTGAGCAGAGGGATGCAGGAGCAAGATGTATGATTGCCTCCGGGGAAAAGGAGGCAATCAAAGGGGGGAGTGAGATGAGAAAGGGGGACAGCATAAAACAGGTAGTAAGGATTTTAGACAAAATGGAAGCACAATAATCAGATAACCAGAAGGCAGGAAGTAAGCATAAGTAGCTTTTGCTTCAGTAAGTATAAAGAAAATAAACCATTAGCAAAGACAGCTTCATGCATGTAGTCAGCAGGAAATAGCAGGGCCTCAGCCACAGACAATCCTCAGCAGCCAATCAACAGCCTCTGTTTCCCTAGACATACAGACACCTTTTCTTCCCAGGTCTCGCTTCACTTCTAAGCGTTGCTTCTAAGAGCTAAAGATGCTTTTGACCTTTGTCAGAAAGCAGGCTACTGCTGACCTTATCTTGTAAACTAATCTCTCTTACATTATGTTGGGATAGTCAATCAGAAAGCCTTCTGCTGCTGTAGCTTTGCTTCGGAAGGAGAGATATACATGCTAGATTGCTAATCTGATAAGCACCTGCAAGTTATGAAAAACTTGTATAAAAGTAGAAGCAAGAGCTTGCTTCGGGGCTTCTCACCTGACGTTGTAGTGAGCTAGCCCTGCTATAGTAGAGAATAAAGGTAATCTGTCTGTATTGTGCCTTGTCCTCTCTTGTTTTTCTCTCCACCAGGTATCACACTAACTAGACCAAGTCCCCGCTATGTGGGATCTCACAACAGAGGCATACGAACACCGACTAAAGCAAGGACAAAATGTATGAAGTATCACATCATGCCCCCAGAACATAAGGCTGTATATGAAGCAAAGAAGTCCCTACTTTGATTGGGATACGGTTCTATACAGAAGCCAAGTCTACACAGGCTTGCATGTCTCCTAATGAAGGTTTCTCCTCCCATCCTGTACACGTGTTCATAATGATCCCTGCTGCCTTATTTCCTAGCGCCTTCTGGTCCATTCTGCCCAGGAGACGGTTATGCCACCTGTGGAAATACATGTGAATACATAGTCTAGGCAGTTTGTCACCATTACCTATGAAGTTAGAACCCTACTTTACGTGCAACTCCACATGCATACCTTAAAATGTCAAGTCTTCTCCCATGTGCAAGTTCAAGGTACCATTTTTGAGGGTGTGGCAGCAGTGGAAGCACATGAAATGGAAAGCAACACTGTATTTCAGTAGTTAGACTGAGCTCTGGTAGTTAACAGTTGCCCAGAAGGGATCTCTGACTCAGGAAGTCAAACAAAGAAAAGGAGAAAAAAAGGGGGATGGGGCTCTGCATTCTAACCCTGGAATTACCACGATTTTTTGCACGCACTGAATACCGTTGGGGTCATAAATGACCCCACGACGAATTTTAATTGTTAACCATGAAAAATTTGAACTAAACAGACAAATATTTATTCTGAATTAATTACACAGGTACTCTACCAAAAAACTGCCTCCAGTTTTGCAACTGATTCCTATAGATTTTGGGGTGCTGAATCCAGGAAAAATAGCCAAAATGTTCCATCACGTCACGTTTTCTTGCAAAATTAGATTTCTTACCCATATAAGGAATGTTCACATAATTTCTTTTTAGCCGACTGCAGTTTATTTTCTTGGCCCAAAATAGAGGTTGTAATGGTTAACTAACTAGAAACACTCCCTCATGATATTTTAGAGTGTTTTGTATTCATTTTATACATTAACAGGACAATTGGGAGGCGGGGGGCTAAATCCAGTACTCGCGCTGGCGCATGTTCTTTCCTGTTCGCCTCGCCTCGTTCGCCTCGCTCAAACACGGTGGTTGCGACATGAACGTTCCTGTCAAATTTCAGTTTCTTGCAAGTTCATTATTACCTTTTGTTTGCTCAGTCGTAATCCAGCTTTATTCCGAAGTGGTTCACTACAGTTGTAGTTTGCAGTGCTGTGTATTTGTGATGGCTCACAAAGCCAGAGGTTGCGTCAACTCTCCGGACAGTTTTTGTTTTATTTGTGGGGAATATACCGTGAAAAAGCGGCAGAGGAACATTTCTGCATTTATTAAAAAAGTATATTTCGCCTATTTCGGTTTGAAGTTAGGCGATCAAGACAAACCGTGGGCTCCTCACAAAGTGTGCAAGACATGTGAGGAAGATCTACGCTTATGGATGAAAGGTAAAAAACAAGCATTTCGTTTCGGAATACCTATGATGTGGCGTGAACAAAGAGACCACAGCAGTGACTGCTATTTTTGCTCTTGCATTGTGAAGGGATACAACTTAAAAAATAAGAACGTAATAAGTTACCCCAACCTTCCCTCAGCAATTAGGCCTATGCCTCATAGCAACGAAGTACCTCTGCCTGAACCACCAAAATCTTTGGATCATATTTGTGTGGAAGGTTCTGATCATGATGAGACTCATCAGATGGCTTTTCCCGATGAGTCCAGTACTTCCGAGTTTGAAACTGAACCAGATCCAAAACCTGAACTTTTCTCTCAAGCTGAATTGAATGATTTAGTCCGGGATTTAGGACTCCCAAAAGATGCTGCCCAACTGCTAGGTTCTCGGCTTAAACAGAAAAATCTATTGTCACCAGGAACAACTTTTTATTGGTACCGCAACCGCGAGACACAATTTTTGAAGTATTTCAGCAAAGAGGAAGATTTGGTATTTTGCAACGATATATACGGAGTGATGGAAAAGTTTAAACTCAAGTATGATCCTGCTGAATGGCGGCTGTTCATTGATACGTCAAAAGACAGCATAAAAGGTGTTCTTCTTCATAATGGCAACACATTCGCTTCAGTTCCTATTGCTCACTCTGTTATTCTCCAAGAAAAATACGAGAATTTGGCCCTGATTCTTCAGAAGATTCGTTATGATGAGCATAAGTGGATGATTTGTGGAGACTTTAAAATTATATCCATGCTATTAGGGCAGCAATCCGGTTTCACCAAATATCCCTGCTTCCTTTGCTTGTGGGATAGCCGGGCCCGCGACCTACACTGGGGGAAAAAAGACTGGCCAATCCGGGAGTATTTGAGACCCGGTGAGAAAAATGTTCTTCATGAGAGCTTGGTACCTCGTGATAAAATTCTATTACCACCTCTCCACATTAAGTTGGGTCTCATTAAGCAATTCATCAAGTCCCTTCCAAAAGATGGTGAGTGCTTTCGGTACCTTTGCTCAAAGTTCCCCCGACTTTCTGAAGCAAAGCTAAAGGAAGGAGTGTTTGTTGGCCCTGATATAAGGAAACTCATTTCAGATGGAGCATTCGCTGAAACGATGTCTGAGAAGGAAAAAGAAGCCTGGGATTCCTTCAAGGATGTTGTTCTCAAATTCTTGGGGAACAGGCGGGATGAGAACTATAAGGATATTGTTGCCAGGATGCTCAATGCCTTCAAAGAACAAGGCTGTAACATGAGCCTGAAAGTCCATTTCTTGCACTCCCATGTGAACTACTTTCCCGAAAACATGGGGGCGTACAGTGAAGAACAAGGTGAAAGGTTTCACCAGGACATCAAGGATGCAGAGAGAAGGTACCAAGGAAGATGGAACACCACTATGATGGCTGATTTCTGCTGGTTGCTGCTGCGGGAAACCCCAGATGAAAAATACGCCAAGCAGCGCACCAAGAGAAGCATTCGGGGGAAGAAGAAACGGGCCCACCAGGAGATTGATTGACCCAAGAATGACTTTAAAATCTAAACTGTGTTGACAAATATCGTGTTTTTACTAAACTTTGAAATAAAAATTTGCTAGTTATTACCACAGTGTCGGATCTCATTTATTAGAATTATATTTTCACACCATCGGGTGTTTGTCTTCATGTATTGCAATGGTGCGGTTTGCGTTTTCCATTCTTACATACATACCTGTACAACATTTTTTGCACATTTCTTTGCTTTGCTTTGTGTCTAACCTCGCTCTTATATGCTCAATGTTTGTGCACATGTATTTGGCTGTTTTAAGTGCAGACAATTTTGCTACCATCACAGTGTGTTTTGTTGACATTACTCTATTCTTATGTGCTGCCTTGTTACAATTTTCTTTATTCTTATTTGAATAACTACTAAACAATTAGTATAAAGAATTCATCCAAGAAACTTTTATCTCGATCGCACTCAATCTGAAACGTTCACCTCAAACTGCTAACCCAATGTAGCAAAAAATCTGTACGTGATGGAGCAAATTGGTTACCAGATTTGGATTCAGCGCACCAAAAAACGTAAAAATCAATCGAAACATTAGAGGCAGTTTAAAAAAAAATTTTTTTAGTGTACCTGTGTAATTAATGATAAATACCTTTGTCAGATCAAAAAAATTACAAAACTTCAAATTGTATCACGATCCAAACCGGACATAAGCAACTGAGGTCAAAAATGACCCCACTGGTACTCTGTGCTGCAATTCATTACTAGCGTCACCTAGCGGATGAAAATTATTCCTCTCATGGCGCAATATAAAGAGAATATTGACATGTGAAAAGTCATAAAAAGATTGCATTCTTTAACAACTAGTTTCCGAGATACGCGTTGTGAAACTTGCAATGGGGTCACTTTTGACTCCATCGGTACTCCCAGGGTTAAAACTCGTAGGAACAGACCCACAAGCTAGTATCTGATCTCCAGAGCACTGGACATAGAGGCACACTGAGTGGATCTGTCTGGCTAAAATTGTGTTATTCTTTCTCCTTTGCTTGCTTATAATGATTTCTAGCTGCTTGTACCTTATCTACTTTTTTGAATTGGTTGCTCAAAACTGTTTTATTTGGTGTCTGTGCTTAACATTGTTCCTTTGAAAAATGTATTAACAGCTACTTGTGTATAAGTTTCATTTGTTTTAGAGCAATTATTGGTGCAATATAGGAATTGTTGTTAAGTGCTATTGAGTTGGTATCAACTCATGGTGACACTCTGGATAGTTGCTGCAAACTGTGTTCAATCTTCAGTCAGGCGGCTCATTGTTGATAGAGTGGTACCCATAGCTGCAGTTATTGTATCTATCCATCTCACCGCTTGCCTTCCTCTTTTGCATTGACCTTCAACCTTGTCAAGCATGATGTCTTCCTCTAATGATCTCTCTATTCGCATGATGTGTCTAAAGTATATAAGTCATATTCTTGTCATCTGAGCTTTTAAAGAAAGCTTAGGTTTCATCTCATCTAATACTGACTGGTTTGTTCTTTGGGCAGTCCATGGTATATGCAGTATTCTTCGCCAGCACCATAATTCAAAGGCATCAATTTTCTTCCTGTCTTTTCACTGTCCAACTTTCACATCTATATGATGTTATTGAAAATGGAGAGAGCCATCTCTGCTCTTCAGAATCTAGTCTAGGTCCTCCATAGCCATTCTGCCAAGAACAATGCATCGTCAGATTTCTTGACTGCTTGTCCTTTATTGATTGTTGATCCAAGTAGGTTAAAATTCTCCACTACAGTATTTCAATTTCTTCTCTTCAATGATGAACTTATTGATTTTGCCAGTTGTCAGGATCTTTGTCTTCTTTTACATTAAGGTGCAGGCCCATTTTAAGACTATGTTCCTTGATCTCGAGAAGCAAATGTTTCAGATCATCTTCACTTTCAGCAAGTAATGTGGTATAATCAGTGTAGCGCCCGCCTTGGGTGTGCTTCTGGGTCCAGGACCAGCCTGGCTGGAGTCCCTTCAAGGGTGGGCTCTGTCAGTCCTTGTCAGTTTTGTGCCTGGTAACTCCACCTGGGGAGGAAAGGTATTAGGGGGTGGATTACTTTCACCCTGAGAAACCTCTCAAAAAAACACTGCTGTGAACAAGGCTGGCTTAAATAGCATTTACTATTTATTTACAAAATATATACATCAAGTATTGTGATAAAATAATGCAGTAGATACAACCTGCATTATAAAGTGGTTCAAGCAGGCAAGGTGAAAGAGTAATACAGAATAAGAGATAAGGTTATAGTTGGTTGTTTAAACTGCCTTATGTGTAATGACTTAATTAAACCTTTAAAGATTATGGATTTAACTGTAATAACCTGTCTCCTAACTCCTCTGCCTTTCCCTTTGCCACCATTCCTAAGTCTCTCCCACTGCTGGAGCTCTGGACCAGTGGTTGCTTGTGGAAGGAGAGGTTTTGTATATCTGTCCAACTGCGGAGGCTGTAGCCTTGGCACCACCTCTTCCAAGCTCTTCTCCAATCTGGAGTGAGTTTTGCACTCCTGTCCAATCAGGAACAACTGTTGCAGCTCTCCCTTGAGTTGATCTGTTGCCGGACTCCCCTGGGTCTTGTGGCTCCTAGTCCGGAATGGACTCTCTGCTGCTGCAGCTCTCTATGGAGCTGATTTTGCCACTACAGCTCTCTCCTTGGAGCTGATTATGCCACTGTAGCTCCCTCTGCTAATTCTCTGCTGTAGTTCCCCCTGGATCTGATCCGCCACTGTAGCTCCCCAATGAGTTGACCTGCCATTGGGCCCTTCTGGGCCTTGTGGATCCTAATCCGGAATGGACTCTCTGCCACTGCAGCTCTCTATGGAGCTAATTCTGCTGCCGCAGCTCCCCCTAGAGCTAATCTGCTGCTGGCCTCCCAAGCCTAGATTAGGCTCTCCAGAGTCTCTCTGCTGCCATCTCTACTCCCTGGAAGAGACAATCCACCCCTATCTTCACTCCTACCCCTGACTGGGTCTGTAGGAGTCTCTCTGCTGGCACCTTCACTCCGAGCCTGCTTAGGCTCCCAGGAAATTTTCTAGTGCCATCTACAGGAGGGGAAGCTCTTTTAGATTAAGAAGCTTAACATTCTCTAAATCTTAAACTCCATCTCTCCTCAAGCTTTTTTTTTTCCCACAGGTTTTTTTAGTACCAGCACCTGTTTATCTGATACCATTTAGGGGGACAATTTCCACCAGCCCCAGTGTTTACTTCTTCACCCTCTGCCTAGTGTGTGTACTTTATTCCCCTACACTATTCCCTATGGGCCTGATTCCATCCCGCATATCTGGGCCCTCTGTGTGTCCATCCTGAACTGGACACAAAGAAGGAGTCACGATTCTGATCCCGCCGGACATGTCTAGCCCCACGGGATCAGAATCACAAACAGGCCTGTAAGTGCAGGCTGGGACTCCAATTCCATCTAGCCTGCATGTACAGGCCTTCGATGGCTAACTCAGTCAGGGCTTTTTAATGAAGCTGCAGCGCCATGGCACCCCAGCTCCATTGAAAATCCATGATCCCCGGCTGCCATGATGCTTTCTTTGCAGCCCAACCCCCGATCTGGCCTCCTAAGGCCAGGGTCGGGCTGCGGGGAATGTCCTCTGCTCCCTCCCACCACTTTCCAGCCCTGGGCCTGCCCGATCCTCCTAACTATGTGGAATAAGTTCCCCATGCAAGTCGCCGGCCTCCAACATAGAGGGCCAACATTAGAATCGGCCCTGTACGTCTGGGGCCGATGACTGCTAAATGCCGCCCTAACGCTGCCACCAATCCGCCCCTTTCCCGTCCCCTTCTAACTTCTCTGTACAACATGTGGGGAAATTAGATGGGATTGGGAGAGGGCACAAATAGTGGTATGGATGTGTCTCAGAATGACCCCATATAGATTTAAAGTTAAAACTTAATATTAGATATAAATGTGAGCAAATATTAGCCTTCCTCCTTCAACACAGGTAGTGATTTGCATATCCCCTCTAAATGTTTACTTTCCAGCTCTGCTAGCCCAGTGACCATTACTGCAGGCTGCCGTTTTTATGTTGACCCTCATTTGACATTCCAGGCAGCCACCTCTTCAGCAGTATAAAGTGACCATTTACCTCTGATTCTACATTATTCAACACACTCTCAAACACCCACCTTAAGGGGGGTTTTCATCAGCATAGTGAAGGTTGATGATGAGTCTTCCATCAATCTTCACACCTTGGTTGTCTTCATACAGTCCTACTTCTCTGATGATTTGTTCTGTATATAAATTAAACAGGTAGGGGGAAGTATGCAGCCTTGTAACCTTTACTGAAAACCTGTTTCTTCTTGTTCCATTCAAACTGTTGCTTCTTGATCCATGTAAAGATTGCACAAGAGAATGATCAGGTGTTCTGGTATACCCATGCTTCTTAATGTGGCCCAGAGTTTCTCATGGTTTACACAATCAAAAGCCTTGCTGTAGTTAAGAAAACACATATAAGATATCCTTTTGGTATTCTTTAGTCTTTTCAAGGATCCATCTCACATCCGCGATGATGTCTCTTGTTCCTCACCCTTTCCTGAACACTGCTTGCACTTCAGGAAGTTCTCATTCCAGGCATGGTTGTAGTCTCTGCTGAATAATCTTGAGTAGAATCTTTCTGGCATGTGAAATGAGAGCGATTGTGCGATAAATTTCCACAGTCAGTCTGATCACCTTTCTTCATTATTGGTATAAACACAGATCTTTTCCAGTCCATTGGCCATGATGTTGTCTTCCAAATTTGCTGTAATACTTCAATGGGAATGCCATCAATACCTGATGCTTTGTTCTTTGATAAGGCTTTCAGTGCTGCAACGTCTTCTTTCATCACCAATGGTTCTTGATTATAAGGTACAGGTTGAAATGGCTGTTGGTCCACTTGATCCTTATGGTATAATGATTCATGTATATTCTTTCCACCTTTTCGTGATCTTCTCAGAATCATTCAACATGGATCCTTGAGCACCTTGCAATATTCCAATTTGAAGCTGGAATTTTTCTTTAACTCTCGTAGCTTTAGGAAAACTGATATTATTCTTCCTCTAATAGTTTCTGATTCTGTTTCCTTGCATGTGTCATTTTAGTACTTTTTCTCTTTTCTTGCTGCATGTTGGAAGTCTCTGTTGAGTTATGTGATTGTCTCTCTCTCCCCTCTGGCTTTAGCTTCTCTGCATTTCTGGACAATTTTCAGAGTTTCTTCAGTCATCTATTTTGGCTGTTTTTGCTTTTTCACCTTTTGTAAAGACTTCTCACTTTCTTCCAACACAACTTTTTTGATATCGTCCCATAACTCTTCTGGAGCTCTGTAGTTTGTATCTAAAGCAGAAAATCGATTTTGCAGGCAGTCTTTAAATTTCGGTGGTATATTCTCAAGGTCATATTTTGCTACATTCATGAGTGGCTTGCTCTTTTTAAACTTTAGTTTAAGTTTGCAAACTAGTAGCTGGTGATCTGTACCATGGTCTCTCCAGGTTTTGTCTTTGTTATGTTATAGAGCTTTTCCATCATTGACTTCCACAGATGTAGTCAATTTGATTTTTGTACAATCCATTTGGTGAAGTCCATGTGTATAGTTGTGCTGGTGTGCTGGAAGATGTTGTTTGAGATGAATAGATCATTGGTCTTGCAGAATTCTATTAAACTTTCTCCAGCTTCATTTCTGTTGCCAAGTCCATATTTTCCAACCACTTTGCCTTCTTCTTTGTTTCCAACTTTTGCATTCCAGTCACCCATGAGTATCATGGATATCCTGTTTGTATGTTCTGTCAATTTCAACTTGTTGTTATTCATAGAATTCATCAACTTCTTCCTCTTCTGCAGCTATTGTTAGGGCATATACCTGAATTATAGTTATGTCCACAGGATATTGATAGGCATATACCTGAACTATATTTGTGTTGATGGGCAATTGGGTTTACAGGGCATAATATGTAAGTAGATTGCCAAGCCGGTCTTCCGCGCAGGCAATTTTAGTGTTAAGAATGTAAGAAATGCCATCCTGGGTCATACCAAGATCCATCAAGCCCAGTATCCTGTTTCCAACAGTGGCCAGTCCAGGTCACAAGTACCTGGCAAGTACCCAAAGTCCACAGCTTCCACAATGCTCATCCAGGGGTAAGCAGTAGATTTCCCGGGTCCTCTTTAATAGTGGTTTATGGACCTTTCCTTCAAGAACTTGTCCAAACCTTTTTTTTTTAATCCAGCTACACTAAAAGCTTTTACATCATCCTCCAGTAACAAATTCCAGAGTTTGATTACGCGCTGGAGTAAAAAAAATATTTTCTCTTATTAGTCTTAATTGGATTATATTGTAGCTTCATTGCATGTCCTCTAGTCTTTCTACTTTTTGATGGTGTAAACAACTGATCTACATTAACCTGTTCCACTCAATTCATTCATTTATAGACTTCTATCATATCTCCCCCCTCAGCCCTCTCTTTTACAAGTTGAAGAGCCCTAACCTTTTAAGCTTTTGCTCATAGGGAGTATCCCTTCCACCCCCTTTACCATTTTGGTGGTTCTCCTCTGTACCTTTTTTAATTCTGCTATATCCTTAAGATACGGCGACCAGACTTGCACACAATATTCAAGGTGTGGTTGAACCATTGATCGATGCAGAGGCGTTATAATATATTTGGGTTTATTCTCCATTCCTTTTCTTATGATTCCTAGCATTCTATTAGCTTTCTTGGCCACCACTGCACATTGGACGGAGGGTTTCAACGTATTAGCCATGACGATGCCTAAATCTTTTTCCTGGGTAGTGATTTCTAAGGTGGAAACTTGCATCGTGTAACCAAAGTTTGGGTTGTTCTTTCCTAGGTGCATAACTTTGCACTTGTTCACATTAAATTTCATCTGCCATTTGGACGCCCAGTCTTCCACTTTACCAAGGTACTCTTGCAATTTTTCACAATCCTCTTGGGTTTTAACAACTTTGGATAATTTTGTGTCATCTGTAAATTTGATCACCTCACTCATTATTCCCATTTCCAGGTTATTTATGAATATGTTAAAAAGCAGCAGGCCCAGCACAAATCCCTTGGGTACTCCACTATTTACTTTTCTCCATTTAGAAAATTGGACATTTAGCCCTACTCTCTGCCTTCTAACTTTTAACCAGTTCCTGATCCACAATACTACACTGCCTCCTATCCCATGACTTTTTAATTTCTCCAAGAATCTCTCATGAGGGTCCCTTTCAAAGGCTTTCTGAAAATGCAGATGCACTATATCAATCAGCTGTTATCACAGAAATGTGATCCTCTGCCAACACCTTCCCATTCTGCTGCCGCCTAGATGGGTGGTTTGTCTTAGGACTGGCACCTCAGCCGAGACCTGTCCATCTTGGGAGGCCCTGCCAGTAGTTAAGCTACTGACAGCTTAGCTCTCAGCATCACTGATGCACACAAAACTCACAGCATTACAAGCTGCAAACCAAGTGAGGGAATATAGTAATTACCTTGCTCTAAAAAAGTGCTCAAAAATGTTCAGACTGCTTTGAAAAAGTAGCTTAAAGAAAATATTTGGCATGTATTTCAGTAATAAGCTTGAGCTCTGGTAGTTAACAATTGTTCACCAGGGATCTTTGGCTCAAAAATCAAATGCATAGGAGAATTTGCCTATTATTTTCCACCCTCATTCCACTCACCCACCAAGCCTAGAGTTGGGTTTTCTTAGTCACCCTAAAACGCATGGAGCGCAATTCCATAACATGTATGTCCATCCTGTGATACGTCTGAAACAAAAACGGGTTCCCTTTGAACCTAATTCCGCATCTGCGGGTCTGGACGTGCCCAGGGGATATAGACGTGTTCAGCGGGCATGTCCAAGTGCTATTCAGCTGTCCCCGTGCCTCGGTCACAGGGAAAAATTCTGGACATCGCCGTGTCAACCTTATTTTGAAACATTACACATTTTAGGAAAAACATGCATCTCTTAAGCTGTTCATCACAGACAGTAGTTTACTGATGCACACTAGACATAAACACCAATGAAAATTGACAGCTGCTGCAACCTAGACCATATACCAGTCCCTCTCATGCCCTGGAAAGTACTAAGTAAGCCTAGTGCACCCCAATATGGTGTACCAGAATATAAATGTGGACATGTATGTCAGGACATATCTTCCATCAAATAGTACATTGGATTAGGACTAGTGATTCCTGCCCCAGCCGTCTCTACAAGCACGCCTTAAGCTGCTAGGGATGGACCCTCACTAAGTGCACAAAACCCCAAACTAACATTGCAGGTCCACAAAGGATGCATAATATTGCTGAGCAACATATGTATGCCCATTTCGTGCCTATGGCTTATAAATGCACTCTATCTACTGCGCTGCACTAGCATTCCCTGCTTATCTCTCTCTACACACCTCCCCATGAACTCCGTCCTTTTGTCAAATTGCTTCTTTCACCTTGCTGCTCCTTATGCCTGGAACAAATTACCTGAGTCAGGCTTCGTCCCTGGCTCCTCTCTTATCTAGGCTGAGAACTCACCTCATCATTGCTGGTGCTGGATCTGGATCTGATCCACTTAAGTTCCTTTGTGTTTCCTTACCATTCCCGCTGAATGTATCCTGTCCACAATTGCTGTGTTGTCTGTCTCGACTAGATTGTAAGCTCCGCTGAGTAGAGACCATTTGTTGCATGTGTCTGTGCAGCACTGCATATAGCTTGTAGTGCTATACAAATGATCAGTAGTAGTTGTAGTAGGGCCTTCTGGCTATGGCATCTGAGGCCCACCTATCTGGGCATTGATATTTCTCATAGAAGCTACACCTGTCTCATTGTGGCATATGTCAGTCTGTATACATCCGCTACCTGTGGGGCGACTCACTCTACCTTCCCACAGACAGCTTTGTTGCACTGCTCTGCTCGTCAAGGCTGTGTGAGCATGGGTGCAGGATCCCTGTGCCATTACACTAAGTAGCCAGACTTCACATATATCACCACTTGCACAGCTCTTATTGATCCTGACCTGGGTAGGGATGTAGGTCACATGGAACAATCCAGAGAATGTTGACACTGCATCAGTCGTATCTCCCAGTGCCAGGCTTAGCGGAAATATGGCTGCCCTATCATACTACCAACAATATCTGATCTTATTAGCGTACCGTATGTACAATAATCCAGAAAGAATCAGCATAGAGTCCCTATGGCTCAATGTCAAAACATATCACTGTCTATAATAGGGATCTTTAGAATGCGGGCATTCAGCAGTGCAAACAGCAGTGATACATGCTCAACACCATTTGTCCCACAAAATGTGCATTACGGGCATGCATTAGTGCTGTTTTCACTGTTGAGTGTTCTTATTCCGAGAGTCCCTTAGCATTGACAGGGATATGTTTTGATAGTTAGTTAACCCTTTGAGGGCCTACTTTAAATTTTTAATCCACATTCTGCAGCCGGGTTAAATTTTGCATATTTCAGGAAAATTGTACCCATCTTATTCAATATGTTCTAATAGTGATTTTCCTTCTGCTATGGTCATGTATTACATACCATTTGATAGGAATATTTAGTCAGAATTTTGGATCTTGAGAGTTTTGGGCTCGGCCTGGAAAGGGTTAACGTGAACCTTCTCTGAGTTTGACTGTCCAATCACACTGGCATCCGGTGATGCTGCAGTAATCCAGGTAATGGCAAGGCTTTCATGTCCCTCCTGAATTGCAGATGAGCACACCAGATCCCCCTGCGCACCTCTCAAACCACACACATACACACACACACACACCCTTTCTGTTACTAAAATATGATTCTTCCAAAAAGATACCCTAAACCTATACATAACAATTATGACATAATATAATCACATGGGGTACTAGAACTACCAATATGATCTCTGTCCCTCACCCAAAAAGGAATCCTTTCCGTGCTGTTATCAACTGTCCCGTTTTTCTGAACATGGGAATTGTTAGATTTGTGCAGGCTATGCACAAATGTGCTGTTTGTGCTAAAGGAACCAAACTGTTACTCTTCTTAATATTTCTATAAGGGTGTTTATTAATGTGTCTATACCTTACAACATTCCCTCACCTCTGTTCCCTGTACCTTACGACTACATCTTATGTTTTTTTCCAGATTGCAGTCACACCAGTTCATGACATGCTTGTCACAACCATTTCACATATGGGCTATATTGCAGAGAAGAGCAGAATTTTTTTCTCTGTTCTACCCTTATACCATGTTTCTGCAGGAATAACATGGATGTTTCCGTGAAACACTTAGTACATACACGGACCTTTCCTGAATATGTTTTTAATGTCTCTGCAGCTGACCATGCCCTAGTTACACCCTCTCCCTCCCATGTTCTGAGATCTCCATGCTAGCGTTGTGGACGTGCATGACCTTGAAGCCTTGATGATGAAAATGAACTTGAACATTGTGGCCATTAAAGAAACATGATTTAATTAGCCTCATGAATGTGATATTGCCCTACCTTGATATAATCTAGTTAGGAGGGATAGAGAGGGTAGGAAAGGAGGAGTAGCAGCTCTCTATATCAAAAACAGTATTAAAGAAGCTGAAATGCAGGGGAATTGGGGAAAAAAGAAGCACTGTGGATCATTTTGGAAGGAGGAGATAACTTTACCATCTATACTAGTGTAGTCTACAGACCTCCAACTCAAATGGAGTAAATGAACAGAGACTTGAGCAATGATATTGCAAAGGTAGTAAAAAGGGTGAGGTGAGGATGCTGGGGGACTTTAATCTGCCAGATGTGGCTTGGAATATCCTGTCTGCAAATATGGAATGAAGTAGAAAGGTTGTGGATGCTCAGACAATTGGTGAAAGAAATCACCAGGGTAAGGTCAATGCTGGATTTGGTTGGCCGCATTTACTGATCACTAACCGGGAAGCGGCGATATTGAGCTGCTTACCTAGTTAGCAATACCCTGCAAATGTTAGACCAAGGTTTCCTGCACCTGGCTTTCGCCACATAGCGCTAATTGGGTAGCAGTTCAGTATCGCCAATGCCCAGCTAGCAATTGGTGCCACCTCCGCTCCACTCTAGAAGACCCCTGACACGCCCCCACACTAACCAGTTATCATCGGGGCATGTAGCGCCGGCACCCATGGATAACCATGTTAGTGCTGCTGAATATCCAGCGCAGCAGTGTTTACACGGTTTGCAGGTCTGCAAACTATTTAAATGCCTTTGAACATTGGGCCCAGTGTATCCAATGTCCAGGTGGGTGCCCATTTGAGCAGCAATAATCACCACATGGTGTGGTTCAAGGTACAAACCAAGGCAGAGTTCAATCACAGCAAACCTAAAGTCCTTGATTTTAAAAATGGTGGCTTCAGTAAAATAGGAAAGTACCTCAAGGAGGAGCTGGCAGGATGGGAGGACATAAGGAAAGTGGAAAGGCAGTGGGCTAAACTGGAAGAGGCTTAACAAGGGGAGCAGATCTATATGTAAGGAAAATAAATAAAAGCAAGAGGAAAAGGAAACTAATATTCCTGCAAAAATAAAGGTAAATATGGCAGAGTTCACAATTTTCAGAAAATCACAAAAAGAGGAACACAGAAAAGAATACCAGATAAAGCTGAACAAGGCAATGAGAGAAATCAGGAAGGCAAAAGAACAAACAGAAGTAAAACTTGCTACAAATGTGAAGTGAGACAAGACTTTTTTCAGATATACTGGGGAGAGGAGCAAGACCAGAGATGGAATTGCAAGACTCAGAGATGCTGAGGACCGCTTTGTGGAAAGTGATAAGGAAAAGGCAGAACTGCTAAACAAATACTTCTGGGTTCACAAAAGAAAATCCTAGAGAAGGGCCATGCATGACTGACAAAGGTAACAAGGGGAAATGAGCAGATGCGATCCCATTCCTAGAAGAAAATGTCTATGGCCATGGGGCCAGATCAGGTACATCACAGGATACTGAAGGAACTCAGGAAGGTTTTGGCAGAATCTTTAGAAGATGTGTTCAATAGATCTCTGGAGACTGGGGAGGTACTGCGGGATTGGAGAAGGACTAATGTGATCCCTTTTCACAAAAATGGCAACAGAGAAGAGGTGGCAAACTACAGGCTGATAAGCCTTATCTCTATGGTGGGAAAAGCAATGTAGACACTGTCGAAAGAATGTGTTTCTTCTGGAAGCCAATGAGTAGTGAGATCTGAGGCAACATTGTTTGGTACAATCTTCCCTTGGTAAAGCAAATCTGACTGATTTCTTTGACTGGGTGACCAGAGAACTAGATAAAGGGCACGGTTTGTGGTCTACTTAGATTTCAGCAAAGCCTTTTCATACTGTTCCACATAGGAGGCTTGTAAATAAACTGAGCAGACTGGGGATGGAACCCAAGGTGGTGAACTCTATGAAGAACTGGTTGACTGTCAGACTACAGAGGGTAGTGGTGAATGGAACTTACTCTGAAGAAAGGAGGGTGCTTCAGAGAACTGTCCTGGGTCTGCTACTGTTCAATGTCTTTGTGGAAGATGTTGCCGAAGAGATACAAGGGAAAATTTGTCTTTTTGCAGAGTGCATGAAGATTTGCAATAGATTTGACACTTCAGAGGGAGTAGACAATATAAGGACAATATCTACAAAGATTAAACAAATGTTCTAATGCTTGGAGATTATGGTTTAATGTAAAGAAGTGGAGAGTGATGCACTTGGGATCCAGAAACCCAAAAGAGCCATATACGATAGGGGACCAGAGGCTGGGTGTTTAGATCTAGGGAGTCTGAGTGATAGTGTCTAAGGACCTCAAGGTGACAAGTCAGTGGCCAAAGATAGAAGGATGTTAGGCTGCATACAGAGAGGAATAACCAGCAGGAAGATGGAGGTATCAGTGCCCCTGTACAGGCCATTAGTGAGGCCTCACTTGTGATATTGTGCTCAGTTTTGGAGACCTTACCTTGAAAAGAATAGAAAAAAGGCTTTAAATGGTTTAGAGGAAGACAATCAAAATGATAGAGGGCCTATGTCAGAAGGCATATGAGAAAAGACTTGAAGACCTAAATACAAATACCATAGAGGAGAGAAGGGAAAGTGTGGATACAATACCATTTAAGAATTTAAATGTCTATATTAATGAACAAAAAAAAACAGATTATGAATTCCTCCATGAATTGCTGGAGCAGAGGATGAAATGTCCTAGTTCTTCTTCTCTTCGGGTAGCTTGTGTTTTCTTTTGTTCCCCATATGATAGATAGATAGATAGAGCATAAAGATGAGCTTAACTGAAAGCCAGGTATCCAACTGCTTTAAAACACTGCCACCCAGATTCTCACCTTTTCTTCCCAGTGTGACCACGTCACGCTCCTTCTTGCCCATCTTCATTGTTTACCCATACACTTCAGGATTCAGTATAAGATACTCATTTTTGTCCATAAGACCATCCATACTTCCACACCGCAATATCTTACAGATTTGCTTCATTATCATGCTCCCCACCATCTCCTGCACTCCATCCACAATCATTGTCTGGTCCTCCCCTCTGTCACCCAGGCTCACCTTGAACGTACTCACTGTTTCACTTTCTTTTTCCTGGGCCCTTCTTTTTGGAACTGTCTTCCACTCACCCTGCATTCTGAATCTTCCTTTGTTAGGTTCAAGGCCACCTTAAACACACACCTTTTTCACCTAGCCTTCAATCTGCCTAATACTCTGTCATGATTACCATACCCCTACACTAGTTCTACCTGCTACCTTGCAATGGCTGTCTTGTCCTATCCCTCTCCTTATCTCCTCCATCCTTTCTCTTCCTTTATGTTTATACTCTAGCTCTCCTCTTCTTCCCTCTTCTGTCCTATCATTCCTTTCCTTTATTATTTTGTATTGTTCTTTACTTTTATGCTTCAGCCTAAGCAGTTAACAAAAAAAATAAAATAAAGCTAAAGATAAAGATTTAGCACACCTGGCTAATATATTACTCCTGGAGGAATTCTAGGCAACTGCAGAATTTGCACAGAATTCCCAACCTGTGCAGAATTCTGCGCAGGTACCTGCATCGGCAGACAGTGAGGCAGGCTCAGGTGACCAAGCTTTAAAGGCATCTGATCCTACCTCATTGTTTGCCTTTTCACAGCCGTGAGAGCATTTCCATTTTCTCCTGTAGCTGTGCTAGATTTCGATGCTGGCACCAATGTTTTCAAAAGTTAAACAAAAACGCTTCCTGTTATTGACCTTTTAAAAGCATGGTGCCGGTGTCAGAATCTAGCACAGTTGCAGGAGCAAAGGCAAATGTTCCCACAGCTGTGTTAAAGAACCACTGCAATTAGACAAAAGAAAAGGGCTTCTGATGAATTGGAGGGTGGCTGGAGGATGGGATGGGCTGCTGGTGAGTCGGGGTGGTGGGGGCACTGGGAGCTGGAGATGTGTGTTTGCCTGGGAGTGGTGAGAAATGTAGGTGGAAATATCTTCCTAGAAATAAAGGAGAGGTAAGGGAGAGCTAAGGTTTGGTGCATGGGGAGGAGAGAGAAGGTGAGGTGGGGATATGTGCATGAGGATAGACCTTAAGGATCTTGCTAGAAGTTATAGGGAGAGAGAACGGGAGGATAAGGAAGGCTTAGGGGTTGGGAAGACATCTGTGATTGCAGCGAGAGAGCTAAAGGAGGAAATAAGCACAAGGAATTTAAGGTCTAGAAGAGGGAGTTAGGCTTTATGATGGGGGAATTCTGTGCAAATATTTACTACTACTACTACTATTTAGCATTTATATAGCACTACCAATTGTACGCAGAGCTGTACAGACATGTAAGAGAGACAGTCCCTTCTCGTGAGAGCTTACAATCTAGTCAAGACAAAAAACAAAACAAAACACACAGAGCAGCAGTCTAGTCAGGTGCAAAGGCCATGTTGGCTGTCTCCCATCACCACTACTACTACTACTACTGCACATTTCTATTTAAATAGGAGACAGACAGACAGAAAATCCCTGCTCATCGGAGCTTACAATCTAGTCAGGACAAGTAATAGAGACAGTCCCTGCTCTCAGAGCTTACAGTCTAGTCAATACAACACAGATAAGCTTATGATCTGGTTGGAACAAACACAAAGGTGTAGGAAGGGCTAGATAGGGGGAAAAGGAGATTAGGTGAGTCAATGGGTTACATTACATTACATACTGGTCAATGGGTTACATGCATTACGGTCAATGGATTACATTCTATTACATACCGAACGTGGGGGGTGAAAGCGACCCCCGCCACCATGCTCCACCTGATGTCCGATCGGCAGCATGGTGGAGTGTGAGAGAGAGAGGCAGTTACCTGCCGGGTCCAGTCTTTAAACTGCTGTCTGTTGCACACCGATTGGGCCTTGGTGGGGGGAGTGGGAGGGGCGAGCAGAATTCTGCATAATTTTAAAATACCACATGCAGAATTTTAACATTTTTTGCACAGAATTCCCCTAGGTGTATATATACATATATGAGAGGGGGCTGATAAGTCTCTGGCCTTGTAACGGAACAGAAAGCTATGGGCACACTTCAGTTCCAGAGGTCCGAATGATCTCTCTGCAGTTTCATTTTATTTGGTAGCTTTCTGTTTCATTCCAAGGTTAGAGATTTATCAGCTCCACCTCATTTATTAGCCAGATATGCTAAATACCTGGCTTTCAATTAAGTTAATTCTTGTGTCCACAATGTATTTATTTATTTAACATTTTTATACCGCTTTTCATGGTTATCAAAGTGGATTACATTTAACTCAAACACAGAGGAGGTTATAACCATTACATGTGTGAGCCAAGTTTACTGTTTGCATGTCAATGCTATGATGCTTATGTTGGGGTTAAGGGATTAATGGAATGGTATTGAGAGTGATCAATAATCCACTGCCAGAGGTGTGGGATGCAGCAGGTGGTCAGTGGATGAGGTATAGGTGGATGGACCATAATGTTCAATAAATAGGTGAAGTTTTAGCTTTTTCTTAAATTCTGAAGTATCGTCTGTTGATCTTATTTCAGGCGGGAGTGTGTTCTAGTGTGTGGGAATATATATTTTGAAGGCTCTCTGGCAGGTCATTTGAGAGCTTCTTGTCTTGTACTTTGGCATAGAGAGTATGTTTTGGTAAAGATGTCTCCTTATTCTCGTGTCTGGATCCTTCTGGATCAGTGCTTGTAGGCTTTCAGCTGATTAATTGTGAATAACTTTAAACATCAACATTATTGCTTTATATATGACATGGGATTGTATAGGTAGCCAGTGTAGGGATTTGAGTATTGGTGTGATGTGCTCTTGATGTGACATTTGTGTGATCAGACGGGCTGCTGTGTTTTGTGCTAGTTGTAAGGTGTGGATGGTGTGCTTGGGGAGACCATGCAATATTATGTTATCATAGTCCAGGTGTGGGGTGATTACATCCTGGTATACTGTGCGGTATTGGTTGTGGACTAGTAGAGGACGAAGGTTCTGCAGCATCTTCATTTGTGGTAGGCCAAGGATATCATCTTCTTGATCTGTGATTGTAGCTTAAGCCTGTAATCTAGTATCATGCCAAGATATTTGACTTCAATTTTAACTGGGATGGCAAACTCATCTATTTTGATTTCTTCTGGTGGAGAGTAGATGGTATTTCTTGTTATGGTAAGGACCTCTGATCTATTGTAGTTGACTGTCAGGTTATGGTTTTGTAACCAGTTTATGACAGATCTCATGCAGGCGATTATGGGTGAGAAGTTTGGTCTTGCAGATTTGAATGGAGCGTAGATCATCATGTTGTCAGCATAAAGGTGATAATATAAGTTATGATCTTATATAAGTTTGCATACTGGTTGAATATATATATATATATATATATATATATATATATATATATATATATATATATTGTGACGTAGAAGCCTCTCAAGAAGCTATGGAAACAGATAGTGATCCGGTGGAGAGAACCGGTACTGCAAGAGAATGCAGGATTTTCTCTTCAGAGAGGAAAAAACACAGAGCTAATCAGGAACCACACCTCACCTCAAGGAAGGAGAAAAGCCAAGTCCCTGATTGGGCACGCCCAAGCAGGAGGCGGGCAGTGCAGTACACAGGCAGCTTGTTAAGCACTCAGAAACAGAGAGAGTCAGATTTAGATTCGGATTTGAAAGAAGACGACGAGGAGGAAGAGTTGGAGAGAGAGCAGTTAGGCAGCTGTGATCCACTAAGGAGAAGACTGGACTCAGGAAGCAAGTACCTGGGAGACTCAGGGGCAGGGAGGATCTTCTGTGACCAGAAGGATTCAGGAGCACTGAGAGACCCAAGGCTACAGCACAGGCTTCTAGAGGACCAAGCAGAACCTTGGAACCGAAGGCAGAGGGACAGTGAAATACCCTGGAGAAAGCCACAGCACAAGGTACACAGTGAGTTTGAAGCAGCTAGCAAGTTTAACATTGGGAAGCCAGAAAGAGTAAAGGCTAATGTTAAAAGCCAAGACAAAGTCAGACAACATGGTAGCAATTGGTTGCAGTCTGAAAAGCATGTAAGCAGCCTAGGCTATTCTCATAAGCCAGCAGAAACTTATAGTAAGAGAACAACTGACTCTTATTATAGAGACGTGAGCCAAGAGAAGCCTGACGGTTCTACTTTTAACACACTGTTGAGAAACTCTCCACTCACAGCTGAAGTTTTAAACCCAGCACTTACGTTTAGTGATAAGTGGGGGAAGGATAATTCAAACACGCAGAACTGTTGTCCTAGTAAAAGCAGCATTGCTAATTATCAAGAGATAAGCAGTTTAAACAAACAGTTACCTGAAGGAGGAAGACATTATCAGCTTAACCCAGGAAGAACGCAGGCTGAATTGCTTCTTAAAGATTTCAGAGAGTTCCTTGAAAGCAGGGCAGTTTCTTCCTCTAATGTAGCACAGCCCACAAACAGCTGTGAAGAGGAAATGCCTTTAGTTTCTTCTCTACCGTTCACAGAGCCAGACATGCCAATGGACTGTTCAGCTTGTGTCATTGAGAAGGACATTTCATTGAAATGCTGTACAAAGTTATATGAAGCAATATAACAGAAGTTGCTGAATTGATTCCTATGCTGAGAAACTTATCAGAAGGGAATAAGTCAAAGCATAATTGCATACCAGGAGCATTGCTGTTTGCCAAAGTTTGTTTCTTCCGTTAGTGAAAAAGGTCACATGACACCTGAATGTGATCACAGAAGATAATGGACATTTAGCCTAGCAGTGCAATATCTTGTTTTGGTTTCTCACTCTTGTTTTGTGCTATTATACTTTATTTGCGTCTGTTTGCACTTGAACTTCAATGCGGAAATAAACCTCATCAAAGAAATTTTCTTTGCCTGCCTTACTACTTGAGCACACACAACTACAATTCTCAACCCTGAAGGGCATTAAAGGCCACCCCCTCCTGAAACCCTCAAGGTCCAGGGAGCGGGTGAGTGGCAATATATATATATATATATATATATTTATACACACACACACACACAGAGTGGCCCAAAAAAAGTGAGAACATCTCGTAAATTAAAAGCTTAAATAGTTTACTTATTTACCTTTTTTAGCTATATAACATCTTTATTTCAACAATTTCCGGTCGCCATCTTTTTTTTTAAATTTGTCAATCGTTTACATCTGTCTTTTTGAATTTTTAAATAACTTATATGCTAGGAGATGTTCTCACTTTTTTTGGGCCACCCTTTATATGTTAAATAGGTGGGCTGAGAGTGAAGATCCCTTGCAGTTGTTTAAATGGTCTTGACTTGGCATTTTCAATCTGTTAAGTATGAGCGGAACCATGAGAAGGAGGTGTTACTAATTCCAATCTCCATCAGTCTGGTTAAGAGGCAGGTATGACTTAGTGAGTTAAATGCAAATGATATGTCTAGGAAGATGAGGATGAAACCTTGTTTTGGGTTCTCAATTCCTTCGATTATGGTGTTGGTTAGGGAGGCGAGCAGGGTTTCTGTCCCATGGTTTTGTTTAAACCCATGCTGTTGTGATTCTAGTAGAGCAGTGGAGTCAATATGGTCCTGTAATTGTTTCTGTATAGCTTTTTCTATTAACTTAACTAGGAGTAGGATGCTGGCTATAGGCCAGTAGGAGGAGGGTGAATTGGGGTCTGTGGTGTTGCTTTTTAGTTGAGGTCTGATCGCTGTGGTTTTTAAGATAGAGGGCATATTACCCTGTGAGAGAGATAGGTTTATTATTCTCTGGAGTATGGGTTTGAGTTCTTCACTGGACATCTTTATCCAGGAAGTGGGGCATGGGTCAAGTAGGGAGGTGGTGGTGTTTAACTGCTTTAAGATTTGTCTGCATTGACCTTCTGTTATTAGGTGGAACGAAGTCCAGGTGTTAGGATTGTTTGATTTGTTCATAGGTGGAGGATCAATTGTCAGGTTTTCATCTTTAGAGGTGAGTTTGTTCTGTGTGTATGTTGCATAGGCTTCTGGGTCTAGTGTTGATGTTTTCTGAGTCGTTGGAGATCGTGTGAGGGATTTCACTATGGCAAATAGTTCTCTGGGGCGATTGAATGATTTCATGATGATGTTTGTATGGTATTCCTTTTTTTGTCTGAGTATTAATTTGTTGTATTCCTTCTGGTGTAATGTGTAATCTTGTAGGTGAAGAGCATTTCTACTATGCCTCCAGTGTCTTTCCAGTTGTCTTATATTTAGTTTTACTCCTCTTATGTCTGTTGAGTACCATGGAATCTTATTTGTACACATTGATGTCTTTTTTGAGGAGAGATTGCTATTTATGTAATGGTCTTATTCCATTTGTGTATGAATTCTGAAAGGTCGGTGGAAGTGATGTCTAATTCTGGTAGGATATGGCTGAGTAGGGCTTCCTCCTCAAATTCCTTGAATCAATGGAGGTTAGATGTCTGTTGTTTCTCCTAGTGATATTTAGAAGGTAGCTCAAACTTAATCATGTGCTGGTCTGAGCACGGTATGGGTGTTATATGGTGGAGGATGTGAGTGTTAGTATAGTGAAGGCTGCTGGAGAGGAATATGAGGTCTAGAATGTTTCCTCCTGAGTGTGTTGGTCCAGTTATGATTTGAGTTAGGTCCATTATGTTTAATGCATCTAGGAAGGAGCTGGCTTGTGTTGCAGAAGACGAGGTGAGATTGAAGTCTCAGAGCATGATGAAAGATTTGTGTCTGCTAGAATAGGTACAGGCCAGATCAAGTATTGTTGATAGGTCATCAGAATAAGAGTTTGGTGATCTGTATATCAGTCATATTGTCATTTCAGTGCTCTCTATTATTAGGATATTTAGAGTGTAGGATGTTTGTGAGGTGATAGGTTTGAAGTTGAGATGTTTGTTTAAGAGCATGATTACCCCTCCACCCTTGTGATAGGGTCTGGAGCAACCGTGGAAGTCCATACTTGAGGAAGTGAGTTGGTTTAATATGACATTATCTGTATCTGAGAGCCAGGATTCAGTAATGCACATTATATTAATTCCCTTGTGCTGCACATAATCTGAAAATGTATTTATTTATTTATTTAGTAAACACTTGTATACCGCTGCTTCCTACAATCAGCAGCGGTTTACTTTACAGAATCATAATGTATTGTACAGTACATTGAGATTTTTCAGATTTACATTTTGATTAGTCAATGATTTACATAACACGGGAGAATCAGTTGGATGCCATATACATTTGATTAGAGCACACAGATCTGGGTATACATTTGATTGCAATAGCGTGGGAGGGGCCCCATATACAATTTATACAGAATTACTTGCCAGAAAGTACAAACTATACATGATTACATGCCAGTAGTCCTGACGCCGCCGTGGGAGGCAAAGGTCATCTGGTTGAGGTAGGGTATCGCAGTTAGGTCAAGTTGTAGTGGGTTTGAAACAAATGTGTTTTAAGCTTTCGTCTAAATTCGCTCAGGTTGTTTGTGAGTCTCAACTCATGTGGGAGTTGGTTCCAGTGGATTGGTGCTGTATATGTGAACGCCCTATTGCTTGTTTCAGCCTTGACAGATCTTATGCTGGTCGGAATACATAGGGTGTTGAGATTCATGGTTCTCCTGCTCCTGTTGCATGGTTGAATAGCAATTAGGTTGTTGAGGTAGGATGGTGCGATGTTATGGATGAGTTTAAACGTTGGATTTTATTATGGATAGAGCGGGCATTGATTAGGCTGCATTTTATGTGTTGTGGATGTTATATGTAGATTTGAATGGGGACTGGAGTAGATGTAGTGTTGATTGGTATGAGTCACCGTAGTCTCCTCTGTGTGTATGGGTGTGGTAGGCATCCAGCCAAAGGGTGTCTCTCTCTGTATAGGATTGGGGAGGAGGCCAGTCTATAGTTTATTGTTCTGGTTGGATTTATTATGGTAAGTTTTGCCAATATTATTATAATGTTGGTTATCCAATTCATGTTTCCGATTTGTGTGATGCCTTGTGCTGTTTCTCGGTATGGGTAAACTGTTTGGAGAATCCTTCGGGAAGAAGTTGGGTTCTCAGTGACTGTTCTAAGTGGTGATGGGCTTACCTGATTTGAGCTATGTTTGTTGGTTTCAGTTAAATGGGCTTCTTCTGAATGTCGTTATTCTTGGTTTCCTGATGGATTCACTGGTTCTCTTTGCTGTGGATGCTGGAGGTACCAGGTGATAATATTTCTTATAGATGGCAGCATCTTTGACTGTTAGTGCAGAGCATGGCTAATATTTGCTTCTCTTTGCATATGGTTAGGGTATTAGGTGGGAGAGAGAATGTGATTGCTTGCCTTTGGTTATGTTGTTAACGGTCTATGCCTAAGGGCCACACCAAGGCGAGGCCTTCAGGTGCAGGCACACCTGCAGCACGCTTCAAATATAAATGCTGTTGCTTCGGCCTGATTGACCTTGGTGTCAGAGAGTAGGGAGGAGCTCACCTGACCCGCTCCCTTACCCCGATGCCAATCGGGAGGCTGAGATGTAGGCAACTCATTCCCATGAGGGACAAGGCTGAAGATGATGTTATTATGAAGACAAATATAAGATTAAGGGGGTAAGACCAGCTTCAACGCTCCCTGCCATGCAATTTGGTGTTCCCTTGTGCTTGGCTTCCCGCTGCACTTCGGATTCTGATTCAATTTGTTGGATGCACCTAGATCCTAATACAGTTCTATGCCTTAACTTTTCTCCAGTCTTGCTCCACCTTGCTTAGTTTCCTGTGCTCGTATTTCCAGTATTTTTGCAGGTCTTCTGGTTCTTGGCTGTCATCCTGTGTTCTGGTTTTGGGCAGCAAAGAGCAGGTGGCATCCATATGTCGTCAATTCAGAGGCCAGACTATAGCACGAGCATGGTAGAAAATCATAATCCAGAGAATAGCAGGATCACAGCAATTAATTAGTAGTTAAAAAAAGATAAATAATGTGATACCTTTTTATTGGACTAACCTAATACATTTATGGACTAGTTTTCAAAGGTAAAAGGATCTTACAGGGAACTGGGATATGTAGAGTAACATTGTGGAACATAGAAACATAGAAATATGACGGCTGAAAAAGACCACATGGCCTATCTATTCTGCCCTTCCATATTAACCACTACAAGAGTCCCCTTTTTTCCTTTAGAGATCCTGTGTTTGTCTCATGCTTTTTTTGAATTTAGATACTGTCATCATATCTACCACCTCCACTGAGAGACTATTCCACGTATCTACTACTCTTTCCGTAAAGAAATATTTCCGCATATTACTCCTGAGTCTATCGCCTTTCACCCTCACCCCATGTGCCCTTGTAGTTGAGCCTGCCTTCAATCAAAAGGGGGTCTCCTCCTGTGCATTTATGCCATGGAGGTATTTAAACATCTCTATCATATCTCCTCTATCCTGCCTTTCTTCTAAAGTATACATAAAGTATACATAAAAACACCAAAAAATAGGAACAAAAACACCCACAAAAAGGAACAGAAGCGAGGGACATCTTGAACAATTTTCAGAAGACTGTGTTCGTGAGAAACTAGCTCAACTTAAAGTAGACAAAGCGATGGGACCGGATGGGATACACCCTAGAATACTGAGGGAACTTGGGGACCTTCTAGCAACTCCACTGACTGACCTTTTCAATGCCTCGTTGGAGTCGGGAGTGGTGCCAAAGGACTGGAGAGTGGCTCATGTGGTGCCTTTACACAAAAGCAGAAGTAAGGATGTGGTTGAAAACTACAGGCCAGTTAGTTTAACTTTGGTGGTGAGTAAATTACTGGAAATGCTGCTGAAAGAGAAAATAGTGAGGTTTCTGGAGTCCAGCGGATTACAGGATCCGAGGCAGCATGGATTCACCAGAGGCAGGTCTTGTCAGACAAATTTGATTGATTTCTTTGACTGGGTGACCAGGGAGTTGGACCGAGGGAGAGTTCTAGATGTGGTGTATTTAGATTTCAGAAAAGCCTTTGACACTGTTCCTCACAGGCGACTTATAAACAAACTGAGCACCCTAGGGATGGACCCTAAAGTTACTGCTTGGGTTAGAAATTGGTTGGGTGGGAGGCAACAAAGAGTACAAGTAAATGGAGCTCACTCTGAGGAGAAGGATGTTACCAGTGGTGTACCCAGGGATCTGTCCTTGGTCTGATTCTTTTTAACATCTTTGTTAGTGATATAGCGGAAGGGCTGTCGGGTAAGGTTTGCCTCTTTGCAGATGATACCAAAATCTGCAATAGAGTAGACACCCAGGAAGGTGTAGATTACATGAGGAGGGATCTAGCTAAGCTTGAAGAATGGTCTAGAATTTGGCAGCTGGGATTTAATGTTAAAAAATGTAAGGTCATGCATTTGGGCTGCAGCAATCCAATGGAGCAATACAGTATAGGAGATGAAGTACTTTTGTCCACTAAAGAAGAGCGGGACCTAGGCGTGGTTGTGTCTGATGATCTTAAAGTAGCTAAACAGGTAGAAAAGGCGACAGCAAAAGCTAGAAGGATGCTTGGGTGCATACGGAGAGGAATGGCTAGCAGAAAAAAGGAGGTGATAATGCCTCTGTATAAGTCTTTGGTGCGACCTCATTTGGAGTATAGTGTGCAATTCTGGAGACCGCACCTTCAAAAGGATGTGAACAGGATGGAGTCGGTGCAGAGGGTGGCTACTAAAATGATTAGTGGGCTTCATTATAAAGCATATGAGGACAGACTTAAGGATCTTAATATGTACACCTTAGAGGAAAGGCGGGATAGAGGTGATATGATTGAGATGTTTAAATACCTCTGTGGCATAAATGTTCAGGGAGAGAGCCTCTTTCAATTGAAAGCAAGTTCTGCTACGAGGGGACATGGGATGAGGGTGAAGGGAGATAGATTCAGGAGTGATATGCGGAAATATTTCTTTACGGAAAGAGTGGTGGATCCATGGAATAGTCTCCCAGTGGAGGTGGTAGAGATGAGGACAGTAACTGAATTCAAAAAAGCATGGGACCAACACAGAGGATCTCTAAAGGTAAAAAGTGGACTGTTGTAGTTGTTGATATGGAAGGACAGACTAGATAGGCCATGTGGTCTTTTTCTGTCATGTTTCTATGTTTCTATATTAAGGTCCTTAAGTCTGTCCTCATATGCTTTGTAATAAAGACCACTAACCATCTTAGTAGCCACCCTCTGCACCGACTCCAACTTGCTTATATCCTCTTGAAGGTGTGGTCTATAGAACTGCACACAATACTCCAAATAAGGTTCAACAAAGACTTATACAGAGGCATTATTACCTCCTTTCTTCTGCTGGCCATTCCTCTCCCTATGCCCCCCAAGCATCATTCTAGCATTCACCATCACCTTTTCTACCTGTTTAGCTATTTTGAGATCGTCAGATACAATCACATCTAGATCCCATTCTTCCTTTGTGGACAAACGTATATCACCCCCCTATACTGTACTGCTCCCTTAGATTGTTGCAGCCCAAATGCATCATCCTACATTTTTTAGCATTAAATCTCAGCTGCCAAATTCTAGACCATTCTTCAAGCTTAGCTAGATCCCTCCTCATGTTATCTACGCTTTCCTGGGTGCCTACTTTGCTGCAGATTTAGAAAACCACAAAGAAGCAAACTTTGCCAGACAGTCCTTTCGCAATATCACTAACAAAGATATTAAAAAGAATCGGAACAAGGACAGATCCCTGAAGCACGCCACTGGTAACTTCCTTCTCCTCAGAGCGAGCTCCATTTACCTGTACCCTTTGTCGCCTCCCACTCAACCAATTTCTAACCCAAACAGTAACTTTAGGGTCCATCCCTAGGGTGCTCAGTTTGTTTATAAGTCGCCTGTGAGGAACCGTGTCAAAGGCTTTACTGAAATCTACACAACATCTAGGGCTCTTCCTTGGTCCAACTCCCTGTTCACCCAGTCAAAGAAATCAATCAGATTTGTCTGACAAGACTAGCCCTGGTGAATCCATGCTGCCTCGGATCCGGTAATCTGTTGGTCTCCAGAAACCTCACTATTTCCTCTTTCAGCAGCGTTTCCAATAATTTACTCACCACCGAAGTTAAACTAACCAGCCTGTAGTTTTTAACCACATTCTTACTTCCATTGTTGTGTAAAGGGATGACATGTGCTTCTCTCCAGTTCTCTGGCACCACCCCCAATTCCAAAAGTGTCAGTGGAGCTCCTAGAATATCCCCAAGTTCCTTCAGTATTCTCGGATGTATCGCTTCTGGTCCCATCGCTTTGTCCACTTTTAGTTTAGCTAGTTCCCCACAAGCACAGTCTTCTGAAAATTGTTTGAGATGTACTTAGTTCCCCGTCCTCTCCCTCCTTCCCTTGCCTCAATTCCACCCCTTCTCTCTTCCCCTTCCCCTTTTCTCCCGATCACCCTATCCCTTCGCTGGTGCATTTGCATGTTAATAGTTCCCTGCCTCTGTTACCAGGTATGCTGTTTATGCCTGTTAATGTAAAGTTGCTTGTTTTGATGTAAGCCTGTTCTGTGTAAAGTTGCTTGACGTTTCACGTTTCCTGTAAACCGCTGTGATACTAAATAGTGTAGTATATAAAAGCTAATAAATAAATAAATAAATGCCCCTCATTTTTGCTTCTGTTTGTGGGTGTTTTCTGAGGTCCTCCTCCCAGCCCTTCATCTGTGAACACAGAACAGAAATATTTGTTAAGCAAGTCCGCTTTATCCTTATCAACTTATACATATTCCTCCCCTTCACTCTTGAATCTGACATTACCACTTTTGTATTTCCTCCTCTCACTAACATATCTGAAAAATGTCTTATTCCCCCCATTTTATTGCATTGGCTATTTACTCTTCTTTTTGTATCTTTGCTTTCTTGACTACTTTGCCATCCTCTCTAAGTTTTTCCAAATATCAATGCCTGTCTTCCTCTCTCTGTAATTTCTTATATTTCATGAAGGCCTCCCTCTTTTTCTTCACCTTTTCAGCTACCTCTTTTGAGAATCATAGCGGCCTCCTTTTCTTTTTACCTTTATTTACCATTCTAACAAAAAGGTTGGTACCCTTAAAATATCCCCTTTCAGTTTTGCCCACTGTTGTTCTACATCTCCCAGCTGTTCCCATCCCACTAATGACTCCTTGAGGTATTGGTCCATTTTGGCCAAGTTAGTTTTCCTAAAGTCTAAGATCCTTGATTTTGAATGGATGTTATCAGTCCTAATCCTGATGCTGAACCACACCATCTGGTGATCAATGGATGTGAGATGATCTTCCACTATAACATCAGAAACACTTTCCCCATTGGTAAGCACCAAGTCCACTATGGCCCAGTGTGGGTTCTGCTACCAGTTACCTGAATAGTTTTACCTGTAAAGAATCCAGGATCTCCTTGCTTCTAGATGACACTGCAGCAGGGATGCACCCATCAACATCTGGCATATTGAAATCTCCTATCTGTAGTACTTCCCCTTTTCTGGAAATGCTGCATATGTCTTCTATAAAATCTCTGTCCACTTCTTCTCCCTGTGAGGGAGGTCTGTATATCACGTCAATATAAATGGATTTCTCTTTCTCTCTTTCTAGTTTAACCCACAGTGCCTCTTTTCTCCCTTTTAAACCCTGTACTTCTATAGCTTTAATATTATTTTTACATATAGTGCTACTCCTCCTCCTCTCCTTCTTCCTACCCTGTCCTGTCCAGCATAAACATCTGGGATCTTATTTCCCATACTATGGGAATTTATGTACACCACTTTCCATATGTTGCCCCTTTTATCTATTTCTATAAGGGCATTTAATCTTTTAATTACCTGGGGGCTTTCTTCACCCATCCCCAGTGAATCTAGTTTAAAGCACTCTTCAGTAGGTTAGCCAGTCTGCTACTGAAGACATTTTGACCCTTCTTGGACAGATGGACATCATCTCTGCTCTGCAGCCTTTGGAACATCATCCCACAGTCTAGAAAACCAAAACGCTCTTGATGATACCATGCATGCAGCCATGCATTTATCTCCAGGATGCAAACTTCTCTGCATTGGCCATTACCTTCAAAAGGGAGGATTGAAGAGAACACCACCTGCATCCCTATCTGCTTCACTCTCTGTCACAGAGCCATGAAGTCATTCTTGATACGCTCAGAGGGATACCTGGCAGTATCATTTTTGCTGACATGGATGAGCAACATTGGGTAATAGTCAGTAGGCTTGATGAGTCTCAGCAAACTCTCTGTAACATCTTGGATTTTGGCACCTGGCAGACAGCATACCTCTCTGGACATCAAGTCTAGTTGGCAGATGGACACTACAGTACCCCTTAGAAGAGAGTCGCCAACCATCACTACCCTTCGCTTCCTAGCGGTCATTAATTCTGCAATTTTGGACTGCTCAAGCAGTGTTTCTTCCCTTACTTGGGATGCCTCCACCTCCTCCACTTCCAGGGCTGCATAATGGTTCTTCATTTCAAGGGCTTGAGGAGTTAGATTTGTGATTCTGCAGACTCTGGTAACTCATGTCCAACCTTTGTCATTCTGTAGGCTCCCATCTTCATCTCTGCTGGAGAGTTTGGATGTTTCAAGAAGCATCTCATCAATGTACTTCTCACTGTCTTGAATGCTCCTCAGCCTTGACACTTCTTCTCTGAGTTCCTGCACTTGTTTCCTGAGAGCTTCAGCATCTAGGCATTCTGCACATGGAACCGGTCCTTTAACTGGCATTGGGATCTCTGTCAGGACAGAAACAGAAACTGTAACGGGGGCAAAAGCTTTGGCAATACGATTTTTCCCAGCCATTGTTCAGTTGGTGGAGCCTTGGTACCTGTTGAAGTAAAAGAGAGACCTACCAAAGTACCAGCCAGTTTCTCAGCTGTCCTTTCAAAGTAAAAGCAGTTAACCTATTTCAAGCGTGTTCTAAATGTGCTGTTCTAAGTCCCTGTGTGTAGCTAATTGGGAAGTGACCCTATAAAGCAAGAATGCTCAAATGGTGTGGGTGAGAGCCGGGGTGGGTAGGAAGGGGACAATATGGGAATTAATACCTGATGAGATCTCTGTGGCTTCAAAGAGCTGGGAAAAAGAACATAAAAGCAGAGTTTTAAACCTACACCACAAAATATATATAAAGCACTGAAAATACTAACTCTTTCCAAAAATGTATACCAAAACCCTTTTAAGAGCTCTCAGGCAGAGAGCTAGTAATTAAAAGCCACACACTCTTACCTTGCTTTGAAATGGAGAGACCATGCTAGAATGATGGAGTACTAGCCTCTGGTAAAGGAGGCAGGTGCAATCTAAGTTTATATCTATAGATAGATAGCTATAGAGATAATATACTTGGTCTTGATATTCAAAAAGTTATATGTTCGCTGGTGTTCGGTTATCATGTAATTTCACTATTATGAATTTTCAGCTGACTGAAAAATTTTCACTGACTGTTAAAGACGCTTCCATCTTGAGTATATCTGAAGTGGTTCAAGATGGGGAAGTTCTTCCAGCGTCTTTTTTGCGAACGGCAGAACTACCCCCTCCTTTGCCCACAGTGATAAGTTTTTCCTCAGTTGGTGAAGTGTTGGCACCGCCGGCTGAACTGTCTTTGAAAGATATCTGGTTAGTGACTTCACGGATTGAGTCGGTGTTGACTGCGTCCCTGCAAAAAATTTAAGATTTTTCCAAAACTACTGTTCAGAAATTGTCTGATCAGGATAAGCGGTTGATAGCAGTAGATCAGCGACTTACTTCATTGGAATCAGATGGTGCTGTTCGTCAGGATGCGATAGCTGCTTTTGTGCAGGACTTTAGTGTTTTACATTGTCATGACGAAATGTTGGAAAATTCTTTAAGATCTAAAAACCTTCGGTTGTTGAATTTTCCGTGTACACACTATCTTTCTCCATTAATATTATTTCAGAAATATCTTAAGGAGAATTTGCTGATTGCTGATTCTAATTTGATTCTGGTGTCAAAAATATATTATGTTTTTCCACGGGCTTCAGTTCAGTTATCGGGTGAGGAGGGGGAGGTGGTTCCTCCATATGATCACAGAGCCTCTTCTACTTTAGACATATCTGCTTTTATAGAATCGTCCTTAGATGATATTTCCTCTAGGGCCACTTTGTTGGTTACGTTGTTGTCAGAGATAGATAAAGATAGAATTATGAGAGCTTACTTCAAGAAAAGATCAGAGAAATTCTGTGGTCAGATAGTTCAGTTGTTTCCTGATGTGTCCAGGGCCACGCAAGTGCGACGCAAGGCTTTTTTAGAATTGCGTCCACGGGTGTTGGCCCTTGGTGCTGTGTTTCATCTTAAATTTCCGTGTAAATGTTTGATATTGTTTCAGGGTGAAAGATATGTTTTTTATGAAACTACTCAGTTATTAGATTTCTTAAAAAGTAAGGGAGTATAGATAATTTACTCTAGGAACCGATATGGGGGCAGTGAGTTTGATGCACCTCCTTGTAGTGGTTGTTCACTTTTTTTTTCCTTTTAATTTTCAACTGATGTTTGAAATTACTGAAGTGTTTTGTTTGTTTCTTGTATTGTATGCATAAAACTTTATAAATAAATAAAAAAGAAAAAAAAAGAAAGGATGTCCAAGTGCAATCTGGGATGTCTAAGCCAGAAGATCTGGAAAAAAAGCAGGCACATCCAGGTACAGACATGATTTCACATACACGGACGTGCTCGATATGGATTGCTGTTAGGGTGTCTACATAGACATTTCCAGAATAGTATTTCAGATTCCTGGATGTCTAGAAATAGCCTAATGGTTAGAGTAGTGGTCTAGGACTGGGGAAACCAGGATTCAAATCCCACTGCTGCTATCTTTGAAAGTGTTCTGTGTACTGGTGATGATGAAGGTGCTTTCTCCACTACACCTTCTGGATAGTTTTCAGCCAGAGCAAGCACTTTTCAGGTGCCTGAAGCAGGTCTAAACTTAGTCGCAATGCTGGACATTTCTGAGATCAGGCAGGGGGATATCTGGGATTCAGCCATGCCTCACCCATGCCCCTGTTCAAACCCAATTTCTAAAATGACTCTGGAGATGTATCTGTGCTTGGCTGTCTCTACACCCATTTTTGGTCATCCAAAGCACGGATAGGGCATTCAAAATAAACCTCATAGTATCGATCTAAAAATTTGTCTAACCAGCCTAATATTATTGGTTTAATCAATAGGCAAAGGAAGGATGGTGGGAATTATGAAAATCAATGGAAATATTCTGTTACTATCCACATAAGCTATGCATTTAGATTAGACCTAAATGGGATTTATCTCTATAAATCTGGCCACAGAGGGACAACAGGTATTTTTCTCCATACAAACTTTCCATTCCCTAACAATATTTTCACACCAATAAAAATGCCTATGTGGTAAACAGTGCAGGTACTTTTACACAGAGTGAGAGAGTGTGATTTTCAACAGAAATATCTTCTTATGTAATTTTGTACTAACAGTAGAAGAAAGCTTTTGATAAATCCACTCAATTGACAATTCACTTAGCCTCCTAATTTTCACTAGAAGGCTAACTTTTGCAGTTTAATTCTGGGCTGTCCAAGAGCAGGATAAGGTCAGAGAAGAAAGTTATGTGACCAGCACTGATTTTCTTTGCTAGCCACCTGTCGGGGCTGGTTAAATCTAAGTGTTACACTAGCAGTCTTAAATCTGGTTGGCCAATGCTCACCTCTCCAAATGCTGGAATTAAACATTAAGTGTGAGGCCCAGAACTATTCCTCTATCTCCACCATCCACCCACCCAACTAAAGATTTGTGCATTGACCTCTCTTCTCCAACTTAAAAGTAAGGGTGTGACAAACAGCCCTCAAGTCCCCCATCCAATAGAATGGAGTATAAGACTAATAGTCCCTCTGATCACCTTCTCTCTTCTTCAATAAAATTAAGAGGGGAGTGACAGCTTCTCCAATCCCACCTCATACAGTACCTGCCTGAAGCTGAAGTGCGGGTTGAGAGTTCCTCCTCTCCAATGATTAATTTAAAAACATTGCTGCAACCCCTCACTAAACACCTCTTCTCACCTCCACCCAGCCACAAATAACGCCTCCAAAACCTCACTAAAATAAGATGGGATCAGGATACAGCTTACCTCTTCCTGACTTGGCATCTAGTACTGCTCTGATTTTTAAATGTCACTTGCCATAGTTAGCATTTTAATCAATCATAATTCTACTTAATAAAAAATGTAATTAACTACTTTGCTCTTATTAGTTAAAGGTCTTTATCTGGTATCTCTCATTCTCTTATTTATTGTACTATATATCAATAAATAATACAGGATAATTGTATGTTGAAATATAGTTTTGTTCTCCTATCTCCCATTCCTTAAAGTTGCTTTAAAATCCTTACAGGTGTATATCTGAAGTTTATCAAATGAAAGCTGTTACTGTGATAATGATCAAAGTTTATGCGAGATACTTCTCTAATACAGGATTCGCCAGTACCTTATCTTATACAAACAAGTTGCAGTGTTACTTACTTGAAAGGAAATAACAAACGTTAAGAATTTCAGACCAAAATATACTCATTAAAAGGTATATTTCCTTGACAATTGCATTGACATCAAAATCCACTGATATATCTATGATGTTGTTGTTATTGTTAAGTGCCATCGAGTTGGTGTATATAGCCCAGGATGCTGAGAGAACTGAAATATGAGGTTGCAGATCTACTATTAGTAATCTGTGAACTATCATGAAAATCAACAAAATATCTGAAGATTGGAGAGTGGCCAATGTAACATTGATTTTTAAAAAGGGTTCCAGGAGAGATCCAGGAAACTACAGATCGGTGAGCCTGATGTCAATTCTAAACAGAAGAAAATTATTGAATATATAGATAGTTGTGTTTAATGGGAGAAAGCCAACATGACTTAACCAAGGAAAGTCTTGTCCCACTAATCTGTTATATTTTTTTGAAGATATTTGAATAATAACAGATAGAAACAGATAGAAAAAAGCAAACCAGTTCATATAGTGTATCTCAATTTTCAGAAAGCCTTTGACAAGGTCCCTCATGAGAGGCTCTTATGGAAATTAAAAAGTCAAGGGACAGAAGACAGTGTGCTATTGTCGATCATGAACTGGTTAAAAGACAGAAAGAAGAGAGTAGGGCTAAATAGCCAATTTTCTCAATGGAGAAAGGTGAATAGTGGAGTACCACAAGGATCTGTGCTGGCCCGCTGCCAGGTCCGTCCCGTCCATTGAGCAAGAATGTTTTTTGCACAGGGCCCCGCGTTTCAGGGGGCCCCGCGCAAAGAACATTCTGCTTTTTTTCAAAATTAAATTTTAAAAAAAAGCGCTGGCTGCTACCGCCCGCAGGGGCTGATGGGAAATTTACCATCTACCCCTGCAGCCTTAACAGAGACGCGAGGGAGACACTCTCCCTTCGCGAATCTGAAAGCCGGCACAGAGGGGCTCAGCCGTCGCAAAGGGAGGGAGGAACTCAGCCGGGCAGAGGGGGCCCTGCAGGACACTCCATTCTGCTGCTGCTGCGGCGGCAGCGGCAGCAGCCAGCTTTTCTTTTATTTTTTAATTTTACTTGAGCCGATGGGGGGGGGGGGTTAGGACTGGTAATGGGCTATGGGGGGGGGGCTAGGACTGGAAATGGGCTGGGGGGGTTAATACTGGAGGTGGGCTGATGGGGTTAGGACTGGTAATGGGCTGTGGGCTGTTGGGGGGGTTAGGACTGGTTATGGGCTATGGGGGGCTAGGACAGGAAATGGGCTGATAGGGGGGTTAAGACTGGAGGTGGGCTGATGGGGTTAGGACGTAATGGGCTGTGGGCTGTTGGGAGGGTTAGGACTGGTAATGGGCTATGGGGGGCTATGACTGGTAATGGGCTATGTGGGGGCTAGGACTGGAAATGGGCTGATGGGGGGGTTAACACTGGAGGTGGGCTGATGGGGTTATGACTGGTAATGGGCTGTGGGCTGATAAGGGGTTAGGACTGGTAATGGGCTATGGGGGGGTTAGGACTGATAATGGGCTATGGGGGGGCTAGGACAGGAAATGGGCTGATGGGGAGGGGTTAGGACTTGAGGTGGGCTGATGGGGTTAGGACTGGTAATAGGCTGTGGGCTGTTGGGTGAGTTAGGACTGGTAATGGGCTATGGGGGGCTAGGACAGGAAATGGGCTGATGGGGAGGGGTTATGACTTGAGGTGGGCTGTTGGGGGGTTTAGGACTGATAATGAGCTATGGGGGGGCTAGGACAGGAAATGGGCTGAGGGGGAGGGGTTATGACTTGAGGTGGGCTGATGGGGTTAGGACTGGTAATGGGCTGTGGGCTGTTGGGGGGGTTAGAACTGGTAATGGGTTATGGGGGGGTTAAGACTGGTAATGGGCTGTGGGCTGATGGGGGCTGTCTGGTAATGGGCTATGGGGGGGTTAGGGCTGATAATGGGCTATGGGGGGGGCTAGGACAGGAAATGGGCTGATGGGCAGGGGTTAGGACTTGAGGTGGGCTGATGGGGTTAGGACTGGTAATAGGCTGTGGGCTGTTGGGGGAGTTAGGACTGGTAATGGGCTATGGGGGGCTAGGACAGGAAATGGGCTGATGGGGAGGGGTTATGACTTGAGGTGGGCTGATGGGGTTAGGACTGGTAATGGGCTGCGGGCTGTTGGGGGAGTTAGAACTGGTAATGGGTTATGGGGGGGGTTAAGACTGGTAATGGGCTGTGGGATGATGGGGGCTGTCTGGTAATGGGCTATGGGGGTTATTACACATAAAGGGCTATGGGGGGGCGAGGACAGGACATGGGCTGTTGGGGAGGGGTTAGGACTTGAGGTGGGCTGATGGGGTTAGGACTAGTAATGGGCTGTGGGCTGATGGGGGGGTTAGGACTGGCAATGGGCTATGGGGGGCTGACTGGAAATGGGTTGATGGGGTTAGGACTGGAAGTGGGCTGATGGGGGGGTTGGACAGGTAATGGGTTATAGGGGGGGCTTAAACTAAAAATGGGGTGATGGGGGGTTAGGACTGGAAGTAGGTTGATGGGGGGGCTAGGACTGGTATTGGGTTGGGGGGTTGCTAGGACTGGAAATGGGCTGATGGGGGGCTAGGACTGGAAATGGGCTGATGCAGGGAATAGAAGGGAATGGATGTTGGGTGAGGCTGGAACTAGAAGGGAACTGATGTTGGGGGAGGATTAGAATGGGATGGGGCTGGGAGAGTAAAATGGAGAGGGGAAAAAAATTGTGTGTGGAGGGATAAAAAATCTACAATTGGCCGGGTATTGGGAGAGTAAGTGGGGATTGAGGATGGAGGGGTAAAATTTGAGTGGATGAAATAGGAATGAGGAAAGAGCAAAAGGAGAAAGATTAGTATGTTAAAGCAGATGTAGAGAGAGAATGGAAAAAAACTAGAAGAGAGAAGAAAGGACAAATGGACAGCAGACGATGGAGAGTTAGCAGAAGACACGAAGAAACCAGAAGAAAGTGGCTGGAGCAATTGCAGCTGAAAAAAAAATGCACAAAAGGTAGAAAAATATCTCTTTATTTTGAATTTATTAATTGGAATATGTCAGCTCTGGTAAATGTGCATCATTATCGTCTGCGCTTTGTTTAGTACAAGAGCAAATTAATGTATAGTTTTATTTCTACAGTGTTGTACATTCCAAGTTTGGCTTTTGGGATTCCCAGTTTAATTATTGTCTTCCTGTTTCTAAATTGTGATTACTTGTTTGGTGATGGTCTATGTTCTGCATGTGTAACTGAGCTGAGGTGTTCTGTTTATATAATTCCTATTTGACATTGCCACTTGTTCTCTTTCCCCAGTAGGTCATGTATTGTTGTTCTCTGAAATGTATTGGTTTAATATTTGCATGTTTCCTTTTGATAGGTAGGGTATGGTGCTTTGTGAGTCCTGGTAGTGCTGTTAGGATACGGCGGGTTTGCTATGGGTTCTAAATGGGCAGTGTTTGTAGTAGTTCCTAATGTGTCTGGCGGTTGGCACTGGATTATAGTAATGTAGAAATCTTTTAGTCTTTCTTTATGCATACACTCATTAAGAGGCATGTTTACTAAAAGTTAGTATATGGTAACATTATGCAAATATTTATGCAAATGATGTCCCTTATGCAAATGAGGCCCGCACCGAGTCTCCGCACATGGCCCCGCACCCCCCTTGGGCTGCCCCTGCCCGCTGCTTTTTAACATATTCATAAATGACCTGGAAATGGGAACAACGAGCGAGGTGATCAAATTTGCAGATGACACAAAATTATTTAAAGCTGTTAAAACACAAAAGGATTGTGAAAAATTGCAAGAGGACCTTGAGAAATCAGCATACTGGTTGTTCAAATGGCAGATGAAATTTAATGTGGACAATTGTCAAGTTATATACTTAGAGAAGAACAGCCCAAAACTATTATTACATAATGAAAGGTTCTACATCAGGAATCACCACCAAGGAAGAGGATCTAGATGTCAGATAAAACACTGAAATCCTCAGCGTGGTGTGCAGTGGTGGACAAGAGAGCAAATAGAATGCCACAAATCATTAGGAAAGGAATTGAAAATAAAACCAAAGGATATTATAATGCCTCTGTAGCATTTCATTTTGCAACTGCACCTTAAATATTGTGCTTCATATCTTAAAAAGGATGTAGCGGAATTAGAAAAGGTATAGAGGAGAGTCACCAAAATGATAAAGAGGATGGAAGAATATCCCTATGAGTAAAGGCTTCAAAGGATAGGGCTTTTCAATCTGTTAAAAAGACAGCTGAAGGGAGATATGATACAGTAGAGGTCTATAAAATAATAAATGGAATGGAACAGGTAAATGTAGATTGTTGTTTACTCCTTCAAAAAGCAGAAAGACTAGAGGATATGGAATTAAGCTACAATATAGCACATTTCTTTAATTTGTATTTTACAGTTTATACATACAATACCAACAAATAAGAAAACAAACACAAGAATCACTTCATATATTAAAGCAACACATACAGGCATGTTTACTAAAGGTTGTAACACACGTTAAGAAAAATAATGCACAGTAAGTGTCCACAACTCTTATTTCTATGGACACAATGGCCCTTAATGTGCGTTAATTTCATTAATGCACATTAACCTTTAGTAAACATGCCCCATAGTATTGTGTTCATAGCCTTCATCATGGGGATAAGAGAGAAAAAAAACATACAGCTAGTGAGACTCAAAAAAATGACCGTACTGTAGAGCGACCACTCTTCAACCTAGTTCCAAGAAAAAAAAAAGGAAACATTCATAGAATCAGCTTGATTGTCAGCTCTTGCCTGCCAAGAATCCCTCTAATTGCCGTGAATCAGTAAAAACATAATTAGTTTCCTGATGTGACAAGCATTTATATGGAAAGCACAAAAAAAAAGGTTGCATCAATTGCTAGAACCCAAAGCTTCAACTGAAGAAAACTCTTCCAACGAGCCTGTGTCATTCTGGAAACATCAGGAAAATAGGCACCTCTTGACCACAAAATTTAAAGTTCTTATTTACAATATAAGCCTTGAAGATTAAAATTTTATCCATTTCAGACTGCAGCATCACTACTACAATGGCCCTGGGATGGGATATTCTCAGATTCCTGAAGGAAATTAGTTAAATCTAAAGCAACAGCACTTCTCACCATAGGACGAGATTAAATTTAAAAAAACAAAACAAAAAAACCCCCAAACCCATTTAAGATTAATATTGCATCCATTTTGGTTAACTTCAAACATTCAGAGAAATATTTACTAAGCAAAATCCTAGCTGACAATAAATGTATTATTTTTATTCTTTATTTAGCTCATGCCTTTCCTGTAATACCTATGGTACCTCAGTGTAAGTTTGTACCCAAGGCAGAAGAGGGTTAAGTGACTTGCCCAAAGCCACAAGAAGTACCACTGGTAACGTATCTATGGAAAACTTAAAAATCATATATTTTTTTCCTCATCACATTCTCTAAAGATTCAAGTTGAGCATGAATATATGAACTGTCCTCAATAGTTAGCACACTGGCAGCCTGACAAGTTCCTAATTGAGAAGCACTTTTGCCCAACTTCTGCTCCACAACCTGGAACCTTTGATCCAGTTCCTGAAATTTAACCAACGCATCTTGAGAAAAACGATTAATATACTCAATTTTCCCCTTTGCTTTTGTTTGAGATACAGCTTTCCATATATTCAATGACAACGTATTAGCAGATGACACCATTCTCAAGTCAGAGGCAACAGTCCCCTTCATTCTTGGAATTTCAGCAGGAAAGGGTACCAGGAACTGCCCCCAACACATATGACCACTAGAGGAGGTAGTAGCCTCTCCTACCCCAACTAATTCCAGGTGGGAGGCATCACTCTGTGGTGGTAGCCACTATGTCTTCAGAAAAAGGAGGAGGAGTTCGCTCAACTAGGCTCATGTAAGCACCCAACAGGGAAGAGATAAATAACCGAGATAGATCAGGTATAAAGTTCAGATGACTTGGTCTTTAACTGTTTGTCCATAGGGCCAGCACTCGCTGAAGAAGGTGTCTTAGTATTTGTCTTAACTTTTGCATTTCTCTTCCATCCCTTAACCATTCTTCCATGACTCACTATGGGACCTTGTCCCAAAAGGCCCCAAAGTGGCACCAAAAGATCGTGGCCCTTTGGTCTCACAGCCGCAACATGGCTTTGCTGGTTTTTAAAAATCCCCAGTAGCCTCCTACAATCTCACTTCTGGAAATCACCATATTTTACTTCTCACAACATGCAGATCATAATGACAATTCAGGAAGGCTGCTGGTGCCATGATTCAAGGTTCTCACAGCTGGAAACTCTCTAGCCCACAATGCAGATGCATATATAGCTAGAAGTAGCTGCTGGAAGCAAAACAAAGGTGGGTCTTGTGGACTTTTGAGAGCTTTTTAATCTTCCCTACTCTCTTTACCATGATAGGAAATAGTGTCTCAGAGCAGAAACCTGGCTGATGCCATCTTGCAAACGGGAATTCTATACACTCCAGGGCCAACCTAATCATCAGGCAAGACTAGGTGGTCACATAGGGCAAAACAATAGATTCTGACAGCCATATAAATTCAAACAACAATCAGCACATTCTTTTACTTGCAGGGAGGGTAGGCAATTATTAAATAGCCCAAGTAGAGGATAATTTCATAACTGGGCACCATCAGTAGACACCTACAGAGACACCTATATAGGTGCTCTTTTAGAAAGACAAGTGGGCAATTACAGGTCTTTATAAAATACTAGAGTATGTAGCAGAGAATGTGCATCTACTCATTCATACCGTTATCCACGTTCTCGCATAGATTAAGATATTTTATAATCTAGGGATGCCATGCAAATTTTGCCTGTGCTCTAATCAGACCATGCCTCTGGCTATGCCTATCTGCAAATTATATGGTCAGTATTTTCTAAGAGGTCATTTACATGCATATAATGGCCATATATTGCAGGAATGACTTTATAAAATAACCATCTTAATGTCTGAGTGTGCATTTTTATAGGATTGTCATAGAAGGGGTGGTGTTGGGATGATCACGATTATTGATTGGGATCATTTAAAGCTTGAGGTGGAGGAAAGCTCTGAGTTTAAAGTTGTTTTTTTTAAATTTGTATTAACTCGTACCTTTCCAGTAGTTAGTGGCATAAGTCTGAATATTGCCTAGAATTCCCGACACACTTGCACCAGCTCTGATCCATTCCCACTTCACGCACAACTTGTCTTGGGGGAAGGGGCAATCGGTGCAATCACCTGAGCCCTAGTACTTCAAGAGGACCCCATTAAGTGACATTTCAAGTTTACAGATTCCTCAGACAGACTCTCAGGTATAAGAACATAACTTAAGAGCTGCCATGCTGGGTCATACCAAAGGTCAATCAAATCCCAACCATGGCACAGAAATCCTTCTGACTTACCTCTTAAACTCACTCATAACTGGCATTGAAACAATCTCCCAAGGGTTCATCCTGCTCTTTCTGGACAGCACTGCTGGCTTTGTTACCATATCCCTCCATATCCTCCTCAATCAATTGCACCACAATGGAGTCCACGCCACCCCCCCCCACAAATGGTTCCATTCCAATCTCTCTAACCAAAATCAATGAATAAAGATTCAAACACAAACCTCAGCTCCTTTCACCCTAAACCAGGGAGTGCCACAGGAATCATCCCTCTCCTCCCTACTGTTCAACATATATATTCAACAACTGTGTGCCATCACCCAACAGTTCAGAGTAGAATACTTGATATACACCAATGACATAACGATCTATGCACCTTTCTCCACTTCTGCTTCTAATTACTCCATACTCTCAAGCTGCTTCACTGAAGTAATCAAATGGATCCACCTTCACAATCCTATCCATTAACCTTAATAAAACAGAGCTCCTCCATGCCACAAAGGTCCCCTACTTCCCCCCCCCCTCCCCCCCGCTTCCATCAGAATTAACAATGATATTCGGGTCAGCTTTCAGATAAAATACCTCAGAATCATACTTGACCAGCAACTGATCTTCAAGGCCCAAATTCAAAACACCACCAAGGCGGTATACTATAAGCTCAAAACTCTCAGAAACTTATGCCCCCTCCTATCCACTGATACATTCTGCCAAGCCACCATCACACCTCTATTTGACTACTGTAATTCCATTTATCAAGGCCTATCTAAGTATACACTCCTCCTGTTACAGCTTGCCCAGAATACTGTAGCTCAAATCATCTTATAAACCCCAAGGCAAACTCACATAAGGGACAGCCCATCCATTGAATGATAATGTTGTTTGCACAGGGCTCCACACTTCAGGGAGCCACACGCGAACTCCATTATTGCACACCAGACGGCTTCAGAGGGAGCTGGGGAAGCCTTGTGAGGCCCCCGGCTCCCTCTGCACAGCCGCCAGCGTGAAGAGCCTTTACCTTCAAGTTGGCGGCTGTTTCTGTGAAAGCACGATTGCTGGGAAAGGTTAAAGGCAATGCCCTTTAACCTTTCCTGGCATTCGCAGCTTCACAGAAACAGCCGCCAGCGTGAAGGAAAAGGCTCTTCACGCTGGCGGCTGTGCAGAGGGAGCTGGGGCCTCGCGCAGGCTTCCCCAGCTCCCTCTGAAGCCCCTTAGACAGCCACGGGGCTGTTCAGAGGAGGGGGGCTAGGACTACAAATGGACTGTGATGAGGGGGCTAGGACTGCAGATGGGCTGTGATGGTGGGGGGGTGGGCTAAGACTGAAAATAGACTGTGATGGGGGGAACTTGGACTGAAAATGGGCTGTGGATGGGGGAGGCTAGGACTGGAAATGGACTGATGAGGGGACCGGAAATGGACTGATGGGAGAGCTTGGAGTGGAAATGGGCTGATGGGGGGCTGGAATGAAACTGGAAAAGAGCATATGGGGGGCTAGGACTGGAAATGGGCTGATGGGGCTGGAATAGGACTGGAAATGGGCTGATGGGGGCTGGAATTGGGCTGATGAGGGGGGCTAGGACTGGAACTGGAAAAGAGCATATGGGAGGCTAGGACTGGAAATAGGCTGATGGGGGAGCTTGGACTGCAAATGGGTGATGGGCTGGAATAGGACTGGAAATGGGCTGATGGGGGCTGGAGTAGGACTGGAAGCGGGCTGAGGGGAGTTGGAATAGTGCTGGAAATGGGCACGTGGGGGGACTAGGATTGGAAATTGGCTGATGGGGAGCTTGGAGTGGAAATGGACTGATGGGGGGCTAGGATTGGAAATTGGCTGATGGGGGCTGGAATGGAACTGGAAAAAAGCATATGGGGGCTAGGACTGGAAATGGGCTGATGTGGGGCTTGGGAGAATGGGACTAGAAGGAAGCAGATGTTGGGTGGGTCTAGAACTATAAGGGGGCTGATTTTGGGGAGGACTAGAAAGGGTTGGGAATGGGGAATGAAAATAGAGAGGGGAAAAGATATTTTGTGTGGGAGGGAAGAAAAGTCTATGATGGGCTGGGTACTTGGAGAGTAAATGGGAATTGAGAATGGAAGGGTGAAATTTGAGTGGATGATAAAGGAATAAGAAAATAAATGGGGGAAAGAGCAAAAGAGGAAAGATCAGTTTGTTAAAGCAGATATAGAGAGAGAATGGAAAAAATCTAAAAGAGTAGAAAGGACAAATGGATAACTCGAAAAAGACACGAAGAAACCAGAAGAAAGTGACTGGAGCAATTGCAGCTGAAAAATAATATCCCAAACAGAAGGCAGAAAAATACTTTTTATTTTGAATTTATTAACTGGAATATGTCAGGTCTGGGAAGTGTGTATTGCTAACATCTTCACGTGTTTGTTTAGTGCAAGCGGAAATTAATTTATAGTTTTATTTTTCCAGTATTGTACATTTCATGTTTGGCTTTTGGGGTTCCCAGTTTAATTATTATCTTCCTATTTCTAAATTGTGATCTCTTGTTCTTTGTGTGGTGACGGTCTACAGTATGTTCTTCATGTGTAACCAAGTTGAGGTTTTCTGTTCATGTTGTTTCTATTTGACAGTCCCACTTGTTCGCTTTCCCCCAGTGAGATGTAGTGGTATTCTCTGAGATGTACTGGTTTAATACCCGCAGTGTTGCCTTTTGATAGGTAGGGTTTGGTGCTTTGTGAGTCCTGGCAGTGCTGTTATGATACGGTGGATTTGCTATGGATTCTAAATGGTCAGTGTTTATAGTTCTTCCTAATGGGCCTGGTGGTTGTCACTGCAATATAGTAATGTAGAAATCTGTTAGTCTTTCTTTATTCAGACACTCATTAAGAGGCATGTTTACTAAAAGCGCATGTTAACATTATGCAAATGAGGCCCCACAATTAATCTCCGCACATGGCCCCGCACCTCCTTTGGGATGCCCCTGACTCACTTCACTCCTATCCTCAAACTCTTCCACTGGCTTCCCATCAGCTCAAAAATACAATATAAATTCCTGTCATTTACATGACCCTAGACAAACAATCTTCAGAGTACCTCCAAACACTAATTCACACCTCGAACTCTGACAGACCAAGAAGAAAGAGCACTCAAAACCTCCTCAGTCTCCCATCGCAGACTCGCAATAGCTTGCAAACCATGCAAATAAAAGCATTCACTCTGTATGCTCCCACCCTCTGGAATTCACTAACCCCTCAATACGAAGTATCAAATCAACCACAGACTTTCGCAAACAACTAAAGACCCATCTTTTCCTGGATCACTTTGGCAACGGGCACCTACCAATTACAGAACAAAATGATCACACACAAACACATTATCCCCACCCCACCCCTATAAAAGCTCCCACAACCCTATCTCTCTCACACTCCCCAACCCCTACTCCCCACTGTACACAGTATTTTATAAATGTTTAAGCACAAATGTTTTGAGCTTTATAAAAAACGTTCATTGTTCTTCGTTCCATTTGAAATGTTCTTAATGTTCTATACAATTTCTTCATTGTATTAACTCAGTTCCATGTAAACCATTTTGACTTGTAGAAAAATGGTATATCGAAATTTGTTAAATAAATAAATTCAGTATTCTGTTTCCAACATCACAAGTACCTGGCAGGATCCCAAATAATAAGTAGATTCCATGCTACTTATTTCCAGTGTCATGCATTGAATTTCCCCAGGTCTCTCTTAATAATGGCTTATGGACATTTCCTCTAGGAAATCAGCCAAGCCTTTTTTAAACCTTGCTAAGATAGCTGCTTTTACCACATCTTCCAACAATGAGTTCTAGAGCTTAGCTATATATTATCAAAAAATATCTTTTATCCTATTTGTTTTGAATACACTACTCAGTAGTTTCATTGTGTGTCCCCTAGGTTTTGTACTTTTTAATAAAAGAGTAAACAATTGATTTGAATTTGCCCATTTCACTTGGGATTTTATAGACCTCTATCATATCTCCCTTCAGCAGTCTCTTCTCCAAGCTGAAGAACTCAAAAATTTTTAGCCTTTGCTTATAGGAGTCACTCCATCCCCTTTTCCACTTTGGTTGCCTTTTTCTGTACCTTTTCTAAATCAGCTATATCTTTTTTGAGATGAAGTGACCAGAATTCACACAATACTCAAGTTATGGTAGCACCATGGAGTGATATAGAGGCATTATGATATTCTTTGGTTTATTTTCTATATTTGTCTTAATAATTCCTAGCATTCTGTTTGCTTTTTTGTTTGCATTATGTTGGCCACCTTCCATTCTTCAGGTACCATAGACAATTTTAATGATACATTATAGGTTGCTAATAGTAAATCTGCCATTTCATTTTTTAGTTCTTTCATACTCTGTGGTATATGCCATCTGGTTGAGGAGATTTGCTACCCTACAATTTGTCAGTTTAGCCTATTACAAACCAATTTTGTTTGGGGCCCGTCCAGCCCATTCAGATGTCCAAAATCTGTACGGGCCAGAATTGCACCCAATTCCGCACTCGGGGGAGTTAGACGTTCCTATGGCAGCAGAATTGGGTGCAACCAGTATGGATGGGAAGGACATGCCCCAATTCAGGCCTGCTGCATGTTCACTGCCCTCATTATCTAAGCCTCCTAAGGTCTCTGCATGGAGCCTGGTGCCATGGTGTCCTATCGTCATGGCACTGGGATGCCATGCAGGAGCCCCAATTGCCCGCAAGCATTTTATGTTTATTTTTTCCCTCCACCAGACCCCTGATTGGGCCTGCTAGGGCCGGGATCGGGTGGCGGTGATCTTGCTAGCCTTCCTACCTCACTGGTAGTGGTCCCGCCATGCAGTCCTCCGGTATCAGAGGGACCTATTCCACTTCAGCAACCCTGAAACCCCCCCCCCCCCCCGCTAAAAGCTGCCCAGAATGACCCCCTTCCTGTATATCTTCTGGGTTCATTGTGGTTTGTTTCAGTTCCTCCAAATCACAATTATCATTAAATACCATTTCTGGCATGGGTAGTTCCCTTATATTTATCTCAGTAAACACTGAAGCAAATAATTAATTTAGTCTGTCTGCTATGGGGTCAAGGGATGCACAGCATAAAATTCACTAGCACTAGTTGGTGAATTGGTGTGCATCTCTAAGGGGGAAAGAATATAATTTCCTCCCCAAGCCTTGCTGAGTATCGTCATGTGGAGACCCCAATGCAGAAAGTCTATACTAAATCTCAGCGAGTCAACGCTACAATTGAAGTATGGTAGGGAATAAAAATAAAAATACATACTAGCTGTACGTTGCCCAGGATAAAAAGGTTTCCACCCATAGCCTACGCACTACAGTCAATGATGGCGGTAGCAACAGTGCAGACACTGCAGATGCAGATAACATCCCTGCCATGGTGAACATGTTCATGGACCCACTGTGGCATGAGATAAACCACAGAAATTAATGAAAGATAAAAGGATTAATTACAGTTAAATGGCTTCTGCAGATTTAGAGGCACATTCCAAATGGGATGTTGTTGTTGTTGTTAAGTGCCGTCGAGTCGGAGTCGACTCATGGCGACCCTCTGGATAGCTATCCTAAATTGTGTTCGGTCTTCAGTCAGGCGGCTTATTGTTGACTGACTGGTACCCGTAGCTGCTGTTATTGTATCGATCCATCTCATTGCTGGCCTTCCTCTTTTGCGTTGACCTTCTATCTTGCCAAGCATGATGTCTTTCTCTAATGATCTCTCTCTCCCTCACTTGGTTTGCAGTTGTCGTGCTGTGAGGGCTTGTGTGCATCAGTGATGCTGAGAGCTAAACTATTGGTAGTTTAACTACTGGCAGGGTCTCCCAAGATGGACAGGTCTCAGCTGAGATGTCAGACCAAGACAAACCAAATGGGATATCCAAGTGCAATCTGGAATGTCAAAGCCAAAACATCTGGACAGAAAGGCAGGCACAGGCAAGTTCAGCTACAATTTCAGAAATGAGTATGCGGTAGATATGCACATGTATGGATTGTCTAAATAGACATCCCCAGGAGACTATTTCAGAACAAAAACATCTAATAGCACAATGTCTAGGGTACTGGCTTAAAAGCTGGGTGGCCATGGTTCAAATCCCAATGTGGGACTTTGTAATCTAAAGCTAGTCACTTAATTCTCCAACTTCTCTACACTCTCTGGATGAAAACAAACACTTTCCTGATACCTCTTCATGCCTGGAGCAGGAATAAATATGCAGGTGCCTGTAGATGGCTCTTATGCTTCTGGGATCGAACAAGAATGTGTAAGTCAACTGTCCCTCCCTAGACATGCCTCCACCACACCCCTGTGCCTACTTGAACATCCCCATAGTGGAGACATCTGCAAATGGCATTTGTGGAATGGTTACAGAGACATGTCTGTGATTTTGATGTCCACGTGCATGTCTGTAGATGTCCAAACCACAACTAAATCTTTTAGAATGACCCTCAAAGAGGAGATAATGTACTGCTACTTTTATGCTACAAACCCTATATTTAAATCAAGAGGCTATACAAAGAGAATCCACCAAATCCTGGAAGAAAGGGTCCTCCGAATCCAGGCACGACCTCCTCCTGCCTGCACGCTGATAGTCCACGCCTCCACCAGGTACTGCTGCACTGAACCGCAAAGCTGGAAATCGCGGCAGCTCCCTCTCAAGCAGTGCTCTCTCCAACTACCTCCAGAATACCCGGATTCGGATGACCCTTCCCTGCCCGATAAAGCCCGGTGGGTTTTACGCGGTCGCGTGTCACAGCCTGCATGTCGTGGCCTAAGGGGCGTGGCTCAAGGAGCATATATGCGCCCCTTTGGTGCCCCTTAGGTGCACATGAGGTGCTCATGTGTGTGGTAAGATCGTTTTGCTACCATGGGGAAGCGCAAGGCGAAGGTGGGTGTTTCCCCAAAAGACACAGGTTCCACAATGCTTGTATTGGGTCAAGCATCGATATCATGGGTCCCTTCTTAATAATGGTTTATGGACCTTTCCTCCAGGAACTTGCCCAAATCTTTTTTAAACCCAGCTACACTAACAGCCTTTACTACATCCTCCGGTAACAAATTCCAGAGTTTGATTACACGTTGGTTGCTCCAGCAGTGAGACCTGCGGCTGTGTTCTGGGCTAGCTATAGGGGGGCGATGGTGGTCTTAGGTAGTCCTGGTAGGATGGAGTTGCAGTAGTCAATGAGAGGGATGATGAAGGCTTGACAGACCGTACAAAAGCTATCATATGGTAGAAGAGGACCGAGGTTACGCAAGATTCTGATTTTGTAGTAGATGTTTTTAGTGTTGTTTTGGATATGAGGCTGGAAGGTCAAGAAGTGGTCCAGAGTTACACCAAGGTACTTGATCTGAGCTTTGACTTGTATTTCAGTGTTACCCAGTTTGCTGCTCTGTGGGGGGTTGAAGCTGGGATCTCTAGAGATGTGGAGAAGCTCTGTTTTGCTGCAGTTGATTGTGAGATTGTGCAGCTGTAGCCATGCAGTGATCTTTGTGAAGCAGGTGGCGATGGTGGAGTAGTCAGGGGAGGTGGTGTTGAACGGGGTGAAGATCATTATGCCGTCCACGTAGACTTGGTAACTGACATTGAGGCTTTGGAGGATGTGACATAAGGGCCTGATGTAGATGTTGAAGAGGAGGGAGGAGAGGGCTGATCCTTGAGGTACTCCTTGGGGAAGGGTAAAAGGTGATGAGGATTGGTTCCCAGTTCTCACTTGTTAGGTTCGTTGTGAGAGGTAGGAGTGGAACCATTGGAGGGGGTTGCCTTGGATTCCGATGGTGCTGAGTTGGTTGATGAGGATCTGGTGGAATACTGTGTCAAAAGCTGCAGATATGTCCAGGAATAGTAATATAAAGCCTGAGCGGGGTTTTTCTGTGCCAATTATGAGTGTGTTGAGAAGGGAAGAGAGTAATGTAGTATAGCAGTAATTAGTATAGAAGAATAGAGACATTTCAATATTTACTAAGATACTGAGGCACTTCTTTCCAAATAAGTTTATGTGTGGTCATAAGAAGCTTGTACCTTATTTTTTTCATTACTGATAACCAAGATAATTCACAGAGTACTGGAGTTGCCAAGTCCCAATTTCCCAATTCTTAAATAACTTGTCTTGTACTTTTCTGCACTAATCAATTTGCTTCTCAAATCTATATTTAATAAAATCTATATCTAATAAGTGTTTGCTGATCAGCTATCAGATAACCAACAGGAATGACCACAGTCAGGTTTGGGGGTTAATCTTCTCTTCCTTTGTTGCCTCAACCTCCTTTGCTACACATGGTTTACTAGCCACTCACGAGTAAAACTCATTGCGGGATAAGGCAAAGAACAGAACACTGGCAAACACCAGAAACCACCACTAAACTAACCACATGGTAACTTGGGTATAGACCAATCTTATTTACACCGGGGACATCTGCAGCCCTCTCTAAGTTTAGACCTGCTTCAGGCACAAATAGGCATTAAGCAAGTGGTTGTTTTGGTCAGAGGATGGATGGTAGTCTACCATCCCCAGTAATCTCCACAATTACAACGATAGCAGCAGTGGGACTCGAACGCTAGCTTCCTTGGTTTTAGCCCACTATTCTAACCATTAGTTTATTCTTAGCCAGCCCTGGCCTTGAATGCTATTTTGGGGATGACTATGAAGATGGCCCTATGGACATCCATGTCAGGCATGTCCATGTTTGTGAAATCGTGCCAGAACGTGGATGTGCCTGCTTTTTATGTGGACATTCTGGCTCAGATATCCCATGGGGTGTGCATAGATTGCATGCACGTACAGTCCATGAGCAGAATGGAATTTTCTGATCTGCAGTGGTACTTTTAACCCTTTCCTTTGCCAGCAGAAAAAAGGACATGCAAAATCGGTGACTCCTTTTGCCGCTAGGAAACTTCCTTTGATAGTTGCCTAGCAAGTCTGTGGGTAGAGCACATCCATGGGGGCTCTTCCCCTGGGTAAGCTAGTGACCGTTTTCTCCAAATAAGAAGCAATACTTGGGAAATCAGGCCCACACTGATCTGCAGCTAAAAAGATTCTACTTTCTAACAGGTTTTATCTCACATTACTTTTTCAATGCTAATGACAAGCTGGTGTATAAAGCAATTATAAATATGAATAGCAGCCTATTTTTCTTAGCTATTTACCTCAGTGGGGAGCACTTATCAAGCATTTTAATAGATTTCTGCATCTGGAGTACAGTACTGTTAAGCAAAAAATAAATGTATCCATGAGAAGCACATTTGCAGTACTAATTGACAGCTGTGTACAGAAGAATCTGCTATTTATTTTATTTCAGTCAAACATAACCTTTGCAAATGTCAGTTCTGTGTTCTTTGGACCAACATTTTGATTTAGACATATTGCAATCCATTTAGGATTATCTATTTACTTCCTCGCTTTCATTTTGCTCATTTGCACTAGTAACACTGCCTTACCCACGATCAGGTTCAAAAGCATCAGTCAGGTTTTGAGATCTTTTGGAGGGGAAAATGTTATGTTAATGGTGAAATGTTTAAAAAAGTTGCTTTTTTGCAGTATGCTGTATAGCTGAGTGATCTTTAATTACAATGCGGTCAATAATCAGCAACAACTTATCCAGTTAACTTTACCTGGGTATTTAAAGAGATAACTGGTTAAGTCAGGACTTGACAAATTCTGAAAACCTAGGAGCCAATAGCAGAGACCCCTCTTGCTTTGCTTTCCTTCCCATCCTGTCCCTCTCAACACTGTCCTCACTATCCTCTCTGAGATTTAAGTGGAGGGAGGGAATCCCTTCTGGGATCAGCAGCAGCTCTTTTATAAACAGATTTACTAAGGCTCTTTCGCCATTCTGTATCTATTGACAAAAGAGAGTTTAGTAAATCAGTCCTTTAAGGTGCTTCTCCGCACATCACTGGCAAAAGCCAACAGTCTCCTTTCACTAAGCATGCTGTTGGCTATGCGTCGGCACCAACTTGATAGGTGAAGCAAAGAAGCAAGTCCCTCTTTGCTTAATGTATCACTATGGCCTGGCTCCACAACAGTCTTTGCCTTTGATGCTCCCCCAGCCTTTGCCAGGTCTCTCTCTTTCAACCCCCTTCCCCACCCCTTTTTCCAGGTCTCTCTCTTTCAACTCCTTCTCCTTCCCTTCTAGCCTTTTCCGGGTTCCTTTTCTCTCTTTCATATCAATCCCTCCTTCCCAGCAATTACTGGGTCTCTCTTTCTATTTCATACCCCCCCCTCCCCCAACCCTTCTAGTCTTTAAAGGGCTTTGGAGGCTGCCACCTGTTCCTTTCAGCTTGCTACTGAAGAAAGTGGTCTTGTTCCTCCATTGCAATTTAACTCTATGAAAGCATGAGCTGCGTGGTGCAAGAGGTTGAGGCTGGTGTTGTGGTTTCAACTCTTGAGCGAGTTGCTTGCACAGAGCCAGATCACAGGGAATAGCAAGTACACTCTCTTTTGCACTGCCAAAAGCTCCACAAAACCTTTGGGGGAAAAAATATCCTGGATGCCAGGTTGCAGCTTTTAGGTACCATGACAGCCTGGTCTCTGGGATTTAGTCAATTCCACTGAATGGACTCTGATAAAGATAATTGAATAACATATCCGGTTTCTACCTGCAGTTTCAGCAGATTGTCTTAGGTGGTCGTAACTAAGTTGTGGTAAAATAATGCATTCTACCACAGTGATACCACAGGAGTAACTAACCTGCGGTACCTTAGTACTCCCGTGGTAAATATCCATTCACTTTGCTTCAGCTGGGAAAGTTTTGCTTACCTGGTTGCAGCAGGCCCCAAGTTGGGCCACCCGTCTCTTAAAGTGGATGTGTAAAAAAGGAAGCCCAATCCCCATGCCACCCTGTACCTTAAATCCTCCCACCCCCTGACATCCCTCTAATGTGCACACATTAAAACCCTGTCTCCCGTACATTATATTCCAGGCACCCATACATTTTTCTAGGAATAATGTAGTTCATGAAGATACATACAAGCTGTACTATTCCATTTGCATAATAATGACGTGTTTTGTATTCATTTAGATGCTTTGATCTCATTGGGGGTCTTTTACTAAAGGGTGTTAGCTGACAACGCGTGTTCTGCCGCACACTGTGACAATTAGGGCAAGATGATTCCCATGCTAACTCACATTAGGGTTGCCAGTGGGCGGGGCAGGGCCAGAGAGAGGGAGCGGTGTGCTCTGTGCAGTTAGCAAGAGATTCACACTGTGTACTAACTGCATTGGCTCTGGATCACCTAATGCCATCTCCATGGGTGCAGGAACACCACACGTGCTAAGGGACAGGACTCCACATTAAGTGCCAGGGAAATTCTGTCCACACCACTGACAGTTAACATAGAGGTGTTGCACCTAACGCGCCAGCATTTCAGAGCTTGGGCCTTATTACCATTTTGTTTATATTGCGCTGCCAAAACATTGTACACTGAGGACAAATAACATATGCTTTTTCCATTTAACATGTATTAAAAGGCAAAAATCATGTATTATTCCCTTGACACACACGTTAGTAACTACCCTTATTAGCTGGATAGATCATACCTGTGCCCCAGCATACTTTTCAGTCCTTCCAAATCTAAATTTTACTGTAAGCGTACATCCAGTTGTTCAGACAAAATTTAACAGCTCTGCTGTCCTGATTTTTCAATTTTGTCGGGGTTCCTCCTGAACTTACCTGGGTAAATCTTCTGAATATTTAGAGGGTTTTATAACTGTAATAAAACACTGCAGTACATGGCTATTCTAGAACTGGGTTAAAATTAGTGCAGTGAAAAATGATAAGAGGAAGTCCTGTAAAAGGAGTACACTTAAAATTATAGCCCCGCTATCTTGAACCCCCCCCCCCCCCCACACAATGTTTTGCATTTGCAAGGCAAAAGATCTTGATTTATTTATATCTACAGTATATGAAATTACTTGAAAGGAGAGGAAAAAAAATGTTCTCTATTGCATAAGTAGGCTTCTGCAGTTGGCACTGAAATGTTTGTCAGTTTCCTTGCAAATGTCTCTTGAATTATGAAAAGGTTAAATATATTTTTATGAGCCTTCTCAACTTTAATCTTTCTTGAATTCTAAAAAATGCCTTGGAGCCAGAACAGCCACCATTTTGCTTAATGACTAATAAATATCTCATTTTATGGATTATCTGGGGAATACATCTAAATTTATTTTCTTTAAATGCTGCGTCTTGCTTCTGGGTATCTCTTTACAATAGACTACAGAGAAATGTATAATTTGGGGTTTCCTTTTAAATGAAGAATTAGGGCCCTATTTTTTTTTCTTCTGTGTTATCAATTCAATGCTGACTCCTGGCAACCCAGCAGTCCCTGGGTTTTCTTGGCAATATATGACTGGAAGTAAATTTCCTGGCAGTTTCTTCCCAAGGAACGAAGGGTAAAGTGACATGCCCAAGGTGACAAGGAGTTGCCAATGGGAACTGAACCCTGACCTCTTGAGTATTAGGTTGATGTGCTAACCACTAGACTAGTCCTCCACTCCAAAGACTACTAGGGATTTGCAATAATTGCAAAGTCTCCGGGTTAGCTGTCAAGGGTGTGGCCAGTATGGTCCTAGAAACTACTGCATGATGGGCTAATCTAGCCCATGTGATCCACCAGGGCAAGTTCACTTGACGACACCCACAGAGAAGTCTTTAGGTAAACTCGCGTCCAGAGCATGTTGCTGATGCTTGTGCTGCAATTGCTCTGACACTAGCAATAATATTCCCACATACCGCCCATTTCCCTACCCCATCCCACAATCGGCAATTAATGTGTGTTTTAACATGCAATGGTGGACGCGCTTGTGCATTAGTGTTCTTGATTGCCAGTTGCTGTGTGTTAAAACAAACTTAATTGTCCAAAGGACTTTAGTTAAAGGGGCCCCAATTTTCTAATTCTTTACCTGATTTTGTTACTGTATCAAGATGTTGGATTAGGATTTGAGATTTAATTCTTGAGATTAATTAATTTGATAACAGGAATAAAAAAACCTGAAATATTTCTGGCACAAAAATCCAAAAGAAAGCTCGGGACATGATTAAAAATAACACACCACCAATCCTAAAGCATCTCCACTGGTTGCCAGTCCACTGTAGAATTACCTTCAAGATCCTGCTGACGACATTCAAAGCCATCAACAGAATCACCTCCACATCCATCACAGACCTCATTATCCCCACTCCCACAAATAGAGCCAGAAGATCAGTCTCTGCAAATACCCTATGTGTCCCTAGTGAGATCACTAAATGTTCACAATCTACAAAAAAAGAGGGCTTTTGTGTACTATGCCTCCTCGTGTTGGAACGCCCTTCCACCCAACATCCGGTCCATTACAGACCTTACCCTTTTCAGGAAGGTACTGAAACACCACCTCTTCCTGCAGCATTACGGTACCACACAACAACCACTCATTCCCAGTCAACTAAACAGCCATTCCATTCTACCCACCATACATGACACCAACACAGCACGATAGCTCTACCAGAATCCTAGCAGGATCATGTATGTAGTAACCTAAGAATGTAAATACCTAGCCTAGAGTCTGTATATAGTTTACCCAGTTAACCCAAGTTTATCTATCCTGTTCTCTGTAAGTTCAGTGCGGGCCCCTCCCGTGCCTGGACAAAACCAATGTTATTTGTAAACCGAGCTGAATTTGAAGAGTGCGGTATAGAAAAGACTTTAAATAAATAAATAAATAATTCAAATGTATTTGGAATATTCCTCGATAATGTGTTTACATTTCAATTTCAGAGAACCTGCTTGAAAATCAAGTCTGGAAAACATTTTCTTTTATCTTATTGAGTGCCTCAGCTCATACTTCACCTTTCCATTGGCAAGCTGTGACAGCAAATTACTTTTAAAGTTTAAAATCCTTAAAACTCTTCCGTCCCTTAAAACATTTACACACATGCCTACATACTGCATGGCGGCATTTTTACTATCATGCACTAATCATTACTGCAGGGTGTGCCATGTGGCGAGTGCACCACACTAACTGCGAGGGACCCCACACTCAAAATCCCATGCTAGGTGGGTAGCATCGGATTGGTACGTTGGAGCAGAATGCATTCTTTGGTGGTGCATTGCAGTTAGTGCACTCCCAAAATGCCCAATGTGTCCCTTAGCACAGGTGCGCTTCATGTCCTTGCCAAAGTTGCCATTAAGTGCACCCATGGGCAAGTCTCTTAACTCTCCACTGCCTCAAAAAAATCTAAGTTACCAATGTCCCTGTTTAATGTACATTATTAAGTTGAAGGTACAATGTAAACTGCTTTGACTGAAATGATAAAGCGGCATAAAAACCTGTTAAATAAATACAATAAATAAATAAATGGTGACACAAGTGGGCAACATGCTAATGGCAGGGGACTGGACATACACCCCCTAAAGTAAGGGTAGGGCTTCACACTAGTTTTACGGCTCAAAAAGATGCTATCGGTGCGCCACGCTCCTTAGTAAACATGCCTCAGATTTTCTGTCTTTCTTCGCTCAGTTTTTGCCTTCTGAACTTTCATTTTACATTTTGCTGTAAATGGCAAGTTCCTGACTATAAAGATACCGAGGTTATTCTGAGGTCATCATCCTGTGATACCTAAGAAGAGAAGGGGCCTAGCACAGAAACTACCGATTCAAGGGAAATTTCTTTCTAAAGGGCACAACATGAATACCCTTCCAATCTCTTTGCTGGATTCCAATGAACTTCTTGTCATGTTTAGATGGGAGACAGTTTCTTTGATAGCTTCCATGATATTTCTTCAGCATTTGACACCCTAAATCACTCAGCTATACTCCTTCGCATAAAAGGTTTCGGATGTATACCATCTTTTGATGTAAACCGCTTTGGATCCCCATTTTGGGGAAAAGTCATTTATAGGCAACAGAATAGAATAGGATTGTATTGATTGGTTTAATCTTTTCCCTGATTGGTATCAACAGGTCAGAGTTGCCAACAATACTTCTGTAATGTTCTACATTTACTTGGGATCTATTGGAAAACTGCTGATCTTTGTTGGAAATAATTACAGAATCTATGCTGATGATATTAGGCTGGCTCTAACTTTAGAAACCAATTTAGGGCAGTGCTACTTACGCTAGCAGAACGTATTAATGCAGATAATGTTTAGATGGGGGACGAATAGACTTGTGCTTAATCAGACAGAGATTATATGGGTTATCCATACTTTTGTTTCTAATACATCAATTCCTTTGCAGTTGGGGAGACTTCTCCTCCTTTACAGAAGCAGTATAAAATGCAGGTGCCAATTTTTTATTACAAGCTTTTGCTTAAATCTCACATTAGTTTTGTGGCCCATTCTATTTTTTTCAGGTGAGATTTGTTAGGAAGCTGAACTATTTCCTCTAGTTTTCTGACTGGAGATCAGCTATACAGTTAGGGGGGCATGTTTACTGAAGTGCATTAAGTGGTCAATTGGGCATATCGGCATGCAGTACTTGTCTGTGAGGGATCATGGTAACAGTTACCATGCAAGCAAGACGAGTGCCTCACGCTAACTCCCATGATTACTGTAAATTGTGTGATGGGATGTGGAATGAGTGGGATGGGGCTGAGTAGACATGAAAAGCGTACTGATGTTAGCATAGGGACAGATCACGTGCTAATGGTCAAGACTGAAATTATTGTAGATGCACTTAACACTACTTCAGTGAGTGGCATTAAGTGCACCCATGTGAATTGCACATGTTGCTGCCATGCGTTAGGATATGGTTCAGTGTGACAACTGCTGGGAAAATGCTGGAAATTCCCTCAAATAATTAGCATGTGACTAATACCAATCCCAGAGTTGGTTCAAGGTACTGGCACCCTAGTCATAAGGCTTAAGCCTTATGCATCCCTAGATGGCAGTATCTTTTGTTTAGCTTTGAATGTCCCACTCTTTGCTGCCGCGCCCCCCCCCCCCCCCCGCCCGCCCGCCCGCCAAGAAGCTTCTACCCTAGGCAACTGCCTAGTTTGTCTGATGGCTGTCCTGACATGACGGTTGCATGTAACACATATTAGCTTTAGTGCTAAACAAGCGTTAAGTGCAAGAACCATGTGTCCCCTGAATTTGTCTCACTGGCTTTGCACTTACCACATCTTACATTTTGTAGATTTATTTTATTTTATTTATTTATTTAACAACTCTTCTATACCACTTTATCTACAAGTCAAAGTGGTATACATTTAAAAGTCAAAGTGGTATACATTTAATTTAAATTGGAAAATATGTGCATATAACTTGAACTAAAGAACACATATAGATATAACTTGAATTATGTTTATGTTTATGTTTATTTCATTTGCTTAACCACTCTTCAGTGAAAGTCAGAGCAGTGTACAATACATAAAACAACAGAGTAGGGCACAAGGCCAGAAGTATTAAAAGGAAGTTACAATTCTTAAATAGGAAAGAGAGAGAAGGGCTAGGAAAGAGCAATAGAATATAGGGGAGGAGGTTAGGGTCAGGGGGTGGGGAGGTTGAAGGCCAGGGAGAAGAGAAAGGTCTTTAGGTCATGTCTAAAGGTGCAGTGATGGGGTTCAAGACGGAGAGAGGTGGGAAGGGAGTTCCAAAGGGCAGGGCCTATATAGAAGAAAGCGGAGGAACGAGTGGACTGGAGGTGGGCAAGGGAGGGAGGGGGAAGGCTAAGACGGTTGAGGTGAAAGAATTAAGTTAAGTTGGTAACATATCAACTAGTGAAAATATGGTTTAACATTATAATGTACTAGTTAGTACATGAAAACAGGATGAAGTATCATTATTTAGAGAACAGAGTATGATAGTGTTAAAGCGCAGTGGAGCCCGTGGAGGGTAACTAGAGGCTGTGATGCAATGAGGTTGTAAGGTGAGTGTCTGCTACTAGGTGTCTGATCCAAAGTATTCTGTGAAGAGGTGTGTTTTAAGTTTGTGATGGAATCCAGTAGTGGTAGTTGACAGAGTTCCAAAGGAAGAGAGTTCCAGATAGAGCATACAAACAGGGAAAATGCTTGTGCAGATAGTGAGTGGTTGCATTTGGTTATGAGGTTTAGAATACTTGGAATGTTCTGTGATGCTTTCCTTCTTGCCCTGGTGTCAGGAGCTTTATGAATTAGTGCTCGAAGGTTCTACGCTGATATGTTGTGGAGTATTTTGAATAGTATTACTTTATATTTGATTCTCAGGTGAATTGGGAGCCAGTGCAGTTGTTGTCAGGTAGGAGTGATGTGGTTTCTTTTTGGTGTTCCTACTATGATTCTATAAACTCTACTAAACCCCAAAAACTACCCCACACAAACAATAGTCCCAATTCCAAAGAGGTATATGAATTAAACCTAAAGATTTTTGTCGGAACTAATGCCTTGAAGATATCCCATCTTCTCGTAGCATGAACGTTCCTTTTTTTCTTTTTTATAAACTGGGGACGCAACCCCTACAAACCATACCCACAGGATATTCAAACCCTAGGGTATCACGATTTAGTGTAGGACATGAATCTGGCTAAAGTGATAGGCAAATTGCTTAGGCATATAAAAACGATATTATTTGAAGTTCAGCCAACGTTCAACAATTGCTATGTTGGCTGTTAATTATGACAATGAAAGTCTACTTAACTTTCCCAAAAAACTCCCTGCATGATGTACCCGTGCTAACTTCCCATTCTTCATGATGTCTCCAAAAGAACTTAAAGGGAGGAATAAAACAGCCGTGCAGCAATGGTTGGCTTATGATCAAATCACCTACTGTCTTCTTTAAATTGCAACTTTACATAATGTTTAATGTTGACCCAACATTGTGTTTCGAGCTCCTGATGTTCTCAGCCCTTCTTCAAAACGTCCGTTGCAAGTGTGAACTGACAACCGGTATTCTGCCCCTCTTATGTGCCTCAATTCAAATGACGTAACTAATCGACAGCCAATAAGATAATGGCTCCTTACCTAAAATCCAACCCCTTTTTTTTCTCTCATACGATACTCCACCAATCTACCGATGTATTTAAACCCTCAGGTATCACCGAATTTAATTGATAAATCCAGAACTGTTCCCGATACAATAGACGGGATCCCCGATCTCCCCCTCTTGTCCTTTCTGGAAAATGATCCAAAATTCACCAGCGTAAATCCTGGAATGAATGATGAAGATCATGACAATGATGAACCACGGAGGCAGACAGCACTTTTGTGGTAATTCAAGACCGATGTTCTTGTAATTTCTTTTTCATGCTATGTATGGTTTTTCCAACATATAGTTTATTACAAGGGCAGAACAATACATAAACCACAAATGTGGTCAAGCAGGTGGTATAAAAGTTGCTATGATAAATATGATGATTCACAGGATGTTCCCAGGTTAAACCCTCTAATGTATAGGCACAAAAATCACCTTGCTGGCACTGGAAATGACCCTTAACTTGTGACGAGGAAATAGCCTCTGTAGTGTGGACTACCCAATCGGCAATATTCCCAACCTCTTTTAAAGGCTAGCTTCAGTGGTTTATCAAAGCATGGGTGTGAAGACAGAATTGTCCAATGTTTTTTAAGGATAGACACAACTTCCGTAGAACGAGGCATAAAGGGGATATTTCCTCTCCACAAGTTAAGAGGGGCAGCATACCGGTTGATAGTTCACACTTGCAACGGAAGTTTTGAAGAAGGGCTGAGAACATCAGGAGCTCGAAACACAATGTTGGTTCAACAATAAACATTATGTAAAGTTGCAATTTAAAGAAGACAGTAGGCGATTTGATCGTAAGCCAACCATCGCTGCACGGCTGTTTTATTCCTCCCTTTAAGTTCTTTTGGAGACATCACGAAGAATGGGAAGTTAGCACGGGTATATCGTGCAGGGAGTTTTTTGGGAAAGTTAAGTAGACTTTCATTGTCATAATTAACAGCCAACATAGCAATTGTTGATGTTGGCTGAACTTAGAATAAGATTGCTTTTATATGCCTAAGCAATTTGCCTATCACTTTGGCCGGATTCATTTCCTACACTAAATCGTGATACCCTAGGGTGTGAATATCCTGTGGGTATGGTTTGTAGGGGTTGCATCCCCAGTTTATAAAAAAGAAAAAAAGGAACGTTCATACTACAAGAAGATGGGATATCTTCAAGGCATTAGTTCCGACAAAAATCTTTAGATTTAATTCATATACCTCTTTGGAATTTGGCCTACTATGATTCTGGCAACTGTGTTCTGTGCCATTTGCAATGTAATTTCAGTTTGTTCAATGTAAACCGCACTGATGCAGAATAGAGCGGTATATAAGAGAATGTAAATAAATAAAATAAAAATTTGCAAGGTGTATAGTGTGGCTTTTGGAAGCCCTTGATAGATTATGTTGCAGTAGTCAAGTATTGGGGTTATAAGTGTTTGACATTCATCTCTGTGATCAAGTAGAGAGCAGAGATTGTGTATAACTTTCAATTTATGGTATATTGCTTTTACGATATTTTTGATGTGGGTTTGGAAGGTTTGTCTTCAGTCAAGAGATACTCCTAGGTACTTGACTTCATTTTTAACTTTGACAGCCGCCTCAGATAGAATTAGGGTAACTGGTGGGAAAAATGTTAGTTTTTTTGTGATGTGGAGAATTTCTGTTTTACTGTAGTTGATGAGGTTATGTTTAGAGAGCCATTGAGATATTTCCTTAAAGCGTTTTCCTATTGTTTTGTATTCTGAGTTGTTTGTAGAAAATGTGGTAGAGGATTTTGTGTTTCTGGATTATTATGCATAGTGGTTATAAAGATATTGAAGAACAATGAAGACAGAAATGATCCTTGTGTTAGTCCTTGGGTTTGTTTGTAGGGATGGGAGTTGAATAGTCCTATTTTCACTTGTTGCTGACGGTCCTCAAGGTAAGATTGGAACCACTCTAGAGTTTTGTGCCGTATGCCAATTGAATGAAGTCCTGATAACATGTTTTGGTGGTTTATTGAGTCAAATGCTGCAGAAATATATACAGGGTGGCCCAAAAAAGTGAGAACATCTCGTATGTTTATGTTATGTTTATTAGATTTGATATACCGCTGAGAAAAATACATCACAGCGGTTTACATGGTAAAAATAGGCTCAGAAAGGAAAGGAAGTTACAATATGAGACAGGAAAGCAAACGAGCAGAGTCATACAACAGGACAGGACGGGGAGAGGAAGGGAGGACAGAGAAGAGCGGGTCACACAAAGGGATCGGACAGGTCGAAGGCACGGGCAAAGAGGTGAGTCTTGAGGTTTTTCTTAAAAGTAGAGTGTTCAGATTCAAGTCGGATAGAGGAAGGCAGGGAATTCCACAGGGCGGGGGCCAGGAAGAAAAATGCAGATAAGCGGGTGGACTGGAGTCGAGCAGCGGAGGGTGAGGGAAGGTAGAGGCGGTTGAGGTGGAAAGAACGGAGAGAACGAGCGGGGGCATGTAAGCGTACAAGATTGGACAAATACTGAGGTGTGCGGGTGTGAATGACTCGGTGATGAAGTACCAGGATTTTATAGTGGATACGGAATTTGATAGGTAACCAGTGCAGATGGATAAGGAGAGGCGTGACGTGATCACGGATGGAGGAGTGAGAGAGTAAACGGGCTGCGGTATTTTGTATAAGTTGGAGGCGACGGAGGTGGACAGTAGGGAGGCCGGCTAAGACAGAGTTACAAAAGTCAAGGCGGGACATAACGAGAGAGGAGGAGAGTGGTGAGGGCTGACATAGAGAGGAAAGGTCTGATAGCCCGAATTTGACGGAGATGGAAGAAGGAGAGTCGTGAGATATGTGCAACATGATCACGGAAAGTTAAAGCAGGGTCAAAGAGAACGCCAAGGCAGCGAAAGGAAGAGACTATGGGAACCGGTGAGCCAGAGAAAGAGGGGGAAAGTGTGGGCGGGGAGGCATCACGGGTAAACCACATGGCAAGGGTTTTCGTAGCATATAAAGTTATTTAAAAATTCAAAAAGACAGATGTAAACGATTGACAAATTAGAAAAACAAAGATGGCGACCAGAAATTGTTGAAATAATGACGCTTTATAGCTAAATAGGGTAAATAAGTAAATTATTTAAGCTTTTAATTTATGAGATGTTCTCACTTTTTTTGGGCCACCCTGTAGAAATATGAGTACAAATCCCTGTGTTAATTGTTCCATTCCTTTGATCAAGTTATCTAAGAGAGAGGTAATCAGAATCTCAACACTGTGGCATGGTCTGAATCCATGTTGCTATGAGTCAAGAGGTACACGAGTGTCTATATGGTCTTGCAACCATATCTGTACTGGTTTTTCTATAATCTTGGTGACAAAAGGTATACAGGAGAAAGATCTGAATGAGGTTGGGGATTTTGGGTCAAGTATGGTGCTTTTTAGCAGTGGCCTAATGGAGGTACATTTGAGGTTCTTAGGTATGTGGCTTAATGTGAGGGATGATTGAGCTAATTTGATGAGAATTGGGTTTAGATCTTGTCTGATGATTTTAATCCATGAGACTGGACATGGGTCAAAGGGGGAAGTCGTGGTATTGATGTTTGTAATGATGCTCTCTACTTATTCTGCAGAGATTGTGCCAAAAGTATCCCAGGTGTACTCATACTTGAGGCCGTTTGACTCAGTTGGTTGTGGATTTCTTCTGGTGGTGGTATCACTCAGTTTATTTTGGAGTTTATGTCGAATGGCGCAGGGTAGTATCTGTTTTCTTTAGGCTGGGGTCTTTTAGGTGGTGCTTCGCTATATCAAAAAGTTTCCTTGAACAATTTAAGGAGGATCTAATGAGTTTTGGGTAATATTCTTTTTTTTTTTGCATGTTGGTGAGGAAACAGTATTCAGCTTGGGTGGTGATGTATGCTGTTTGGTGGCTTGGGTCTATAGTATGTCACCACTTGCATTCCATTTGTCATAGCTTGGATTCGAGGGTTTTTTTTAGTCAGGGGAGAACCATGGAGATCATTGCTGTCTTTTGATAGTACCTGTAGTGTGAAGAATTAATGCGTAAGATAAGATAGTGTCAGTCCAGCTGTTGCTTATAGAGTCAAGGTCCGATAGATCTGAATGTGCAAGTGAGAGGACTTTACTTAGGAATGACTGCTTGTCAAGGGGACAGAATCTGCATGCGTTGTGTGATGAATTATTGTTGGTATGCATGCTGAAGATCTGAGGGAAGCAGAAATTTATCATGCTGTGGTCTGACCATAGTATTGGTGTTATTTGAGGTGGGGGGGGGGTATTAATGATGTTAGTGATAGGCATGAAGATGAGGTCTAAAATTCTGCCTTTTTTGTGAGTTGGTGCTGTGATGATCTGTTGATAATGGCGTGCATGTATAGTGACTAGAAAGGAGGTGGATTGTTTGCAGGATGTGGTGGGAAGATTGATGTCACCTAATACTAAGAACTGTTTGTTGTTAGTGCTGTTCATGAATACTTCTTGAATGAGAGGGTCAGTGATATTTGATGAGGGTGATCTGTATTCTAGGCAGAGTGTTAAGTGTTTAATGGAGATAGTGAGGAGGTCAAGTTCCTCTGTGGAGCTGGTTTTAATGACTTTAAAGTGAAGATAGTTTTTTGCAATGACCAATACACTGCCTCCTCTCCTGGATGCTCAGGGGCAACTGAAAAGGTTCTATGTTGGTATGGAGAGTTAGTTGAGTAAATCTTTATCAGAATCACTAATCTAGGACTCTGTTATGTACATTATATCAATTTGGTTGTCTCTGATGTAATCCTCTAATGTAGGAATTTTCTTATGTGCTGAGTGTATATTGGTTAAAACACAATCGAGGAGTTAGTGATGGGGTGAATTTAGAGATAGATGGTTGTCTGTGTTGATGGGTTGAGTCCTGATTAGGTTAGAAGGTTCTCTATTATGTGGATTACAAGTGTGGCCAGGTCTTGAGGTGTTTATTTGATGAATAATATATATGCAGTTTGGAGCAGTAAGTGTCATTGCTATGACACTATGAGGAACGTTATGAGTAAAATGCTGTGGAGAGAAACGTGAAAGATCATGGTGTATGGATGTAGCTAAGTCAAGTTGAGTTTGGTTAGATAAGGAGTATCTTTAGGAAAGTAGGAGTGGTACCAGTTTGTCAAGGGTGGAGAGTCCAGTGGAGCACGTGGGTGAAGTCATTTCAGTGAATTTTGTGCCAAAGTGCTTTTGTGAATTTTGTCCCAGTTGAATTTTGTGTCAGAGTGCTTTAGGGAAGCAAAGTAAGATATCTGACCTTACCATTGTACGGTACAATAGTTTTGCAGTGGTATCATGTGGGGCCAGTCAAAGGGCCACTTCTAAGGGCCCTTTGGCATGACCCTTAGGTGTGAGTGCACTTGGGTTGGCAGCTTTAAATGGAGTGTTGGCGCTGTAGGATAATGTGGCCCAGGGAAGGAGCTTACCTCAACGCGGCTAAGTATGCTGCTGGACTTCTCTTCCTTTCATCCAGTGGCTGCAGAATCAGGTTACCAGTTCCCAGATGTAAAATGTATATGCAAATTCTTAGCCCACTTTGGTAGAACGTCCTTTAAGTCTCTCCACTATGGCCTTATCCTGACTTAGTGCCCTATTTACCCCATGATCATCTAATGTGGGTTGCTTTTTCACAAAGTACAAAAAGATTAGGGAACAACTCATGAAGTTACTAAGTGGTACATTTAGAACAAATAGAAAATAAGTTTTTTACTCAAAGCATAATTAAGCTCTGGAATTTGTTGTTGGAGGTCGTAGTACACGCTTTTAGCATAGATGGGTTTATAAAGTCCAGAAAGCATTCTTAAAATAGACTTGGGGAAATCTACTGCTTATCCATGGGGGTAGGCAGCATGGTATCTTCTTCCTTTTTGTGATCTAGACATGTACTTGGGACCTGGATTGGCTACTGTTTGAAACAGAATATTGGCTTTGTAGACCCTAAGGGTCCGATTCTGTTCTGGATGTCCGGCCCTCTGTGCGTCCAGTAGGAACCGGACACACAGAGTTAGCCAGGATTCTGATCCTGCAAGGCACATCTAGCTCTGCGGGATTAGAATCGTGTTCAGGCCTGTACATGCAGGCTGGGACCCCGATTCAATCTGGCCTGCACATACAGGCCTTGCCCAACTAGCTCAGTCACGGCTTTTTAATGGAGCCGCGGCGCCATGGCGTCCAGTTGCCAAGGCACCATGGCTCCATTGAAAAGCTGCAATCCCTGGCCGCTGGCTTCAAATGTGGATTCCCCAAAGCTCAACCCCCGATCTGGCCTCCAAAGTCCAGGGTCGGGCTGCGGGGAATGTCTTCTGCACCCTCCAGCCGCTGTCCAGCCCTGGGCCTGCCGTCCTCTGAGGTGGAATAAGTTCCCCATCCAAGCAGTCAGCCCCAGACATACAAGGCCAATATTGGAATTGGTCTTGTACGTCCGGGGCCGATGACCGCCCACCATCTGCCCTAACACCGCCCCAATCCGCCCTTTTCAGCTCCCGTCTAACTTCCCCGTACAACCTGTGGGGAAGTTAGACGGGATCTGTAGGGGGCACGAATAGCAGGGATGGACATCCATCCCCGCTATTTGTGCCACAGAATGACCCTGTTAGTCTTTCCCAGTATAGCTATTCTTGTTTTCGAATATGCCCCCTCCCTCATTGTTAATGACTGAGCTTCACCATTGCAATTCCATCTTTTTAGAGCTGTCAAAATCCCTGACTAGAGTTCTACAGCTTGTCCAAAGCAAGATTGTCTGTGTCATAAGATCTTGTCCTTACCACAGCCATAATCACCCCTACACCCTTTCAGTGGTTGCCTATCACCCTGCTAATTAAATTCAAAATTCTCATGCTGATTTTTTGAGCCATCCAAGATAAAGTCCTACAGTATTTGAAGACCATATTGAACAAATATGTTTGTTCTCATCAGTGTGTTCCTTCAGGAAGCCTCTTCTTCCACTCCCTTCTCTTGAAGAAGCCCATCTTACGGAGACACATGACAACTTGTTTTCACTGGGAGGCTCAAAGATGTGGAAAACGTGCCTCTTTTGAGCTCAGGAAAGAAAATAACTACATATCCTTTCATAAAAAGATAAAAATTATTCTCTTTCCTGAGCACTTAAGACTTTAAGACTGAACAAATAAATTATGACTGTGTAAACCTTTTTTCACTGGCAGACTTCAAGGTTTTTAACATAATTTCTTTCTTTCCTTCATAAATCTTGTTCTTTTATTTATGTTCTCATTGAATGTTATGCTTTTATTTTTAGCTAGTGTGTGTAAGGCCATCTATTCTTTCCCTGGTTTTAGTCTACTGCTCTAACCATTAAATAAAATGGATAAATATTATGGTCTGCAATTCTAGAGGCTAAACCACCAAAGAGACAGAGTGGAAGCAGTCTGGAGAAGAACTACCAAAAATGCATAGGTATTTTCCCCAAAGTCCTATGAGATGAGATTTAAGGACCTACTGTACATAAGTATATCCTAAATGACAGGAGAGGTGTGAGATAAAGATATAATAGAGGTTTTCAGGTTCCTTAAAGGTATCAATAATACACAAGAATCAAATCATTTTCAGAGGAAATAACGTTCTCAAAAAAGAAGCCATTGCATTAGACTCCATTTCAGTAACTGGAAAAACAATACCAAAGACATCTCCTCACAGAAAGCATGACTGATGCATTGAATGGCCTTCTAGCGAGACAGTGATAGAAAGTAGCAGTGCTAGTCCACTTTAATGGTTAATAAATAAAAACAAAACAAAAAAAGAAGTTGATACCTTATAGATATATATAAAAGGTATCACCTGATATTTTTTTGTTTTATTTATATGTATTAAGATTTCAAGAAAGCTTGGTAAAAGCACAAAGGATTCCTGATTGTGAAGAAGTGAGAGGAAAGCCAAAAAATTGTGCTAAGTATACTGGCCTGGATTCATGCACAGGCAAACTAGGCTTGTGTCTAAGGCGTGCGAAAAAAACCATCTTCCTATGTCAGCGCTCAGAAAAACATCAGACACATTTCTATAAATCTGTAGGAGGTCAAAGAGCCGCTACCATGCTTTCCAATGCATCCCATAGGGGTATAAAAACTGTTACCGCTAACTTCCCATACAGTCTACAAGACAAAGAGCTACTCCAATCACCTTTCCCTTTAACCACCTCCTAGACAGCCTGTGGGGCTGAAGTGTCACGATGACTGACTTTCCATGAGGCCTGCCTGACTTTCTGCTGCTAGGTCAAAAGTATGCAGGGAACTTAGGAGAGAACAACGTAGGCAGGCGTGACTTATGTCCACTTCTCCCCTGAACATAATCTCTTTGCCATCTTTTCCTTAGGCCCAGTGATCACTTTACTCAACAACTGTGGGTAAAACATGCCGCAGCTTTTTTCTAAATCAACATAATCAATACAAATATATATGTATGCAACATATGTACAGTGGAGCGAGGTTCTCAATCTAATCACCCAAGCCAGTATGCAACATGCCCTTCTTCCTTGCAGTCAAGCCAGCCCGCAGCAGAGGGATGGAGGCCCACCTTGCCCAATTGAGCTATGCCTACCTCCATACAAGGAGCCTTGCCATGCTACCTCAAAGAACCACTTGTGCCGGGTGACTGTCATGTATGAAACAGAAACCAGAAACAAGATGGCAAAAAATGACCACATGGCCTATCTAGTCTGCTCTTCCATATCAACAACTGCAATAGTCCCCTTTTTTCCTTTAAAGATTCCCTGTGTTTGTCCTATACTTTTTTGAATTCATATACTGTCTTTGGGCCCGATTTTTATTTGGGTAGTATATATGCCACGTCAGCACATAGCCTGTCCACCGACCCCCCTTAACCCGGATTTTCATTTCCGCAGCGATGGAAATGAAAATCTGGGTCACGCTGCCCAGGACAGCAACTGCCGAGGCTAAGCAGAGAGCAGTGATTTTTGATGTTGGCCATTTAGCCCCAGCGCCTTAAAGGCAGGTGAGGATTTTCCTCGCCTATCTTTAAGGCGCAGAGCGCTAAGCAGACAGCATCAAAAATCGCTTAGAGTCATTCCCCAACTCCGCTCCACCCCGGAACGTCCCAAATATACCCCGATGCTAAGCGGATAGCATCTGGGCGCATTAGGAATTTAACTGGGATTTACATGGGTAACATGGGCTGTTACCCATGTAACTGCCTTTGAAAAATGGGACCCTCATCTCTACCACTCCACTGGGAGACTATTCCATGCATCTACCACTCTTTCCGTAAAGAAATATTTCTGGATATTACTCCTGAGTCTACCCCCTTTCACCCTCATCCTATATCCTATATCCTCTTGTAGCAGAGCTTGCTTTCAATCGCTTGGGTAACCACCACGGGCACATGGAAGCTTGCCTTACATATGCCCCACACTAATGGAACTTCTCCCCAGAGCCTGGAAATGGCTGAGCCTTGTTTGGTGTTGACCCGAAGAATAGCCTCCAAGGACTCATGTAAGTCATTAAGAAACAAGTACTGTCCAATGTTAGATAGGTGCAGCAGGTCCCCATTGAAATATCCGGGCAATAGTGCAGGTTATCCATTATCCATTCATGTCGGATCTGCCATCCCCCAACATGTAAGATGCCAAGGCTGATCTGCCTGTTGACTTTCTTGAGCTCCCTGCCCCAGAGACAAGTGCCTGCCCACCTGTGGTGAGTAATGAGATCGGATCAGATGAAGAATATGCAGGGGAGGCTGTGTTCCACACAGGAGAGGCCCATACTGATCTGGTTGACAAGGTGCTTGCCGGTGACTCTCCCAAGGTGAACTATCAAGGCATAAGGTGGGGCATGAGTCTGTATTAACTGGTGTAGGAAGGGCCGCAGATGCTGCCACCCCATGCCTGGGAAACCCAGCCATAGGAGGCACACACCACAATCTAAAAGTCCACAGTGGATCCCTAGAGGCCACAAGGAAGCCCTTTCAGTTACCCAGCAGACAAAGGAGTGACTTACTGTTCTGCAAAAGAGGAGGGGCAAGGTTAGTGAAGGAAAAAAATTAGCAGTGCCAGTTGGGTCCGGGCAAATATATGATGAGTAAGCACCTTGATTGCTCATTTTGTAAGGCCCCCCCTCTACTGCTGCAGCCCCAATCCAGAAGGAGTACATTCTGAATAGACTGAAACATAGTCCTACCACCACTAATGATTTCTTGAATACTGCCGTGAACTAGAATTTGGAAAGTGGCGTGCCATCAAGGTGTATCAGGAACTGTGAGATTGAGGAGGGATGGATTGAGAAGTGCTGGAGCGTGTTGGCCACGAAACATGTGCAAAGCCTGGTACTACTTTGAAGGAGATGGTTTGCACTTTTCTCTTGGGATCGTTCTTGGCCCCCACAATCCGGATGGCCCTCACAATCTGGATATACAGCATCTCCTCAGACACCAGGACCTCCGAAAACTGAAGGACAGAGGGGGCCCCGGTTTTTTGGAGGCCACCACCATCTAGCTAATTTAGAAAGCACTGAAGGAGGTCAGAGTGAATGCTGTCTGGAACAGGCAAGTTTCGTATTCGGACAAACAAGTGGTCAGCAGCACTGCCCATAGCCTGTCCAGTATCTCATGTGTAACCAGGTATCACATATCGAGCTGCCAGAGGAGGCATGTTGAGACAGGCCTAGGGCACCATCATATCATACATATGCCACTAACAGCCTAGGTGGTCATGCAAATGATGGCCCCAGAAGCACAGGGCCACATAAAGAGGAAATAACTTAAGGAATGTGATACTTCTGGTGAGGCCACTAGTTACCCAGCAATCTGGCCAGGGGGCGGCAGCCAGGATCCCTTGAAAAACATGCCAAAGCCATAGACCCCCACCACATCAGTGAAGAGGTCCAATTCAACTTTGTTGCACATGCCCTGTTGCCACATGTTCATGCTGTTGAATATATCGAGGAAATATATCCAGATTTCCAGGTCTTGTTTCAGACCCTGTGAGAGGTGAAGATGGTGGTGACTCTTGAGCAGGCCAGCAGTGACATGAGCGAGGCGTTTCAGGAATGGGCAACCCATCAGGATAATCCTGCATGCGAAGTTCAGTGAATCTGATGAGGGACTGAGCCATCCGGCGGGTGATCTTACATTGACCTCGCACGGTAGCGAGTTTCCCTTTGAGGTCTTCTAACTTGTCACGGGGAAGTCTGGTGATGCCTTGCCTTATGTCAATCTCAATGCCCAAGAGCGGCAATGTCTGGATGATTCAGACAGTCTTGTCCTGTGTCAGTGGGATGCCGAATTCCTTTGCCATATCCCGGAAGGTATCCCAGAGCATTGCACATGTGGGAGAATATTCCGGTCCAACAAACAGGAAGTCATTGAGGTAGTGGACCATGGATCACAGTCCAGTCCGCCACTGCACCACCCAGTGAAGGAAGGTGCTGAATGCCTCAAAGGCCGAGCTGGACACTGAACAACCCATTGACATGCATCTGTCAAAGTAGTATATGTCATTGAAGAGGAATCCAAGTAGGGGAAAACAGGTAGGGTGAATAGGAAGGAGCCTAAAGACCAACTCAATGTCAACCTTTGATCTGTAAACCATCCTTGATCTCTGGAAGGGGCGGTATAGAAGAAATGTATAACTGTAAACCGCACTTGATCTCTGGAAGGGGCAGTATATAAGAAATGTATAAATAAATAAATAAATAAACCTTTGCCAGGCATGAGCCCCTTCCAGAGGCCATAACAATGTCCATGCCTAGTTGAAAGAGGCACAGCACAGGCCTCACTCGGAATGCAATCATTCACGGAATCCCCCAGAGGGAAGGAGAGGTTGTATATTAACTGGTATTTCCCAGGGTCCTTTTTATGGACCACTGTCAGGGGGACATGTGAAAGTCAGGAAATGACGGGCTACCAAAGGGGCCGGCCATGCTCTGAAGATTCACCTCAGAGTTGATTTTCTCCTGAATGATGAGCCAAAACGTGTCACAGTGGTCGAGTAGGATGAGAGATGGGATCCTGGATATGCCCCTGAAATAGAATGATAAAGCTGAAGCCCTCCCTGAGGTGTCTTACTTCAGTTCTTTTTGAGTAGATGTCTAGCCAGGGGTCCATGGCTGTGATAGAAACTGTTATGGGGGCTCTTTGAAAAACAGGATCACTGCTTTCATTGCTGGACAGTTTTTGTCTGCAGCCTCCTGGTGTACTAATATGTGGGGTAAGGGGCTGCGCAGTGAAGGCAGATATGTCGATATTTTCAGTCACGAAAAGAACATGTGCCTTTGTTGTAGCACCTGCAAATGTTGTTGCTTGGCATGGTTTGCTTGCGCCAGCTATGGTTTGCCTTTGAAAGCTCTGGCTATACTTTGAGTTCATCCTCCACAGCCAAATCACCACATCATTCGCACCTCATGATATGATGGGGCGCACTTCCATCTTGTTGTGGAAATGGTCATCATATGACAGCCAGACATACCCCTCATACTTCTTTGTGGCATTAATGATGGTGTCTATGTATGCCAACATATGTGTGAGCTTGCAGAAAGTGATGTATCATGCAGGCATATACAATGATGCAGTTGAGGATGTTACGCACTATATGTTGCTCTCCTGGGTACAATAGATCACCCATCTTAGCTCTTTTCTTGGCATTGTATCACCGCCTCTCTTCTAGAAGCCTGAAAATGTCAAAGTATTCCCACCGGGTGACCTTCTTCTGAAGTGACCAAGGGACAGTCTCCCACAATTCCATTGTGCTGGGCAGCAAGGCATCATGGGTGCTGGCAGCCCTGGTTCTCTCAGCCTCGAGGGAGGAAGAGGAGGAGGAACACAAGGAGGACAAGGAACTGGAGGAAGAAGATGAGCGTGACCACCTGTGCCTTTTCTTATGTTTGTGTGAGGGTGTAGGAATCAGTGCTGTGAGGGCAGGCTGGGAATTAAGAGGCCCTCACCAGGGGAATAGTGGGGGTATTAATGGAAATAGTCTCACCTGAAGCCTCTGTTGCCATGGTTCCTATTGGCTCCATTGGAAGTGCCCCAGATGCGCTTGGTGGTAAGGTTGCTGTGGCTGTGTGGGCTGAGTGCTATTAGTCAGATGCACTGTCTGGATCTTGGCGTGTGACCATCGCTCGGTCACAGGCTGTTGGCAGACTGCATCAGGGAGGTCAAGCTCTTCCGGAGCGAGTGGCAATGATGGTGTCTTTGCCATTGTGAGCTGCTGGGGGCAGATTTACTCAAATTACTGCTGCATGAAGAGTGGTGTCCTCCCCTGTGGTGTCAGCGATGTGAGCAGCGACTCCGCCTGCATGATGATCTGCTGCAGCACCAGCTCTGCGCAGAGAGCGATGAACTCCAATTCCAGCTGCTCACACTCGAGGATGTAGAATGACGTCTCTTCCTCCACCCGGGAGGTGTCCGGGGTGTGCCATCTGGATGCCCCAGGGGAATGGGTGCCATTGGAATGAGGACATCTCTGAGGGGTGGTTGGCACAGGTGGGTCCAGCGAGCATTGAACTGTGTTATGCTGAAGTTCTGTTCCACTGGTATTATGTGTGAGAAGAGTCACTGAAGGGTCCTCACTAGAGTCTGTATTCAGGTAAACTGGGGTATGAACATTGATCACATTGTCTTCAGAGCGTTGTCCAGGTTGGTTGGTGAATGGCTGGAGCTATCCTTCGTGCCATGGCTGCCCTCTTCTGGGTCACGGGGTGTCAGGGGTGCTGGCATATCTTGCCAGGAGCTTTCTGAGTCTTTGGGGGCAGCTTGTTACTCCACCCGCAGTGTCAAGGTCCTTACAGGGTTGAGGGACATGTTGCTCAATGATGTCAAGGTGATTGTCCGGCTGGTCGAGAAGTTCTCCATGCTTCAGGCATCCTCCAGGCATGATAGTCTGCTAACAGCTGCAACTGCTCAATCTGCTTCCCCTTGAAGGGGCAGGGCTGGACTGGTAGGCTGCTCCTCCCTTACAAGCTGCTCTATATGCTCGAAAGCCTGCCACCTGTGGGTGCCTTTTCCTTCCCTGTGCTGCTCTCCAGGGGTTAGCCTTCCTTTATCTCTGGAAACAGTTGCTACACTGACCACCAGACCATCTCTACCTCAATGAAGAACGTAGCAGTCCCAAGGGAGGCAGCAATGGGCCGACAATCGGAGCACAGGGAGGGGGGGGGGGAAGGCTGCGAATCTTCAGTTGACTCTGGGAATGGAGCAACCACTTGTCACTCCTGACAGCATCAGCTCTGGCCAAAAATGAAAGGTGAATGCTGACCTGTCACTTGGTTTGAGCCCCAGATCCAAAATGCTGGCCTAGTCAGCAGCTCCTGGCAAGCAGTCCAAACCTTCTGTGCACAGAAAAGTTCAAATCTCCGTCCAAGAAGCGAGCCTCAAGAACTGGTGTGTCAGTCCTGAAGGTCAAAAAAGTATCTCCTCCATCTCGTGAGAATTGGCCGCTCACACATGAGGAAAGTGCAGGGCAAGCGATCAGAGGAGCAGAGCAGAGGAGAAGCAGAACAGAAGCAGATAATCTGAAAAGGAGAGTTGTTCTGCTCTGCCTGCTTATATCGGGGGCTGAGATCTGTGGTGAGGAGAGCTCCCAGGAAGAGATTGAAGTGGAGGAAAACTCTGTTTTTCCCTTTAAAACAGGTGACAGTTCACTTGTGCATAGTGCTTGCAAGAAAAAAACTCAGCTCTCTGCTAAGGCCAGACCATGCCCTAGTTCAGACAGGGAGCAAAGCTTGCTCACTGATTGGTCACACCTGTGCAAAGGCAAGGGAGTGCCCGGCAGCAAACAGCTTTTAAAAGCACATTCAGAGCAGAGAGAGAGGGACACACATGGAAGAGAGGCACTTGGAAGGGAAGCACATGGACTTGAGAGAAGGGAGACACCGCACAGGAGACGCAGCAGAGAGAGCCAGAAGGAGAAACTCTGAAAGATCCTGGAAAGGGAGAAAGTTACTCTCCTGAAAGTTTCCTTGGAACCTATCTGGGAAGCAGTGGAGAAAGACACCAGAAGGCTGAGTTCCATGGCCTGAAAGATATCAGGAGGAAAGGAATCAGTGGTTGTCTGCGAGACTCGCCCCAAGGTAAAGCCAGCACGTGCAGAGCTAAACAGCTTGCAGGAAAACAGTTTGCTACAGCTAGTGTCCAGGAGCCTGACCTAACGTCTTCATCTGCTAAGAGGTGGGTGGATAGTTTTATGCATGGAGAAAACAGAAACCCAGATGAGAGCAGTGAGACTGAGCTTTTAACACTAGAAGCATTAAGAAAACTGTTTGCAGAGAGGAAGCTTTACCCTCCCAATACCAGTTTGCCTTCTCAGAGTGATGTGCTGTGGAAACAGTTCCAAGAGTTTTTAGAAGACAGGAAGTCTGGGAAAGTTTATAAAACTGGTGAAAGAGAGAAATACCCGGTATCCCTAGAAGATATGCAAGTGGATTCTTGTATGCCAGACTCTGACTCAGAAATATCACCAATGGATTGCTCTTTTTGTCTCAAGGAGAATTAGGCATTGTGGAACAGGGTTGAAAGACTGTGAAACAATATAGCTTCTAATTCTTATGACTGCAAAGAGTTGAGAAAAGTCAAGAATGTGTTTTACTAAGTATATGAGCTTCTGAAGCCCAGGGGCTGTCGTTAGTAAAAGCTTGGTTGGGAAAAGAAAACAGCAGCTGTGAAACATTTATCTTGTTATGCTGAATGACCACCAGGAGCTGTGCTATGCACAGGTTTATTTGATGAAAGCTGCTGCTCAGTAAAAGAAGCCTTTTTGTTGCATTTTTTCCTGTTATCCTGATTTACTCTTATGTTGGAGAAGCATCCTTTTTGCATTTGGGTCTTGAGCTTTAATGCCTTGGGAATCCTACAATAAAATAAATTTTCTTGCTGCCTTAAACCACCGGACTCACAACTACATTTGTCCTTATATAAATAAGCCAACTACAAGTCTCAGAATCCCTGGGGACAAACAAGGGAAGCTTTATTTAAAAAAGGACATTATAAGGCTGTTCTATGCTTGTAAGCCCTCGGGCCCAAGCTAGGGAATCGCAGATCTCACTCGGGTGTGGGGCTGGCGATAATTGTCACAATAGCATTGTGGTGGGAATGTTTCCCGCTGCAACCCCAGCGAGATCCCAGCCTCCTCCAAGAGGCAGGAGGAAGGGGCAGAAGGGCCCACCACCATGTTAGGCAGTGGGCCCATCACACTTGCACTTGGCCCCTTGTGCTTAAAATCAGAATTAGGCATTATTGGAAGTGGGAGAATCAGATATGATCTGACAATGGATCTGTAGTTGCCATGAAGCTAACCAGGCAGCAGCAATATTGAGCTGCTGTTGCCCAGTTAGGTTCTGTGGCAAAGGTTAACCCTGTTAGCTCTGTATGCAATGTATTTTTTATGGTATTAAAATATGCTTTCCCGTTTCTTAACAAAGGACGACGTCACGATTGCACGGTGTTCGAAGGATTTTCTCTTCAGTCGCGTTTGTTGATATGTGCGTGTTTCATTTTCATGTGAGTTTTTATTCAATTTATTAAACCCTATAATGTACCAAATCCCTTTAGAACTCTTATTATTGTTTTAGACATTTTTTACACTGTGCATATAATCTAATTGGTGCCCTTTTATGCTCCTTTTGACTTTTTTGAGCCATGTTAGAGATATACATATATTTTTATCCAATTTTATTCTTTTTATTTTGTCATTGTTTTTGTCTAATTTGATGGTGTTTCTCACTATGGATTTTGCCCCCCTTTTGTAGAGTTGTCTGGTTTGATTTTGCTTTTAATTGTTATAGTTTTTGCAATGATATCTATACATGAAATTACCAAGAAGGCTGAAATATATATTTGTTGGTCTCCTTGATGCTCCTACTGATTTTCAGTCCCCGATACACAATTATTTATTTATCTGTTTCATACTTTTTAAACATTTTTAAACTGATGTTGGCTTTACAGTTTTGAGTTTTTTACTTCTACCAATCTGCAAAGATTTTTGTTTTTAAATTTTTCCTATGGATGATTCGTCTGGTTTTTCAATATTTTCTATGGTTGGTTCATCTGGTGGTTTTTTGAATGTGACAGTCTGATATTTACCTTGACACACATTTTTAAGGGTTTCCTTTTTAATAGTGTAGCTGCCATAAGTGACAATTTCTTCTCATAAGGTATATTACAGTAGCTTTCTTTCTCTCCCATTGTGCTATTCCCCCATCATTGAACTCTAATTTTTTATTTATTATTTAATTATTTATTTATCTCCCTTCCAGTGGATTTACTCTACATACAGGCTGGATCCTTGAAGGTATTATATGTCTTCCTTGTCTCCTTTTGCCAACCTTTTTTATTCTTTTTATTTTTTTTAATTCATATTCACTTTTAGACCATATTTATGTTATACACTTTTTATCAGAGAAATTATATGCTATAACAGTATGTTTATTATTGCTTGTGTGGATATTTATTGTATTTCATTATACATTGTATTTTTACGTTTTTATGTCTTCCTTGCATGTTCATTCTCCTCAGTATTTTATGGATTTCTTAATTTTATTAATTATTATGTGTGATTTATGTTTTTATATTTATGAGACACTGTATTTTATTTGATATTATGTGTTTTCATTTGTGTATTGCATTTTTTGAGGCTTGTTACCCATACTCCCTGAAGAAGGCTCAGGCCGAAATGCATTGGGGACAATAAAGGAACACCTGAACAAACGCCAGCTCCTTTGTCTCTAGTCTGGTTTCTGCAGGTACTTGGTGCTCTTTGTTTGCTCTGTGATCCTTAGTCAATCCTGCTCCATCAGGCTCTAGGTTCAAAATGGCACTTTTATCCCAATGTGGTACTTCTGCAGTACTACTGTGACAGATCAAGCTGCCAAATGTCTTAATTTGTCACCTTGACCCCTAGTGATAATACCTTAAGACTAGGTGTCAAAGGTGTCATTTTTAACTTGGAGCCCAACAGGAGTGACTGCAGATCATTCCTACTCTCTGCTAGACTATGAGTGAGATCTAATGATTGGTGCCAGGGGAAGGATCAGGGTTCAGGGGCTCTTATCTGATGAGGAGAGTTGAGGGGCTATTGAGTCATTCAGGGATTGCAGGGCTGCTGGAATAGTTTGAGAGCTTGGAGAGTACTGTTCTGGTTCAGGAAACTTCAGATGAGTTTGGGGGAGCATGTGCTACTTATTTGGCAACTTGACTCTGAGCGACAGTACTGCAAGAATACGCCAGTGGTCAGAGCTGTCATTTTGCATTTGGGCCAGTCAGGGGCTGGAGTATTCAGGGATCATTCCTGCTTCCCCATTAACTCACCATGGATACTCCAGGTATGTGCTGGGAGATGAGGATGGGAGTTTCTGGATCCTGAATGGGGGTTGAGGGCTCTGGATCATGAGCAGAGTTTGGGGGCTTTGGGATACTGATTGTGGGCAGGGTGGTTGAGGATCTTGATCAGGGGATACCTATTGGAGGTGGGGGGGGGGCAATATCCTGGTTGAAGGGGGAAGGGGCATTTGGATCTTGAATGGGGGTTGGGTAGCTGAATCTAATCAAGGTTGAAGGGTCTGGATCCTGACTTGGAGTGGTGGGTTCAGGATCCTGATCACAGTGGAACAGATTTAGTTTTTACTGCAGTAGACCCTTTAACTGCATGTCTATAGCCTCTTGAAGAGGTGTTACATGCACATGCTCTCTCAGCATCCATGATGGCCTGCAGTAAAGTGCTATGCACTAACTCAACATGCATTCCTCGCCTAGTGTTTGCCCATAAACCACCCAGTTCTCGTCCCATAACACATCATGCTGATAGTGTGTGCTGTCATGCCAGTGCAGTAATAGTTGCCATGCTTTTTTACTAACACCATGGCTGACCCTTCCATTAAGTGAACTAGGTGGTTGCCTACAGTGCTGGCCCTCCAGGGGCTCCCACTGCTGCTGCTGTCGTCGCCCCTTTTGGGACCTGCAGTGGTGGCAAAGTCTGCAAAGAGCCCTACAGTGCTTTCCTTACAACTTCAGTGCCATGAGGCACCTTTAACTTTTCCCGGCATTCAGTGTGCTTCACTAGAACACAGCTGCCAGCTTGAGGGAAAACACCACTCTTCACACTGGCGGCTGTTCAGAGGTGAGCCGGGCCCTCGGGTGGGCTTCCTCTGCTCCCTCTGAAGCAGCTTAGACAGCTGCAGGGCTCTTCGGGGGGGTGGGGGGGGGTCTAGGGGAAGAAAGGAAATGGCTGATGGGGGGGCTAGGATTGATTGGAAATGGGCTGATGGGGGGCTTGGACTGAAAATGGGTTGATGGGAGGGGGCTGGAATAGGACTGGAAATTGCTGATGGGGGCCTAGGACTGGAAATGGGCTGATGGGGAGGGCTTGGACTAGAAATGGGCTGATGGGGGGAGCTTGGACTGGAAGTGACTGATGGGGTGGCTAGGACTGGAAATGGCTGATGGGAGACTAGGACTGGAAATGAGCTTATGGGGGTTGGGCTAGGACTGGAAAGGGCTGATGCAGGGGTTGGGAGAATGGGACTAGAAGGGAGCCAATGTTGTATGGGGCTGGAACTAGAAAGGAGCGGATGTTGTGGGAGGACTAGAAGGGGACGGGGCTGGGGCTGGGGAATGAAGATAGAGAGGGGAAAAGATATTGTGGGAGGGAAGAAAAATATATGATTGGTCGGAATTGAGAGAGTAAGCGGGGATTGAAGTGGAAGGATGAAATTTGAGTGGATGATAAAGGAATAAAGAAAGAAATGGAGGAAAGAGCAAAAGGGGAAAGATCAGTATGTTAAAGCAGATATAAAGTGAGAATGGAAAATATCTAGAAGAGAAGAAAGGACAAATGGACAGCTTGCATAAGACATGAAGAAACTAGAAGAAAGTAACTGGAGCAATTGCAACTGAAAAATAAAATGCTCAAACAAAAGATAGAAAAATACTTTTTATTTTGAATTTATTAACTGGAATATGTCAGCTCTAGGAAATGTGTATGGCTAACGTCTTTGCGTTTTTGTTTAGTACAAGAGGAAATTAATTAATAGTTTTATTTCTCCAGTGTTGATGTATAGTCCAAGTTTGGCTTTTGGGGTTCCCAGTTTAATTATTGTCTTCCTATTTCTAAATTGTAAACCCTTGTTCATTGTTTGGTGATGGTCTGTGTTCTGCATGTGTAACCGAGCTGAGATATTCTGTTTATGTAGTTTCTATTTGACAGTGCCATTTGTTCTCTTTTCCCAGTAGGAGATGTATTGGTTTAATATCTGAAGTGTTGCCTTTTGGTAGGGTTTGGTGCTTTGTGAGTCCTGGTAGTGCTATTATGATATGGTGGGTTTGCTATGGGTTCTAAATGGTTATAGTACTTCTTAATGTGTCTGGCAGTTCTAAATGTGCTATGGGTTCTAAATGGTTATAGTACTTCCTAATGTGCTATGGGTTCTAAATGGTTATAGTACTTCCTAATGTGCCTGGCGGTTGGCACTGGAGTATAGTAATGAAGAAATCTGGTAGTCTTTCTTTATGCAGACACTCATTTTACCCATTTATGCATAGCGTCCCCGAAACGGGTACACTCAAATTTTATGCCTCAGGCCATATTAAACCACACATAAAACAATTCAAATCACACAATATTTTATTAGGAACAAATATAGAATGAAAGCATTACAAAATGTTCTGTGATATGTTCACCTGCAGAACTGATAAAAACTTGAATTAAGACTTTAGTAAAATTTTCTAAATGTGTCGTACTCTTGAAAAGTAGCATTTTTTCAACAAGAACACAATCAGTCATTCTCTCAAGTAAGCTTGATTTTTGTTTAATATATTGTTTTTAATCAAATATATTTGTATGTAGAATTTACAATGATTTCGTTCCGAGTACGATACATATTTCTGCCGTCCCCATTTTGGAGACGCTATGCATGAATAGGTAGGGCGTTTGCAATAAGCGATAATATGAGCAATTAAGTGTAACATAGCATGTGCAGTATGCAATTATTCCACAAACCGTGCTATTTGGTGTTTTTGTGTTGTCTGTTTATGATTTTTCACATTTTTCAACTTTAGAATGTCAAGACATTACAAATTACATGAAGTTATTTCAATGCTGGAGGATGATGATGAATGGATAGCAGCCGACATATACATTACTTTGCATGAGTGCCTGAGCCATATGCCTATACCACTCAATGCACATGTCAGCACCTGGGGAGGGGCTGCAGTACGTGCAGCAGCTGCCACGGGCCTGTGCATGTCCACACCATGTGTGGCTGGCCCATGCCTCTGTGCATCATGCATATTGCCAGCCTGGGACATTGGTCACAGCAGTGTTCCATCGTGGGCTGCTGGTATGGGGACTGCCTCTGGGTCCAGGGGTTCGAGGCCCACTCCGCCAATATTTTTGCTGAGATATGCCAAAGGTGCAGTGTCACCTGCCCATTGCAAGATGCCAGTGCCGCACACATGGTGGCTGTCATGGAGGGGCAGGACATGTGCATGGTGTGTTGCACACACATGGTACCCCCCAGCACATCACCGTCTAGCAGCACAGGGCATGCATGTCAGCCATCGGGCACTGCGGATGCGGTTCCAGGCCGGTTTCTGTCACCATGGGGTGGTAAGGCTGTCGCACAGGCGGACCCATGCATAGGACAGGTGGCTGTGGCAGCATGTGGCCCCTTCCTCCAGCCCACCCACCCTGCCATGGGTCCCTCCACATTCCTTCCTGGGCATACCCAAACATCTGGGCCACCCACTTGGCTTGAGTCTGCCACATCCATGGCCTACTCTGGGCCATTCCCTTCTCCATATTCTGCCCCTTGTACATGTCACGCACCACTGTTATATGTGATGTGCTGGCTACACAATTTTGATACATAAAGATCATTTCCACATAATACTAATTACATTTCATTTATAATAAGTTTTGGAAATGTATTTGCAGTTGTTTGACATTATTTGCAGTTGTTTTATATAACAGCCACTTCACCTGCCCTTTCATGCATAGCGTCCCCGAAATGGGGACGCTGAAATACTGTGCAAAATAGCAGTCAAAATATTTGTTTTGACCAAAATAATCACTTGAGGTGTTTGGTATTGACTAACATATCATGGAGTTTCATGTGAAAACAAAAATTCATGCATTAATGGGTTAAGAGGCATGTTTACTAAAAGTTAGCACGTGTTAACATTATGCAAATATTTATGCAAATGAGGATCCTTATGCAAATAAGGCCCCACAATGAGTCTGCACATGGCCCTGCACTCATCTTGGGCCACCCCTGGAAATTACCAGTTCAATATTCAAATGAATGGCAGAAAAAAATACAGATTGCTCAGGCTTAAAGACTGCAGCAACACCATTGGTTAACCAGTACACTATAAGACACATTGCTGGGCACGGGGCTGTTGCTAGCATCCCTCTTCCCTGCAAAAGTTACCAACGTGTTGTGAATTCAGAGCAGTTTTAAGAGTACTCCTTCACTATGTTTTGTCTTGATCAGATTGTAAGCTCTGATAAGCAGCGACTGTGTCTTACATCTATAGGTACAGCGCTGCATACACCTTGTAGTGTTATACAAATGATCAGTAGTAGTAGTAGTTTGTCTGAAAGCCATTACATAGTGGAGGGGAAGAAATCAGCGTTGAGGAATCAAAATGCGTCCATAACAGGCAGTATACCAATGTCATCAGTAAATACATAAATAAAGATTCATATTTAATGTTCTGTATATCACTGAATTTTATTAATGCAAAGTTTTCTAACACTGTATACAAAAAGTTGTACTTTCTTATATTTTTTTTTTTTAGGTTTATTGCTGGTAGTGTGAGGAATATTATTACTCGGTTGTTAAAGTTAATAGAATGTCCCAAAGCTAATTTGTGAGCTGTGATTTGCGAGTACCATCCTAACCTTCATTGATTGCTAGTCAATACATTTGTGCGCACCTCTAGAGCAGCGAGATAATGTTCAGTTTCAGTACATTTTCATTTTTCTTTTAAATTATGCTGTTTGAAATTAGAGCTTGCATGTTTGATCCTTTGCTTTGCAAATAAATGTATCCATTTCCCTTATCTTCCGTCAATGGTACATTAAAATTTATATATCCTCTGTAGTTTCTATATTCATATCAACAATGTTTGGCACTCCTTCTAGGGCAGAAAAAAAAAATTAATTTCAATAGGTAATGCAATATAGATTAATATGTCCCTGCTATCAATAAACCAAGTTTATATATTCTGGGGCCTGTTTACTAAGGGAATGATATTCAGCAAGGAAATCAGGATTTAAGAAGAGTTTAAATAGATACTTTTAACTAGATATTCAGTAGATGCAACTAGTTGGCATGTGCAGACCAGAAATTGTCATTTTGTTTAATGTTCCATGTCATTTATGGTGGCTTTTTGTTTATTAGGGTTTTTAAAATGTTTTCCCCATTTCCAGGGCAATTTTGACAACAATGTGCACTATTGCGCAACAGCACACACCTCCTGACAACACAGGGAAAACGCACACTTCTGAGTTTTTTCCCTGTTTCAGGTTAAAAACAGCATGTTGTTCAAATGAATGCACATTCCTAATAATTAATTAAATCCCACCAGTGAAGATAGCCAGATACAAATATCCAGATATACTGGAACATAGTAAATGAGAGTGGGTCAAGTGCCACATTTATCAACGTGTGTTAACCAATTAACACAGATGAATGTGATCTAAGGACGGTTAAAAAACCCTAAAAGTCCCATTACTTGTTTATTTATGAAAATTTGGCATACCATCATTCAAAATGAATTTATATCATAGCAGCCTACAAGCAAACCGATTACGGATATACCCATACAGTTGTGGTCAACATTATTAATATTAAAAAAAAACACTCCAACATAACAAAACTGGTGTTAAAACTTTTAAAACAACAAACAGGAGAGAGAGAAAATCACTTCTTCATACCGCACAATATGATGAGGCCGCCGGGCCGGTCCCGCGGCCGATTGTAACTCGGGCCCGGGCCCGGCCTCGGCCCTCGTCATGTGACCGGGGTGCAAGCGAAGGTGGGGGCCAGAGAGCAGGGAGATGGTTGCCATGGGATCGCTTTCCGCGGTTGCGGGAAGCGATCCTATTGGCTCCATCAAGCAAGGGGAGGGGGTAGAGAGTGCGAGGAGCCGCGTGGCTCGGTCTTTCTTGCGGCTCCTCGCTGACGGTCGGTGGTCTTTCCCGCCCTCCCTCCCTTGGTTTTAGGGTGAGGGGGTGGTGGGGGGGTGGGTTTGTTGCAGCTGGGGGGGGGGGCGGGGTAGCAAGACAGCGCTCGCCGAGGCGGCGGGAGTGCTAACTGCTTTAGGAGATGTGGGGAGTGAAGGGCTCCCCGGGGGTGGGGGCGAGACATCCCGGTTGGGGGTCTCGGCCCGGTAGGGGGGTGTGAGAGCCGGCCTTTGCTACTAGGATGGCGAGGCTGGCGGTGGGGGGGGGTGGTGAGGAGGATGTTCCGCCTTGCTAATAGTATGGCAGGCGGAGCATCGTCCTGTATGGGGGTGGGGTTTGTGATACAGGTTGGTTGCCCATGTTGGGCGGTTATTACATGTATGCATTGGTAAATAAAGCTGCGACCAAGGTTGTACCATATTAAAGTGTCTGGGTATTTATTATGTATAACAAAATATGTGTGGGGGATGTGAAGATGCGGTAGAGGGCGAGGTGGGCCTCCGGGTTACCTGAGTTACTCTCTGTAACCTGATACCAGCCTATAAGGGGGTCTCAGAACTCTTGGGCTATAATATTAATTACATCAATCTCTGTAAGTCAATTGCCCCTTTGCATCAATGACCACCCTTATGGCAAATCTATACAGGTGAGCAGTGAACAGGGTACAGAACGAACGTAACAGCAGGCTTAGCTTCAACACTACTTCGATCTGTCACAGTCAATCTGATGCAATTGTGGTTGTGGGATTTGTGGGGCTACCTGGGATACTACACACTTTGTATATCACGGGAGGGATTTTAAATTGAAGAGACAGACCTCTTGTGACTCAGAGTTTGTAGTTTATGGTATACAATGTCCATGTCAGTTACTGTATATATTTATTTATTTATTTAGCATACATGTGTATACCGCTACTTCCAGCGATCAGGAGCGGTTTGATTACATGATGGAAACTGTCATATCAGGACAAAACATTTTCAAAGATATACAAATTGATCTACAGGATGAGAAACATTTTCAAGGATATACAAATTGATCTACAGGATAAGAAATACAAAGTTGATCCACAGGCTAAGCACGACACACAATGGTTGGGAAATATAGGAAAGACCAACCGGCAGTTTCAGAAGCGCATATTAGAACACAAAAGCAGGATTCATTGTAAAGTTAAGGAGGCACCTATAGTACAGCACTGCTCGGATTTTGGTCATTCCTTCATGGATTTGAGGTGTTTTTGTTTGGATGAAGTGTTGACAAGTAGAGGAGGTAAAACAAGGGAGCAGTTGTTGCTGCTCTGTGAACAGCGATGGATTTTTCGTGTATGCACAGTGATCCCGGATGGCTTGAACAAGCAAATTGATTGGAGCGTTTGTTTTTGATCGTACCAAAAGTTGAGAAAGGAGTTAGGTAGGGACAGGCGCGTTTATATATGGGTTTGTTTAAAGGAGAGTGGGACTGTTTGTATTGGTGTATGTTCGGGGGTTTTAAAAATGAGTATGTCGGCTTGTGACTAGAGGTAGTGTTGCTGATGTAGATTGGGTTGGCTTTAGGGCAGTAGCGGGAATGTTTATGTAAGTACTGTTTACGTGGCTCCTATTGGGTCCGGCTTGACGCTGTTGCAAGGCTGGACCTTTAAATAAGTAGTAGCTTAGTCCGCATGCGCGGCGTTGTTGTAGTTGTCCGGCCATGTTGTTTTCAGTTGACACAAAGGGGCTTGTTTACAAAGCCGCGGTAGTGGTTCGCGATCGCGATCGCAGCCGCGGCCCCATTGAAATCAATGGGGCCGCGGCTCCGATTACGATCGCAAACCGCTACCGCGGCTTTGTAAACAAGCCCCTAAGTAAGGTGGAGTAATGTGATTTGGTAAGTAACACATGGATTTTTTGTAGATTGGTTGCTTATGTGAGGGGAGGAGGTTTTAATGTTTTGGTTTTGGGAGCAAATATACCCCCTGATGAAACGTAGAGTGAAACGCTCAATGGGCGCTTGAGTGGGGCGGGAATAACCAAGGGGTGGAATAACTTTTCTGGACATTTTGCTGACCCTGGACATACAGGGCTGACATCAGAATCGGCCCTGTATGTCCAGGGCCGGTGACTGCCCACTGCCCACCCACTCTCCACCCCATGCTGCCCTTTCCCCACCCTCATATAACTTCCCCACACAACCGGCGGGGAAGTTGTGCAGGGGTTGGAGCTGGCACGTTGAGACATCCATCCCCGCTATTCGTGCCTCAGAATAACCCCCATAGCTAAAATGGCTAAAGTTAGGCCAGCCTTTTTTTGGTCTAAATTTAGCCAAAGTTAACCAGCTGGCGGCTAAATATCACTACTAACAGGCCAAACACTAGTGCCACCCCTCCTCCCCCCAGAACACCCTTATGCAAAAACGATTAACGTCAGGGGCATATCAACTGGTTATCAGAGGATATTCAGTAGCACTAAAGGGTTTAGTGTCACTGAATATCCTGCTGAGTGTGGTTTAGCCAATTAACAGGTCTGCAATTTGTCCGGGAAATACTGACAGTGAAAATGACAGCACTTTTTGCCCTTCCCCTCATAGACATGCAATGAAGTTACAGGGTAACCTATTTAAGACTAATACGAGAAAATAGTTTTCAGTCAATGTATAATCAAACTCTGGAATGTGTTGCCGGAGGATGTGGTAAAAGCTGTTAGTGTAACTGGGTTTAAAAAAGGTTTGGACAAGTTCCTGGAGGAAAGGTCCATCAAGAGACCTGGGATATCACTGCTTGACCCAATACAAGCATTGTGGAACCTGTGTCTTTTGGGGAAACAGCTAGGTACTTGTGACCTAGAGTGGCCACTGTTGGAAACAGGATACAGGGCTTGATGGACCTTGGTTTGACTCAGTATGGCATATCTTATGTTCTTATCACAAACCAGAGCCAAACATGTTTCTGCCATTCTGAAATCACATTACAACACGCTTCTCTCTTGTTCCATCCATGCCGTGCCTTCACCACATCCCCATTCTACTTGGATGTCTTCATGCTAGGGACATCCATATACCCAGTTTCTAAAAAGACTCCAAAGATGCCCTTTTGAATTGAATGTCTGCATATTTTTTTTCAGATGACCAAAACCCAAACAGGAGTTCTAAAATAACCCCCCAAATCAATTTAGTGCACATTAAGGGGCCCTTTTATAAAAGTGCAGTAGGATTTTGCATCTACCATGCTTCTAGTGCTAAAACTAATGCACAGTAAGTGCAAAGCCTCCATGGTAATTTTCATGGGCATGGCCAGCATGTGAACAACGAGTACCATAACGTGTGCTCTGGCTTTTGGCAATTCCCATGAGTACATCTATCGCTACCTATTGAGGTGACAGTAGGTGCATCTGCATGAATTTGATCATTGACATTCACACAAGGTTGGCCGGTTGGCCTCTTTTAATTTGAATAAAATGGAGGGTCTGTTGCAAGAGTATGTTTTTGCATCCTCATAACAGACGAGCCAACAAAAACATCATAAATGTAGTGAATAGGGAGATTCTGTCCGTTATGTCACAGGAGTTCATAGTTGGTAATTTTAGTGATTAATTAACGTGTACCTTCTTTAAGGACATGACTATTGGCACCCTTACAAACAATTCAAATCCATTTGAACAGAAGAATCACATTCCCATTGTAGTAAAATTAGACATACCTGTGATCAATTTTCTGTACTCACATGATTTGAAATCAACCAATAAATGATGGTTCTAATGTTTAAAATGGCTACATTCATTCCCTGTTCCATTTTCACAATGGTCAAGAAAAGTGATTTGCCTGAGTCCATCAGAAAAGCCACTATCACCAAACATCAAACTTCAAAGGAGTAAAAGACCTTTTCCAAAGATCTTGGGATTCCTGTATCTAGAGTTTGCAATGTTATTACAAAGTGTTCTGCTCATGGAACTGTCAAGAACCTCCCAGGACAAGGTAGAAAGAGGAAAAATAATCCAAGAAATCTTCAAAGGTTAGTGTGAACGGTTGGAAAAACACAGCATACAACATCCAAAGAGCTTAAGGCTGACCTGGAGCAATCTGGAGTGGTGATTTCAACCCACACCATACGCCATGCACTAAATAAAGAAAGACTTCATTGTGAAGACCAAGGAGGACCCCACTGCCCAATCCCACCTTCATAAATCCACAAAACAGCTCTACTAATTCACCTCAGCATAGCATTGAACTCTCAGCAAAAGTGAAAATGGAGAAAGCAAACCTCATAAACCCCCGGGAAAAACTTTCGCCATAATAGGCTTCAGGTGTTGTAACCAGGGCCAATTACATCAATGGTCTGCTGACATTTCCTCCATCCACCATAATTTTTTCAAAACCAGAAGCGAGACTTTTCTCAAAGAATATGCCTCTCTACAATCTATCAAATAAATAATATTCTAACAAAAATTATATTTTAAACAAACAGAATAATCCCTTTGATGTAGACAAAGGAGAGTTTGCCTATTTCTTTCTTCCTTCCGTCAAGCTTCCAGACCAAAAATTATGATGTCAACCCCGACGCCCACCTGGACGTCCCTTTAGCATTTCGCATACGCTGCTTCAGGGGATAAAGTTAAAAATGATAAAAACAAATACAAACCATTGCTATACTATCATGCTACAATCATTTATCGCACTCAACTTTTCACAGTATAGAACTATATCATCTTACCCAACCAACGTTCTACGAGAACTTCCGTATACCATCAAAGTATGTAAACTTCCCTTCATTTATGTGACAACTTCATCTGTCGACTTCCATAACCAAAATGCTGGCTGCTGCCATTAGTATTTAAAGGTATCAGTGCATAACATCACTATGCTTATGCAACCAAAACCTGTCACATAGGCACCTCCAATCAGTATGGGCAACTCATATCATATGCACACCTTCTATCATTGTCAGAAGGTGGCATCATATACAAGCTTTCCAATCCAAATTAGAATTCAGTCCACCTGGAATGATTTTGCCAAGCATAAAAATCCAACGTTGCTCTCTATAGATTAAAAACTGCTCACGTGTCATGCCTTTAGAACCTGAACCCACCTGTACAATACCAAAACATCGCAAATCATCAAAATTGTGTCCGATCTGCAAGCAATGATCTACCAATGGAGCTTTCCGTCTTTTGCATCACAGCCTACTTTTATGTTCTCCTATCCGAACCCATAGGGGTTGAATTGTCTTCCCTATGTATAACAATTGGCAGGGGCAAAAGATCCCATAAACCACAAAATCCGATCCACACGAGGTGTCCGATCTTAATATATACTCTTTCCCTTTATATGAAAATTGGTCCGTTTCCCAACAAACAGTACAAATAGTACACTGCCCACATCGGCCATGCCCTATCCGTTGCACATGTGCCTCCTTAACTTGTCTTAATCGAGAGGGACTCAAAATCTCCTTTAAATTACAGTCTCTCTGCCAAACACATCTAGGACTTTTGTCCTCAAGTCCTGGCACAGCTCTTAATACATTGACATGCCTATGTAAAATCCGCTGAATCCTCATACTAAAGGGTGAATATTTTGAGATAAAGGTAACATGTTCTACGTTTTTATCCTGTTTCTCTTTCGGGGATAACAACCAATTCCGATCATTAAAGAATGCTCGTTTCTATGCCCGCTCTACTACCCACCAGTATAACCTCTATCTAAAAAAATCCTTTTTCAGGGATTGCACTTGACTTTTAAAATCAGCCGTTGAGGAACAATTCTGCTGATACCGGATAAATTGCGAGAAAGGTAATCCCTTTAATAAGTTCGCTGGATGGGCACTAGAAAAATGTAAAAACGTGTTCTTATCAGTATTTTTCTTATAAACAGTGGTCCCCCAACCATCTTCCTGTCTCTGAATCTGGACATCTAAGAATACTATCGTATGAGTGTTATAATTGATCATAAATTGTATATTTGGATCAACATTATTCAGCCAATCATAAATCATCATCAAAGAGTCAATCGTACCTTCCCACAACATAAAAATGTCATCAATGTATCGTCGCCATATCCTAATTTGAGAGAAATTAGCTGATCCACTTAACCATCACTCCTCATAAAGACTCATAAATAAATTTGCTACTGATGGGGCAAAAGAAGCCCCTATTGCTACACCCATATTTTGTTGAAAAATATCATTAAAGCTGAAATAATTTCTGCATAGGGCTAATCGTGCACATTGCATAAGGAATTCTAACTGCAAGGCTCCAACATCTCCTCTCCGCTGCAGCCCCGACTGTATAGCTTCTAGTACCGCCCCCTGTGGGATACTAGTGTACAAAGCTTTAACATCTAGGTTAACCAGCAATATGGACTCATTTTTTGCCCATTCAGCAGCTGTTCCCAATATCTGCAAAAAATGCATAGTGTCCCGTATGTAGGAAGGGATAGTTTTCAGTAACGGTCGTAGAAAGGAATCAACATAGACAGCGGTTCCAAAACAGAACCTTTTGTTGACACAATTGGCCTACCTGGAGGCTGTTTCATATCTTTATGTATTTTGGGTAACAAATAAAGCTGCGGTACAGAAGGGGACTTCACATTCAAAAATACCATTTCCTTTTTTGTTATACAATGTGTCAAAAGAGCTTGAGCTGTTAAATCTTTTATCTCACATTGCAACTCCGTAGTGGGGTCCTCCTCCAATTTAATATATACCAATGGATCAGATAGCTGACAATAAGCTTCAGCCAAATAATCTCTTCTATTAAGGACCACTATTGCCCCTCCCTTATCCACACGTTTGATAACTATATCTAACCGTGCAACCAAACTCTTCAAAGCAGACCTTTCTTGTATTGATAAAACACATCTAGATCTCCGAATAGTGGTCCCTTCTAAATTTTCAATATCTCTTAATGCTAATTTTCTAAATACTATCAAATTAGGGTGCAGTGGCCCAAGAGGACTCAGGTAGATTTAAAAGGCAGAGGAACCAACTTCAGAGGCAAAGCAGAGTCATCTTCAGGTATAACTTCTGAATATAACTCATTAACAGATGATGATGCAAAAAAATTCTTAAGATTCAATTTTCTCAAAAACTTTTCAAAATCAATCCTGAACTGAAATGGATCAAAACTGATTTTTGGAACAAATGAAAATCCTTTAGCTAATAAACATAACTCCGCTTCTGTTAAACATACATCTGAAAGATTAACTATTAACGATGATGAGCCCTGCATCATTCTCGCTCTCTTCCATGCCGATCTTTCTTCTTTTCCGTTTTCTGACGTCCATCTTCTAAAAAACCATCCTTCGAAGATTTTGAACTCACTGATTCATCCGAGGACCATTCAAACAAAATCTTCTTATGGGCTTTGCGATCTCTTTGATGATTAGGATTCCACCATGGATAAACATACCCTGTCGTATAATCATGATAATCTCTTAAGTTTTTTTCATTTTAATCTTCATGACTTCATTCCGTAACTGATCAACTTGCTTATCCATATCTAAAGATTGCTGTTGAAACACCTCTGTTGACTCCACAAGTCGCAGACTCTCAGACTACTTATCAATGTCTGCCCGAAGGTCTTTTAATTGGTTCTTCAGCATATCAACCGTCAGCACCATTAAATCCAAAGAACACTTGTTAAGGATTTTATTTATTTATTTATTTGCATTTCTTATATACCGCACTATTTGCGATCAGCGCGGTTTACATAAAACAAATGGTATCCGACAATGAACAAAAGTCAGGTTATTACATTGAACAGGAACAAGTAACTTGGAAAACAGGGTAAACTATATACATATGCGCAGCATTGAAAAGGTAACTATATACATGTCAGATGGAGTTATTGGGTATTGATCATACTTGGTGTCTGGGGTTCGGGGCAGTCAGTGAGGTATTTGATAAAGAGGAAGTGTTTTAAGGCCTTCCTGAACTGGCTCAAGTTGGGGATTGCTCTGATGTGTGGTGGTAGGGAGTTCCAGAGACTTGGGCGCATAGTCTAAAGGCTCTGTTCGATGTTGCCTTGGAGCATTTAGTCATGTCTCTCGGTATCGCTAGCATGTTGGCAACTGCGGTTCTTCTTAGCCTGTTGGGTATGGGTGGTTGGATGAGGTCACATAGTGAAGAGGAGGAGAGCCCCTTGATGGCCTTGAATGTCATCACTAGGGTTTTGAAGCTTAACCTGGCTTGAATGGGGAGCCAGTGAAGCTGTTTCAGGAGGGGTGTGATATGCTCTCTTCTTGGCGTTCCGAGGAGAATCTGCGCTGCACTGTTCATGGCAAGTTGCAGGGGATGTAAGGTGGCCTGAGGGAGTCCTTGTAGGATGGCGTTTGAGTAATCAAAATGAGAAATGATGAGGGCTTGATAAATGGTGCGGAAGTCGCCTGGTTCGAGTAAAGGGCGTAGGTGTCTAAGGGATTTAATCTTGAAGTAGATCACTCTTACAGTGTTGGATATGTGTTGCTTCATGTTGAGGTTCTGATCCAATGTGACTCCGAGGTAACGTATAGCTGATTTTACTTGCAATTTGGCGTTGTCCACTTCCAAGTAGCTGGGTGGTGTAAACTCGGGATTTCTGGAGATGAACAGGACCTCCGTTTTCTTGTGTTGGATGCGCAGATTCTGAGAGAGGAGCCATTCGGATATGGCGTTGAAACACTTGGTCAAGGGGGTAAGGTCTGGGCAGTCCAGGGATATTGGAAGGTACAGTAAGACATCATCTGCGTATATCATGCAACTCACATTGAATGATCTGATGATATTACAGATAGGTTGGATATAGATGTTAAACATAAGTGATGATAGGGAAGATCCTTGAGGAACTCCTTGACTTTGTAAGAATGGCTCGGAAGTGGACCCGTTTGCTCAGACGTATTGCCATCTGCCAGACAGGTAAGATCTGCACCACTCGAGAGCTATTCCACCAATGCCTTTCTCTCTTAGCAGACCTAGGAGAATTTCGTGACAGACCGAGTCGAAGGCTGCCGCTATATCCAAAAATACGAGTGCAAAACCTTGAGGTAAGTTGTCAATGCCTGAGATTATGGTATCGAAAAGAGTTGTAAGTAGTGTTTCGACTCCGTGTGACTCTCTGAATCCATGTTGAGATGAATCTAGAGGGGCGTCGGTATCAAATGATCTTGTAACTGTTTGTAGACTATCTTTTCAATGATTTTAGCGAGCATCGGGATGCTGGAAATGGGTCTGTATGACTCCACCTTTTGAGGGTCTAATTTGGCGTTCTTCAGGAGCGGTCTAACGGAGGTCTGTTTGAGCGTGGAGGGGAAAGACCCAGTGCTAAAAGATAGGTCTATCATTTTAGCTAAGATTGGGGCGAGGTCACAACGCAGATCTTTTATCCAGAACGCTGGACAGGGGTCTGAGTATGCAGTGGAGGTATTTAGGGTTGCGATGGTGTCTTCAATGGTTCTCTTTGATGGTGTGACAAAGGTAGTTAGGGATGCTGAGAACTCTTGTTCGTTGGGGGGGTCCGGTATCACCACTTTGTCGGTCTTGCACATTTTAGATTGCATAAAGACGGCGTAGTCCTGCGGGTGTATGGTTCCGGGGTGCTCCGGGGTGGGTTCTTTGGCAAGAGATTTGACCAGGTTGAAGAGGTCGTGCGGCTTGTTTAATGACCGTTTCAGGGTGTCTGTGTGGTGTTGTTTCATCCTGTCTGTGACGGCCCTGCGATGTGTGTGTAAGTGCTAGGTGTATGCTGCTTGGTCACTGGTGGTGCGTGACTTCCTCCAGCGCTTTTCCAATCTCCGTAGGAGGGTTAGTGATGCCCTTAAGTCAGCTGTGAACCATGGTGCAGATGATCTTTTATTTGGGGCTTTAGTTGTTGGGGGACGGACTGCGATTGCGCTGAGTTTGCTGTTCCATGTGGTGATTAGGTCCTCTAGGTTTTGTGGATTCTTATCAAGGAGTGTGTTCATTTCGGCTAGGATACGTTCTTTGTTAAACGGGTAAAAACTTCTGGTAGTTGAGTTCGAGTTCATACTTGTGTCCACAATGGGTCTTTGTGGCTTGATGGGGGTCGGAATCTGGAAAGTGATGAGCTTGTGATCCGACCATGGTACTGCTGTTAGTCATAGCGTGATATTTTGTGCTTGTTGAAGCACTGTTTGTGGGGCGAATATGAGGTCGAGAATGTTGCCTTTTGTGTGTGTTGGTTCTTGTATCAATTGGGTATATCCCAAGATATCTAGGGCTTCTATGAAAGTAGCTGCTTGATTGTCCTGTAGGGATGGCAGGTTGAAGTCACCTAGGATCCAATTTGGTTTATTTGTGCCCTGGGTGTTGGATGCTATGTTTATGATGTTGGAGAGGTTGTCTGGATCTGCAGAAGGCGCTCTGTAAATCAGGTTTATAGAGCAGGTGTTGTTGGAGATAGTCATTGCTTCAAGGGTATTGATGCTGTTGGATTCTACCATTTTGAACTGAAGGTCGGATCTGGTGAAGACGGCAACTCCTCCTCCCCTTTTGTTCTGCCTGTGGCTGGTGAAAGCCACAAAGTTAGGTGGTAGTAGTTGATTGAGTATGGTGTTATCTTCTGGTGAGAGCCAGGTCTCGGTGATGATAATAATATCTAATTTGATACGTTATTGTTTCAGTGATTGCCGGCCATTTATTGCGAAGTGAGTGAGAGTTAATGAGTGCGCACTTCAGGCTGCTAGTGTATGGGCTTTTACTTTGCTTGGCTTTCGAAGAATTTTGTAGTGGGATATGTATTAGATGGTGGCGGTGTAGATAGCTAGTTCCATGATAGTGGTTGTAGGAGTCATTGGGCCATCTTCTTCCACCAGTCGAGACTGTTGGGATATGATTTTGTGTTGTAAGTAGTGCCAGTGAGCTGGATGGCAAGATTGTAAGTAGAAGGTAAAGACTCATTAGGGTGAAGATTATGTGCTCCATTTTGAGACTTTCTGAGCCAGTACAGGGGAGGCAGAGGTTTGTGTAAGGAGCGTGAGTTGGAGTGGCCGCTGGCTAAGGATGTTTTGCTCAGGCGGTTGTTTCTACTGTGACACAGGAAAAGAGGGTAGGTGTCCTCTCCTATTTGCGGGTTATATCAGTGGTAGAAATCTACTAATGGTAGAGATCTACTAGCAATGGTAATGGTAAGAATACAGTAAAACACACAGTAGCAGTGGCAGGGAAACAGTAAAGCTAGACAGTGGCAATAATAGGAATAAGGTGTTACTGACAAAAACAGTGTGCCCTACATGACATTAGACTGTATGCACTACTTGAAATTAGATCAGGTTACAGTGTTAAATAGCTAAGCAGTAGCTAAGCAAATAGCTAAACAGTAGCAAGTTAAACAGTAGCAATAATGTGAATGAGGTGATACTGACAATAGCAGTGTGCCCTAAATGATATTAGACTGTATTGCCCTACTTGAGATTACTGGTACAGTGTTAAATAGAGCATATTATTACGGTGTGCATGTGTAGATACTACATTTAACTGCCGCAAGCATAATAATAGGAGAGGGCGTGTGCACACCTCTATATTGGCTAGGGGGCTATAATGCAGATAGGAACTGTTGACAACGTGTTAAAATACTTGCAGACTATGAGGGATAAGGCATATCGTTAGGGATATTATAGAGTACCTGAGATACTATGTATACAGTCCGTGTGGAGTTGTCGCTGCAAGCAATAGAGGGTTGTTGATGCAGTAAGAGGGAACAACTATTCAGCGTTGCTCCTAAGGTCCGCGCCTAAGGGCCACGCCAAAGGGCCCTCTGGCGAGGCCCTCAGGCACGGGCCCGCCCGACTGGCGCGGCCTTTTAAGGCCTGTTGTTGAGCCCCGATTGGGTGATGCCGCTGCCCTCCTGCTGTCGGAGGCTCTATCCCCGGGCTGGGGAGAGCTGAGGATGGTGGCAGGAGGTGTCCCATTGCTCGAAAAATGTACTGTTAGATGCAAATAAACGAGGTTCTTTATACACCCATAAGCCTCTAGGGATGTGTTGGCGCTTGATATACTCCACCAAAGAAGCTCGATGCAGCTCCAATCTAACCTTCCTTTTTTTTGAGAACCAGCAAAGAATTCCAACTAGTATCTTCAATGGGCTCAGATAGGTTCTGTTCTGAGAAAGGAGTGCTTTCCTTTGAAAGTTTTACTATATGTGCCTCTGAAAAACTTAGAGTATCCTGCCATAAACTATGTGTTTATGTTTATGTTTATGTTTATTAAAATTTGATATACCGCCCATCCAGAAAGATCAGAACGGTTTACAATATAAAATCACATAAAACACTCAAAAATAAAAACAATTAAAAACAGGTTTAAAACATAGCCAGAAAAAGAGAAGCGAAATACAATCTTAATAGGAAAGAGGGAATTAAAGAACACGACATAGACTGCAATAAATAGCTTATACAAAGGGGGAGGGAAGGTCAAAGGCAAGGGAGAAGAGGTGAGTTTTAAGGTTACATTTAAAGGTAAGATGGTGAGGTTCAAGTCGAAGGGAGGGAGGTAGGGAATTCCAGAGGGCAGGAGCTGTGAAATAGAAGGCTGAGGAACGGGTAGATTGGAGATGCGCCAGAGAAGGGGAAGGAAGAGTGAGGCGGTTGAGGTGGAATGATCGAGGTGTACGTCTAGGAGTGTGGTAAGTGAGGAGATCGGCCAGATATTGCGGGGTGCTAGCATGAAAAGCTCGATGGACCAAAGTTAACAATTTGTAATGGGAGCGGAACGGTAAGGGCAACCAGTGGAGACGGAAAAGAAGGGGTGAAACATGGTCACGAGAGGAAGAATAGGTAACGATGCGGGCAGCAGTATACTGAATACGTTGGAGACGGTGCAATTGGGACTTAGGGAGACCAAGAAAAAGAGAATTAGCGAAATCAACACGGGACATAACCAAAGAAAGAAGTAAGGTAGCAAGTGCAGGAGGAGTGAGAAAAGGACGAACAGCACGAATTTGACGTAAGAAAAAGAAAGATGTTTTGGCAACATGGGAAATATGATCATGGAAAGAGAGGTGAGAGTCGAAAATAACCCCAAGGTAACGGAAAGAAGAAACCAGTGGAACAGGGGAACCCGAAAAAGAAGGGGCTAGGGAGGGAAGAGAACCATTACGAGAGAACCAGATAGCTGAGGTTTTTGCAAGATTAAGATGTAGACAGTTTTGTGATAACCAGTTAGCGACCATGGTGAGACAGGAATTGAGTGGAGAAAGATCAGGATGAGATTGGGAAGTGTGGTGAAGAAGGACAATATCGTCAGCATAGTAGAAAGCACTAATCCCGGTTTGTTGGATCTGAAGGGTGAGAGGGGCAAGAAAAAGATTAAAAAGGAGAGGGGCAAGTACAGAACCCTGTGGAACACCACATAACAGAGGGAAAGGATCAGAGGGAGGGGCGGAGGAGGAAGAGGAAAGAACTGAACAGGAACGTGAAGAGAGAAAAGAATGAAACCAGTGAAGAACCGTGTGACAGAGGCCTGCCTCTTGGAGACGGAGGAGAAGGAGGGAGTGATCAACAAGGTCAAAAGCAGCCGATAAATCAAGTGCGACCGCCACCGAGATATCACCACGATCGTGTGCTACGTGAAGAGCGTTAGTGAAAGCGAGAAGAATAGTTTCCACACTGTGACCCTGACGAAATCCAGATTGACGCGGGTGAAGGAAATTGATATTGTCCAGGTGGTGAGAAAGCTGAGCGAAGACAAATTTTTCCAAGAGCTTAGAGACGAAAGGAAGATTTGAAACCGGGCGATAGTGTGAAGGAATCATAGGGTCAAGAGAGGGTTTTTTGAGGATGGGGCGAATTAGTGCGTGTTTCCAGGAGTGGGGGAAGATTCCTGAAGTGAGACTAGAGTTGAGCATAGAGAGGAGAGGAGGAAGAAGCCCCAAAGATGGATCCAATAACCAAGTGGAAGGAATCGGGTCCAGGGAGCAAAAAGTCTTATTAGAGGAGGAGATTAGTTGATGGAGTTCAGCTGAGGTTATTAAAGAGAAAGAAAACCAGGTGTGAGAGTGAGTAAGAGACAGCGGGGGGGAAACAATGGGGGGTGGGGAGAGAATAGGTGGGGGACAGGATGGAAGGGAGGCTCTAAGATTGATGATCTTATCACTAAAAAAGGTAGCAAGGAGTGAGGGGGAGGGAGATGGATGGAGAGGAGGGGTAGAAGTGGAAGGGAGAAGGGAGGTAAGTGAGCGGAGCGTATTATAAAGGTGTCGAGTCTGATTTGGGGCATTGGAGATGGCAGTAGAGAAAAAATCCTTTTTGGCCGAATGTACCTGAGAATGATAGTACGAGCAGAGAGCCTTAAACGAAGAGAGAGTAGACGGGGAAGGAACCTTACGCCACTGTCGTTCGGCTCTACGAAGCTGGGAGCGGAGCAATCTGAGACCAGGGTGGTACCAGGGTTGGGAGGGACGGCGTGTTGGGGGGCAAGGTCGAAGAGGGGCCAAAGCATCGAGAGCTTCAGATAAAGCAGAGGACCAGTGGGTGGCCTGGGAATTAGGAGAAAGGGAAGGAAAATCAGGAGGGAAAAGGCGGGGTGCAGAGGGAAACAGTTGGATGGTAGAAGGAGTAATACGACGAGAGAAACGTTGGGGGGGAGGGGACCCCGGAATGGATGACTGAGGTTCAGAAAAGGAACATGAGAAGAATAAACAATAGTGATCCGACCAGGGGAGAGTGAGAGAGGATATGGTAGAGAGAACAAAGGCAGGGGAGGGGGGAGTGAGGATGAGATCAAGGGTGTGGCCTGCTATGTGAGTAGGACAGGAGACATGTTGGGTGAGAGAGAGGTCACGTATGAGAGAGACAAAGATGTGATCCCTGGAGGAGGCAGGGGAATCGAGGTGGAGGTTAAAATCCCCGGCAATAAGAAGCTGGGGAAAAGCAAGGGTTAAATCGGAGATGGTGAGGATTAAAGAATCCCAGAGATCAGAACATATGGTCGGAGGGGAGTAGACGAGGAGGAGGTGCAGTGGGGAGGGAAGATGAAAATGGAGAAGTAGTGCTTCAGGGTAATGAAGCAGAGGGGAAAAAACTTGAGTGAAAGGGAGAGTAGGGTGCAGGATGGCAGCCACCCCGCCCCCAGAGCGGCCCGGGCGTGAAACAGAGACTGCTGAATATCCAGGTGGGAGACAGCGGGCGAGGAGGGGAGACTCACCTTCCTTTACCCAGGTTTCGGTAAGAAGAAGGAGGTCAAGGGAGTTCTGGACAACAAGATCCTGAATAAGGAGAGATTTAGTCCGAAGTGACCTGCAGTTGAGAAGACCCATTCGAAGAAGGGGAGAGGAGGACGGAGTGAAAGGGGGAATCCGAGAGGCAGCAGCGGTGGTGGGACAGGGAAGAAGATAAGCCGCACAGCGAGAGCGTGTGGGTAGGGAGGAAGTGGGACGACGCCCCCAGAAAACAGGTATGGAGGTCATCGGTAAGGACCGAAAAGAACGGGCAAAGAAAACTAGGGGAGTGGAGGAGCAGGGAAAAGCTATTGCACCTGGAGGAGGGGCTGCTACAGAGAAACTTAGGGAGGAATAGGCCGAAGGGGGCAATAAAGGCACCGGCAGTGCAAAGTGGCAAGAAGGAATTAGCAAGGCGAAGAGCAAAGAGAACCAAGGAACGGGAGAGCATGCACGGCCGGAGCGGCCCCAAGGAGCGCACCTAAGGAGCACGTCGTGCTCCTTAGGTGCGCTCCTTCGGTGCGCGCCTACGTCGCGCGCTGCGGCGACAAGCGCCGCAGGCGCTGCGAATTTATGGGAAGCGCGCAGGATACCTGTTGGAACGCGGGCACGCTCACGCGGCCGCGATTCTGCTGGGGGAGGGACCAAGCAGGAGCCGGATATTAGCAGGAGCAGTGGATGACAAGCACCTCTATGAGGGAGACACAAATAGGCACACAACTAGGACCTTCCATTGTTAATTAACAAACAAACTTAGGTCATTGTCAGAGTGATAAATGATACTTCATAAATCCACAAAACAGCTCTACTAATTCAACTCAGCATAGCATTGAACTCTCAGCAAAAGTGAAAATGGAAAAGAAAACCTCAGAAACCCCCGAGAAAACCTTTCGCCATAATAGACTTCAGGTGTTGTAACCAGGGCCAATTACATCAATGGTCTGCTGACATTTCCTCCATCCACCATACTTTTTTCAAAACCAGAAGCGAGACTAACCGAGGCATCCGGATGCCCCTTCCCTATCGACTCTGACAACCTGCAGCCCACCCTGCCAATCCACTATGAGCACCCTACAGTGCCCAATGCCAACAACCCAGCTCTCCCACCCCTTCCCCCCCACCCCCCTTTTCAGTACCCAAACAAAGCACATAGACACAGGAATCTGGAAAACAAGTGCTTGGTCGCAGCTTTATTAACAGTATTGAACAGTATTGAACTCCGGCCCAGCCTGGGCCAACTCAACAATTGTAATGCAACAAATTACCCCCCCCCCACCCCAATCCGGATGATGCCCCCCACCAGCCATTTATAGCAAAGTGGAGCATCATCCACCCCCCATTCCCCCTACCGCCCGCCTCGCCATATTATTAGCAAAGGCCGGCTATGTTGCCTTCCACCGGGCAGAGACCCCAGCCGTGAAGTCTCTCCCAATCTAGGAGCACTGCCGCTCCCAAGCGAAGCGGCACCCGCCTCGATGCCCCCGCCGGGTCAGCGAGCACCAGCTCGCTACCCTGCCACCGGCACAAGGTAGACCCCTAACCTTGCGCCGCCCCCCCCCCCCCACACAGAAAGCTGCGACCAGCACCAACCCTCCAGAGCTTCCTGCCAGTCATTCAGCAAAAGATCTTGACCCACCGGAGCAAGGTGCACCCCATCCAAGCGATAGAGCCCCGTGCACCGGACCTCCGCCCAAGGATGCAGCACCTGGAGCCCTCCCATCTGCTGCACCCGACGACCAGTCTGTCTGTTTATTTTGACCAGGCCACGTGACCAACGCCACTGATCCCAGCATGCCGGGCGTGGAATAATGTCAGACCATATGATGGCCACACCCGGAATCAACTCCCGAACAATGGCGATATCCCTCTGCACAGCCCAGATGAGCTGCCGACAGGACCAGCCCCTGTAAGTCATTGCCACCAAGATGAAGTAACAACCCGACTGGTTGCAGCCGTTGGCCGAGGTTCGCCCGAACAGATGCCAGGAGTTGCCACCATTGCATATCACATTGACCCATCCAGCATAGTCGCACTCCGGAATCAGTCAGCCCAAGGTGGATGCTGAGCGGCCGTACCGCCGCACGTTGCTCCGCCCAGTAGACAAAGGAATGGCCGATGATCCACCAATCTCCCGCACAAACGCCATCTGCAAGGAGAAGAGTGGACTGCCACCAGCCAGCAACTCTGCAAGGCGAAGGAAAATGTTAATAGCCCCCCCCATTGCCCCCAATGCTGAAGACCGCCCTCACCACAGCCACCTATCCTGCCCCACGGAGTAGCTAAGGGCGAACGTACCCTTCATAAGCTCCAGACCGTCACCTACCGATCTGCTGAATGACCCGGGCGTCAAGCCCTGCAGCTGCCGCACTCGTGGCCGCACCAATCCTGAAAGAATGCGAAGCGAAACTCCTGGCATCATAACCCAGGAAACGCAACGCCAAGTGTAACACCGCAGTAAACTGGAACTGAGTCACCGGCTTTCCGTCAGCATGGATGAAAAATTTGCCTAGCCCCCCGCCCGCAACCGCCGAAAGGCACGAAGGGCACGAACTGGGCAGGATAACAAAGGAAAGATAGCGCTCAGAACCACCCAGCAACCTTTTCCCTTCTGATCTGTCTTGGAGCGCGGGATGTAAAGGCGCACCTGGGATGCCTCTAACTGGACATGGTCATAGTCGATCCCACCAAACGCACCCACACGCGCTGACCGGGGCACCAGCTCACACACACGAAATGCCCCAAAAAATGCCATCGCAAACAACGCGTGAAAGAAAACGGACTCGTAAGTCGACGCTGTAATGCAAGGTAACGCCTCACAGATCTGCAGCAAAATCTCATGGGAAACAGGGCGCCTCCAATCCCACACTCGAGGATGCCCCCTGGCCCAACCGTCCAGAAGGCGCTTAACCAAAAAGGACACCCGGGGATTACCCCAACCAGCCGCCTTGCAAAAGAAGGAAAACCCCGCCAAAGCCACCCCCACCACCGATCGAGCCCAACCCTCTTTCTTCGTCCACAAAACAAACTGGCCCACAAGCCTGTCAGGCACACGCCCCCCTGACCAACCCCGCGCACCCAGAAACGCACTCACCTGAGCATAACCACGCCGATGCATCGTCCAAGTGCCCCGAGCCACGGACGCCGCTAACAGTGACATCAAGTCAGCGTCCCAACTCTCCAAAGATGCTCTGGGATCCATGAGGCCCTCTCTTCCGCTCCTGGGGCCAACTGCTGAAACTGCGCCCAATGGAAACGGGACAAAGCGTCAGCAATGGAATTACGGGAGCCCGGGACGTGACGCACCCTTGCGGTGACATTCAATCGCAGACAAGCCAGCACAAACACCCTCATCAAGGCAGACACCCTAGGGCACCGCGGCGCCTGGCGATTAATAACCTCGACCACCGCTGCATTGTCGCACCAAAACACCACTCTCCAATCACGCAGGCGCTCAGGCCAGACCCAAAATGCCACCACTATAGGGAAAAGCTCAAGAAAGGCAATGTTACGGGTCAAGCCAGAATGCACCCATTCCTGTGGCCATGGTTCCGCACACCACGCCCCTTGGCAATAGGCTCCAAAACCAGAGCCGCCCACCGCATCCGTAAACAAGTGTAGATCCCGATTCGATAGCTCCGGCTGCTGAAGCACAGATCAACCATTGAAACCAGTTAAAGGCATCCCACACCCGTAAATCCTCGCGCAAACCCACCGATACGCGGATCCGATGATGCGGAATGTGTACCCCCGCCGTAGCCAACGACAGTCGCCGCGCAAAGGGGCGCCCCATAGGCAAAACCCTGCAAGCGAAATTAAGGTGCCCCACTAAAGACTGCAATACTCGGAGAGTGACCTTGCTGGAAGACCCCACTAACGCCACCAACTCCCTGAGCCGCACCACTTTCTCCGCCGGCAGATGCGCCACCATGGTCGTGGTGTCGATCTCAATTCCCAAAAACGTAAGGCACGTAACAGGGCCCAAGGTCTTGCCAGCAGCAATGGGAATGCCGAATTCCCCTGCCATGCCCAAAAAAGTCTCGAGCAGTGTAGCATAGGTAGTACCCCCCCCCCCCCCGACCGGGCCCCACAAAAAGAAAACCATCCAGATAGTGCACAATAGTATGGACCCCCGTTTTCTGCTCCAACACCCAGTGCAAGAATGTACTGAAATCCTCAAAATAGGAACAGGATATCGCACAGCCCATAGGCATGCACTTATCAAAATAAAAACTGGATTCAAAACAGAAACCCAAGAACAGAAACGCCGAAGGGTGAACGGGAAACAACTGGAATGCAGATTCAATGTCGACCTTTGCAAGTAAAGCACCCCGCCCACACTGACTCACCAAGGCTACAGCCACATCGAAAGAAGCATAGCGCACCGAGCAAAGCTCCCGAGGAATGTGATCGTTCACAAAATCCCCAGTAGGACAAGAAAGGTTATGAATCAACCAAAACTTGCCCGGCTCTTTCTTGGGAACCACTCCCAATGGAGAAACCGTGAACAGAGAAAACGGGGGCTGACGGAAAGGCCCCGCAACTCTGCCGAGTCCACATTCCTCGGCAAGCTTCTTTCACACCATCTCGACATGGGCCCTCACTGAACTAGAATTACGCGACCCGCCCACCACTGGCGCACCCTGCAATGGAATCCGAAAGCCTTCTGATGAGCCTGCCAAAAGCAACTGCCAAGCCCCACCCCATCGACACAACCCATCCTGCAGCAACAATGGGTGCATCGCCTCCACCCGCACGGACGTGGGAGCCAACACCCAGCAGACCCCGTCACTTACCCCCCACTGGGGCTCCTGCCACCCCCTTGTGACTACATTTGATGGCCGCATGGCCACTCCCACACAGGGAGCAGGCGTGCCTAAATTTACAGTCGGGGAATGGGCACGATGACTTGTTGAAACGCCAACAGACGTCGCCCCCCGCGGAACCAGCTTTAGGTTGCGACGCAGCAAGGGCAGGCGCCCAAAAGGAACGCAAACCAGCCGCCACTGCGGGCGGCCCCGCCTTGCTGCCTGCTCCTCCTGCTCCCCCTACCCGGCTCTTTACGAACATCTGCGTTAACCACAGGTTGATGTCCTTCGTCCCCCACGACAACTGTACATTCTCCTCCATCATGTCCCGAAACTCCTCGTCATAATTCAACCAGGCCCAGCCATCGTGAGCCTGGGACGCTGCAAGAATGGTATCTGCGTAAGCAAGCAACGCACCGTACTGCTCAGGGAAGTAATGGCCACAAATACTGGCTAAACGCAAAAAGGCACGAGTCCAATTGAGGGTATTGCGGGAGACCTTCTGCACCCTACCTGCTTTCTCATCCTCCTTGCGTTTCTTTCGGCTGTCCCCAGAGCGCTTCCTGCCCTCGAGAAGACGAAAGATGTCAATGTGCCGACGGCGCTTGATCCAATGACACAGCTTCCGCGGCATGACTTTCCACAATTCAGTGCAGCGGACCACGGTAGCCACCCCGCCCTCCCCTTTTTGCCCCGCCGCCGGCACCGAGTCACCCGACGAAACCGTGGCCGATGAGGAGGATGAGGATGAGGAAGACGCACGCCGACAGCGGCGACCCCGCCGGCGCTTAGCCCGTTCCTTACGTCCCGCAGCTATGCCAGCACTCGGGGTCCGCGCCACTCCCTCCACCCCCCCGGATGCAGCCTCATACTCACCAGTCCCGCTGAGGGGCTCCATTGGAACGCTCTCGGACTGAAGCTGCGCCGCCATACCGGGCTGCACTTCCAAGGGACTCGCGGGGCCTCCAGCCACTAGGCCACTCGAGTCAGCCATCCCAATCCTGGATGTTGCGGGGAATGGGACTTGCAGGGGGAAAGAAGGAGAGAAGCCAGCAGCAACAGCCCCTGGAGCGCTGGACCCCGCACTCGGACCTGCCCCCCAACCCCATGACGAGGAACCCAGCCCACCAGCGTCCCAAGCAGCTGCACCCCTGCCCAAGACACTCCCAGCCCCCCCATAGCCCGCCCCAAATCAGTCACCCCAGCTGCCCCCCCCCCACGGCCCCAACCCCCCCATGGACCCACACCGCACATCCAAGGCCCCAAGGGTCCAACAAGGCCTGGGTGCGCAAAGCCCCCAGTTCCCCCCGGCGCAGAAGACGACACCCCTGAAGGCCCCCCCAGCCGTGGCCTCTGAACACAGATCAACAATGTGCCCCGACGATGACTCCCCCGCCCCAACACCGGCAGAGCCAGTGGCACAAGCCATCCCACCCGCTTCTCCTGCCACCTCGCCACCCCCCGCCCGCAAGAGGGGACCGGACTCCCCACGCCCCAAGCCCTCCGGTGCCACCTGCCCAGACCTGTGCTGAAGTGTCCCTCCCAAAGCTCCCCTGGCCACAACCCCCCTGGATTTTTCTTTTCCACGCCCGCCCCTGGCACCACGTAGCACCCCTGCTGCTGCCGCACCCCTACCAGCCACTCCACCCCTGGATGGGAAATTGCGCCGACCCGGCTGCGTGCCATGCCCCCGTGTCAACCCCCTAGCGCCCACAGACTGCTGCACAGCACCTCTCCCACTAGGCCGACGCGCCATATCCCCCGAGGGCCACTATCCCACCGCCGTATCGGGGAAGAGCCAGGCCTAGCTGCCGCAGCCCTGCCAATTAAGGGGTGTCTGGGTCACAAAAAGAGGAAGGGAGATGCCCCAGATCGCGGGTTTGTGAAGGTTGTATGTATTTATATATATTTTTTTTTTTTTAATGTGTCCCCATGTCCGGCTCCGTGGTCAGCGAGGCTTAGGTTTGTGCGGTATGTTAGTTTTTTGTTTTTGTTTTTTTATTTAAGGGTGGCCAGCCAACGAATCCCCCTCTCTACCCGAAGAGCGACGCCCGCCCCAAAAGACCCCCCGATCCCAAACTTCTGAGGAAGCGACCCGCACCCACAGCAGCGGGAAGTAAGCCGCCAAGATAAACCCCCCCCCCCCCACCACGTGGCAAAGACCCAACGGCCACGCTCCACTCGAGACTGGCTAGGAACCGTCGGGGTTTGGTCGACGCGCTCGACCTTGCTTTTGTTAATTGCGAGTTAGGAATTTATTTATTAAAACCCACCCACGCCCAATGAACAGGCCCAGAAATAAGAAAACCCAAGGCACACACCTTTTACCGCGGCGAGCCGGCAGAAAGAGGGGGACCCCATGCCTCCGCTCTCCCTTCCAAACTGCCGGCCCCACCCACCATGTCCTGAGCCCAATCGCCTGAGCGCAACCCCCATCGAGGGGCAGCCAAGGCCGTGACGTCTTCTCCCTCTCAGACCCTGCCCCCCCCAACCTCATTCACACACGCCAGGGAGCGTTGGGCCCCGGGGACCCGGTTACTAATACCGGCCTCGGGACCCTGCCCTACGGCGCGGCGGGACTTTTCTCAAAGAATATGACACTCAACAATCTATCAAATAAATAATATTCTAACAAAAATGATATTTTAAAACATAAACAGAATAATCCCTTTGATGTAGACAAAAAGAGAGTTTGCCTATTCCTTTCTTCCAGACCAATAATTATGATGTCAACCCCGACGCCCACCTGGACGTCCCTTTAGTGTTTTGCATATGCTGCTTCAGGGGATAAAGCTAAAAATGATAAAAACAAATACAAACCATTGCTATACTATCATGCTACAATCATTTATCACACTCAACGTTTTACAGTACAGAACTATATCATCTTACCCAACCAACGTTCTATGAGAACGTCCGTATACCATCAAAGTATGTAAACTTCCCTTTTACATACTCTCCTTTGTCTACATCAAAGGGATTATTCTGTTTATGTTTAAAATATAATTTTTGTTAGAATATTATTTATTTGATAGATTGTTGAGAGGCTTATTCTTTGAGAAAAGTCTCACTTCTGGTTTTGAAAAAATTATGGTGGATGGAGGAAATGTCAGCAGACCATTGATGTAATTGGCCCTGGTTACAACACCTGAAGCCTATGAGCTGTTTTGTGGATTTATGAAGGTGGGATTGGGCAGTGGGGTCCTCCTTGGTCTTCACCATGAAGTCTTTCTTTATTTAGTGCATGGCGTATGGTGTGGGTTGAAATCACCACTCCAGATTGTTCCAGGTCAGCCTTAAGCTCTTTGGATGTTGTATGCTGTGTTTTTCCAACCGTTCACACTAACCTTTGAAGATTTCTTGGATTATTTTTCCTCTTTCTACCTTGTCCTGGGAGGTTCTTGACAGTTCCATGAGCAGAACACTTTGTAAGAACACTGCAAACTCTAGATACAGGAATCCCAAGATCTTTGGAAATGGTCTTTTACTCCTTTGAAGTTTGATGTTTGGTGATAATGGCTTTTCTGATGGACTCCGGCAAATCACTTTTCTTGACCATTGTGAAAATGGAACAGGGAATGAATGTAGCCATTTTAAACATTAGAGCCATCATTTATTGGTTGATTCCTTTGTTTGGGTACTGAAAAGGGGGGGTGGGGGGGAAGGGGTGGGAGAGCTTGGTTGTTGGCATTGGGCACTGTAGGGTGCTCATAGTGGATTGGCAGGGTGGGCTGCAGGTTGTCAGAGTCCACAGGGAAGGGGCATCCGGGTGCCTCGGTTAGTCTCGCTTCTGGTTTTGAAAAAATTATGGTGGATGGAGGAAATGTCAGCAGACCGTTGATGTAATTGGCCCTGGTTACAACACCTGAAGCCTATTATGGCAAAAGTTTTTCCCTGGGGTTTCTGAGGTTTGCTTTCTCCATTTTCACTTTTGCTGAGAGTTCAATGCTACGTTGAGGTGAATTAGTAGAGCTGTTTTGTGGATTTATGAAGTATCATTTATAAGCTCTGACACTGACCTAAGTTTGTTTGTTAATTAACAATCCCACCTTGACAAACCACAATCCTTCTGGGAAATGTTCTGTGGACAAATGAAACCAAACTTGAGCTCTTTGGCAATGCAGACCAGCAATACATTTACAGGTGAAGAAATGAAGCTTATAAGTTAAAAATCATCTTTCCTACAGTTAAATATGGTGTTCTGGGACTGTTTTGCTGCCTTAGGAACTGGAGACTTGGAACCTATTAAAGGAATCATGAAATCAAAGGACTACCAAGGTATTGTAGCACTATAAAAATGTTCAGTAGTAATAGTAATTTTGGAGCGAAATGTGCTACCTAGCAGGCCTGTACCTAGCCCTGTGCGAGCGGTGCGGCTGCACAGGGCGCAAAGGCTTAAGGGGTGCATTTTAGCTGTCTTCCGTTGCCTGCCGCCACCACTTTTTCTTCTCTCATCGGTAGCAGGCAATGTCAGGACAGCTAAAATGCACCCCTTAAGCCTTCTCACCGGCCTTATTGTAATTATTTCTTAGTAATGGCCTCTGCCCTTAGATGCAGTGTATAGGGATTGGTATACTTCCTCGCTTGCCTGGTAGTCTCTTCTCAGTTTGTATTTTGTAAGTATTGTTGCCTTATTGTAATTATTTCTTAGTAATGGAGAAGAGAAAGGCTAAAGCGGGAAAGAAAGTATCTGGGTCCGATGCCGGTGGATCTAAACTGGCCGGCCCCATAGATAAACACCTAGTTGCCCTTCCATCCCCTTTGGCTCAGTCCTCTCCCGATGGGGTTTCTTTGAGCCCCGACGGGAGATTTCCCCCTCTCTGCCCTGCCTTGGGATTATCTGCCCATGCATTACCTTTTTCTTCGGTGAATAGGGGGTTGAAAGATAAGGTGTGCTTACCGACTCCAGTTCAATGTTTAACTTCGGAGGCCTGTGTTGAACTTCCTGAGTTAGCGTCGGAAGCGGATGTAACCTTAAAGGATGTATGGGGAGCATTAAAGTGTATAGATTTGAAAGTATCTTCTAAATTTAACTCTCTATGCACTTTTACCCAAGATGCTGCAACGGCTTTGCAGCAGTTGGATGAAAGAGTGTCTTTTATAGATTTGGCTTTTCTAAAATAGAATCCCAGGTTGCTCCTCTTCATGCGGCTAGTGTAGCAGGTATTAAGGATTCCTTTTTTTTACATTCTAAGTTGGAATCGCTGGAAAATTCTATGAGGATAAATAACTTAAGATTTTTAAATTTTCCTCAATCTCCATTGCTTTCTGCTAAGGTTCTATTAGATAAATATCTCAAAGAAATATTAGCTATTTCTGATGTGGTTGAAGTTTCTCAGATTTATTATATCCCTTCATCCTTGAAAAAGGTTAATATTGCAGACGGCGAATTGGATGAGATAACTCCATCTATCTCCAACCTCACCGCCTTTATTGAAGATTCCCTAGAAATTATTTCCTCACGGTCTACCCTGTTGGTCTCCCTTTCTTCAGTGGCGACCAAGCAGCGTATACTTAAAGCATACGTTAGGGTTAAAGCTGTTAAATTTTGTGGGCATGTTGTCAATATTTTCCCCGATGTTTCGCGTGCCACCCAAATGCGGCGGAGGCAATTTTTAACTTTGACGCCTCGTGTGCTTGCGTTGGGTGCCATGTTTTTCTTAAGATTCCCTTGTAAGTGTGTCATTAATTATAACGGCATTTCCTATACTTTTATGGATGTAGCGCATTTGGAGAAATTTTTGACAGATAGACGGGGCATGGATGGGGGTAATGTAGATTGATTATTATCTCCCTTTCAATTTGTGGGCCATTGTATGGCTTTGATTACTAGATATTGTTTTCTTTTGTTTATCTGGTCTTGCTCCCATGATGTGGACTATATCATGTTTATTTCTTATTTGATGCATTGTTCTATGTTTGGCTTTTTCTGATTTTCTCTTAAATATAACTGATCTGTATATTTTGGTGAAGATAATAATAAAAAAATATTTCACTAATTATAGAACGTATCATAAAATTAGCGAGATAAGAACAGATAATTAACCAACAATATAAAAATAGTAAAATCATAAATATTTCTTAAAACATAAAAGCATAACTACTTAAAAATATAAATATTTAAAAGACCATGTATAAGAAGAGTGAGAAATGTATGGAACATAAATAACACAATTATAATTAAAATTAAAATGATACAGCATTCAATTAATTATAAATGTAAGAGTGTGCTAATGAAGTAATAAAAGCTAAAAGGAATAAGAGCGTGACAAACATGCATATAATAATAAATAACTCTATCTTGAAATTGAGGACCATTCAACTTGTGACCTTAGTGAAATATAGTGTACTCATGTAATGTTTATGTTTATGTTTATTAAAACTTTATATACCGCCCAATACAATTAGCATCTGGGCGGTTCACAATACATAAAATCAATTAAAAATTTTTAAAAAGAGAGAGCTGCGAAAAAGAGCCAGAAAAGGAACGCCATAAAATTAGAGAAAAGGGATAGATACAGAGAACAGATTGGGGGGGATAGAAATGGGAAACAGAAGGGAGAGAGAAGGGGAGGACAACAAAAGAGAAGATGTAAGACAGGGGTAGGGGGTATGCTGTCAGAGGCCCAAAGGGGGAGGAGGGGGAGAAGATGGGACTGGGAGAGGAAGGTTGAAGGCAGAACAGAAAAGGTGGGTTTTTAGGTTAGTTTTAAAGGACAAATAGGAGGTTTCCAGACGTAAGGAGGGGGGGAAGGGAGTTCCAGAGCCTTGGACCAAGAAAAAAGAAAGCAGAAGACCGAGTAGATTCGAGGTGCGCTTGGGAGGGAGGGGGTAGAAACATACGGTTAGCGTGAATAGAGCGGAGCGAACGATGAGGGGTATGAAGGTGAACCAGGTTAGAAAGATATAGGGGAACACCTGAATGAATCACCCTGTGAACGAAAATAAGAATTTTGAATTGGACACGAAAGACAACAGGGAGCCAGTGAAAGTGTATTAACAGAGGGGTGACGTGATCGAACCGTGAAGCATGAGAAAGAACACGAAAAGCAGCATTTTGAACACGTTGAAGACGACAAAGTTGAGATTGGGGAAGACCAGCAAGACAAACATTACAGTAGTCAAGACGAGACATAACAAGGGATATAATGAGAGTAGTCATAGAGGAGATAGTAAGAAAAGGTCGTACAGCGCGAAGTTGTTTAAGGGAAAAGAAGGAACGTTGAACAACTGAGGAAATATGGTCTTTAAAGGAGAGGGAGGAATCAAGGATCACACCCAGATACCGCAAGGAGGAGACAGTGGGGATGGGTGAAGAAGAAAATAGGGGAGTGAGGGTAGGAGTGGGATTACCAAAAGTGAACCATATAGCCAAGGTTTTCGAGAGGTTAATATGAAGAAAGTTAGTGGAGAGCCAGGAAGCTACAGAAGACAGACAGGTATTGAAGGCAGTGATATCGGGTGCAACAGGATCAGTGTGATAAAGAAGAAAGATATCATCCGCGTAGTAATAGGCAGAGACCCCGTGCTGTTGGACAAGGAGGGCAAGAGGAGCTAGGAATACATTAAAGAGAAGAGGGGCGAGAACAGAACCTTGGGGAACACCACAGGGAAGGGGTGTGGAAGGAGAGGACTCTGAGCCAGTGTGAACTGAGAAAGTGCGATTGAACAAAAAAGAGTGAAACCAACGAAGAACTAAACCAGAGAGATGATAACAACATTGAGGGTAAATACCACACATTCCTATGTAGATAATATTTTATGAAATAGATGATGTCTATATATATCTATATATATATAATCGTAACTAACTACTAAAAAAAATTTTATATAAAGAACGGAGCAGGAGCAAATAAGGGGTGTAGACCATGTAATATCAATATTCTAAAACATAGGAGATAATATATATAAAACCATTATATCCCATAAAAAATAAATAGAATCATGCACCAGAACCTACTATTAAAACTCAAATATAAATAGCACATTTAAAACCGTGTATTCATGTGTAACAGAAAAAAATACTACCGTGTATTTGGAAATAGAAAGCACACATATAAAACATTAGTTGTAAAAACGATAATATAAATAAAAACCTTATATTCATAATAAATAAATAAAATGTGCATCAAAAACTACTATTAAAACTAAAAATATTAATACCACGTCTAAAAACAACTATCCCAGGAGAGATTGTACACTGCCGTGTACTTGGAAATGGGAAAACAGCAAAGAGCCTTTTTTAATATCCCCAAACTCAACTGAATAAATTCCTCTCTGTCTATTTCATATTAAGGATCACCCTCTATAAATTGTATGAAATGGATTGTGAAAATCGCTATCATCGAGTGATGAGTATAATACCCTGCATTACATATTAATCTTTCAAGGTTGTTTATAAACCCACACGTAGCATATTTCACCTCCAAAACCAAGTGCTTTGTTATTTACAGAGTCGCGCAAACTTCTATCATGCCGATCAATACTGCATTCTGAAGAATGCCGTCTCATTTCCCATTTCCAAGTACACGGCAGTGTACAATCTCTCCTGGGACAGTTGTTTTTAGATGTGGTATTAATATTTTTAGTTTTAATAGTAGTTTTTGATGCACATTTTATTTATTTATTATGAATATAAGGTTTTTATTTATATTATCGTTTTTACAACTAATGTTTTATATGTGTGCTTTCCATTTCCAAATACACAGTAGTATTTTTTCTCTTACACATAAATACACGGTTTTAAATATAATGGTTTTATATATATTATCTCCTATGTTTTAGAATATTGATATTACATGGTCTACACCCCTTATTTGCTCCTGCTGTGTTCTTTATATAAATTTTTTTTTTAGTAAAAAAATTTTTTAGTAGATAGATATAATTATATATATATATATATATATATATATATATATATATATATATATATATATATATATGTATATATATATAGACATCTATTTCATAAAACATTATCTGCATAGGTATGTGTGGTATTTAACCTCAATGTTGTTATTGTTTTAGTTACATGAGTACACTATGGGGCTTGTTTACAAAGCCGCGGTAGTGGTTCGCGATCGCAGCCGCGGCCCCATTGAAATCAATGGGGCCGCGGCTCTGATTACGATCGCAAACCGCTACCGCGGCTTTGTAAACAAGCCCCTATATTTCACTAAGGACACAAGTTGAATGGTCCTCAATTTCAAGATAAACATGTATATGATAATAAATACCTCTATCACGCTGTTATTCCTTTTAGCTTTTATTACTTCATTAGCACACAATTACATTTATAACACAGATACACTAAAAAAAAATTTTTTTAAACTGCCTCTAATGTTTCGATTGATTTTTACGTTTTTTGGTGCGCTGAATCCAAATCTGGTAACCAATTTGCTCCATCACGTACAGATTTTTTGCTACATTGGGTTAGCAGTTTGAGGTGGAACGTTTCAGATTGAGTGCGATCGAGATAAAAGTTTCTTGGATGAATTCTTTATACTAATTGTTTAGTAGTTATTCAAATAAGAATAAAGAAAATTGTAACAAGGCAGCACATAAGAATAGAGTAATGTCAACAAAACACACTGTGATGGTAGCAAAATTGTCTGCACTTAAAACAGCCACATACATGTGCACAAACATTGAGCATATAAGAGCGAGGTTAGACACAAAGCAAAGCAAAGAAATGTGCAAAAAATGTTGTACAGGTATGTATTTAAGAATAGAAAACGCAAACCGCACCATTGCAATACATGAAGACAAACACCCGATGGTGTGAAAATAAAATTCTAATAAATGAGATCCGACACTGTGGTAATAACTAGCAAATTTTTATTTCAAAGTTTAGTAAAAACACGATATTTGTCAACACAGTTTAGATTTTAAAGTCATTCTTGGGTCAATCAATCTCCTGGTGGGCCCGTTTCTTCTTCCCCCGAATGCTTCTCTTGGTGCGCTGCTTGGCGTATTTTTCATCTGGGGTTTCCCGCAGCAGCAACCAGCAGAAATCAGCCATCATAGTGGTGTTCCATCTTCCTTGGTACCTTCTCTCTGCGTCCTTGATGTCCTGGTGAAACCTTTCACCTTGTCCTTCACTGTACGCCCCCAAGTTTTCGGGAAAGTAGTTCACATGGGAGTGCAAGAAATGGACTTTCAGGCTCATGTTACAGCCTTGTTCTTTGAAGGCATTGAGCATCCTGGCAGCAATATCCTTATAGTTCTCATCCCGCCTGTTCCCCAAGAATTTGAGAACAACATCCTTGAAGGAATCCCAGGCTTCCTTTTCCTTCTCAGACATCGTTTCAGCGAATGCTCCATCTGAAATGAGTTTCCTTATATCAGGGCCAACAAACACTCCTTCCTTTAGCTTTGCTTCAGAAAGTCGGGGGAACTTTGAGCAAAGGTACCGAAAGCACTCACCATCTTTTGGAAAGGACTTGATGAATTGCTTAATGAGACCCAACTTAATGTGGAGAGGTGGTAATAGAATTTTATCACGAGGTACCAAGCTCTCATGAAGAACAATTTTCTCACCGGGTCTCAAATACTCCCGAATTGGCCAGTCTTTTTTCCCCCAGTGTAGGTCGCGGGCCCGGCTATCCCACAAGCAAAGGAAGCAGGGATATTTGGTGAAACCGGATTGCTGCCCTAATAGCATGGATAGAATTTTAAAGTCTCCACAAATCATCCACTTATCATCCAAATCGTCCACAAATCATCCAAATCATCATAACGAATCTTCTGAAGAATCAGGGCCAAATTCTCGTATTTTCCTTGGAGAATAACAGAGTGAGCAATAGGAACTGAAGCGAATGTGTTGCCATTATGAAGAAGAACACCTTTTATGCTGTCTTTTGACAAATCAATGAACAGCCGCCATTCAGCAGGATCATACTTGAGTTTAAACTTTTCCATCACTCCGTATATATCGTTGCAAAATACCAAATCTTCCTCTTTGCTGAAATACTTCAAAAATTGTGTCTCGCGGTTGCGGTACCAATAAAAAGTTGTTCCTGGTGACAATAGATTTTTCTGTTTAAGCCGAGAACCTAGCAGTTGGGCAGCATCTTTTGGGAGTCCTAAATCCCGGACTAAATCATTCAATTCAGCTTGAGAGAAAAGTTCAGGTTTCGGATCTGGTTCAGTTTCAAACTTGGAAGTACTGGACTCATCGGGAAAAGCCATCTGATGAGTCTCATCATGATCAGAACCGTCCACACAATTATGATCCAAAGATTTTGGTGGTTCAGGCACAGGTACTTCGTTGCTATGAGGCATAGGCCTAATTGCTGAGGGAAGGTTGGGGTAACTTATTACGTTCTTATTTTTTAAGTTGTATCCCTTCACAATGCAAGAGCAAAAATAGCAGTCACTGCTGTGGTCTCTTTGTTCACGCCACATCATAGGTATTCTGAAACGAAATGCTTGTTTTTTACCTTTCATCCATAAGCGTAGATCTTCCTCACATGTCTTGCACACTTTGTGAGGAGCCCACGGTTTGTCTTGATCGCCTAACTTCAAACCGAAATAGGCGAAATATACTTTTTTAATAAATGCAGAAATGTTCCTCTGCCGCTTTTTCACGGTATATTCCCCACAAATAAAACAAAAACTGTCCGGAGAGTTGACGCAACCTCTGGCTCTGTGAGCCATCACAAATACACAGCACTGCAAACTACAACTGTAGTGAACCACTTCGGAATAAAGCTGGATTACGACTGAGCAAACAAAAGGTAATAATGAACTTGCAAGAAACTGAAATTTGACAGGAACGTTCATGTCGCAACCACCGTGTTTGAGTGAGCGAACGAGGCGAGGCGAACAGGAAAGAACATGCGCCAGCGCGAGTACTGGATTTAGCCCCCCGCCTCCCAATTGTCCTGTTAATGTATAAAATGAATACAAAACACTCTAAAATATCATGAGGGAGTGTTTCTAGTTAGTTAACCATTACAACCTCTGTTTTGGGCCAAGAAAATAAACTGCAGTCGGCTAAAAAGAAATTATGTGAACATTCCTTATATGGGTAAGAAATCTAATTTTGCAAGAAAACGTGACGTGATGGAACATTTTGGCTATTTTTCCTGGATTCAGCACCCCAAAATCTATAGGAATCAGTTGCAAAACTGGAGGCAGTTTTTTGGTAGTGTACCTGTGTAATTAATTGAATGCTGTATCATTTTAATTTTAATTATAATTGTGTTATTTATGTTCCATACATTTCTCACTCTTCTTATACCTGGTCTTTTAAATATTTATATTTTTAAGTAGTTGTGATTTTATGTTTTAAGATATATTTATGATTTTACCATATTTATATTGTTGGTTAATTATCTGTTCTTATCTCGCTAATTTTATGATATGTTCTATAATTAGTGTTTATGTTTTTCTGTGTTTTAGTGCCTTTACCTGATTTGTCCTGATGAAGGTAGCGAAACACGGCCTGTATCGGGTTGGTAATAGGTCATAAATTATACAATAAAGTCTGTTTTTCCACAATAGTTTCTGTCGTAGTAGTAATCCTGTCCAGGTCATATTTTGTTTTTTTCTCAGAAATTACCACGTCTAAGTTGCACAGACATCTTTTTTTGTTGTTGTTTTATACCTGTGAACATACCATTAAAATATTTTGATGACATACAGTTGCAATACCTCCATTTATTTCTCAAGTTATTGTACACAATATACCTAAAATGCAAGGGTGCCAATAATGCTGACCATAACTGGAGATATGTTCAAGTGTGTCTGAGCTATTTTACAGGAACAGTACTGTATATATTAGCAGTATCTTTTTGCTACTTTCACAAGTTTTATTGGTGTACTAACTGCTCTTAGTCCCATAAAGAGAAGAGCTTGTGTAACAGAAGCTGACAGGAAAACACAAGGAGGTTTAGTTACCAACATGCATTAAGGGAATAATGCACAAATTTTACTTCTTGACATGATAAATAAAAAAAATGCAAGTTATTTTACAATAACCCATGTTAGTTTACCACTAACATATCTTACAATATAATAAGATGCAAAGCATAAAAATGCATGCAAAACACCTCATTATTATGCAAATTGACTAGCATATCTTACATTGAATTTCACAAGCTGTGTTATTCCTGGAATAATAATGCCAGCTTAAAGTTGGAGTTATTGTTTCTCGTCAGGCGCATTGGGCTGTTAATATGCGATCAAACACTCACAGGTGCCATCTTTAATGGGCCGGTGCTAACGTGGTACATGGCCCCCTGATAAAGACACCTCACCCCCCAAAGGCATCTGCTAATCCCCAGTCCCACTGAAGGCATCTGCCAATTCCCCACAGTACACTCCATCCTTTCCAAGGCCTCTGTTGACCCCACATACAAGCCCACCTACTCTACAAAGGCATTAGCTACCCCCTGGAAAACAACCCCTGAAGATATCACTCAACTCATGAATGAGCCTACAGTTACATAGATGTGTTCTTACTATCACATGTACCTGTACATGAAGGGAAATTTTATAAAAGGCATTTCACATACATATAGAAGCAAATGCACAAAAATGTCTTTATATTACTGGCCTTACATTCAAGTGTGTCTGGAGCTATTTTACAAGACTGGTATATATTACCAGTTCTTTTTCTTACTTTCACGAGTTTTATTGGTGTTCTGACTGCTCTTATGGGCCGATGCAGAAAGCCGGCACTGAAGTCACACACTGCAAAGAGCTCTGTCTGCCTCTGTAGCGCCCCGATAGCATGCGACTTCAGTATCAGCACGCAGAAAGGGGTGCATATGCAAATTAGCCATGCATTAAATGTGGCACAAATGGCAGCTTTAAACTGGGAAAGCAAGCCAAACACATGCGCACAAAAGTTGGTGCAAGTTTGGCATGCTCTCCCAGAGAAACAAGGGCACCACATGGCTTACCAATGGTGAAAGTGTTTCTGATGTTGTAGTGGGAGATCATTTTGCATCCAGTGATCACCAGATGGTGTGGTTCAGTATGAGGACTAGGGCTGTTAGAATCCATTCCAAGGTGAGGATCTTAGACTTTAGGAAGACTAACTTTGCGAAGATGGGCCAATACCTCAGGGAGTCGTTAGTGGGATGGGAACAGCTGGGGGATGTAGAAAAACAGTGGGCAAAACTGCAAGGGGATATTTTAAGGGCAACCAATCTTTTTGTTAAAATGGTAAATAAAGGCTAAAGGAAAAGGAGACCGTTATGGTTTTCTAAGGAAGTAGCTGAAAAAGTGAAGAAAAAGAGGGAGGCCTTCATGAAATACAAGAGATCACAGAGAGAGGAAGACAGGCATCTGTATTTGGAAAAACTTAGAGAAGCTAGCAAAGTAGTCAAGAAGGCAAAGATTCAAAAGAAGGAGGCAATAGCCAATGCAATAAAATAGGGGGATAAGACATTTTTCAGTTATATTAGTGAGAAGAGGAAGGGCAAAAGTGGTATTGTCAGACTCAAGGGTGCAGGGGGGGGGGGGAATATGTAGAAGCTGATAAGGATAAAGCGGAATTGCTTAACAAATATTTTTGTTCTGTGTTCACAGATGAAGAACCAGGAGCAGGACCTCAGAAAACACCCACAAATAGGAACAGAAGCGAGGGACATCTTGAACAATTTTCAGAAGACTATGTTCGTGAGAAACTAGCTCAACTTAAAGTAGACAAAGCGATGGGACCGGATGGGATACACCCTAGAATACTGAGAGAACTTGGGGACATTCTAGCAACTCCACTGACTGACCTTTTCAATGCCTCGTTGGAGTCGGAAGAGGTGCCAAAGGACTGGAGAGAGGCTCATGTGGTGCCTTTACACAAAAGCGGAAGTGAGGATGTGGTTGAAAACTACAGGCCGGTTAGTTTAACTTCGGTGGTGAGTAAATTATTGGAAACACTGCTGAAAGAGAAAATAGTGAGGTTTCTGGAGTCCAGCGGATTACAGGATCCGAGGCAGCATGGATTCACCAGAGGCAGGTCTTGTCAGACAAATCTGATTGATTTCTTTGACTGGGTGACCAGGGAGTTGGACCGAGGGAGAGCTCTAGATGTGGTGTATTTAGATTTCAGTAAAGCCTTTGACACTGTTCTTCACAGGCGACTTATAAACAAACTGAGCACCCTAGGGATGGACCCTAAAGTTACTGCTTGGCTTAGAAATTGGTTGGGTGGGAGGCGACAAAGAGTACAAGTAAATGGAGCTCACTCTGAGGAGAAGGATGTTACCAGTGGTGTGCCCCAGGGATCTGTCCTTGGTACGATTCTTTTTAACATCTTTGTTAGTGATATAGCAGAAGGGCTGTCGGGTAAGGTTTGCCTCTTTGCAGATGATACCAAAATCTGCAATAGAGTAGACACCCAGGAAGGTGTAGATAACATGAGGAGGGATCTAGCTAAGCTTGAAGAATGGTCTAGAATTTGGCAGCTGGGAATTAATGTTAAAAAATGTAAGGTCATGCATTTGGGCTGCAGCAATCCAAGGGAGCAATACAGTATAGGAGGTGAAGTACTTTTGTCCACTAAAGAAGAGCGGGACCTAGGCGTGGTTGTGTCTGATGATCTTAAAGTAGATAAACAGGTAGAAAAAGTGACGGCAAAAGCTAGAAGGATGCTTGGGTGCATACGGAGAGGAATGAGTAGCAGAAAAAAGGAGGTGATAATGCCTCTGTATAAGTCTTTGGTGTGACCTCATTTTGAGTATAGTATGCAATTCTGAAGACCGCACCTTCAAAAGGATGTGAACAGGATGGAGTCGGTGTAGAGGGTGGCTACTAAAATGATTAGTGGGCTTCATTATAAAGCATATGAGGACAGACTTAAGGATCTTAATATGTACACCTTAGAGGAAAGGCGGGATAGAGGCGATATGATTGAGATGTTTAAATACCTCCGTGGCATAAATGTTCAGGGAGAGAGCCTCTTTCAATTGAAAGCAAGTTCTGCTACGAGGGGACATGGGATGAGGGTGAAGGGAGATAGATACAGGAGTGATATGCGGAAATATTTATTTACGGAAAGAGTAGTGGATCCATGGAATAGTCTCCCAGTGGAGGTGGTAGAGATGAGGACAGTAACTGAATTCAAAAAAGCATGGGACCAACACAGAGGATCTCTAAAGGTAAAAAGTGGACTGTTGTAGTTGTTGATATGGAAGGACAGACTAGATAGGCCATGTGGTCTTTTTCTGTCATCATTTTTCTATGTTTCTAATTTGCACCACAACAGTATTTTGAAAGCATTGGGAGCTTTGCCCAATGCCTGTATCATCTGAGGGGTAATGCAGATGATCCAGGCATAAGGGAAAGCCCCCAATGGTATCAAAATACTGTAAGGGGCCAATGTACCCAACAGAAAGCAAATCTCTGGTGGCCCAGTGGCCCCGATCCTCCCACTCTGTTCCGAGGTATGCTTAATTTTGCTTGTTTAGTTTCACTTATATATGGGATTTTTTATTTTATTTGGGTTTTTAATTTTTTTTTGTTGTTTTTTGGGCAATGTCATAAAAAACATGTACTATTATTCAATAGTACACCCTATTGCTCATATAGTGTGCTCTTTTGTGCAATAATTCTTCTATACTGTGCCTATTGAGCAACAGTGCATATTATTGAGCATTATGATACACAGTTGTGCAATAATGCACGCTATTGACCACACAAGAAAACATACACAAATTTCATTTTGTTCCTGTCATTTTGGATTTCAAACCATGTGAGAAATGTTGTTGATATTTTTCATGTTTCAAACATGCACATCCCTAACGCTTAAATTCCATGTTTTTCCAAAGCATCTTGATATATCCAAATTCTAAAATTGACCTGTATCAGCACAGAGGTTGTTTGGAATCAACAGTTATGTTCCATGTCCTGTCAAGATATGTCAACAACAAAACAGAAGTTAAACAGGCCTACCTCATATATACAGAGCAGTAGTAAGAATGGGGCAAGTCACATATTAAAATACAGGGGAGAACTAGGTGTTGCCTGCTCTGTACAGTTGTATTAACAAAAAGACGGCGGTTTTAAGAATGTAAATCAAATTAAATTATATGTAAAGGAAGAAAAGGCTGGCAATCTACTTCTAGTGATAAATTGCCAAGAAAACCCAGAGGTAGCTGGGTCGCTATGAGTCAACACTGACTTGATGGCACTAAAAAAAAAAGGGGGAAATATCAAAATTTTTTTATTCATTTCAAAAGATTAGCAATAAGCAAAGAAATCAACTTCCACACAAAAGTAAATATCTTAAGGAAAATTATAATTAGCTATTTCAATCCACATCACAGAGGGTTAGCATCTAATGTCCCAGATTGCCTGCATATATATATTTACTTAACAGGGATTTTATACTGCTTTATTATTTTAGTGAATGGCTTTACATTGTAACTTAAACTTGTAATGTGCATTAAATAGGGACATTGATAACTTGGATTATGCATTAACTTTCTTCTAGCCCACAAGGGGGGCAATGGAGGGTTAAGTGACTTGCCCATGGCCACAAGGCGTGCCAGTGGGAATTAAAAACTGGTCTCTTGGTTACCAAGTCAGTGCTCTAACCATTAGGCTACTCCTTCACTCCATAAGATACATGCAGATCTTATTCACAGACACCATACCATCTCCGATTAAGTAATAAAAAATAAAGGAAAGAAACTCATCATAGGTGTCTGAAACAGCACAGTCTTCATTAACACTCCAACATACCAAACAGAAAAGCGTCTAAATGATGAGAAAGTTCAACAAACACACACTCGATACCCTGATATACAGTGAAACAAGCTTAAACGAGGGATGGCTGATAATTCTCTGGCCTTGTAACAAAACAGAAAGCTATGGGCACACTTCAGTTCCAGAGGTCCGAATGCTGCTCAGTTACCAGATAAAACAAAACTGCAGAGAGATCTTTCGGACCTCTGGAACTGCAGTGTGCCTGCAGCTTTCAGTTTGCCCCATCCCCCCACCACTGTACCAACATTATGGTCTGCAGTATTTTTTCTTTATACATCTAACAGCTGCGTATACACAGGGCCGGCCCGTCCATTGTGTGAGAATGTTGTTCGCACAGGGCCCCGCACTTCAGGGGGCCACACGCCAACAACATCCTGCACATTTTCGGCTCTCCCTACAGTGGCTCGCGGCTCCCGGCAGACTCAGCAGCAGCTCCCTACAGCCGCCGAAGTGAAGAGCGTTGTTTTCCTTCACTTTGGCAACTGTATTGTAATGTAGATCGCTGGCGCGACAGAGGTCAAAGGACATTTCCTGTGTCCCGGCTCTCCTCCCTGGAATGCCCAAACATGCGGTTAGCATCGGGGCATGTTAGGGAGAAGAGAGGGGATATTCAGCGTCACTAACCGTGTTAGTGCCGTTGAGTATCCCGGATAGCGGCATCTACACTGTTTACAGGGCTGGAAACCATGTAAATGCCTTTCAAACAAACATCTGGCCCTTAGTCCTTATCAGTCATCATTTAATAGGTTCTTATGAGGCAATTAGTAAAGGCCGATTTCCAAGCTGTGAATTGGCATGGTAAAGGTCAAAATAGGTGGGTTAGGGGTGTAGAGTGGGCATAGTGAGTACCTCACCATCAGTGTGTCCCCCAAGGCTCTGTACTGTCACCTTTGCTGTTTAATATTTTCCTGGCTCCCCTGCTTCGTTTATTACAGCAATACCCAGTGTCCTCTTATGTTTATGCGGACGATATTATTTTGCTATATCACACCTCTCCACTTTCTCTGGATCTCTCTCCCCTAAATTCCTGCCTCTCTCATGTGGCCTCTTGGCTTTCTCAGCACCTCCTCCGTCTTAATCCATCTAAGTCCACTGCTATGTGGGTATCAATGAGTGGGTCGTGTCCGTCTGTTGCCCCCATGATTGACTCTATCCCCATCCCTCTTGTATCTTCTTTTCGGTATCTCGGGGTAATTCCTGACTCCTCCCTTTCCTTCCATGATCATATCTCCTCCCTTACTAGGCGCTCTTTCGCTATCCTCCGCCGACTTCGGGCTGTTCGTTCACTTCTTCCTCTCGGTTCCCTGGTTACTCTCGTCCTTGCTCTCATTATTAGTCGTCTCGATTACTGTAATATCTTTCTGGCCAATCTTCCCAATTACCAACTTCAACGTCTTCAACTCATTCAGAATACTGCTGCCCGTATTATCACTTTCAACCGTCGCTTTGATCACATTACCCCCCTTCTCATTCGCCTACATTGGCTACCCCTCCGTGTTCGGTTTCACTATAAACTTCTTATCCTCACCCATTGTGCAATTTATACTAATGCTCCTTTGTACCTGGCTGATCTTATCTCTCTCCACACGCCCTACCGTCAGCTCCGCTCCCTTCATGCAAACCGTCTGGCTTTACCATCCCTGTCTCACACACATCTTGAAAAGACCCGTCACGCTGCTTTTTTCTTTCTTGGTCCCTGGCTGTGGAACGCCCTGCCTCTGTCCCTTCGTTTAGAACCCTCCTATTCTCAGTTTAAAGCTTCACTTAAAACCCATCTGTTTCAAAAAGTGTTTGATCTCCCCCCTGATTTTCCTCCCTGATACCGCCTCAGGTTGCTGTCCTGTCCTAGCTAAGTTTGGTCCTGTTACTCCCTTGTCTGTCTTTGTCGGTTGTGCCGGTTGTCTTCTGTCTGTGTTCAGTTGTTGATTATTATTTAATGTTTATAAGGTTTTTACTTTGTGCTATTCTTTCTCTTTCTTTCCTATTATTTTTGGCGTTCTTTTCCGTAGTTTGCAGTGCTGCCTTTTATTTTATTTGTACACCGCTTTAATGTCTTGACGTAAGCGGTTTATCAAGTGTAAAATAAACATAAAGATAAAGATAGAGCGCATGCTAATGACATGTTTTGCAAATAGCATGGGTGCCATTACCTCCACTTCAATAGCTGACGCTAACCGCACCCGTGTTCCCGACCCACTTTAGTTTCCAGTACTGCATGCTACCTATTCAGTGGTTGGACTTATCCAGTTCCATTTGGAAATCTAGTTAAAGTTACTTTTACCCAGACCCTGATCCTTTTTATAGCCTGTTTGTACTTATTATATCTTCAAAATTAAATATAATAATACCCTCTAATTTTGTAACACTGTGCCTTTTTATTCTTTCCAGCGCAATAGAAGCTGGAAAGAATTATACATCAAGGTTGAGAAGTGTGTGTGTGTGTGTATGACACTTTAAATTTAATGGGAGCAATTTGGCATGGGGGTGGTACTGGTGAAAAAGGTATTTATTGAGAAAATGGGACAGACTGGAGCAGGGGTTCCAGAAAAGCACCCCAATGCATTTCTATGGGAGTAGTTCCAACTTTTACAACTTAGAAACTTTCATACTGTGAAATGTAGCAGAGAACTGTTCCTTTCAAAGTGCCTCTCTCCTTTTCTCAACTCTTCCCAAACCCCAAAATTCCCCCATCCCCAAAAAAATACCCTCACAAATCCACATGACCCTGTCTCCAAAATCTACCCCTTTGTAACTGACTAACCACCCCTCAAACTGCCCCATCCCATAAAACTACCCCTGCAAATATCCCATGTCCCACAAACTACCGTCCCCTAAACCTATACCTGAAACTGCCTCATCACATCACAAATTGCTCCCACACCCAAAAACATCTACCCTAGCAACTGCCCCACCACCACAAAAACTGCCTCCACTTCCAACTTACCTCCTAGAACGTCTTTACCTCCTTGCTAACTTTCCCCAACCCCCAATTACTACCCAGCAACTTCCCCTCCACACCTAAAACATACCCTGCTACTGACATATCACCTCCCAAACTGTCCCTCCCCCGCAAAACTACCCCACAATTACCCCAATACCCTCCTAAAATAACTCATTCCCTACAACTATTCAACTGCCCCACTCTGCCAAACTGCCATCACCCCATAAAACCATGCACCAAAAATAGCTTCCCCCCCCCCCAACTTTCTCCACACAACACATGTACACACGATGCACACCACAGATAAACACACTGGAATTATAAATAATTCTGATTTTCATACAGTCCTTCAGTCTTTGGTATTATCTTGTTTAGACTATTGCAGTACCCTTTTTGGGGGGCTTATGGCTCAATCTTTATGACTGCTACAAAGTGCACAAAATGTGCCAATGTGATTGACTGGCATTAGATTGCATGACCATATACTATATCTCCCCGTTTATAAGTTCTTCTTTTTTTACCTTTTGAATATCAGGTTTAGAGTGATGATTTTAATTTTTAAAGTATTGAGGTTTGGGCTTGTTCTCTCTTTGACGATACCTTGGGCTGCCAATGTCCTTTCATGGTCATTGAAATCTCAGGGGGGAGGCAATTTCTTTGTCCCTCCCTTGCTTATGTGCGTGCAAGTCACATATTAAATCATATCTTATCAGTTGGAGGGCCATTAACTTGGAACCGTTTGCCTTATGAGTTGTGATTATATTTGTTCGAATTTTGGAAGAGATTGAAATGTCATTACTTCAGGATGGCTTTTGAGGGTAGGGCAATGTTTTATTATTATTGTTCAGACAGAGATTTTTATCATTTTTGGCAATGTGTTTTTTTTAAATGTACTATATTGTTTGTTTGTTGTGTTTATATTCTGTCTTAATGTTTCAGTATATTATGTTTTACGTAAACTATGGAAGGAGAATAGGATCCGTGGTATATAAGCTTTCATAACTAACTACATACATACATACAAATTGCCCACCACCCCACAAACACCCCTATTGTCCAAAAGTCCCCCCACCCGTGAAAACTGCCCTCACCCCCAAAAACTATCTTCCCATAACTTTCCCCATGCTCCCAGATTATGTCCCCTGAACTGTCCTATCAGCCCCAGTTTCCCTTCTCCCACAGACACAATGCATACATAGAACACACAACAGAGAAATACCCTCACACATAGGGATCACAAATAATTTCCTAGCTGTGATGTACTGCATTTCAATTTCTGCAGCTATATATTTGATTGTCTTTGTTGTTTCTACTGTGAAATCTATTGACTGAATTATACAGCTTTCTGTTTGGTTGCTTTGTGTGCTTCTAACTAATATCTGTTGTCATGGCTAGGACTACTTTGGTAAATAAGAAGATTCCTAAGGTCCAAAGTTTAGAGGGGGTGCTGATAAGTCTCTGGCCTTATAACGAAACAGAAAGCTACAGGCACACTTCAGTTCCAGAAGTCCAAATGATTTTTCTGCAGTTTCATTTTATTTGGTAGCAAATACCAGGTTTGATCCAGTTCTGATTTCTCTATTGCACTCCATAAGAAAAGCAAGACTACAAGTCCCTGCATGCAATGGGGTAAACCCAGGACTGGATCAAGCCTGTTGGGCACATTTGGAGCCAGTTGGCAACCCTAGTTGATTTATTTTTGGCAACCAAGGCGTCCAGCTGCAGGTATAAGTAAAGCTAGAGTGCAAACCATTGAGAATGGTACAAGTCCCTTCTGGATCTCTGTAATACCAGTCTCTAGCTCAGTGGTTCTCAACCCAGTTCTCTGGGACCCCTAGGCCAGTCAGGTTTTCAGGATATCCACAATGAATATGCAAGGTCAGTTTATATCTAACAAAATAAAGTTCCCCTGTTTAAATCAGTCTGCACTGAGCCACCTTTCAGCTTCAGGTTACTCTCTACTGTTTTGGAATAAAGGTAGTTCTGGTTACCACCATATGTGCTTCATTCAAATGTGTGTACAACCTTGCAGGCTTTTTTTAAACCCTCTGCCAGTTAGTTAAAACCTTTCAGAACAACAAATAGTGACTCACCCAAGTCCTATAACAGTTCCTCTGCTCGCCAGGGTTTTTCTGGAATGGGGTCATAGTAGATAGTTAATCCAGTCCAGGATTTGTGACTACAGCCCCTGCTGCTTCATTTTACCTTTATTTAAGGTTTTCAGCTTGGTCAATGTTTTCCAGGCAGCTCACCACCTTCAAGTGAGTCAAAACCCTTTCCTCTTAAGTTTGTTTATTAGTTCTCAACAGAGTCTCTATGATTGTCCCATAGCAGTCTTCTTGCTGCTCTGCCTCTCTTTGCCTCTTAAGCTTAGCAGAGAAGACAGTCACCATTCTCTAACAAGCAAGCTCTAAACATGAACTTTTATTTTGCTTGCCTCATCCTCCAACTGTCAGAGGACAGAGCAGCTCTGTTCAAACAGTGTTTTCCTCTCAGTCACCAAAACAGGCATATCTTTTGATTGAAAAGCAGTCTGTAGGCTCCATAATTTGTAACAGAAGTTCCAATGGGGTTTGGTCAGGCTCCATTTTCTCTACATCAACAAGCTCTTCAGCCAGCTACTTCAGGGGAAGTGAGGTCATCAGATACTAGGCTTGGAATTTAAAAGAGCCCTAACTTTTTCCTTGGTACCTGCCCTTCCTGTTTGACCTAGGCTCTCTCCTCAACTTTAAGACAAGGTCTGGCTATTCTAGCGCCTCCTGTGGTCCCTCCTGGCCACAACACACATACAAAAGGCACACATATACACATAATACAAACAAATGAGTATGTGCATGCATGCACACATATGAAGAGGGGTTGGAAATAATTCCACAAGCCATGCTCTGCATGCTTTCTCCACTTGTTAGAACAAAAAGCTGCTTATATTTACTGTATTTATATATAGTAGAAAAAATCCCATTCAGTAAGAGCCTGATTCCATCCTAGACATACAGGCCCTCTGTGCGCCCGGTCAGAACCGGACGCACAGAGGGAGTCACAATTCTAATCCTGCGGGGCACATCTAGCCCCACAGGATCAGAATTGCTAGCAGGCCAGGACCACGATTCAGCCCGGTCTGCACATACAGGCCTTGCCCGACTAACTCAGTCTAGGCTTTACAAGAATGGAGCCATGGCATCCGGTTGCCATGGCACCGCGGCTCCATTATAAAGCCACGATCCCCGGCCGCCGACTCCTGAACTGCTTTCTCTGCAGCCCGATCCCCGATCCGGCCTCCCAAGGCCAGGGTCGGGCGTCTCGGTAATGCTCTCTGCCACCTCCCGTCACTTTGCAGCCCTGGGGCTGCCGTACGCTACAAGTTCCCTGTCCAAGCTGTCAGCCCTGGATGTACAGGGCTGACATTAGATTCGGCCCTGTACGTCCGGGGCTGACAACCACCCACTGCCCACCCTAATGCCGCCCCTGATCCGCCCCTTACCCTCCCCATCTAACTTCACCATACAATGAGCGAGGATGTTAGACATGATCAGGTGGGGGTACGAATAGCAGGGATGGACATCCCGATGGGATGTCCATCTTCACTATATGTTGCATGGAATGATCCCCTAAGGGTCTAACCTTTGCTAAGGTTTAGATCTCAGATTTTTTTGAGCTACCCACAATTAATAAAGAAGACGATTTTTCAAATTATGCACTTCACTTCAGAGTTAACCTCATAAACGTTTTATGCTGAAAATGCGGGGACAGCTATTGCAGAACCTTTGGTCAAACTTCTTAATGCCTAGTCAAAGTTATACAATGAGAAGGAGGGGTGTGGTCAGACATTTGGAGGGGGGGGGGCAAAAGTATATGGACAGTGCTAATTTCCATTTAAGTGGGAGCACACAAATAGTTGACCTAACTTAACCAGTGGCATAGCCAGACTTGAATTTTCTTGGGGGGGGGGGGGGGGGGAAGTAATATGGGTAGGTACTAATCATATAGTGTTCTAAGCTGCACTAGTTATACCCTAATGCCTTAGAGTGCACCTGCTGACAGATTTTCAGGTAAACAGTCGGCAACATTAAATCAATTGTTGAACTTGAACATATAATATTTATATTACCGCAAGCTATCTTCCATCATACCCATAGGATAACATGGGTACTGCAATAGATAGCACACACTAATATTCCAGAAACATCGCCCACAATGTCCATGTTGTCATTTACAAAATAAATTAAAAACAAACTCAAAAATGTCAAGTTATAACACACCAATCTCTCTTGGCTGGGCTCGATAGACTTTTAGTCTGACCCCAGCATGGCTTATCGTATGAGGCTAGAATGCTTCCATTTATTATCAATAATGCAAAGAAAGAATATTCAGATTTTGATGACACCTCAGTTCAATGACAAACTCGTCACCTTGAAGTAATATATAACTCTGAAAAAAACACTCGGTACCTGTGAGGTAACCCTGTCATTCCAAAACAATATGAACTCCCAGGACTCTCATAGCAACCAATCTAGTTAACAAGAGGTAGTAATACATTTATTACACCAAGCTCTGTAACACCAGTATACTTTCTACTGGGAAAATATAAGCTGAAGTGCAACATAGCCCCACAAACTAGAAACTAGCAGACCTACTAGAAACTACCACACCTCAGTTGCACACCTTCACTAAATACAGAATAAGGGCATACAGATTAAAAATAGAAATAAGTAAACAAACGCTAAACTGGAAACCCCAAAGAATCAGACAGCATCCCAAAGAAAGAAGGAAATAGAAATGTGTTTACTTCAGTGCTGTACAAAATCCAAAAGATATCAGAGGTGCACATTTCCAAAAACTGAAAGAAAAATCTAAGATCTCCGACAAAGGAATATGCAAAAAAGAAAACTGTGTAATCCTAGGGAATACAGGGGGATGAGTGCAGCAGCGTGAACTCCCATGAGCTGCTGGGGGCAGGTAGCGTACAGAGCTGGAGGGTCTCCAACCTTGCACTTGCAGAATACTTCACTTCAGTTACACATAGTACCAAGGCAGACCCTCCCAGATACAGAACATAGTTAATCACAAATTATAGATATGCAGGCAGAAACTGAAAAGAAAGCTCAAGAAACCACTCTGTACGCAGTGCAGATCTTGAGAACTAGAAAAGGAAATGCATTTTCCTTCTATGATAAGCCAGCCCTAGTTATTCTTGTGGAAGAAAGGGGGGTGTTATGTTACTAGCGCACCCCCACAAGAATAATGCACAGGGCTCTGAAGCTTCAGCATGCCCCCACAGAAGGACGGAAACTCAGCCATCTAACCCAGAACTGTGCAAGTTACTGTGTTCCTGGAGGGAAATTTCGGGGTCAGTGCTGGTTTTCAACTTAACATCCCAAAGCAATGTGGATATATAGTCCCAAATTCCAACCACTGAAATCCGCATCAAGATAAGGTTATCAAAAATCTAGGACTAGCCTTGAATCTCCCTTCTGGAAATGGGTAATATGGCAGCTCTGTCTACTTGACCCATACGCTCTCAACCAGGCCCCCCAGGCCAGCTGAAAAGACCTAGGTCACAGTGTGCCCCTCCCTCAAAAAAGATGTATCACAGTTCTTTTTAAGGGTCTGATTTACTAAGACTATTTTCCCATTTTCTATGGGATTGGAAAAATTGATAAAGCAGGTCCTTGATGTGCTACTGCACAGAGTCAACAGAACATAGTGGCCATACTCCAGACACCCTTAGTGACCCTGGAGAGCTGCACCTGAGGCAACTTCCCTTTTTCCTTTCCATATCACTTGGCCTGGTTATATGTGAAGCAAAAAAATATTTTTTTCTCATCATCATAACCCCACTTGCTTCCCTCCAGTCTCTCAACAACACAACCCCACCTGTTTCCCCCAGTCTCTCTCTTTTTCTTTCATCATGACTCCCCACTTCCCTCAGACTGTCCCTCTCTCTCCCTCTCATCATCATCGTTATGACCTCCCCTTACTTCCCTCCAGTCTCTCTCTCATCACAATCATCATCATTGCCCCCTTGCTTCTCCCAGTCTGTCTCATCAGGACCTCCACCTGCTTCCCCAGCATCTGGCTGACTGTCTCTCTCTCTCTCTTATCATGATCCCCTAATTCCCCAGTGTCTCTTTCTCTTTCTTTGTAACCCCCCTCCCTCGTCTCTGTCTGTAACCCCCCTCTCTCATCATGACTCCCCCCTACTTCCACCAGTCTCTTTCTCTCTCTGTCATCATGCTTCCCCCAGTCTCTCTGTCTGTCTGTCTCTTTCTCTTTGTGCCCCTGGTCTCCCCAGCCTCTCTTACATTCAATGGCAACCATTGTTTTTCCCTTCCTGGCTGTCACTGTTGAAAATTACGGTGTTTCACTTTCAGAGCTGACCGCAGTAGGGTTTATTCTTATTAGCTCTGAAAGTGAAATAAGAGCAGCGGGGTCAGCAGAGGTGAATAGCATGAAAAACTCACCTAGCACTCACCTTTATGATCGGTGGGGCTGTGATGTGTGCCATGAACAAAAAAGAAGAACAGCCTGTTCCGGTGTCCTGAGGAACAGCCACTGCTACACCACACCACACCGTATAGCTCCTGCACATGAAACCGTGCATAGCGCAGCTTGATTTATGCAGCCGCGCTACCCCACCAGTATGCAAGTTTTTCAGTAACTCAGACTCTGGTTTGGCTGGAGGCAGAGCAGAGTCGGCAGATGGGAGGGCTATGTGGGTAAAGTCCTGAACAGTGAGTAAATTTATAGCCTACACTAAGAATTTTTTTGAGGTGACCTCAGCTAGAAGTGAAGGGGCTTTGGCCCCCACATAGCTACGCCTCTCACTTAAATGGATTATTACCCTGTGCTTTTCCACCAGCATAATCCAAGTCCTGTGCATTAACATCTGAAGGCACTCTTGCCTCCAGATCCGACGTCTGATGTCAGTTCACGTGAACCCACCAGGAGACTTCAGTCTCTCCATAAAAGCAACCATAGCAGTGCTCCACACCACATCTCTCCTGTGCTGACTGTCATATTGTGTTACATTGTACTTTATAGAAACATAGAAACATGACGACAGAAAAAGACCACATAGTCTATCTAGTCTGTCCTTTCATATCAACAACTACAACAGTCCACTTTTTACCTTTAGAGATCCTCTATGTTTGTCCCATGCTTTTTGGAATTTAGTTACTGTCCTCATCTCTACCACCTCCACTGGGAGACTATTCCACAGATCCACCACTCTTTCCGTAAAGAAATATTTCTGCATATCACTCCTGAATCTATCCCCCTTCACCCTCATCCCATGTCCCCTCGTAGCAGAACTTGCTTTCAATTGAAAGAGGCTCTCTCCCTGAACATTTATGCCATGGAGGTATTTAAACATCTCAATCATATCACCTCTATCCCGCCTTTCCTCTAAGGTGTACATATTAAGATCCCTAAGTCTGTCCTCATATGCTTTATAATGAAGACCACTAATCATCTTAGTAGCCACCCTCTGCACTGACTCCATCCTGTTCACATTCTTTTGAAGGTGCAGTCTCCAGAATTGCACACCATACTCCAAATGAGGTCGCACCAAAGACTTATAAAGAGGCACTATCACCTCCTTTTTTCTTCTAGCCATTCCTCTCCGTATGCACCCAAGCATCCTTCTAGCTTTTGTCATCGCCTTTTCTACCTGTTTAGCTACTTTAAGATCATCAGACACAACCACGCCTAGGTCCTGCTCTTCTTTAGTGGACAAAAGTACTTCACCCCCTATACTGTATTGCTTCCTTGGATTGCTGCAGCCCAAATGCATGACCTTACATTTTTTAACATTAAATCCCAGCTGCCAAATTCTAGACCATTCTTCAAGCTTAGCTAGATCCTTCCTCATGTTATCTACACCTTCCTGGGTGTCTACTCTAGTGCAGATTTTTGTATCATCCTCAAAGAGGCAAACCTTACCCAACAGCCCTTCCACTATATCACTAACAAAGATATTAAAAAGAATCAGACCAAGGACAGATCCCTGGGGCACATCACTGGTAACATCCCTCTCCTCAGAGTGAGCTCCATTTACCTGTACTCTTTGTTGCCTCCCACCCAACCAATTCCTTACCCAAGCAATAACTTTAGGGTCCATCCCTAGAGTGCTCAGTTTGTTTATAAGTACCCTGTGAGGAGCAGTGTCAAAGGCTTTACTGAAATCCAATTACACCACATCTAGGGCTCTCCCTCGGTCCAACTCCCTGGTCATCCAGTCAAAGAAATCAATCAGATTTGTCTGACAAGACCTACCTTTGGTGAATCCATGCTGCCTCGGATCCTGTAATCCACTGGACTCCATAAATCTCACTATTTTCTCTTTCAGCAGCGTTTCCAATAATTTACTCACCACCGAAGTTAAACTAACTGGCCTGTAGTTTTCAACCACATCCTTACTTCCGCTTTTGTGTAAAGGCACAGCAACTGTTCCATTCATTATTACCCTGTGTTTTCCACCTGCAGAATCCCGATCCTGTCTCCAGATCAGACATCTGACGTTGGATCATGTGACCAGACTAAGTGACTTCAGCCTTTCCATAAAAGCAACCATAACAGCGCTCTGCACCGCAGGGGCACACCAGAGGAGCATGCCCAAGGACCTGGACATGCTCCTTGGGTGGACTCCTTGGGGCGGCTCCAATGGCTCCAATTATTCCATTTATAGATCTCGGGACTTCTATTTCCAGTTCAGATCACATCTATACTCAGCTGGTGAGTTCTTCTTGTTTAAGCTACTTTGGGTTTTTTTTATCCTAATCATGGTATCCTCTGTTCCTGTGTTCTGGGGCCACCACCCCATTGTCCCTCCTAGGAACTCCTCTTTCTGGAGACGCCAGACTCTGATCCCTTGCAGTCATGTTTCAGCACCAATGCCACTCTTGTCTTCTCAATTCTCCTCCCTACTCATCACCTACGCTCTTCTTAATTGCCAATCAATTCATGCAAAGACTGCCCTTGTTAACCCTCTTCTGCAGCACTCACTGGATATGCTCTTCCTTACCAAAACCTAGCTGAGAGAGGGCAAGGAAGCTGTACTTTACTGCTGCCTTCCTCCTAGCTTCCTTGCCTTATCCACCTCCCGCACTTCCCAATCTGGAGGGCGAGTTGCCCTTCTGTATAAGGAAGCTCTCAAAGTCACGGAAATTTCCTCCCCTTCATTGCACTACCACAAGGCTCTACTTGCTTGGTTTCCCCCCCCCCCCCCTATGCTTTTAATCTCCTTCTGCTCTATGACCCCTCCCCTCACTAACACCTGCTCTGTGGAAGTCTCTACTAATCATCTTAACCAAAGTCACTACCACTTTTTCTGACCTATTCATTTTGGAGTTTTTTAATGTACCTGTAGACAACCCTACCAGAACCCGTGATAACATTTTCCTTCCACTCATTTTCGATTTTTCACCTCAGCAACATGTCCTATGCCCAACTCATGTGGCAGGGCACACTTTAGATCTTGTCATTACTCTGGTTCTGTCCTCTCTGCACATAACTCTCTCCCCTGCCATGCCTCTATCTTGGACTGATCACTTCGGTATCCCATTTCACTATCCCATCCCATCTCCCATACTCCTCTTTCTAGCTCTTTAACTCCTACTGGATCTGCCAGAACCTTCTCCCACAATGTTTTATCTCTGACTCCATTCTTAACTCCTTTCCACCCTCAGATTCCATATTTCCGCCCAACTTCGACTCTCTTCTGGTGGACTCCCAGGCAGTCACATGCGGCCTTAGACACTCTTGCTGCTCTTACTCATACCACCTGCTCACACAATCCTCCCCACAACCTGTGGTATCATGCTGGCCTCTCTCACCTCCATCGCCAGCTGCAGAGAACCAAGCAGATTTGGCATTATGCCTCCTCACCATTCACATTGTTGAACATTCAATATCACCATTTCTGCTATAGATCCACCATTTTATTAGCCAAACATCGTTACTTCATCAATCTCATCTCTAGTGCTGAAAATCGTCCCAAAAAATTATTCTATCATTTCCCGCCTTCTACACCCTATTTCTGTGCCCCTTACTGATATGCCTACTGCACAGCAACTTAACGAATTCTTCCAGACCAAGGTCTCCCAGCTACAGCACTCTTTTGCCCAAGTAGATTTTGCTACATCCTCAGAAGACAGCACTTCTCTCACTTCTACTTTCAGTCTCATTCCTGGTCCAGATTCAACTCAATTAACATGCTAAGATTGCCACCACCTCATCTCAAACAGCCTGCGCCTCTGATCCCATCCCCTCTTCCTGGGTTCCTCAGACTTCCTTGGCTCTTCTCCCCTGTGCCCTCACACTCTTTAATAACAGTTTGGACATAAATAAATAAATAAATACAATTTTTTGCCTGGTCTCCAACCTCTCTTTCCTCTCCAAACTCTTAGAAAAACTAGTATTCACCCAAGTATCTGACCACCTTGAAAAACTAATTTCCTACATCCTAGGCAACTGGGTTTTCGTGCTGGGCACAGCATGGAGACTATTCTTCTATCTGTTCTCAATGAGATTAGGTATTCTTTGGAGAAGGGTAACATATCATTTGCTATTTCACTTGATCTATCCTGTGCTTTTGATCTAGTCAATCACTCTTCTTTCATGTTTTCACTCTGATGGCATCTATGGTATCATCTTACAATGGTTCCACTCCTTTCTCACTAATCGGTCATATTATGTCTCCTTTTCAGGGCTCCCTATCAGTTCCTCTTCCTCTTTCTTGTGGTGTCCCTCAGGGATCCATTCTGGCTCCTCTTCTTTTTAATATGTTCATCACCCATCATCAGGGTATGTCCACTTAATACTGTTGCTGTTTGACACTCATTCCACTTCACCCAATCTGTCTACCATCAATAGTTGTCTTTCCCTTGTTGCAACCTAATTGCATGCCAGCTGCCTGAAACCAAACCCCCTCAAAACCTCTGCTCTATGGTTAACCGGCTCTTCTATTGCTCCATCACTGTCCCCCTCACTCGCTGTTGTTCCCATTCCTGTCATTTCTTCCTTATATCTTGGGGTTATTTTGGATACATCACTCACCTTTCATGAGCACATTAGGATGGTGGTGAAGCACTATTTCTACACTCTATCAGATATCTTCCATTTGGTCATTTCTTCCAGATTCATCTATCCTTAGCCTGCTTCTGACTCTGATCATCTTGCAAATAGATTACTGCAATGTCATTTATGCCAGTTTACCACAATACCAACTCAAGCACCTCCAATCCATTCAAAATACAGCTATCCATCTTCTGCATCATGCCTCCAAATTTGACCAAGTCCCACTGTTTATTATATCTCACTGCTTGCCCCTCACACACTGGGTTCACTTCAAGATTCTCACCCTTATACATAAGATCCCACACTCTGGCTTTCCCACTTATTTATCATCTCTTCATATCTTTCACACCCCATCTTGGCTCCTTTTCAAGTTCATGGAAACCATCTATATCTCCAAGCTCTCTCATAGGCTCATCTGAAAACCATACATCACGCAGCTTCCTATTTCCTGGGACCCCACCTTTGGAATTCTCTTCCCGCCAATATCCATCTTGAACCATCATACCCTAAGTTCAAGTCTGCTTTGAAAATACACCTTTTTTAACTTGCCTTTGATCTCCCTCCATAGGTACCCTAGGATTCCGCAGTCATCCCTGATCTGTCCTTTCCCACTTTTCCTCACTTTCTCAATCTTATCTGGAGGAAAGGTCCATAAACCATTATTAAGAAGGGACCCAGGATATCAATGCTTGAAGCAATACAAGCATTATGGAACCTGTGTCCCTTGGGGAAACTGCTAGGTACATATGACCTAGATTGGCCACTGTTGGAAACAGAATACTGGGCTTGATGGACCTTGGTCTGACCCAGTATGGCATATCTTATGTTCTTATGTTCCTATCATTTTCATGGAGTTCTCTTCCTTCCTATTCTTTTTTATTTTACCTATTGAAAACTGCCCTGTTGTTGCAAAGTCAGAATATCAAGTTTTTAATAAACCATAATGTGGCTGCAATCCATATCAAATTAAGTGGATAAATAATTTATTTTTGTGACTATCACCTCACTGAATATTGACCTTAAAATATTTACTTTACTATACCTTTTATACAGATAAGCTTATGAGCATCCCTCAGTAATGCAGGATCCTGCTTCCTCTCCTATCTGTGATACCCTTATTATACCCTCTATGTTTGACCTTGCCTTACTCTCTTTTCCCATATTTCATTGTTATGTAAATTTGGGATACTCCCTCTTTTCTGGTTTTATTGGAATTCTTTTCTTCTTTTAATTTTATTATGCACACCTCTCTGCTGAAGGGCACTATAGCAAATTTTATTAAAACCATAAACCACCCAACATCTTGCAGATTTTTTGTTTAGTAGAAAGCACTGAGTAGATTCTTCCCCCATGCCACTACTCTGTTAATTAAAGAACACTGGTTACCTATTTCCAGTTATATTAAATTCAAGATTCTAATGTCAGTTCACCTGTCTTTCTATACGGGTCTTCCTCTCTATCGGCTCTCTTAACCCTTTATAACCCTGTTCATCTTCTTCGTTCATCATAAGCCCATCTTCTGATAGTCCCTACTTATAAAAACCTAGGTATGAATGGATTAGACCAGCTATCTTCTCCTGCAATGCCCCTACTCTTTGGAATTCACTCTCCCCAGATATAGTTTTTTAAGAGTTCCCATAAAAAAATTTAAGAAAATGCTGAAAACGTTGCTGTTTGAAAGAACTTATTCTGCTTACCTTTAATGCAGCTCGTTTTTGTTTTTTTTTTTACCTAATGTTTGCAGTTTGTTTGTTTCTGCTGGATTGAATATGTTGTGCTATTCACACCTAACCTTACTGATTCTTTTATCTTAGTTGAAAGTCTGATTTTATGTTCCGTTGATGTTTGATTTGATTGTGAACCTCTATGATGCCAATTTTTGTGCCGATAGCAATATAACAAATCTTACAAATTAATAAATAAGACTTTACACCAACAAAAGCCCTTACAGTGAAGAAAATTCTGCAAAAAACAAAACAAAACACTGTTGAATCCAGCACTATCTCTCTGCATGCTACTAAACAGATCATTTATCCTGAACAGCAAACTTTCATTCTAACAGAAAATGGTTTTCCTATGACCACAACCATCCACTCTGGAAGCCATCTCTTGCTCCATTTCAACTTTTCTGGGGTTTTCCTCTCTGGAACTGTTCCCTTTATTGAGATTATTTGAGGAAAAAGAAAACATTGGGCCTGATATTCAAAGCACCAGGTATTTAAACACCATAGTGATCAGCTATGGCATTTAAATGTCCTCCAGTTATTCAGCAGAAGTACCTGGATAATGTCTGCCACTGAATATTCAGATTGTTCAGCCACTTTCCAAATGTTCACGATACGTATACAGATATTAGCAATTTCCAGACACTCTTCGGATAAGTTATTCAGGTGGCAACTTAAGCCATCTTTTTTGATGGCCCAAGCTACCCGCAAAACGTATCCAGATAGCAGCTAAAAATCGCCACAATATGGGTAAGTTCCATGATCCTGTGGACAATGGTCGCACCTCCCTTGCTCCAACCACGACCTACCTCTGCAGTAACTGGAAAATGCCAAAGCAGATATGCAGCCAATAGTGCCGATGAATACCTCTTTGAATGCCTTTACCCGGATAACATCCAAGGTCATCCAGATAACAGCTTTTGAAATTGGCCCCTCAGCTCCTAAATTTATGTTCCTAAATTAAGCTCCTTAATCTGTGCTCTATTTTCATCTTAATTTAGGAGCTTAAAAGTTCTGGGCCCAATATTCAGCAGCGATGGCTAACACTGCTAAAGGGGCTAACTGCTGCTGCTGAACTTTAGACTGAGCTATACAATGCTAGGGGCCATATCTGGGCCTCAGCATTGAATATACTGGTTGATCAGCTAATTAGGAAGTCACAATATTCATCTACAGCTCAGTTAGCTTCAGTAACCAAGCTAAGCTAGCCTTTGCTCTGCCTGACTTTCACCACATTGCATAACTGGGCAAAGTCTCAATGTCGTGCTGCGCAGTTATCGCCGAGTGCCACCCCAGACCATCCCCGGAATGCCTTGCCAGTGCCGCTAGATATCCCGGCAAAGGAGATTAATACAGCTAGCAGTGCTAAGTTCATTACTTTTTTCCCCTGCCTAAATCCACCCTTGTTGCCACCCACTTTTTATATTGATAAATTTAGGCATTTAGTGAAATTTTGAGTATAATTTTAGGCACCCGTTCCTAGTAAATTTTCAAAGAGGCCTATTTATGAGCAGAGGGACCAATTTTAAAAACATTCAATATTCAAACACCACTGCAGCCATCCATGGAGCTTATTCAGCAGCAGTATCAGCTGGCGCCATCCAGATAAATGCCAACACCTTTCCGGTTAGAAGAGTTTCAGCTGGTACTTATTCGGGTTGCAGCTTAGGCAAGTTTTTCATGTAGCCTAAGTTGGCCAGATAGGTGCCGACTGAAAATCCGCTAACCAGATAGGTATAATATGCTATCCATGCTCTGCCTCTGGACTGCACTAACCAGAGTGCCGGGGTGGTCTGTAGGGATATTCAGGTGGAGGTACATTCCATAGAGTATGCCCAGACCCCTGTGTGTCTGATCAGAATGGGATGCACAGAGGCAGACCCTATTTTGATCCCACGGGGGCTTGATGTGCCCCGCGGGATCAGAATCAGCTCTAGGAACTGTACGTGCAGGCTGGGACCCAATTCCAATCGGCCTGTACGTATAGGCCCTGCCCGGCTAACTCAGTCAGTCTCCTGAATGGAACTGCGGTGCCATGGTGTCCCATTACCATGGTGCCGTGGCTCTATTCATAAGCCGCAATCCCCAGCCACTGATCACATTCTTCTTTCCCCGCAGCCTGACCCCCGATCTGGCCTTCCATTGCCAGGGTCAGGCTGTGGGGAATCCCCTGCACCCCCTCATCTTTTCGATGCTGCTTGGGCCTGCCATCCCCCAACATCCAGGGGGACCTATTCCACTTCTTAGGTGGAATAAGACCCCCGTCCAGTTTGCCAACTCCAGACATACAGGACCGACCTCAGAATTGGCCCTGTATGCCTGGGGTCGCAGACCGCCCATGCCCTGCCCTCGCTCCACCTCCACAATGCCCCTCCCACCCCTGACTAAGTCTCCCCATACAAATTCCAAACTCCTAAACTCCTTGTCCATATGGGGAGGCTTCTGCTGGGAACGGAAAGGAGGCGAATAGCAGGGGTGGATGTCCCAATGGGGCATCCATCCTCGATATTTGCAGGACAGAATAGACCCCACAGTGCCACTAAATATCATGGTTATCCCCCTTAACCGACTGGCCTTCCATTGGTCGACCAACTAAGATTTCCAAATATTGGCCTCACAACTCTCAAAGTTAGGAATATAAATTCTTTGACTATCAGATCCACTCTCTTCATATACATCCATAAGGACCACAACTGTCCCATTAATAAGGGCTGCGATCTGAGCATCTCAAAGTCTTTTCTTGAAGCTATTTTCTTTGATAAAGGCAGTTTTAGCCCTATTCAGCTCATTCTTCATAAGGAACCTCTTCATTCCATCACAGCTATTTTGACATGAATGAAGTTGAAACATATGCAAGCAACTATATTCGCTAAAGGAAAGAAAAGCAAAATATCAATACTACTTTTCATTTGTTCTGGGTTTCATTTATTATAGGTTAAAATTGCACTTCTGAAACTAATAAGAGAATAAAATATTTTATTGATCTTTAACATATTTATTTCATTTTGCTTTATTTTAAAATGTAAGCATTCCTGTAGAATAATAAGATTTCAGGTGTTTCATGTTCTGATGTTTAGAACAACTAATCAAGAGAAACCTAATAAGGCTATTGAATAATGGAAAAAGAAACAGAATAAGAAAATCCTATTCCCCTTAAAAAAATGAGAGAATGGTTATAGGATAATGCGTACGAATAAAGGAAAGGGGAAAATAGTGGGGGAAGGGAAGGGGGGGGAAGTTTTAAGGGTAGATAATATGCATTGTTGTACGAGCTACCAGGGAATAACAACAAGGTAGCTGGTAGATTTTTGAACAAAATGTATAAATGATCGGTTCAGAAAAGTTTGTATTGTTTATGGAACAAAATCAATAAAAAGTTAAATGGAAAAAAAAAAGGAAGACAGAAAGAAAGAAAATTACATTTTATTAAGTTACATAATTTAATTTTATGTTTAAGCAAGAAACTCGGAAATTCATTTTCCTCTCCTATTATTCAGTGTTCCAGCACATTATAATAGAATTAAACGTCTCAGTTAAGATATTCAGAATATGGTGGGTGCCCTGAGAAACCAGATGCTTTCTACTTAAGCAGTTTTACTGCTTCTTAAATACTTTTGGGTGCATTATCTTCCTCCATACCTGAACTTTCAGCTCAGTTAAGATTTGCACCAACCCACTTACCAAATCAGAAAACCCGTCACTCCAAAGCTAATATGGGAGTCCAGATTCTTCTTTATATGAATGTTATTTTCATTATCAGAAACACCTCAGGAGAAAAAGGACCTCAAAATCCTGTGAGAAGTTTTTCATGGACTGTTAAATAATATTTGCCCTTAGTTCATACCCCAAAACACTCCTTAAGTGACTTAATATTTAATCCATAATATGTTTTTTCTTTTATTTTTCTTGTATAGTTTCTTATTATTTTCAATAAAACTCATCCTCTGTACTATAGCTGCTAGAAAGCTTAATAGTATGCACACTTATCTGCATGCAGTGCACACCCCAAGACCACAGATGACACACCAAAGGTGTTTCGCTGAAGCTTCTTTAGGGGATGATCAGATAAGGATCTTTATAAAACAGTCCAAGTCACTTGAGTGTTTTGGATCTGTGATGTGATGAACATGAACTAAGGGCAAATATCATTTAACAGCCTATGAAAAACTGCTCACAGGATTCTGAGGTTCTTTTTCTCCTGAGTTGTTTTTGATAATGAAAATAACATTCATATAAAAAAGAATCTGAACTTCCATATTGATTTTGAAGTGAAGAGTTTTTGATTTGGTTATCAACATTTCCACATCATTCAGGGATTGGGATTTTTTTGTGTTATTGAATTCAATGGAGCCAACACACTTACCATCAACTACGAGTATAATAGAGGAGGCAAGCCAAAAGCTGAGACAACAGGGAACCTACGGACTAACCCATCAAAATGTTCATGGCTTCTGCAAAATTTAGCTAGCAGATGTAAATGAGCTCATTTGCATCATCAGCTAAAGTTTTAATGAATTTTTTCATGTGTTGCCATAGCCTGGAACTTTGTCTGTTTCAGGCTGTAGTAACACATTAAAATTTTAAACAGAAAGGGCCCGATTCTGTCCCATACGTCCATCCCCTCTGTGTGTCTGGTCTGAATCGGACGCACAGAGGAGATTGCGATTCTGATCCCCTGGGGCATGTCTAGCCCCACGGGATCAGAATCACGAAAAGTCCTGCACATGCAGGCCGGGACAGCGATTCTGTCCAGCCTGCATGTGCAGGACTGAACCCGGCTAACTCAGTCAGGGCATTTAAATGGAGCTGTGGCACCATGGTGTCATGTTGCCATGGCACCGTGGCTCCGTTTAAAAGCCGTGATGCCAGCTACCGACCACAACTGCAAATTCCCCACGACCCGGCCTCCGAAGGCCAGGGTCAGGCTGCGGGGAATGTCCCCTGGCCCCCCAGCCCCTTCTGTGCCCTGAATGTAAAAAAAAAAAAAAGGTCCTGGGGAGTTATTACACCTCGGAGGTGGAATAACTCCTCAGCCATTTCGCCGGCCCTGGACATACAGGGACAACATTAGAATCGGCCTTGCATGTCCAGGGCCGGTGACCGCCCATTGACCACCCACTCTCCACCCCGGGCCTCCCTTTCCCTGCTCCCGACTAACTTCCCCACACAAATGGTGGGGAAGTTAGTTGGGTGCTGAAGCCGGTACAAATAGCGGGGATGGACTTTCCGTTGGGATGTCCATTCCCGCTATTCATGGTTCAGAATGACCCTCAAAATGCCCTTATGCATGGTAGCATTAAAAATTAAAAGGTCCTCTGGCCCAAATCGGAGGTTTCCTCAGACACCCTACCCTGGGTGGCCCTCATCTCCATGGTGGCTCAGTCAGCACAATGCCCCCCCCCCCCCAGCCCCAATGCAGGATTTAAATGTTTTAAAGAATCCCTGTTTTGAATCCCAATCTCTTTCCAAAGAAATGAGCTGGTCTGTAACCCCCCTCCATATCACCGTGACACCCACCCAGTTCCCAAACTCACCCCAAGGGCTCCAGGGGGCAATGCAGGGCCCACCCAAGACTAGGCAAGACTAGGCAGTTGCTTGTGGCAGCAGCTTCTGTGGAGTGGCAAAGAGAGGCAGCAATCAAATCAAAACAATAGATCCTGACAGCCACACAAACTTAAAGAACCATCAGCACATACTTTTACCTTGAGGGAGAGCAGATCCACGTGCAGGACCATGCCAAGCTAAAACTGTGCCCTGTGCAACTAATGAATCTCTTGCCTCAAAAACACATAAAAGTAGGCATAATTAAAAGTAATTAAAATCACCAACAATTAAAAACAATAATAATGTTGCCAATTTAAAAATGTGGCACTCATGATAAATAAACATAAAAATAATTAATAGCGTAAGGCAATCAAATAATAAATAATAATAAAAATGGCACAAATGATCAGAATAATGAGTGTTCAGTAACAGTTAAAAGATAGTCATTAATAAGATATTGGAAGAAGAATAGTGACTCCTTTCAGCTGTACCATCATTTAGCTCATGCCAACCTATGGTGGCATACAAAAAAAATCAAAATCTCTCTAACATCTTGGTCCCTTCTGCACTTTCTAAACCCAAGATTACTCCAAGAGTTAAGACCACTTTCCATTTGGCAGGTGCTCCATTTGTACTAATGCTGCGACCACAAAGAATTATGTCATTCACCCAGTCACAAATGAAAAGTTTTCCCTTGAAGGTTTTTCCAACTGCAAGTCACGACAAGTCATATATTTGACCATCTCTCCTTGTAAATTGATCAGCTTGGGAAAACCAAATGGTCTATATGCACCAGAGTTGTCTACAAAGAAAATGAGAAGACAAACCTTCACACTCCAACATAACTTGTCCAGTGTTTTTCCAATTGTGTACTTTTTACAGGACAGTTGTGGGAGGTGTGGTGTTGGGATTATCATGATCGTTGACTTTAAATATATAAATATTGGGGGTGGCTGCATAAGGCTGAAGATTCATCTAAGGCTCCCACTATCCTTGCGGCAGCCCTGGAACCATGGAAGCAGGAGCAGTGCCCACTCACTCTTGTCTGGTGGTTGACTATCTCAAAAGATTCCTTATATGGAAATGTGATCTTTATGGTCCTACTATGAGACTGCCATTAGGAGTCAGCTGGTACTAGTTTGAGATAGGAAGATTCTAGGTTAGATGTGAGTGGGGATTGTTCTAACCCCCATTGCCTCCTGGACCACTTGGAGTGAATCAGAGTGATAAAGGGGGAATGGCTGTAGGCTAACTCTTTTCTTTGAGAAGGAGCAGGGATTTGAGAAGGGGCAAGGCTACAAGGAGGGGGACTTTAAGGTGTTTTAGCCCCATATTGGCTTTGGAGGAGTTGTTGGGCCCACTGAGACACCATTGTGTTGACGTTGCTCTGGGGAAGGAGGTCCTGGGAGACCTCCAATTGGGCCCACTAAAATACTAGAGAGCTGAGATTCCCCTGGGGAAGGAGGTCCTGGGAGACTTCCAAATTGGGCCAGAGGGCCTTTTAATTTTAAGCACTGCTGAGTAAAGAGGGACACAATTATTTTTTGACAGCTTTGGGAAAACAACAACTCGAGCTGTAGTTGTTTTCATTGGAAACTAGCTTATAAAGTTGTTTTCATGAGCTTATTTTCACATTTTTCACACCGTTTCGAATTATCACATTACAGCAGCTCATTAATGCAAAATAAATATAGATTTTTGTGCAAAATCTATGAACATTGCCCAAAAAATAGCAAAAAAAAAAAAAAGCAGACATTTTGGTGTATTTCTAAATGTGCTATGCTATTTTTTATTTGAAGTCTGAGTCACTTCATACTTTAGTACATAGGACCCCAAGTCTTCATTCATAGTCATCAGAAATTTTTCACCAATTAAAACCCACTTTGCTGGTTCTATAGTGCAACTACCACAGTGATAATAATTGGTAAAGAGCAATAAGCATGGTTCACGTTGGAAAAACTGGCATGATGAATCCAGGGGAGGCTCAAGGCAATCTGCTGCCTGAGGCGAAGGATGAGGTGGTGCCCCCCCCCCACCTGTAGAGGGGGGTGGGGCTTTCTCAAAACTCCAGTCAGGGACTGAACCAAACCAAAAAGCCGATTAGATTATATGGAGGAAATGCAAGATGTTTTCACACCAAGGAACTAAAAGAGAACGAGAACCACAGCACAGTTTATAAAACTAAATTATAACTCATTTTTATTTTGTTGTTATAAACTGCATTATGGTTCCTGCTTTTTCTTTTTGAACATATATTTTGCATCCACAGAACACCCTTCAACAGTGGAAGCAAAGCAGAACCAGGACGTTCACCCACAGAACTCAATATCTTAAAAAAAATAATAAATCTGGTTCTGATCATCTCACTAACAACAAATGTTCTCCAGTATCAGGCATATTGTGAACTAATACAAAAACCCACAACAAAGTCACTGAGTATCTATAGAGCAAATCTACCATACCATTCCATATCAGCTCCAGCTTCCAAAATTCACATAAGGAGCCCATCCAAAAAAAGCATCACTGTAAATATTACTTTCCAATAATTATACTTTGCTGCTGAGTGAGGTGAGAGAAAGAAATCTCACACACAGGCATCTGCACTGTCAGCAGAAACTAACATAATTTTATTTATTTATTTATTTAACAGTATTTTTAAACCGCCTTATCTTATTAATCAAGGTGGTATCACAGCAAACAATCGGGTAAAGTGAGTGTGTTAATCATGCAGTGAGGGTGCAATTTAGTTGAGTGTGTGTTGTATCGTGTGCTAGATTGGGGTGAGCTATGTACAAGGTGTGGCGTGTTGCGTGCTAGAATGGTTTGAGCTATGTACAGTGTGGGCTATATACAGTGGTGCTGCAAAACATTTTCTATACAGACGGCAATATGTGCTGTTATACATTCTCTTAGGTTATGTGATGTGTCCATAGTGTTCTCTGAACAGTATGGTTTTTAGCTGTTTTCTAAAGTCTTTGAGGTCTGTAGTTGCCCTCAAGTCGTCTGGTAGTTTGTTCCATATTGTTGGAGCAGCCATGGAGAGAGCTCTGTCTGTTGTGTCCTTGCGTGTGTGTTTGAATTCACCTGGGGTGCTGACTCGGTTGCGTGTTTGTTTTCTTCTAGGACGAGTGCTGTTGTCTGGTTGAATGAGGGTGTGTAGGCTGTTGGCTGATGTGTGCTGATTTATCTTAAATAGGTTTATGATAGTTTTGTATCTGATGCGTGCACCGATTGGGAGCCAGTGTAAGTCCTTTAAGGTAGGTGTGATGTGGTCCTGTCTTGCAGTACCGGCTATTATTCGTGCTGCAGTGTTTTGTGCTAGCTGGAGTGGTTTGAGGGCTTGTTTCGGTAGTCCCAAGTATATCGGATTGCAGAAGTCCAGTATTGGGGTTATCAGTGCTTGGAGGACGGTACGAAAGTGTTCTGGGGCAAGGAGTGGTTTCAGTCTCCTGATGATTCGCATCTTGTAGTAGACTTTTTGTATTGTTTTGTCTATGTGTGGCTTGAGGTTTAGATTATTGTCCAGAGTAACTCCAAGGTATCTCACTTCTGATCTTATTGGAATAGTAGTGTTTTGTATCTTGATGTTTGGCGGGTGTATGAAGCTTTGGTTCCGAGTGATTATAATGGCTCAGCGCAAGTAGCGTGAGTGCAAATAATGCCACTTCAGTGGGTGGTCTTAATTACACCGGAAGCTGTTTTGCAACACTGAAATGCAGTAACTGCAGGGGGATGTAACTGCCTCCCTGCAGTTAGCTTATGGCTCTGCGTAATCAAACTCTGGAATTAGTTACCAGAGGATGCAGTAAAAGCTGTTAGTGTAGCTGGGCTTAAAAAAGGTTTGGACAAGTTCCTGGAGGAAAGGTCCATAAACTATTATTAAAGAGGACCTGGAAAATCCACTGCTTGCCCTCGGACAAGCACTGTGGAACCTGTGTGCCTTTTTGGGTACCTGCCAGGTACTTGTGACCTGGATTGGCCACCGTTGGAAACAGGATACTGGGCTTGATGGACCTTAATCTGACCCAGTATGGCATTTCTTATGTTCATATGTTACCAGTGCAGAGCCTAGGAAACATGCTGCTAAATATGCCAAACAAGAGGGGCTCAGGAGCACCCATGCAGCATCTCCCACTTCCACAAAAACAAGAGTGACTTGCCGCCCTAACACAGCACTTCCCACCCTCTGAAAAGCAAGAGGTATTTTGTGACCCCAACACAACACCTCCCATTCCAACATAAACACCAAGAAGGGCTTGGCAACCCCACTATAACTCCTGAAACTGCGCACTGGACCAGCATGGTGTTAATGAAAATATATATTCCGTAAAAAAAACCCAAAGGAAATGCAAGATGCTCGCACACGAAGGAACTAAAAGAAAAAGTGAGAACCACAGCACAGTTTATAAGACCAAATTATAACTCATTTTATTTTGTTTTAAATTGCATTATAGTTCTCACTTTTTCTTTCTGAATATATATTCTGCATTCAGAGAAACCTCTCCCTCGACAATGGATGCAGAGTGAAGTGACTTGAGAAGAGGGACTGGCTACATGAGCATAGCAACACTGGCAGAAGATAAACCATACAGTTGAGTTTTGAACAGACTGAAGGGGAGAAAGATGATTCAGGGGGAGACCAGTGAGGAGCAGTTTGCAATAGTCAAGATGGGAGGTGACTAGTAAGTAGATGAGGGTCTTAGTAGTGTGTGTAGAAAGGAAAGGACAAAATTTGCTAATGTTATAGATAAAGAAGCATCAGGTTTTAGCTATCTGTTGGATGTGTGCAGAGAAAGAGAGATTAGAGTCAAAGATGACCCCAAGGTTTCAAGATGAGTAAACAGGGAGGAGTGTAGTGTTATCCACAGAAATAGAGAAGTGAGGAAGGAGAGAGATGGGTTTAGGGGGAAAGATAAGAAGCTCAGTTTTGGCCATGTACAGTTTCAGATGGTGGTGAGACATCCAAGCAGCAACGTCAGATAAGCAGGCCTGGATTCCTGGAGAGATTTCAGGCACAGAAAGGTAGATCTGAGAGTCGTCAGCATAAAGATGGTACTGAAAAACATGGCAGAAAATAAGTGTACCAAGGGACTGAGTGTAGAGAGAGAAAAGGAGAGGGCCCAAGACAGAGCCCTAGGTACATCAATTGAAAGCAGGATGGCGGTAGAAGAGGATCCACCAGCACATACACTAAATGTGCGATGGGAGAGATAAGAAGAAAACCAGGACAGAACAGAGCCCCTAAATCAAAACAAGGACAGGGTATTGAGGAGAAGTAGGTGATCAACAGTATCAAATGAAGCAGAAAGGTCAAGAAGGATGAAAATCAAGTAGAGGCCTTTGGATTTGGCAAGGAATAAGTCACTGGAGATTTTGGCAAGAGCTGTTTCTGTGGAATGTAGAGAACAAAAGCCAAATTGCAGTGGCTCTAGAAGGGTTTGAGAGGAAAGAAGGTCAAGACAGCAGTGGTGAACCACTCATTCAAGCAGTTTTGAAGCAAAGGGGAGGAGAGAGAGAGGCCGATAATCGTAAGGACAGGTAGGATCTAGTGAAGGCTTTTTGAGGAGAGGTGTAACCACAGCATGTTTGAAGGCCACAGGAACAGCTGCAGTGGAAAGCGATAGGTTAAGGATATGACAGATGGAAAGGATGACAGCAGAAGAGAGAAAGCTTAGTAGATGGGTGGGAATGGGATCAGAAGAGCAGGTAGTCAGTTTAGAGGAGGAGAGAAGATCTGAAGTTTCTTTCTCAGTGATTTCATAAAAGGAAGAAAGGGTGACCAAAGGTGCGGGAAGGATTTGGGACTGAAGAGGGGGAAGATGAGGAAGTGACCCTACAGAGAATTCAAGGGTGATCTTCTGGACTTTCTCATGGAATTAGTTCACTAAGGAGGGATTGGGGGAGAAGGGATACTGAGGAGAGAGTTCAGCGTAGCAAAGAGATGGCGAGGGTCAGAGGCAAGAGAGTTAGTCTGATGGACATAGTACTCTTGCTTGACAAGTGCTATGGCTGACTGAAAGGAGGTTAGCATGAGTTTGAAATGTAGGTAGTCAGCAAGGGCATGTAATATAAGTCAAAGGCACTCAGCCGAGCGGGCACAGGAATGTAGGTAGTGGATTGTTGAGGACAGCCAGGGCTAAGGTACAGTACGCCTCACAGGGTGTGGAATGGAAGGAAGAAGTGCATCCAGAGCAGAGGAGAATATAGTGTTTTAGGAGGATACTGCCCCATCAGACTCAGATGACATAGTGGAGAAAAGAGGTGATAAGACAGCAGTGGAGAGAGCTGAAGGGTCGATAGTGTGAAGATTCCTAAATTGGGTGAGACCAAAATGGGGGGTGGTTAAGGGTGAAGGTTAGCAGGTGATGGCTAGATAAGGGCAGAACTGAGAAGTTTGAGGGTGAGCAGTTAGAGAAGACAAGGTTAAGGCAGTGGCCATGCTTGTGACCAGGAGCGGCAGAGCACAGCTGGAGTTTGAATAAGGAGGTTACCTGTTAGTGTGGGTTATTCCTTTCCCAGCACTATATACCACTTACCCTCGGGACGTCCGTTAATCCTCCGGGCTGAGGAATCACCTTACCTTCTCTGTCTGGAATTCCAGGGGAACAAACGCACACACTCGCACATAAGTAGTATGTAAGCTTATTCCACAGGTTAGAGGGCCGTCTGTCTTTTAGACATTAACAGAAACATATTCATACGTCATCAACTCATCCCCTGGGGCCCACCACAGCTTATCAGTAACTTCACAGATGTTAGTCGTCTCCGTGTAGAACAATCAATTTGTCTTAGCACAGCACATTCCTTTCCATATATAGATATATACAGGATTCCTATTTTCCCTTGCGGGCCTCTTAGTCCTGCTACACACTTTAAACTTTATTTCCCCTATTAATCCCCCCTTTGGGCCTGCATAGGCCCACTATAAGAACAGCCAAACAGTCTTCTGAAGGACAGTTAAGCAGACATTATTAACTGGAGGTCGGTGGCGGCGTGCTCGAGTGCATCAGCCACCGTGGAAAAAGGTGTATAAGAGTACATAAAAGTGGTGGAGTTCTGCAGGGCCTGAATCCAAGTTGCATTGTTCTCTGTCCGATGTGCCTGCATCCAAGGTCCTTCATTTGTAAAATAGTATGTAGTCAGCACAATGACAACTGAAATCAATAATAAACAAGAAAAGGCCAGCCAGGCAGACTTCATGGCTGGGGCGAGTCAGGCGTCTTCCAGGAATCCTCTGGTGCACTCTTGACGCGTGAGGCATGTACCCAGGTCAGATGCTTATCAGTCAGCACGGCTGTGCAGGTAACTGAAATAATCTCCTCCGGATCTCAAAACGGCGGATCCCACTGGCCCTTCTTATGAAACAGCTTTACCAGCACACAGTCTCTCGGGCGGAACGGGTGCGTCGGTCCTGTAGAAGGAAAAGGGAAAGCATCGTACACTTGTTCAGACACCGTGCATAAATATTTAGCTAGCTGTGTAGCATATTCTTCCTGTGCCAGCAACAAGTCATCAGCCATTATCACCGTTCCCTCGGGCCATTTCCAGGGTTAGGGGAAGGGTCGTCCCATCAGAATTTCAAAAGAGAGAATCCAGATGCCCCGGGGGTTAGCCTAATCTCTGCCAATACAGCTGGCAGATACACTGGCAACCTTCCTGGGGCGTGTTGTGTAGCCTTTTTAAATTTTTCTTTAATTGTTTGATTCATTCGTTCTACTATCCCTGATGACTGTGGGTGATATGGGACATGAAATTTCCAATCAATGGCAAACATCTGAGTAATCTGTTGTAAAACCTTAGAGGTGAACGCTGGTCCCTGATCAGAATCTATAGAAAGGGGACACCCAAAGCGGGGAAAAACTTCCTTACAGAGAATTTTTGCTACTGTACTAGCATCTTCCTTGGTCGTGGGAAAAGCCTCTGGCCACTTTGAAAACCTATCTACAATGACCAACAAATACTTATAACCCCCTATCGATCGTGGCATACATTTGAAATCTACTTGTAGGGCCTGAAACAAACCTTTGGGTGGGGGTAAATGTTGCAATTGTCCTATTGCTTTTCCCTGCTGAACATTATTCCTAGCACATACTAAGAATTGACTCAATTGTGATTCCACTAAATGAGGCAAATCTCTGCAAACAAATATTTCCTGTAACTCCTTAAGAACCGTCTTTATGTTTTTATGCCCTACCCCATGTACTTGACCAATTAAGAGAGGGGCTGCTGCTTTCGGTAGTCCTCTTCACCCCCCCCCCTTTTTCCTGCCAAATCTGTGCTGAATTTAAACTCATATTATGCTGTTCCCAATACATAATATCCTCGGGATCTGCAGCAGCCTGCAAGTGGTACAGAGGAAAAGAATGCTCAAGAGGGGAAACATAATACTCAGACAGTAAAGGATCAGACAAATAATAAGAAACTGTTGGCATGCCCTGAGAGATATTATTACTACGTAAGAGTTCAATTTGGGCTTGTGCACACTGTTTGGCTGCAAGATCAGCTAAAGCATTGCCTTGAGAGGCAATAGAAGTGTCATATCTGTGTGCAGTACATTTAATAACTGCGACTTCTTTGGGTTTACATAAGGCGGCCAGCAGTTCATTAACCAATTGTGCATGAGAAATTGGTTTACCGTCTGCCGTTTTCCATCCCCTATACCCCCATAAGAGACCAAAATCATGCACCACCCCAAAGATATACCTGGAATCTGTATAAATGTTAACACGTTTATCAGCAAATAATTCACAGGCTCTAGTAAGCGCTACCAATTCTGTAGCTTGTGCAGAACTATAAGGTAATAACTGGGCTTCATGCAAAATATTTGGGAGTTCTACAATGGCATAAGAAGCAATGTAGGCGTTGTCTGCGGGACGGACACAGCTCCCATCCACAAATATATGTGGAGTGTCCGGGAGCGGAGGGGAGGGCAAATCAGGACGTACTGACGTCTCAAAGTTAATCAACTTTAAGCAATCATGTTCTTCTTGGGGCAACTCGGAATCATCTACTGGGTGCATTAAGGCCTGCAAGGCCAGCATCGGGGTAAAGGCAGTGGATTGCTGTTTAACCGACAACCCTTCAGTGGTTATTAAAATCACCTCATACCCACTAAGGCGCTGGGCTGTCATGTGTTGCGTAGTAAGGTTCTTTAACACATTCAAAACAGAATGGGTAGAAAACAGAATAGTCTCATGAGACAGGGTAATCGGGATAGTCATCTGTACGGCAATAACCGAAGCTGCCAGAGCTCGCAAACATGCAGGCATACCCTGTACCTTGAGGGGCAATTGTTTCAATAAATATGTGGCTGGGCGCATTCTCCCCTCCCCCCCCCTGCCAAAAATAGCTGCCATAGTTCCTCCCTCTTCCCTTACATATAAGTAAAACATTTTCCCATAATCGGGTAGTCCAAGTGTAGGAGCTGAGATAAGCAGCTTTTTCAAAGTAGCAAATGCAGAAAGCATTTCTTCGGTCCATTCAATAGATGCAGAGCCTGGTAACTGCAAAGAAGCCCTTCACAATATGGAATCCCAATAAGCACAGTCTGGGATCCAAGCACAACAGAAGGATACTAATCCAAGGAAAGCCAGCATTTGTGTCACTGTTGTTGGAGGAGATAATTTTATAATTGCCTGTACTCGGGCTGGAGAGAGCACCTGATTTACGGGGGACAGCACAAACCCCAAGTAAGTAACACGCTCACAACACCACTGGAGCTTTTTTAAAGTAGCCTTATATCTATTGGAGGCTAGATGGCAGAGCAAGGATACAGAGTCATTTTCACATTCTGTGATTGTTTTAGAACATAACAACAAATCATCCATATACTGGAGAAGGGTGGAGGAACAAGGCGGATGCCACATTTCAATTGATGCCTTAAGAACAAGAGAATACGCCGCTGGGGAATCAATGTATCTCTGCGGCAGGCGAGTCCAGGTATATTGTTTGCCTGCATTGTGAAAGCCATAAGAGGCTGCGTGATGGGGTCCAGGGGTACACTAAAAAAGACATTAGCTAAATCAATAACCGTAAAGCATTTGGCTTCCGTAGGAATAAGAATAAGTAGCCCGAAAATATCGGGCATCACCGGTGCCAGTGGGACAACAAGCTGATTTACGGCCCGTAAATCCTGGGTAAAACGGAACTCATCCCCCTTAGGGACGGGATTCACGGGAGTATTATAAGGAGAAACAGTAGGAACTACAATACCTGCTGCAACAAAATCCTGGATCATGGACTGCAAAGCAGTTTCCTTAGGGACAGACAAAGGGTACTGTCGAATACAGACGACAGCTTGAGGATCCTTCAAACGTGCCACGTATGGCGTACAGGGGACCAACCCGGTGTCAGTTGGGGAGGTGGCCCAGAGTTTAGGAGGAACCTTAGACAACCCATGCGCCTCTGTAGAAATCATATTTAATAAAAAAGGAGAGTGCAAGGCAAAAGAGCCATCTGAATTACTAATAGTTACTGCTTCTAAGCGACACAACAGGTCCAGCCCCAGGAGACTCACTGGACAGGAGGGAATAATCGTAAATGAATGTGTAAACAGAACAGTATTGTTACCAAGCGCGGAGACAGACAACGGGGGTGTAATCCATGTTGGGGTAGAGGTTTCATTTATCCCAACTGAGGCAGGACCTGGAGTTAAGGATTCCCTACAAACAGAGGCATGCAACGTAGAGCAAGTTGCTCCCGTATCAATTACAAAGGAGACTTGCTGGCCATTAATGCACAATTTACAACAAGAGGGCTCCTTCCATCCACCCGTTAACTGAACCCAGATCGGAACCATTGCCTCAGGGCAGCCCTATGGGCATTGCGGGGGCTGCTAAGAACATAAGAACATAAGATATGCCATACTGGGTCAGACCAAGGTCCATCAAGCCCAGTATTCTGTTTCCAACAGTGGCCAATCTAGGTCATATGTACCTAGCAGTTTCCCCAAGGGACACAGGTTCCACAATGCTTCTATTGGTTCAAGCATTGATATCCTCGGTCCCTTCTTAATAATGGCTTATGGACCTTTCCTCCAGGAACTTGTCCAAACCTTTTTTAAACCCAGCTACACTAACAGCCTTTACTACATCCTCGGGTAACAAATTCCAGAGTTTGATTACACGTTGAGTGAAAAAATATTTTCTTTTATTAGTCTTAAATAGTTTACCCTGTAGCTTCATTGCATATCCCCTAGTCTTTCTATATTCTGATAAGGTAAACAATCGATCTACGTTTACCCGTTCCACTCCACTCATTAATTTGTAGACTTCTATCATATCTCCCCTCAGCCGTCTCTTTTCCAGGTTAAAGAGCCCTAACCTTTTTAGCCTTTCTTCATAGGAGTATCCTTCCATCCCCTTTACCATTTTGGTGGCTCTTCTCTGAACCTTTTCTAATAACTCTATATCCTTTTTAAGATACGGTGACCAGAATTGCACACAATATTCAAGGTGCGGTCTCACCATGGAAGGATATAGAGGCATTATAATATCCTTTGTTTTATTTTCCATTCCTTTCCTTATCATACCTAGCATTCTATTTGCTCTCTTGGCCGCCGCTGCACACTGGGCCGAGGGTTTTAACATGGTATCCACAATGACGCCTAAATCTTTTTCCTGGGTGGTGGTTCCTAATGTGGAACCTTGCATTGTGTAACCATAGTTTGGGTTGTTCTTCCCTAGGTGCATAACCTTGCACTTGTCCACATTAAATTTCATCTGCCATTTTGATGCCCAGTCTTCCAATTTATCAAGATCCTCTTGCAATTTTCCACAATCCTCTTGGGTTTTAACAACTTTAAATAGTTTTGTGTCATCTGCAAATTTGATAACCTCACTCGTTATTCCACTTTCCAGGTCATATATGAATATGTCAAAAAGCAGCGGACCCAGCACAGATCCCTGGGGTACACCACTATTCACCTTTCTCCATTGGGAAAATTGGCCATTTAGCCCTACCCTCTGCTTTCTATCTTTTAACCAGTTCCTGATCCACAATAGTACGCTGCCTCCTATCCCATGACTCTTTAGTTTTGCCAAAAGTCTCTGATGAGGGACCTTGTCAAAGGCTTTCTGAAAGTCCAGATACACAATATCAACCGACTCACCTTTGTCCACCTGATTATTCACTCCTTCAAAAAAACATAACAGATTAGTAAGACAAGATCTTCCTTGTCTAAAGCCATGTTGGCTGTCTCTCATTAGTTCATGACTATCTACATGCTGAGTAATTTTATTCTTTATGATGGTTTCTATCATTTTTCCCGGTATTGACGTCAGGCTCACTGGTCTGTAGTTTCCCGGATCACCCCTGGAACCCTTTTTAAAAATTGGTGTTACATTGGCCATCCTCCAATCTTCAGGTATTAGAGATGATTTTAATGATAGTTCACAGATTACTAATAGCAGGTCTGCAATCTCATATTTCAGTTCTTTCAATACCCTTGGATGTATACCATCCGGCCCAGGTGATTTGCTACTCTTCAGCTTATCTAATAGTTGTAATACATCTTCTCGATGTATCGATATTTCCTTCAATTCTTCTGCACCTTTAAATACCACTTCAGTCATGGGTAACATCCCTACATCTTCCTCAGTAAAGACTGAAGCAAAGAATTCGTTCAGTCTCTCCGCTATCGCCTTGTCGCCTCTTAGTGCTCCTTTAACCCCTTTATCATCTAATTGACCAACTGACTCTCTCACAGGTTTTTTGCTACGAATGTTGCCATGTAATAGGAATAACAGGGGTTGTGGGGCTACTAGATGGGGGAGGGAGTGGTGCCGATGGCATCGCGGGAGGGGGCAAGGCCCACCCTCCTGAGTCGGCACAGGGCTGCTACCTGCCATATAAGGGCACTCATTTTTCCAATGTCCTTGTTGCTTACAATGAAAACAAAGCTGATTCCTAGATATTCCCTGCCCTATTCCTCTTCCACCACCCCGCCTGCCTCGAAACCGGCCCCGCTGTCCCCTCCACCCCCGAGATTGCGACCACTGAGGCCCCGGGGGTTGATATCCCCTGGGGTAGGATTGCTGGCAACCAATAGTTAGAAAAGGATACTGGGTGTATATATGGCCCTTAGAGGTAGGGTCTCCTGTCACTCTATCACTGTTAGAAGTTCTCATGTCATTTGAATCCAGCTTATGAAAGGGGTTATGAGGGCTCCCTGGGAAAAGGATTTGAGCTATGTAAACCTTCTGTCCACCCCGCCATATTTTCCACCCAGGGATTAGTATAATAACTCCCTGCCACTCTGTCTATGTATTCCTTCGGCGTCTCCCCATCTGCCAGGGGTGCGCCAGGAGGGACCGGGGTACGGCGAGAATAGGATGCCTTCCTACCTTCAGTTTTAAACCTTATCACAACATTTGGCTGCGCACGCACTCCCGTGGATTCTGGAGCAGTCCCTTTACCTTGGGACCCCCCATCCTCTAATTAATATCCAACAATCGCACGCTTGGCCACTTGCTTTCTGCCAACAACCGTCACTAGCGCTATTGCTTCAGGCTGAGGCAGGGGCATTTTGCCAAGCTCACACAATCACACAAGCCACAGAGAAGGAAAAGGGTATTACCACAGGCCCAGCAGGATGTCCCTCTTATGCATAGCGCTACCAAAGCACATGTTATGCATAGCACTACCAAAGCGCATTCCCGAGACGAGCTACCAAAGCGACGTCAATTTAGAAAGTCTGGAAATCCCAGTGCAACTACCAAAGCTGCAGCAATTTAGGAAGTCTGGAAATCCCAGTGCAACGGGGAAATCCTCACTTCTGACACCAAATTGTTAGTTTGGGTTATTCCTTTCCCAGCACTATATACCACTTACCCTTGGGACGTCCGTTAATCCTCTGGGCTGAGGAATCACCTTACCTTCTCTGTCTGGAATTCCAGGGGAACAAACACACACACTCACACATATGTAGTATGTGAGTTTATTCCACAGGTTAGAGGGGCTGCCTGTCTTTTATACATTAACAGAAACATATTCATATGTCATCAACTCATCCCCTGAGGCCCACCACAGCTTATCAGTAACTTCACAGATGTTAGTCATCTCCATGTAGAACAATCAATTTGTCTTAGCACAGCACATTCCTTTCCATATATATATATATATATATACAGGATTCCTATTTTCCCTTGCGGGCCTCTTAGTCCTGCTACACACTTTAAACTTTATTTCCCCTATCATTACCTGTAACAGTATTCTCAGAGGACAGTAAGATATGGATCCTCACAGGTGGCTGCCACCCAGGACTAGTACAAGGGCATTAGATGCCCTAAGCAAAACTTCAGCCTGTCACCCCCTTGCAATTAGCTTTTAGACCCCCCCTCAAATCTTGATTAATAAACTCAGTTGTAACCATCTCAGCGCCATCCCTCCCAGACAATCATATAAATTTTAAACTTTATTTTGTAACTATATACATAATGAGGGAGATTTCAGAAAGGCACATCCAAAGATAAATGGACTATTTGCATTTTGTCTATTCTTCCTGGAGCCAAAGCATGCACTGATGAGTTTGAGTTTGTGGCTGACAGGACCCATTGTTTTGCTTTGGCTGTAGCTACTGCCCCCACCCCCAACCCAAAACTGCCTAGTTAGTATTTGAGCCAACCTCGGGGCCATCATCCAATGGAACCTATGGCTGGAGCAGTGCCAACAAGCTTCAGATCATTCTGGAGAGCTCTGGTTTACTTTAGATTTAGCAGTTTTGCATAACTCCCTTTTCAACTTAATCACCAAGTTGATTTAAAGACTAATTAAAATAACAGGCTTACACTCCCTTTCAGAGAGCTATGGCAAGGAGAAGCAGACTCCTCAGAGAGACAGGGGGAGGATTAATGTCCCCCTGTCCTTAGAATACTCTCATGTCAAGCAGGATAGGACTCCTTATGGGTGGAATCCCTAACTACAGGTTTCCTTTAAATAAAGAGGGGGGGGGACCAATGGGCAAAAACAGAGGGGTCAATATTACATAAATGATATATGGAGTTGATTGTAAGAAACAGCAAAATTAGAATACAGTTCTTGCAATCAAGATGCTCATACTTTTAATATAAAAATGTACTTTCTTGGTGCAGGGAGAGAAAGCATATGTCCTTTTCAAGGAATAATGCCAAATGCATTAAAACTAGCAACGGTACGTCCGATCCCAAAGAAAACCACCCTACCGAAAACAGACCCTGCAGCCTACAGACCCATCTCAAGCATCCCTTTCCTGGCTAAAATCATAGAGAAAGTAGTCCAGCACCAACTACAACAACATCTCGACATACACCACCCCCTCGACTTAAACCAACATGGATTCAGACCCAATCACGGGGTTGAAACTCTACTGACACAACTATTCGACAGTCTGTTAAGAACGATTGACAACACCAGAATGGGCGTACTCATGATATTCCTGGACATCTCTGCAGCATTCGACACCGTATGCCACTCAACGCTACTAACAAGACTTGAAGAGGCGGGCCTACACGACACCACCCTGAGATGGTTTACATCCTACCTAGAGAACAGACAGCTCCAGGTCAGATGTGGATCAAAGACCTCTCAACCCATCAGCGTCACACAGGGAGTCCCACAAGGTTCATCACTCTCCGCCCTGCTTTTCAACCTTTACATACAACCCATCAGCACAATCATCAGGAGCTTCAATATTCAATACACCATATATGCAGACGATATAATGATATTCACACCAATCAACCTAACCAAACCGGACTACACCAACATAGCCAACTGCTTCAAAGAAATGTCAACCTGGCTGCAAGAAAACAACTTAGCAATAAACTATAACAAAACCGAAGCACTGATCATAACAAGAGACCAAACTTTCACACCCACGCCCTCCATCAACCTGAACAATGCCACTATACCAATAAGACAAGAGATAAAATACCCGGGAATAACACTTGACAGAGAGCTCAACCTACAATCCCAAATTGCGAAGACCACCAGGAGTGCCTACATCAAGATGAGGACAATCAGACGACTCAAACCCATCCTTGCTCCCGAGCATTTTCGAACAGTATGCCAAGCCATCATCACACCCACACTAGACTATTGCAACCACATCTACCTAGGACTACCAAAAAAATCAACCCAACCACTTCAACTAGCACAAAACACAGCCGCAAGACTCATAACAGACAGTACAACCCACGAACACATCACCCCCATACTATACCACCTTCACTGGCTCCCAATCAGCTCACGAGTCCGCTACAAAGTTCTCCTAACCACTTTCAAAATAATAAACAACCTATCTGCAGACAGCCCACAACAACTCATAACAACTGACAACAGCAAAAGACCAAGAAGAAAGGGAACATCGAACAACATCAGAACCCCAAAGGACTTCACCAGAACAAACCAAACCACATCAAAATGAGCTTTCACCCTAACAGCCATATGGAACTCTCTCCCTGACCACCTCAGAGCACAAACAACATCAAAGAATTCAGAAAGCTGCTTAAAACTGAACTATTCACAGACCACTTCAAGGACCTCACAGAATGACTCCTAATCAAACATTAAGATAACGAAGCCATCCCTGTAAATATGTATCTGTAAATATGTATCTTAAGCGCACAATGTATATAGCTCACATCAAAATCGACCACACTCATTCACGCAGCACACTGTGACAATTCTCCCACTGCATGCTAATGACAACTCACCCTTCATTGATTGTTTGCTGTGCCAACCACTTTGATTTCATGATAAAGCGGTATACCAAGTCTGTTTAAATAAATAAAAAAAAAAATAAAATAAATAAGTAAGGAGTGTAAATCCCATCTGAATGATCCATAATAGCCCTTCATAGTCTGGCGTTTGTTAGATATATAAGAGCCCTGATGAATTTACTTTGTAATCAGTTTTTCCATCAAATGACTGATTTTCTCTCAACACAAATCTCCTGGCTAGGTTACATGGTGGAAAAAGAATGTGAAAAGTGAGTCCAGTACTCACCCTTTCCCTTTCCTGGCAGCTGCGGCTCCTACCTGTTAGAGAACCACGGCTATGCTAGATTCAGTTTAAATAAAAGTCAAACCGGTGTGGAGCCTTCCTCTGCAGCTGCTGTACTCTAAGAGGCAGGAGTCGCGGCTGCCAGGAAAGGGAGAGGGTGAGTTTGCCACTGCCAAGAAGCGGACTCGGCAGCGGCAGCAACTTGTGTGCTTGTAGGGTTTTGTTTTGTTTTTTACTTTTGAAGGCGGAGTGAGGCAGCTGTTTTGGGGGCATTTTTTACTGCCCTCAAAACTTGCCGCCTGAGGCAACTGCCTCACTCTGCCTCATTATAGAGCCACCCCTGGCTGAATCCCATTTATAGGTATAGCTGCTTAAACATATCAGAAGGAAGATATGTCTGTGTGCCCCAAGTCTTCCCATATGGCACAGTTTATTATTAGTATTTAGCTCATGCCTTACCAGGAGAAGATCAAGTTGAGTTACATTTAGGTACAATAGGCATTTCCCTGCCCCCAAAGGGCTCACAATCTAAGTTTGTACCTGAGGCAATGGAGGGTTAAGTGGCTTGTCCAAGGCCACAAGGAGCGCCTGTGGGATTTGAATGCTTATCTTTCTGGCTCCAGTCTGTTGCCCTAACCATTAGGCCATTCCTTCCCTTTAATCATGGGGGTACTCTGGAGAAGCAAGAACTAATCAACAATGCAACCAAACTCTACAGTGCAAGAAATAGGCATGCAATGCAAATATTAAACCAACTGCAAACATTGGACAGCAGAGAAAATAAAAAAAGAGCACAGTTGCAATTTCCATAAGGAGAGATTCAAATGAGTTTAAAGCAGAGGAAGGAAATTGGCATTTTCAGGATGCAGGAGCGTCATGTGAAATATGATAAACAATGAGCATCATAAAATCCATGAGTGAAGAAAGAAACTGGGGCTACAAGGAAAGGTTCAATGATCCCCAGTAGATGCAGCAGTACAGTCGCTGACAAATAAAACCATGAACTGCTGTCTAGACCAGACTATGCATCAGCAGACATTTATGTGCACTTGCCGTGTCAGACAGTCTAATGTGCTGTGAAGTGCAGACCTTTGCAGTTCATTAAACCACTTAAGGTAATGTTTTGCTTCTCGAATCTGAATTGCTGTGGGTTTGCATTTACTTTAGGTGCCAGAAAAAAAAAATGCAGTGTAATTTTCATGCTTCTGCTTAATTACCTACTTTGCAAAAATATGCTTTTATTGAACAAATCCTTTTCCATGTAATACATGCCTACAGAAATAGCTTGGGCAAACAGATACCTGCTGGAATAAAGAATCTGTTTGTTTTCTTTATCATAATATTTCTGATTTCTGGAAAATGAAACCTTAAAAGAGTTCTCATTAATTTCTTATAATAATGTTAAGGGGGAAATGTTGAGAAGACCAAATATTTTTAAAGTTCACAAGTAATTTTACCATTTGAAGCTGGTTTTCAAAGGGAATGACAGAGGATGCTTCTTTTGGATGAGCTAATGTGAAATATACATACTTAGGGGTTCATTTACTAAAGGGCTTTAAGGTGTTGCACAAAACCATGACACATTAGTTGCAAGACAGCATTTTCTCACCAGTTAACAAGGGGCCCTTTCTCCTAACGTGCACTACAATAGCGCAGGTACACTTAATTCCACCTGTTGACGTGGCGGTAGATGAACCCATGCTAATCGCATGGGAGGCAGTTAGCGCATGGTGTGGACCCTAGTCTAACTGCACAGAGCGCACCATGCCCACTGTCTACCCCTAGCCCACCCACTCACATCCCTAACGTGAGATGCACAGTTAGCCCGAGAATCAGCTTGCTCTGTCATGGCCTCACTCTAGCTACGAATGCGTATCCAAAGCGTCCTTTTAACATGCAGCTGACATGCACTGCCAGTTATTGCCCTTTAGTAAAAGACCCTCTTAGACACCTCCTCCATCTCTCTTTTAGCATGCGTGCATTTGGGACCCTATTCTATAAAGTAAGCATGTGCTTTATAGAATAGGAGGGGAGGAGTGGCCTAGTGGTTTGGGCAAGGTACTTCAGGCCAGAAAGTCTAGGGGTTCAAATCCCACTAGAGGACAACAACCTTGGGCCAGAAGGCCTGGGGTTTCTAGTCCCACAGATGCTCCTTGTGGTCTTGGGCAAGCCACTTAACCTCCATAGCCCATGTTCCCTGTAAAATAGTTATCTCCAAGTTATAATGCCCTGTTCAATGTAATTTCAGTTTGTTCAATGTAAACTGCACTGATGCAGAATAGTGCAGTATATAAGAGAATATAAATAAATAAATAGGAGTATAATGGCAAGCTTGAACCTGGTTGTGGCACTTACTCTTAGAAATATAGAAACATGATGGCAGAAAAAGACCATAGGGCCTATCTAGTCTATCCATCCACATAAACTACTATAGTCCTTTTTTTCCTTTAGAGATCTTCTGTGTTTGTCCTATGCTTTCTTCATCTCAGATACTGTCCTCATCTCTACTACCCCCACTGGGAGACTATTCCACACATCTACCACTCTTTCCGTAAAGAAATATTACTGCATATTACTCCTGACTCTAACTCCTTTCACATTCATCTTATGTCCCCTCATTGCAGAACCTTCTTTTAATTGAAAGAGGCTCTCCTCCTGTGCATTTATGCCATGGATATATTTAAACGTCTCTTCTCTATCCACCTTTCCTCTAAAATATACATATTGAGATGTTTAAGCCTGTCCCCATATAGTTTAAAACAAAGACCATTTTGGTTGCCACCCTCTGCACCAATTCCATCCTGTTTATATCATTTTGAAGGTGTGGTCTCCAGAATTACACACAATACTCTAAATGAGGTCTCACCAAAGACTTATACAGAGGCACTATCACCTCCTTTATTTTGCCAGCCATTCCTCTCCCTATGCACCCACGCATCCTTCTGGCTTTTACCTTCACCTTTTCTACCTGTGTAGCCACTTTAAGATCATCAGAAACAATCATACCCAGGTCCCTCTCTTCTTTGGTGGACAGAAGTACTTCACCCCTTATACTGTACTGCTCCCTTGGATTTTTGCAGTCCAAATTAAAGCTCAGCTGCCAAATTCCCAACCATTCCTCAAGCTTAGCTAGATCCTTCCTGATGGTATCTACTCCTTCCTGAGTGTCTACTCTATTTCAGATTTTTGTATTATCTGCAAAGAAGCAAAACTTACCAGACAGCCCTTCCTCAATATCACTAACAAAAATTTTAGAAACTACACAATGTTTTAGAAGTGTTTCCTATAATTTACTCACCACAGAGGTCAGACTAACCATCCTGTAGTTCTCATCCTCATCCTTACTTCCACTTTTGTGTAAAGGGACGACATGTGTCTTTCTGTAGTCCTCTGGGACCACTCCTGAATCTAAAGAAGCATTGAAAAGGTCAGACAGTGGAGACACTAGAACTTCCTCAAGTTCCTTCAATACTCTGTGAGGTATCCCATCCAACCTCATTACTTTGTCTACTTTTAATTTAGCTAGTTCCTCACAAACACAGTCTTCTGAAAATTGTTCAAGATCCCCTTCACTTCTGCTCCTATTTGTGGGTATTTTTTGAGGTCCTGCTCCGGTCCCTTCATCTGTGAACATAGAACAAAAACATTTGTTAAGCAATTCTGCTTTATCCTCATCAGCTTCTACATATTCCTCATGTTCATCCTTGAGTCTGATAATACCACTTTTGCTCTTCTTCCTCTCACTAACATATCTGAAAATGTCTTGTCCCACCACTCCCCCATTTTATTGCATTGGCTAGTTCTTCTTTTTTGTATCTTTGCTTTCCTGACTACTTTCCATAATTCTGTAATTTACACACATACTTACAAAAAAACCCCACGAGCATTTACACCAGGTCTAGGGCTGGTATAAATGTCTATGCCTTAAGGATAGATTTCTGCTTACTTTCACACTTACGGCAGGTGCAAAACTACCCTCTTACTGCATGACAACTAATGGATGTTGCAGCTAGATAGATCTCTTGAGGTGGTATTAGTTGTTCTGTGTTTTCTTCCCTGTTAATGATTAATGCAAGGTAACTACTGCTGCATTAATTGCAGGGATCATTTCCTGATCTAAAGTGTCATTTTCTGTGTAAGCTGATTAATGACAGAACTACTGCTCACTAACAGTTAATATGCTTTTAGCTGTTTCATACTAGCTGTTACTGCATAGTAATTCTTGCATTAAACAGCTAAACAGCTAATGCAGCTTAGTAAATAGTGGCCCTAATACTGTATTTAATAGTTTGCTTATCTACCATTCTGAGCAGATTACAACTAACACAGGATGTAATCAGCCTTTACTCTACTGAACTGAATGTCCAACAACCACTGACCAGCTCATGGAAGCTGACTGGTCTGAGATGCTCATCCTGCTGACTTCAAATAATATGGTGTCAAGTTATTCAGCGCCTTATAGAGAAACATTGCAAATTATAAATGTATTTGAAATTTGACTGGCAGCCAGTATAGTAAACTCAGAATTGGCTTATATGGTCCCAGTTGGTTGAGATTAGAACTGGCACATTCTGCACGAGCACAAGAAGTGGAGACATAGAGCCCGATTCTAGCAGAGGCATCTCTGGGCTATCCAGGAAGCCCCAAGCAGGACGGGCTCATTAGGACTGATTCTGTACCATGGGAACAAAACATTCTCACCGCAAACAGAATTGGGCCCGAGGATGGTCCGGCATGTCTGTAGGGATGTCCTCCACGCAGGCTCCCCTGGCTCCTACGACACAGACCCCCCTCCTCCCTGCCGCCCGACCCACGGCTGGCCAGGTGGGGCCTGGATCAGGCAGCAGGGACCCCCCTACATTCAGCCCCGGCTCCAGGAGGGAGATCTCAGGCCCCGATCTCCCGCTAAGTGCTGATTATTCTACCTTTGAGATGGAATAATCAGCACATCCCCCCTGACCCCATAGGACATACAGGGCTATGACCTGAATTTGCCCTGTAGGTCCTGCTGCTTTGGTCTGACCCTGCTCCGCACATACACTGTCCCCTCTCCCCCCGCCGGCTCTCCCCGTCCTACTGCTCTAGCCATGTGGGGAGAGTCAGAGGGGGAATAGAGGCAGGACAGCTTAGAACTGGGCCCATAGCCTAATAATTACAGCAGTGAGTTCAGAACCAGGGATGCTTCTTCAAATCCAACTGCCACTCCTTGTGATCTTAGACAAGTCACTTAACCATCCATTGCCTCAGGTACAAACTTAGGGCCTGATATTCAAAGCAATTAACACGGTGCCACTAAATATCTGTGGCTGCCAGCTCTGCATGCCCCAGTGCTAACCTTTCTGGGGGCATTTTGGGGCAGTGCCAATTGGTAATCAGTCAGCAGTGATATTGAGCCACTGCCCAATTAGTGATATGTAATGAAAGCCAAGCGCAGGTGACCCTGGCCTACCCTCTGCTGCAAATTGCTAACCAGGCAGTGGCTCAATATTGCAGTTGCCTGGTTGCCGATTGGCAAGAGTTTCTAACCTGGATATTCGGTGCTGGGGCTGGATATGACCCCAGCATTGAAAATGTAGGTTTACTGTTCAGCACTGCTAGCTAGCCGTGTTAGCAGCACTAGCAGCCTGCGCTGAATTTTGGCCTCCAGAGATAGGAAAATACCTACTGTACACCCTTGAATTACTACTACAAAAGGTGTGAGTCAAATTCAAATCCCTGTAAAGCCCTCAAAGAAGAGGATGGCAATACCCAACGTGATGAATTGCCAAAACAGGATGTAATACCATTTCTGGGATCCAGTAGTTTACAGTATTCAAAGCAGAATGGTTTATCAAAGAGATATCTTGTCAGATAAATCTGATCAGTCTCTTTGACTAGGTGATTAGAAATTTGAATTTTAAAAGTTCTGTTCATGAGTTGGACATCTGAAAATGGGCATTTAGATGTGCAAATCATGGATACATCCCCAGAGCCATTTTAGAAAGCCAGTCATAGAGATGACCCCAGCGTGAGAACGTCCAGGTAGCACAGGAGCATGCCCTGTGCCGAACAAGGGAACTGAATGTCACGGTGCAATTTCAGAACAGCACAAGCATGTCAGTTCTTAGATTTTGAGGCATCCATGCCTATACCTGCTCCTGACTATGAATAAGGTGTGAAAAGTGCTCGTTTCATGACTGCAACACTTCCAGGGGGAAGAACAAAAGGCACTTACATCACTACAGTTACTATTGCTTGGCTAAAGAAACCTGCCTGTAAATACATACTCTAAACGTATTACTGGCCTGCTGTTTCACATCTGAGCATCTGAAATAGCAGGGCAAGACATGCTAGTCTCATAGTATAGATGCCCCCCTTTTTGACTTACTCAGGCCAAGGTATTCAAGTACCTGGTTCTGCGGGCATGCACTTTGAGGACATTTATATTTTGCAAAATGGGCTACACCATGCACATACCAATTACTGGGAAATTCATCCTTCTGGAGTGGGTGGAGACGGTGCAATTTCAGATTCTTCCTAGATGTCCCTTCTTAAATGACACTTTAGATGTACTGTAATATACTTCGGTTTCAGCAAGGCCTTTGCCACAGTTCTGCAATGGTGGCGTAAAGAAACGGTGTTCCTGCGGTCTGGGCCCTAAAGTGACTCTGGGTTAGAAATCATAATAAATGGTGGTGGTAAATACAGTTTATTCTGTGGCATGCCATACAGATCGATCCTTGTGTTGGTTCTTTTCAATATTTAATTAGCAATATTGCAGAAGGATTTTTGAGAATGGTTTGCGTTTATTCGGATGATAGGAAAATCTGCAAAAGGGTAGACACCATGGAAAGTGTGGAAAACATGAAGAGGGACAGATTGAAGTCTGAAGAATGGTTTAGAGTGACATTTTCAATGCTATAAAATGTAAAGCCCTATATGATGGGTTTTTTATATTTGTTTTGTCTTGCCAATCTATTTCTTTGCTGTCAATTACAATGGAGCTGCTTTTCTGCCCTCCTGTAAATGTTTTTATTGTGTAAACCGCTTTGCCTAACCTGAAAAGGCAGCATAGACAGCATAATAATATAGGAGCTGAAAGTGTATTTTATTTTAGGTTATATTTGTCAGTTTTTCAAGAATATACACAAGAAGCAAAAGTACAACAAATGAATAGGAGAAAAAATATACACATCAGGCAACATAAAAAGGCAACCAAATCTAACAAGTGTAAAGGCCAGTAATCATGAACTCCACTAGTTCCCTACTAAAGGAAGGAATAGTTGACACATGATCAATAAGTAAAAGTCTAGTAACACAACTAATACTAACCCAACTACTTTAATAGTCCAATCCATACCATTCCGACAGACTAGCATAATTTGAGGATTCCACCTGCTGTAAAAGGCCTAATCAGTCTTGTGCTCTGAATACATTTTCTCAATCTGAATACAAAAAAACATGGGTCAAGCACAGAAGATCACTGCAGTAGAATAATGATTGCAGAAGCTGAGCATCTGGTCTGGATGGACAGACTAGAAAACCATATGTTCTTAGCCAACCTCTTTTGCTGTAACTGTTTCCTGAGACTGACCTTTTCCTGTGGTTCCAAATATGTCTTGTTTACCCCTGTGTACACTTTCACCTAAGGAAAAGCTAGGCAATTTCCTGTTTGTTTACCCGGGTAAACAACCATTTATGAGGGTAAATGCCAATAAACTGGTCTGTCTTAGAATTTCTTTCTTCAGAGCAACAAGCAAACTTCTAGGTGCATGAAAAAAGGCGTTCCTTTTTTGATATTTCAATTTTGTTTTTAGTTATTGGTATATGTTAATTTTTGTCTTTATTTTGTACTTCAGATTCTTCCTGTGATGTGAACTTTTTGATTTTATTTGAAAATGTTACTTTGTTGGAACTATTTCCTCATTTACCATTTATATTTCACTTGTAAAAAGTGAAATGCTTAATTAAAAAAAAAGAAAAGAAAAGAAAAGAAAAAGGGAGCTTTTTTGACCTTACTTAAATATGGGGACTAACAGTGTGAATATCTGATATTTTTTGAAAGTATAGTATGTGCACTAGTTAAATTCCTTCCATTGCTTGAAATCTGAAGTATGCTGGAACTTTAAGGGGATGATTACGTATAGTGCATGTGAACAGTTACACATTAGAAATGAACCTATGTCCCTATTCTTGAGGACTTACGCATGTGAATGAAAGCTTATGAGTGCACTTTGGCGGTCACTGTTCTATAAATGTATGCATGAAAGTCCCATTGCATGTACTTTTCATAAGGATGTGAATGAGGGTGCCACATTGGCAGAGCATAGATGGGACCTAAATTCACACACGCATGTTATAGAATACTGTATGGTACACACATTTCTATGTCAATTTAGTTGTTTAGAGCAAGGAGACACTGTGTTAAACTAGAAAGAGGGAAGGGGAAATCCATTTGCATTCGTATGATATACAGATCTCCTTCACAGAGAGAAAAAGTGGACAGAGATTTAATAGAAGACATACATAGTATTTTCATGAAAGGAGAAATGCTAATGATAGGTGATTTCAATATGCCGGATATTGATTAACATATTCCTGCTGCAGTGTGTCACGCCCATAGCCCCTTACATATGTATGGAGGGACGTGCTTGTTATATAAGATTCACCACTTTGGCAATGTTCCAGACTGACTATCTTGCAAAGGATTATGGTAATGGTAGTCCAGTCATGCGGTGCTTGCCTTTGAGGTAAATGAAGACTATGGTAGTTGGCTCGAGTGTTAAGGCAATGACAGAATTTATTTATGAGGTAAATCAAAATGCACACAGATTCACTTGGTAACACCTTAGGATGTCTTCTCCAGGATTTATATTCAAAAATAGCAATACAACTGAAAGCTTAGGCAAGTAACTTGTAAAGTCCATTAAACAACGGAAAGTCTTTCTCTCAGCCACTGCTGAGAAACCTGCTCAGCAGTGCTGATGTATAGCAAATCAAAAGTAAAAGCTTCTTCACAAAACAGCTTTTCTTTTCCACATTCAAATAATTTTTTATATCCAACGTGTGCACAGCCTAAGCTGTGCTCTGCTTTGATATCAGCTGTGTAACAAGCTTCAATCAACAGCTTTTCACCTTCTCTGCACAAGTATTTCACTTCTCCCAAAACCTTCTTTCTTTCCACACAAACTTTCTGGTGTGCCAGTTACTAGAACATTTCCTTTTATGTTTGATCCATTTTCAGGATTTCTTTGTGCTAGCAACTTTGCATAAAGTACAGTCCATGAAAGAATCGTCTTCCTCTGAAATTATATCTTGTTCTTCTATCTGCATGGGTTCTATATCAGGGTCTGGCTCAGAGGATTTTACTAACTGACCTCCATTAGGACAGGAACTGTTACTAAACACTTTGCATTGCTCTAGGTTAGACAAACTTCCAAAGTTCATACCTGAGTTAAAGCTGGCATCAGGCTGTCCTCTTAGATACTCTGGCCAGTATGCATTTAAGCTTTTATGACCTGTTCTCCAGTCTGTATTTCTGGACCTCAGGGCATCTGCTCCATACCTTTTCCAAAAGGTATTCGTGTTCCTTCTCCCTTCAGCTGCTTCGGTCCTCTTACCGGCTGCTGCTTTAGGGTTCCTAGCTGAAGTTCTCCAAACCCCTGGATTTCTCCAATCCCTTGAAGCTGGCTTCTCACAGGAATCTCTCCAAGAACACGATTCTCTCTGAGCTCCTCTCTCCTTCTCCCTCTTCTCCTTCTTCTCCTCCTTCTCCTCTTTCTCCTCCTTTCCTGAATATTCTGTTCTAGTTTTAAAGTTCCCAGTTTCCAACCCCTCCCTTTCACTCCTCAGGTGTTGATGGTCAAACTCCCTCCAGGCAGCTGAGTAATTAGGAGTGACATAAGGGTTTCTCACTCTGGGCTTATACTCCTTCTCCTCATCTCCACTAGGGGCTTTCTGCAGGCCATTGCAGCCTGAAATAACCTGTCTTTTTGGAAAACATGCAGTTTTATTCCTCTGGCCTGACAAAACAGGTCCCTTGATTAGGGTAAATTCCTTTCCTTTGTCACTATTCTCTAGGCTCTGATAAGCTTCCTTATCACAAGTGTCATCTAAAAAAAAAAGGAAATCCTGGATTCTCTACAGGGAGAACTATTCTGGCAAATGGTAACAAAACCCACACTTGAAGGGGCCATACTGGACCTGGTGCAGATCAATGGGGACAGGGTTTCTGATGTTATAATGGGAGATAATCTCATACCCAGTGATCCCAAGATAGGGCTGATAAAGTCCATTCAAAAGCGAGGGTCTTAGACTTTAGGCAAAATAAATTTGACAAGATGGGCCAATACCTCAAGGAGTCATTAGCAGGATGGGAACAGCTGGGAGATGTAGAAAAGAAATGGGCAAAACTGAAAAGGGATATTTTAAGAGCAACAAACGTTTTTGTTAGAAAGGTAAATAAATGTAAACGGAAAAGGAGGCCACTATGGTTCTGAAAAGAAACAGCTCAAAAGGTGAAAAAAAAGAGGATGGCCTTCATAAACTACAAGAGATCATAGATTGAGGAAGATAAGCATCAATATTTGGAAAACTTAGAGAATCTAGGAAAGTAGTCAGGAAAGCAATGATACATATAGAAGAAGAGATAGACAATGCAATAAAATAGGAGGACAAGACATGTTTCAGATATGTTAGTGGGAGGAGGAAGTGCAAAAGTGGCATTGTCAGACTCAAGGGTGAATGGGAGGACTATGTAGAAGGTGATGAGGATAAAGCGGAATTGCTTAACAAATATTTTTGTTCTGTGTTCACAAATGAAAGGCCAGGAGCAGGATCTTGGAAAATGCCCACAAATAGGAGCAGATGTGAAGGGGATCTTGAACAATTTTCAACTGTGTTTGTGAGGAACTAGCTAAATTAAAAGTAGATAAAGCAATGGGGCTGGATGAGATACATAACTGTGAATATTGAAGGAAGTTGGGGATGTTCTAGCAGCTCCACTGACTGATCTTTTCAATGGTAGTCCCAGAGGACTGGAGAAAGGCACATGTGGTCCCTTTAGACAAAAACGGAAGTAAGGAGGAGGTTGAGACCTACAGGCCAGTTAGTCTGACCTCTTAGTGAGTAAATTAATGGAAATGCTGCTAAAACAGAGGGTAGTGAGGTTTCTGGAGACCAGTGGATTGCAGGATTTGGATTTACTAGATGTAGGTCTTGTCAGACAAATCTGATTGATTTCTTTGACTGAATGATCAGAGAATTGGACTGAGGGAGAGCTCTAGTTGTGGTGTACTTGGCTTTCAGTGAAGCCTTTGACACCATTCTGCACAGGCGACTTATAAATAAATTGAGCACCTTAGAGATGGACCCTAAAGTGACTGGGTTAGAAATTGGTTGAGTGAGAGGTGACAAAGCATACAGGTAAATAGAGCTCACTCTGAGGAGAAAGATATTTCCAGTGGTGTGTCGTGGAGATCTCTCCTTGGTCTGATTTTTTTAACATCTTTGTCAGGGGGGGGAGTGGTCTATCCAAGATGGCGGCAGTGGAAATCTAACCGGCGACGATGCCTAAGAGGAAGGGTAAAGCTAAAGCTCCTCCCGCGGAGCCTTTACCTGTTGCCGAAGGGCCCATGGACCGCTTTGTCCGGTTATCCAAGGAGCAGATGTCGGGGATTCGAGAGAGCTTGGAGACGCCGAAATCTTCCAGTTCGGCTTCCTCCGCTCTGGACACCACGCTCTCCCCGGACGGACGTTCTCCCCCAGAACCTCCCAGACCTCTTGCTGCCCAGTCGCTGAGTGCGGACGTCCCGCGGCCTGATCAGGAAGTGGTGTCGTCCTCTGAGCGGGGCTCGCTGCTGGTGAGTGCTCGACGTCAAGTGGAGAATATGCAGGCTCCTGGCGCTCTGGAGTTGTCTTCTTCGCCTGCAACCGGGGGCACAGTCACAGCTGTGGAGGCACATGACGTTTCGCTGGCTAAATCTCATGTAGTTTCATCTACACCCTCTTTTGCTGCTTTTGGGTTGCCTCGTCCTGCGTCGGTCACCCTCGACAGTATTTGGGATGCTATATCCAACCTTTCCACCATGGTTGCAACACAATTCACTGTACTTTCAGACCGCGTTGCTGTTAATGAAGCGGTGTGTTGCTCAATTCCATCCGCCTTGGAAGGGATTATTTCGAAGCAGGCTTCCTCGGACCAGCAGGTTGGTGCTGTTAAGACTCTAACTGATTCTTTAGTCAAAGATAATACAATATTGCATGCTAAAATAGAGTCTCTAGAGAATGCTGCTCGTATTTCAAACATTCGTTTGTTACATTTCCCTGTTATTCCTGGGATTGCACCGTTGGAAACGTTTAAAAAATACCTTCAAGAGGTTTTGTTGGTCCCTCCGGATCTGATTCCTCCTGTTTCCAAGATTTATTATCTCCCTTTGGGGAAAAGGGAACGGAAAGTTTCTGAAGGGACCTTGGACATGGATTTTCTTAACGTCTCAGCACTTTTGTCGACCCCTAAGGAAGAGGACTTAGCTGTTTCCACTTTGCTTGTCACATTGGCTCTTTCTTCTGATCGTGAATGGCTATTGAAGCTTTTCTATAAGAAACGTTCTGTTTTGTTTTACGGTAAAAAGGTGTTACTGTTCCCAGATGTTGCCCGGGAGACTCAGAAACGGAGAAAGGCTTTTCTTCTGTTAAAACCTGGGGTGCTTTCTATTGGTGCCACGTTTGTCCTTCGCTTCCCTTGTAAGTGCTTAATTACCTACAAAACGCAGAAGTATGTATTCTTTTCTCCTTCTGATCTTTCTGCTTTTTTGTATTCTCATCTGTTAGTTGCTTCTACTTCTGAAACCTGAGTCCGTCGAAGTTTGGTAGCCCTTGCAGCGCTGCCCTCACTTGTATTTTCTTGTTTAATATTATTCCTCTAAAATGTTTGTGAATATCGCTTCCCCCAAGTTTTGAGGACTAATTATGATCCTTGCTTTTTTTACTTTCTTGTATTAATTGTTTCTTTGCTCATTACTCCAAGTATTGTTGTTCTGTACAAGTTTTTCTGCTTGATTTATTGTAAAATGCACAAATAAATAATTTAACATCTTTGTCAGTGATATTGCGGAAGGGCTGTCAGGTAAAGTATACCTCTTTGTGGATATGAAAATCTGCAATAGAGTAGACACCCAAGAAGGAATAGAAAACATAAAGAGGGATCATCCTTTTGTTTATTCTGGCCAGGTGGTCAGTAGTACACCTACACCTGCCATCATATTCCCCTTTTTACATGGAATTTCAATCCACAGAGATTATACCATGTATTTTGTTTCCTGCAACACTTTAATCCCGTATGACTCAATGCCCTCTCTAACATAGACAGCAACCCCTCCACCAATTTGATCTACTCTATGATTGCGATATAATTTGTACCCAGGTATCGCAGTATCCCACTGGTTGTCCTCCTTCCACCAGGTCTCTGAGATACCAATCACATCTAACCTCTCATTCTAACTAACCCATCTTATTTTTTAGACTTCTAGCATTTGCATACAAGCATTTTAGAGACTGTATTTTATTCATATTAATCTGGTTATCAGTAGGCAGGGATAATTTGGAATCTTTCTCTGTCTACTCTGTACTTAAGGGCATTTGGGTAACTTTTGTTTTTATTGGAACCTCTGTCAATATGCCCTATCTTAAGTCTTTTGCTAGTATCCTAGCAAGGAGGAGTAGCCTAGTGGTTGGAGCAAGGTACTTCGGGCCGGAAGGTCGGGGGTTCAAATCCCACTAGAGGACAGCAACCTTGGGCCAGAAGGACTGGGGTTTCTAGTCCCACAGGTGCTCCTTGTGGTCTTGGGCAAGCCACTTAACCCTCCATAGCTCATGTTCCCTGTAAAATAGTTCTCTGTGTGCTGTGCTTTCCTGTCTAATCAATGTGTTTATACCTCAAAAATTTCCTGTCATGATTTGACAATTTCCAATCTGTAATCAAAAACTGCTGCTGATTGCTGGAAGTAGCAGTATACTAAATAAAATAAATAAATAAATCCTTCACGGATATATTGTTCTGAACCATGTGCTCTTGGGCAACTGTTGGCTTTCCCCTATTATCTGTTTTAAAAGCTGCTTTAGAAAAGGTATGTCAAAAGCCAGAAGGATACTTGGGTGCATAGAGAGAGGAATGGCCAGCAGGAAAAAGGAGGTGATTGTGCTTCTGTGTAAGTCTTTGGTGTGACCTCATTTAGAGTATTGTGTGCAATTCTGGAGAACACACCTTCAAAGTGATATAAACAGGATGGAGTTGGTGCAGATGTTGGCTACTAAAATGGTCAGTGGTCTTTGTTATAAACCATATGGAAACAGACTTAAAAATCTTCATATGTGTATATTAGAGGAGAGGTGGGATAGAGGAGATATGATAGAGATGTTTAAATACCTCAATGGCATAAATGCACAAGATGAGAGCCTCTTTCGATTGAAAGCAAGCTCTGCAACGAGGGGATATAGGATGAGGGTGAAAGGGGATTGACTCAGGAGTAATATGGGGAATATTTCTTTACGGAAGGGGTGGTAGATGCATGGTAGACTCTCCCAATGGAGGTACTAGAGACAAGGACAGTATCTGGATTCAAGAAAGCATGGGACAAACTCAGATCTCTAAAAGGAAAAAAGGGACTATAGAATTTAATATAGACGGGCAGACTAGGTAGGCTATATGGTCTCTTTCTGCTGACATGTTTCTCTGTTTTTATTTAGGTGCTTATGTTCATGCTCAACATAGGTACCTCCTTATAAAAGTACCCTCTTAATTTGTGGCAGTTACTTCTTCTCTGCTTTCCATTGCATGACTCCTTCTCTCCAAAAAATCGGGAAATGCCCCAACCCATAATGCAGAGATTTTGCAGTTACCATATATTAATTTTAGCAATTACTATGCAGTAACTGGTGCCCAAATAAATAAATAATTCAAAGATTGTGTTAGGTTGTTTAAAGCATCATGTTTATTGCTATGTATTCCAATGTCAGTTACAATGAGTTATTACTGTCCTATCAGAGCCCTCCATTCACAAAATCAAGAGCTGATCGAGGTATTCTCTTTGCAAATTGTATGGAGATCAATAAGTTGTATATGTGTCTGTTCAGTTCCCTTTTCCGCGACCCTAGAATCTGTTTCCATCAGAACATCATCACTATCTGAATTGATCCAGACCACTCCCACTAACAGGTCCAGAAGATCAGTAGCACTCAACACACTGACAGTACCAAAGGCAATAACCCAATGTACCCAGTCCACTGCAAGCAGAGCCTTCAAATTCTGTGCACCCAGATGCTGGAACGCCCTGCCTCACAACATGCGTGCAATTCCTGACCTATGCCAGTTCAGGAAGGCCTTGAAGCACCACCTCTTCCTCCTGCATTACCCGACAGATAACGCCATATCAGCCCCGTCCATGGGTCCAACACAAAGCTCCCAGGACTAGGCAAAATGATGCGAACCCGCCTGGTGCAAGATTGTAAATAGTTACCCCCTGTTATCCAAGTTTAAACCCTGTTCATTGTAAACACAAAGTACCCAAGGAAATGTGTAGTTCTATGTTCACTGTAAACCGCACTGGTATTGAATAGCGTGGTATAGAAGAGACTGGAAATAAATAATAAATAAATAAACTTAGACTAGAAGATGATCTTTAAATGTTCGTAAGAAAGTCAAAGTTCAGCTCTTTGGGGAGGCATTTCATGATCATTTATCCTGAAGGAATCATTAGCCTTAATTTGTGGTTCACAATAATGTCATATGTAAGGTAGGTTAAAATGTGCCCTACAATATCTAGAAAGTTTGATTATTCAGGGAATGAGTAGTGTGCAGCACAGGGTTGGGGGGCTACGAACATGTTTTAAGCTGATACATTTATACTAAGGTTGGAATTTTAGAAGCCTATTTGTGTTTTGGATGTCTGAAAACAGGCATAGAAACATCCAAAGCACAGAGATGTCTCAAGAGCCATTTTAGAAGCCGGCTCTGGGGACTTCCATGTCTGGGGTGTTCCAGGAACTTGAACATCCATGCCTAATTTCAGAAACATCCTGCACGTCTGGAGTTGCAATTAAGGTTATACCTGCTCCAGGCATGAAAAAGCATCATGAAAGTGCTCATTTTTGTTGAAAGACATCCCAAGATTGTAGGCAAGATAGCATTCTACCATCACAAGTACTCAACGTGATTTCAGTGATAGCAGCAGTGGGATTTGAACCCTTACCTTTCTGCTCATAACCCAGTACTTTAGCCATTGAGCTATCCTAGAGGTCTTGGTTTTGATATACAGTTCTGATGATGTCTATGTAGATACCCCCACAGCCATCCATATCGAGCAAGGCCATGTTTGTGAAATCATGTCTACACCTGGACATGCCTGCATTTTTTTCAGACATTCGAGCTTAGAGGTCCCAGAATGCACTTGGATATCCCTTCTAAAATTCCACTTTAGGTCTGACGATAAGCTATGTTTGTGTTTTCACTATAGTTTGTCAGTGTTGTAATTGTAATGCACTAAGAACAGAGAGGTTACAGAATAGCAGTTTCAATGAAGAAATAAATGATTAACAAAATATATAAATGTACTCACCATAGAGGTGAAACTAACTGGCCTGTAGTTCCCAGACTCTTCTTCCACTTTTGCAAAGAACAGTCACAAATAGCCTGCCGTCAGAACCACTGCAGACTTTAGGGAAGCATTAAATAGGTCGCACATTGGAACTATCAGAACTTTCCTAATTTTCCTTACTACCCTGAGATGTATTCTGTCTGGTGCCATCACTTTACTTGCTTATAGTTAGCTAGCTCTTCATGAACATAATGAGACTGATATTCAAAATGAGAATGGCCTTCTAAATTTAGGAACCTAAGCTAAGTTCATAAAATTGTCACCTGTTTTAACTATATTTGGTCCCTAATTTTCAAGCGAAAATGTGCCTATATTTAGGAGTTTAAAAGTCATGTCCCTACATTTAGGTGTATCATTCATGTACCTATATTTAACAGTCTACGTTTGGTGCCTAGTGCTGAAAATCAAATCAAGTTCCTAACTTTTTCCCAACCCTATATCCGCCCCGGCTGTCACCTACTTTTTATACTCCTAAATGTAGGTATTTACTGAAATTCTGAGTACTTATTTAGGAACTTAGCCCTAGTAAATTTTTAGGGAGGATAATTTAGAAGAGTAAAGGGCATATTTATTAAAGCACACTACCTGATAGCATGGGGTTTTAGTGTGCAGTTTAGGCAGGCATAGGGACACGAGAGATAGAGACACAAAGGGAGATGCTACAGAGTTTAGGATGACAGAGGAAATGCTGGATTTGGGGGTGGGAGTAGGAAGACAAAGGGGAGATACTGAACATGTGGGGGGGGGATAGGGAGATACAGAGGAGGGATACTGGACACTGGAGTAAAGGGTTAGGGCAATAGAAAGATTTTTAATGGAGGTAGAAAGAGAGAGAGAGAGAGAGAGAGAGGAGATGCTGGGTGGAGGAGGAAAAGAGACTGGATGCAGGGGGAAGCGAGGGAAAGAGAACTGAGTTCATAGAAAGAGGGGAAAGAGAGAGAACAGTCAGCAAAAGATTGAGGAACAACAGAATGGAGATTAGGAGGGTTGAGGTAAGCAAAAGAGATGGAAAGCTATAGGCAGATGCAGTAAAGAGAGAGAGAGGTTGAGGGCTGGAAAGTAAGAAGGAGTAGTGAAATGGAAGAAAGCTAAAAGGAAAATATCAGAGATGAATGTAGGAGTGGAAGTGAAAAAGGAGGGAAGACAAGAAGTAGCAGATGTACTGGAGACCCTGAAAAGAGAGTTAAAAGAAGAAAGAGGAAATCAGAAATCAGAAACTTGGTCAACACAATTAGAAAAATAAAATGGCAAAAGTTAGAAAAAATAATTTTATTTTTAATTTAGTGATTTGAATATGTCAGTTTAGGAATTTACATTTGTTCTCTTTGAGGCCAATTCTGAATGCTGCACATCCAGGCCGATGGACATGCAGAAAATGAACAGCCCCTGCTGTTGTTGTTGTTGTTAAGTGCTGTCGAGTCGGAGTCGACTCATGGCGACCCTCTGGATAGCTATCCTAAATTGTGTTTGGTCTTGAGTCAAGCGGCTCATTGTTGACAGACTGGTACCCGTAGCTGCTGTTATTGTATCAATCCATCTCATTGCTGGCCTTCATCTTTTGCGTTGACCTTCTATCTTGCCAAGCATGATGTCTTTCTCTAATGATCTCTCTCTTCGCATGATGTGTCCAAAGTATGAAAGTCGAAGTCTTGTCATCTGAGCTTTTAAAGAAAGCTTAGGTTTGATATCCAGTACCGACTGGTTTGTTCTTCGGGCAGTCCATGGTATACACAGTATTCGCCGCCAGCACCATAATTCAAAGGCATCAATTTTCTTCCTGTCTATCTTTTTCACTGTCCAGCTTTCACATCCATATGATGTTATTGAAAACACCATGGCTTGAGCAAGTCGAATCTTTGTATGGAGAGAGACATCTCTGCTCTTGAGAATCTTATCTAGGTCTTTCATAGCCATTCTGCCAAGAGCAATGCGTCGTCTGATTTCTTGACTGCTTGTTGCTTCTTTATTGATAGTTGATCCAAGTAGGTTAAAGTTGTTCACGATTTCAATTTCTTCTTCAACTATGAACCTGTTGATTATGCCAGTTGTCATGATCTTTGTCTTCTTTACATTAAGGTGCAGGCCCATTTTGAGACTATGTTCTTTGATTGTGAGAAGCAAATGTTTCAGATCATCTTCACTTTCAGCCAGTAATGTGGTATCATGAGCATAGCGAAGGTTGTTGATGAGTCTTCCACCAATCTTCAAACCTCTGTTGTCTTCATATAATCCTGCTTCTCTGATGATTTGTTCTGCATATAAATTAAACAGGTAGGGGGAAAGTATGCAGCCTTGTCTTACACCTTTGCTTATTTTAAACCATTCTGTTTCTCCTTGTTCCGTTCAAACTGTTGCTTCTTGATCAATGTACAGATTGTGCAAGAGTATGATCAGGTGTTCTGGTATACCCATGCTTCTTAACCCTTTCCAGGCTGAGCCCAAAACTCTTGGGATCCAAAATTCTGACTAAATATTCCTATCAAATGGTATATAATACATGACCATAGCAGAAGGAAAATCACTAATAGAACATATTGAATAAGACGGGTACAATTTTCCTGAAATATGCAAAAATTAACCCAGCTGCAGAATGTGGATTAAAATTTTAAAGTAGGCCTTCAAAGGTTTAATGTGGCCCAGAGTTTCTCATGGTTTACACAGTCAAAAGCCTTGCTATAGTCGATAAAGCACAAATAGATATCCTTTTGGTATTCTTTAGTCTTTTCAAGGATCCATCTCACATCCGCAATGATGTCTCTCGTTCCTCGCCCTTTCCTGAACCCTGCTTGCACTTCAGGGAGTTCTTGTTCCAGGTATGGTTGTAGTCTCTTTTGAATAATCTTCAGTAGAATCTTGCTGGCATGTGGGATAAGAGCGATTGTACGATAATTTCCACAGTCAGTTGGATCACCTTTCTTTAGTAATGGTATAAACACAGATCTTTTCCAGTCAGTTGGCCATGATGTTGACTTCCATATTTCTTGGCAGAGCCTTGTAAGTACGGTAACAGCTGCATCAGATAGCTGTAATACTTCTATGGGAATGCTATCAATGCCTGGTGCTTTGTTCTTTGATAAGGCTTTCAATGCTGCTTCAACTTCTTCTTTCATCACCAATGGTTCCCGATCAAAAGGTAGAGGTGGAAACGGCTGTTGGTCCACTTGATCTTTATCATATAAAAACTCTGTATTTTCCTTCCACCTTTTCTTGATCTTCTCAGCATCATTCAACATAGAACCTTGAGCATCTTGTAACATTCCAATTTGAGGCTGGAACTTTTTCTTTAACTCGCGTAGCTTTAGGAAAGCCGATCTTGTTCTTCCTCTAATAGTTTCTGTTTCTATTTCCTTGCAGCCCCTAGACAGACACAATTCTGCAACTGCAGGAGCTGTACATTTCCATGGTTGCAGAATAAGGGCACTTGGACAGGCCAGAATGAACAGCATTCTGTGCCAGCTGATGTCCAAGTGCCTCTCTGTCCTCCCCACACAGAGCCCCTGTGGGTGTACCGGTGTCACGGCATCACATCACCATGGCACTGGGATGCACAGCAGGAGCTCACAAGTGCAGCCACAGCTCCAAGCCCCTATTCCCCACTGCCTGACCCTTGATGTGGTCTGCCAGGGCTGGGATTGGGTGGGGGTGCCTACCTTACATGTCTCATGTGGCATTGCTGAGGGGGATTTATTAAGGCGTGTATAGGATGGATAATTGAGAAGATATGGGTTCATCTATAGAGGTGTTTCAGTATGTGTCCATTGTTATGGGGTGTTCCCATAGTATTCCATAAATAGGAATGTCTTTATTGCCTTTCTGAAGTCCGTTAATTCTCTGATGGCTCATATTGTGCTAAGTAGGTCATTCCATAAGGAGGGGGCATACAAGGAGAATGTTCTCAAACACATTGTCTGTTTGGCTTTCGTTTTGTACATGGGGATGCTCAGGGTGTTGTCGTTTGTGGTTAAGAACATAAGAACATAAGATATGCCATACTGGGTCAGACCAATGTCCATCAATCCCAATATCCTGTTTACAACAGTGGCCAATCTAGGTCATACGTACCTAGCAGTATCCACAAGAGACACAGGTTCCACAATGCTTGTATTGGGTCAAGCATTGATATCCTGGGTCCCTTTTTAATAATGGTTTATGGACCTTTCCTCCAGGAACTTGTCCAAACCTTTTTTAAACCCAGCTACAGTAACAGCTCTTACTACATCCTCCGGTAACAAATTCCAGAGTTTGATTACACGTTGAGTAAAAAACTTTTTCTCTTATTTATCTTAAATAGTTTACCCTGTAGCTTCATTACATGTCCCCTAGTCTTTCTATATTCTGATAGCGAAAACAATCGATCTATGTTTACCCATTCCACTCCATTCATTAATTTATAGACCTCTATCATATCTCCCCTCAGCCGTCTCTTTTCCAGGTTGAAGAGCCCTAACCTTTGTAGCCTCTCTTCATAGAAGTAGCCTTCCATTCCCTTTACCATTTTGGTGGCTCTTCTCTGTACCTTTTCTAATAACGCTATATCCTTTTTAAGATACGGCGACCAGAATTCCACACAATATTCAAGGTGCGGTCGTACCATGAAACGATACAGAGGCATTATAATATCCTTTGTTTTATTTTCCATTCCTTTCCTTATGATACCTAGCATTCTATTTGCTTTCTTGGCCGCCACTGCACACTGGGCGGAGGGTTTTAACATGTTATCCACGATGACTCCTAAATCTTTTTCCTGGGTGGTGGTTCCCAATGTGGAACCTTGCATTGTGTGGGTTGTTCTTTCCTAGGTGCATAACTTTGCACTTGTCCACATTAAATTTCATCTGCCATTTTGATGCCCAGTCTTCCAATTTATCCAGATCCTCCTGCAGTTTTCCACAGTCCTCTTGTGTTTTAACAACTTTAAACAGTTTTGTGTCATCTGTAAATTTGATAACCTCACTAGTTATTCCCTTTTCCAGGTCATTTATGAATATGTCAAAAAGTAGTGGACCCAGTACAGATCCCTGGGGTACTCCACTGTTCACCTTTTTCCATTGGGAAAATTGGCCATTTAGCCCTACCCTCTGCTTTCTATCTTTTAACCAGTTCCCAATCCACAATAGTACACTGCCTCCTATCCCATGACTTTTTAGTGTCGCCAAAAGTCTCTGATAAGGGACCTTGTCAAAGGCTTTCTGAAAGTCCAGATACACTATATCAACCAACTCACCTTTGTCTACCTGTTTATTCACACCTTCAAAAAAACATATCAGATTGGTAAGACAAGATCTTCCTTGTCTAAAGCCATGTTGGCTGTCTCCCATTAGGCCATGACTATCTACATGCTGTGTAATTTTGTTCTTTATGATGGTTTCTACCATTTTCCCCCGTACTGACGTCAGGCTCACTGGTCTGTAATTCCCCGGATCACCCCTGGAACCCTTTTTAAAAGTTGGCGTTACATTGGCGATCCTCCAATCTTCAGGTATTACAGATGATTTTAATGAAAGTTCACAGATTACTAATAGCAGGTCTGAAATCTTATATTTCAGTTCTTTCAACACTCTTGGATGTATACCATCTGGCTCAGGTGATTTGCTACTATTCAGTTTATCAAATAGTTGTAATACATCTTCCCGGTGTAGCGATATTTCTCTCAATTCCTCTGCAGTATCACCTTTAAATACCACTTCAGTCTTGGATAACATCCCTACATCTTCCTCAGTAAAGCCCGAAGCAAGGAATTCATTCAGTCTCTCCCCTATAGCCTTGTCTCCTCTTACTGCCCCTTTTACCCTTCTATCATCTAATGGTCCAATTGACTCTCTCACAGGCCTTTTGCTAAGAATGTACTTGAAAAAGTCTTTATTTCATGCTTTTGCTTCCGTAGCAAGTTCCTTCTCAAATTCTCGCTTTGCCTGCCTTATCAATGCTTTGCATTTAACTTGCCAGTGCTTGTGCTGTTTCCAGTTTTCGTAGTTTGGCTCTTTTTTCCATTTCCTGAAAGATGCTTTTTTGAAAGCAACAGCCTCTCTGACCTCACCTTTAAACCATGCTGGCAGTATTTTGGACTTTCTTCCACTTTTCTTAATGCGTGGAATACTGCTGGTCTGTGCTTCCAGGATAGTATTTTTAAACAACACCCAAGCTTGATGCAAGTCTTTAACCTTTGCAACCACTTCTTTTAGTTTTTTCTTAACTATATTCCTCATTTTATTATGGTCTCCCTTTCGAAAGTTAAAAGGTAGTACTGTGGATTTTTAACTATCCCTCCTCCACTAATTAAATCAAACACGATCATGCTATGATCACTATTGTCAAGTGGTCCTAACACCCTTATTTCTTGCACCAGATCTGGTGTTCCACTAAGGACTAGGTCCAGTAAGGCTTTCCCTCTGGTCGGTTCATGAACCAGCTGCTCCAAGAAGCAGTCATTTATTTCATCTAGAAACTTTATCTCCCTAGCATGTCCTGCCGTGACACTGACCCAGTCGATACCGGGGTAATTGAAATCACCCTTTAATATTACTTTGCTGTGACTTTTGTTAGCTTTCTTGATTTCTTTGAGCATTTCATCATCCATTTGTTCATTCTGGCCAGGCAGTCGATAGTACACCCCCCACTGCCATCACCTTCCCCTTCATACATGGAATTTCAATCCATAGAGATTCTACAGCAAATTTTGTTTCCTGCAAAACTTTAATCCTTTCTGACTCAATGCCCTCTCTAACATAGAGCGCAACCCCTCCACCAATTTGATCAGTTCTATCATTATGATATAGTTTGTATCCAGGTATCACAGTGTCTCACTGGTTATCCTCCTTCCACCATGTCTCTGAGATTGCAATCATATCTAACCTCTCATTTAGTGCTAAATATTCTAACTCTCCCATCTTATTGTTTAGACTTCTAGCATTTGCATACAAGCATTTTAGAGACTGTATTTTATTAATATTAATCTGGCTATTGGTAGGCATGGGTAATTTGGAATCTTTACGCTTTCTCTGCACCATACTCTAGGGCAGTGATGGCTAACCTTTTTGAGCCCGAGTGCCCAAACTGCCGCACAAAACCAAAGAATTTCCTCAAAGTGCCAGCACGTCATTTGCATAAGTGGTCTTATTTGCATAAATATTTGCATAATGTTACCATACACTAACTTTTAGTAAACATGTCTCTTAATGAGTGTATGGATAAAGAAAGACTAAAAGATTTCTACATTACTATAATCCAGTGCCAACCGCCAGGCACATTAGGAACTACTACAAACGCTGCCCATTTAGAACCCATAGCAAACCCGCCGTATCCTGACAGCATTACCAGGACTCACAAAGCACCATACCCTACCTATCAAAAGGCAACACTGCAAATATTAAACCAATACATTTCAGAGAATACTGGGGAAAGAGAACAAGTGGCAACGTCAAATAGGAATTTCCTCTTGTACCAAACAAAGCGCAGATGTTAATGATGCACATTTCCCAGAGCTGACATATTCCAGTTAATAAATTCAAAATAAAGAGATATCTTTCTACCTTTTGTGCATTTTTTTTTCAGTTGCAATTGGTCCAGCCACCTTCTTCTGGTTTCTTCATGTTTTCTGCTAACTCTCCATCGTCTGCTGTCCATTTGTCCTTTCTTCTCTCTTCTAGTTTTTTTTCCATTCTCTCTCTCTCTCTCTACATCTGCTTTAACATACTAATCTTTCTCCTTTTGCTCTTTCCTCATTCCTATTTCATCCACACAAATTTTACCCCTCCATCCTCAATCCCCAATTACTCTCCCAATACCTGGCCAATTGTAGATTTTTCATCCCTCCTACACAAAATATTTTTCCCCTCTCCATTTTACTCTCCCAGCCCCATCCCATTCTAATCCTCCCCCAACATCAGCTCCCTTCTAGTTCCAGTCTCACCCAGCATCCATTCCCTTCTAGTCCCTGCATCAGCCCATTTCCAGTCCAAGTCCCTTCATCAGCTCATTTTCAATCCTAGCCCCCCCATCAGCCCATTTCTACTCATTTCCTAGCCCCACCATCAGCCCATGTCAAATCATAGCTCCCCTCCACTCAGCCCAATTCCAGTCCAAGCCCCCCCCATGAGCCTACTTCCAGTTCTAGCCCCTCCATGAGTCCATTTCAATTCAAGCCCCCACCACAGCCCATTTCCAATCTTAGCTCCCCCCAACAGCCCATTTCCAGTCCTATCCTAGCTGTTCCATCAGCCCATTTTCAGTCCTAGCTCCCTTCCCTCACAGCCCATTTCCATTCCAAGCCCCCTCCCCATCAGCTATTTGCAGTTCAAGCCTCCCCTTCCACTCAGCCCATTTCCAGTCCTAGCAACACCCCAACCCATTACCAGTCCTGGCCCCCCGTCAATCAACTTCCAGTCCTAACCCCCATCACCCCATTTTCAGTTTAAGCCCCCCCCCTATAACCCTTTACCAGTCCTAGCCCCCCATCAGCCCATTTCCAGTCAGCCCCCCATAGCCCATTGCCAGTCCTAAACCCCCCCATCAGCCCACAGCCCATTACCAGTCCTAACCACATCAGCCCACCTCAAGTCCTAACCCCTCCCCATCAGCCCATTTCCTGTCCTAGCCCCCCCCATAACCCATTATCAGTCCTACACCCCCATCAGCCCACTACCAGTCTTAACCCCCCCATAGCCCATTACCAGTCCTAACCCCCCCATCAGCCCACTACCAGTCTTAACCCCCCCCCATAGCCCATTACCAGTCCTAACCCCCCCATCACCCCATTTCCAGACAGCCCTCATCAGCTCATAGCCCATTGCCAGCCCTCATCAGCCCACAGCCCATTGCTAGTCTTAACTCCCCCCCATAGCCCACTGCGTCTTAACCCCCCTCCCCAGCCCACTGCCAGTCTTAAACACCCCCCCTCCCTAGCCCATTGCCAGTCTCAACCCCCCTCCCTCCCTCCCTAGCCCATTGCCAGTCTCAACCCCCCTCCCTCCCTAGCCCATTGCCAGTCTCAACCCCCCTCCCCCCCTCCCTAGCCCATTGCCAGTCTTAACCTCCCTCCCTCCCTAGCCCATTGCCAGTCTTAACCTCCCTCCCTCCCTCCCTAGCCCATTGCCAGTCCCACCCCCCTCCCTCCCTCCCAAGCCCAGTGCCAGTCTCAACCCCCCTCCCTCCCGAGCCCATTGCCAGTCTCAACCCCCTCCCTCCCTCCCTCCCGAGCCCATTGCCAGTCTCAACCCCCCTCCCTCCCTAGCCCATTGCCAGTCTTAACCTCCCTCTCTCCCTAGCCCATTGCCAGTCTTAACCCCCCTCCCTCCCTCCCTAGCCCATTGCCAGTCTTAACCCCCCTCTCTCCCTCCCTAGCCCATTGCCAGTCTTAACCCCCCACCCTCGGCTCATGGCAATAAAAAAAAAAAAAGCTGCCCGCTGCCGCCCCCGCGGCCAGGCGTGTCCCGCGGGGCTCCCTCTGCCCGGCGGGACTCTCCCGGCGCTGCTCAGCCCCTCTCTGCCGGCTTGCAGAGACGCGACGGGAGAGAGAGTCTCCCTCGCGTCTCTCTTAAGCCCGCAGGGGCAGATGGGAAATTTCCCATCAGCCCCTGTGGGCTTAACAGAGACACGAGGGGGACTCTCCCTTCGCGTCTCTGCAAGCCGGCAGAGAGGGGCTGAGCAGCGCCGGGAGAGTCCCGCCGGGCAGAGGGAGCCCCGCGGGACACTCCATGCCGCCGTGGCAGCAGCGGGCGGCTTTTTTTTTTTTTTTAATGTGCGACCTTCCCGCGTGCCAGCTGCAAGGCCTTCGCGTGCCACAGCTGGCACGCGTGCCATAGGTTCGCCATCGCTGCTCTAGGGCATTTGGGCTACTTTACTCTTGTTTGGAACCTCACTGCTTTTGGTAGTATCCTTCAAGGATACCTTCTTCCGAACCATGTGCTCTTGGGCGACTGTCGGCTTTCCCCTGTTTTCTAGTTTAAAAGCTTCTCTATCTCCTTTTTAAAGGTTAATGCCAGTGGTTTGGTCCCATCCTGGTTAAGGTGAAGCCCATCCCTTCAGAAGAGCCCCTCCTTTCCCCAGAATGTTCCCCAGTTCCTAACAAATCCAAAACCCTCATCCTTGCACCATTGTCTCATCCACACATTGAGACTCCGGAGCTCTGCCTGCCTTTTGGATCCTGCACGTGGAACGGGAAGCATTTCGGAGAACGCTACCCTGGAAGTTCTGGATTTCAACTTCCTACCTAAAAGCTTAAATTTAGACTCCAGAACCTCCCTACCACATTTTCCTATGTCATTGGTATCGACATGTACCAAGACAGCATACTCCTCCCCAGCACTATCTAAGATCTTATCTAGGTGGTGCGTGAGGTCCGCTACCTTCGCACCAGGCAGGCATGTTACCAGGCGATCCTCACGTCCACCAGCCACCCAGCTATCTACATGCCTAATGATTGAATCACCAACTATAACAGCTGTCCTAACCCTTCCCTCATGGGCACATGGCCCTGGAGAAATGTCCTCAGTGCGAGAGGGTTTTACATCACCTGGAGGACAGTTCCTAGTTACAGGATCATGTCCTGCCACACTAGGGTGATGCTCTCCTGTCATGTGACCTCTCTCCTCCATGGCAACAGGGATGCTGCCAGACTGGAGGTGGGACTTCAGGACTATATCCCTGTAGGTCTCGTCCATGTACTTCTCTGTCTTTCTTATGTCTTCCAGGCAGGGCCGGATTTACCTATACGCCAGCTACGCCGTGGGGTAGGGCCCACAGCTGGCAAGGGCCCACAAAAATTGAACAAAGTGTTAGCTTTGTTAAAATTAAATTAAAAAAAAAACACTGGCTGCTGCCGCGGCAGCATGGACTATCCCTCGGGGCCCCCTCTGCCCGGCTGAATCCCTCCCTCCGCGGCGGCTGAGCCCCTCCGTTCCGGCTTTGAGAGGCGCGAAGGGAGAGTATCTCCCTCGCGTCTCTGTTAAGCCCGGTGGGGGGGGGGGGGGTGGACCGGCGCATACCGGGAATTGAAGTCCTGCGCTTCATGGCAGCCTAGAGTTCTGCGAACCGACTGCAGAGGGAAATAGACGCGCGAGGCCAGGTTAGCCGGAAATTTGCAGCGATAGAACATGATGGCCGACCCCCTTGTCGGGTGCGCTCCTACTCGTAGCTCTGGCTTTGTTACTTCCTCCCTTCCTTTCGCCAACTCCAGTGTGCCTGGGGAATTGCTTGCCTCCAATACTTCACCAAGGAGGCGTGAGGATCGCCGCACTCCCCCCACCTCAAATCTTTTCAATTGCGACTTGCATGCTAAAACTGGCCACACCTAGCTGCAGGGTTGTGTTTTAATGCTAATGATCTCTTCCTACAACTCTGATTTTTGGACCTCTCTGCAAATCAGGACTCCAAGTCCCGTGGTGCCCAGCGGTGCCTTCCCGACTCGGGCAGCATTTGTGCAGGAGATTGAGCTGATGAAGTGCTGCTCCTCTCCCCACCCTTGGTGCAAAGAAGTGGCATCAGCTCATTTGGCTAAGAAATATACGTTTGCAAAACAAACAGGAGCATCGAAGCCCGCCACGACTAGCCGCTTTAAAGAGAAAAGGATTCCCCCACCCCCTACGCTTGAAGATTGTGCAAACGACGTATTTCAAATTAATATTTAAATACGAAAGTCAGGAACGCCTCTTAAATGAACACCTGTTAGAGGATTATACTTCAGGGTTCAGGAGGACTTAAACCTTCCTGCCTATTGTCTCCATTGGCTATAATTTTATGGCATGAATTCTGAATGCCCGATTAGTTCTCTGAAATAATTTACTGTGCAGACATTACTAAAAACTGTGCAGACATTACTTGAGCTGATGGGGGGGGGGGGGGGCTGGGACTGGAAATGGGCGGGGGGGGTTAAGACTGGAGGTGGGCTGACACGAAGAAACCAGAAGAAAGTGGCTGGAGCAATTGCAGCTGAAAAGAAATGCACAAAAGGTAGAAAAATATCTCTTTATTTTGAATTTATTAATTGGAATATGTCAGCTCTGGTAAATGTGCATTATTAACGTCTGCGCTTTGTTTAGTACAAGAGCAAATTAATGTATAGTTTTATTTCTACAGTGTTGTACATTCCAAGTTTGGCTTTTGGGATTCCCAGTTTAATTATGACATCAGGGCCAACAGTGCGCAGCTGATCCGGCGTGCTCGTTTTTATCTTTTCTGGGGGCCCACAATTTTTGTTGGCGTAGGGCCTCACTCAAGGTAAATCCGGCCCTGCTTCCAGGTCTGCTACTGTAGCCTCTAGAGAACGGACTTGTTCCCTGAGAGCAAAGAGCTCCTTGCACTTAGTGCATATGTAAGACCTCTCACCAACTGGGAGAAAATCATACATGTGACACTCAATGCAAAAGACTGGAAAGCCCCCATCTCGCTGCTGGACTGTTGTCTGCATCTTAGTTTAAAGCTTGTGTTTAGGTCTTTAAATTCTGTACTTACTAAGGGTTGGTGTAGATGCTTATACTAATAAAAGTGTATCTAATACCTCTAATATATCTTGTTCACCTGAAGCTTAATTAATCTCAGGTCCTCAATGTATGACTGATTTGGATAAAGAGCTGCACCTGAGAGCAGCCCCTTTCCTCTAAGATGTGTAAGTATCTATAAAGCTACAATTACCCCAGGGGCGGGTGGGTGTTGGGGAGGGAGGGAGGGAGGGAAATAAGACCTATTAAAAGAGGACTGTTACAAGGTACTCTGTCCTGTACCCTCAGCAGGGGGGGAGGGGGTTAGTCCCTCAGGTAGGCTAGAGCAGGAAAAAAAGTTTAAAATTCAGCACGTTCTGGGGACAGAGAAGGGAGAGATATTTAATTTAAAGTAACAGTTAACCTGGCCTCCGGGGTCTTTTTTAACAGTGGTTGAGGAGCTGGGGGTGATAGGATGTGGATTATTTTGAAGATAATTCAATAAGGCCTTGTATCTGGAGCGTTGGACTATTGGAAGCCAGTGAAGTTGTAGCGTAGGAGTTAAGCTAGTGGTCACTTATTCTGTACTTGGTGAAGGTTTACCTATGTCCCATGTGTATGTGACCTGGGACAGGTATTCTGTTAGCATGGAATTTCTGTTTTGAGGTCTTAGTAATCCTGCTTGTTATAGGGCCCACTGAAATATTTTCCTTTTCCTAGGTAGCTTCCGCCCTTCTATAAGTTAGTGCTGTTATGGTATAGTAGATTTTCTCTATAGATCCCGAATGACCTTTGTAGGCTTTTGTATTACTTCACAATATCAAAATATCAATCCCCTAATCAAAATGAAATGCCATTGATGGATCTCTTCTTCAAAAGTCAATAAATGATATAAATGTAGGCATGATATAACTTCTTCAATCACAAATAATGAACTGGAAAATATTATCTTAGACACTGTGTTCCATTCATTTCAAATTTCTCTCTCTGATTTCTGATGCTGTCATTGTTTTATGTTCTTATTTGTAGCTTGTTTCATAATAGTTCCTCTTGAAATAAATTCCTGAATCATAAGTCGCCCCTAGAAAATCCACGCAGTGACTAGAGACTCTCACTACAACACTGATATAACAGCTTCCTATAAATTAGAAACATAGAAACATGATGACAGAAAAAGACCACATGGCCTATCTAGTCTGTCCTTCCATAACAACAACTACAACAGTCCACTTTTTACCTTTAGAGATCCTCTGTGTTGGTCCCATGCTTTTTTGAATTCAGTTACTGTCCTCATCTCTACCACCTCCACTGGGAGACTATTCCATGGATCCACTACTCTTTCTGTAAAGAAATATTTCCGCATATCACTCCTGAATCTATCTCCCTTCACCCTCATCCCATGTCCCCTCGTAGCAGAACTTGCTTTCAATTGAAAGAGGCTCTCTCCCTGAACATTTATGCCACGGAGGTATTTAAACATCTCAATCATATCACCTCTATCCCGCCTTTCCTCTAAGGTGTACATATTAAGATCCTTAAGTCTGTCCTCATAAGCATTATAATGAAGCCCACTAATCATTTTAGTAGCCACCCTCTGCACCGACTCCATCCTGTTCACATCCTTTTGAAGGTGCGGTCTCCAGAATTGCACACCATACTCCAAATGAGGTTGCACCAAAGACTTATACAGAGGCATTATCACCTCCTTTTTTCTGCTAGCCATTCCTCTCCGTATGCACCCAAGCATCCTTCTAGCTTTTGCCGTCGCCTTTTCTACCTATTTAGCTACTTTAAGATCATCAGACACAACCACGCCTAGGTCCCGCTCTTCTTTAGTGGACAAAAGTACTTCACCTCCTATACTGTATTGCTCCCTTGGATTGCTGCAGCCCAAATGCATGACCTTAAATTTTTAACATTAAATCCCAGCTGCCAAATTCTAGACCATTCTTCAAGCTTAGCTAGATCCCTCCTCATGTTATCTACACCTTCCTGGGTGTCTACTCTATTGCAGATTTTGGTATCATCTGCAAAGAGGCAAACCTTACCCGACAGCCCTTCCGCTATATCACTAACAAAGATGTTAAAAAGAATCGGACCAAGGACAGATCCCTGGGGCACACCACTGGTAACATCCTTCTCCTCAGAGTGAGCTCCATTTACTTGTACTCTTTGTCGCCTCCCACCCAACCAATTTCTAACCCAAGCAGTAACTTTAGGGTCCATCCCTAGGCTGCTCAGTTTGTTTATAAGTCGCCTGTGAGGAACAGTGTCAAAGGCTTTACTGAAATCTAAATACACCACATCTAGAGCTCTCCCTCGGTCCAACTCCCTGGTCACCCAGTCAAAGAAATCAATCAGATTTGTCTGACAAGACCTGCCTCTGGTGAATCCATGCTGCCTCGGATCCTGTAATCCGCTGGACTCCAGAAACCTCACTATTTTCTCTTTCAGCAGCGTTTCCAATAATTTACTCACCACCGAAGTTAAACTAACCGGCCTGTAGTTTTCAACCACAATCTTACTTCCGCTTTTGTGTAAAGGCACCACATGAGCCTCTCTCCAGTCCTTTGGCACCACTCCCGACTCCAACGAGGCATTGAAAAGGTCAGTCAGTGGAGTTGCTAGAACGTCCCCAAGTTCCCTCAATATTCTAGAGTGTATCCCATCCGGTCCCATCGCTTTGTCTACTTTAAGTTGAGCTAGTTTCTCACGAACACAGTCTTCTGAAAATTGTTCAAGATGTCCCTCGCTTCTGTTCTTATTTGTGGGTGTTTTCTGAGGTCCTGCTCCTGGTTCTTCATCTGTGAACACAGAACAAAAATATTTGTTAAGCAATTCCGCTTTATCCTTATCAGCTTCTACATATTCCCCCCCTGCACCCTTGAGTCTGACAATACCACTTTTGCCATTCCTCTTCTCACTAATATATCTGAAAAATGTCTTATCCCCCCATTTTATTGCATTGGCTATTTCCTCCTCCTTTGAATCTTTGCCTTCTTGACTACTTCACTCAAACTAATCTGAAATATTATACTCGCAATACCACTCTTTGTCATCAAAATGCTATGGAAACCGAAACCTATCTCTCTCTCTAAACACTATTACCGCATTGCTTCCAGGATGCTGCATCTCTCTGTTCACCAAAAATGCCATGCATACATATTTAAACAGGTGTGATCCACTCAAAATATGCTTGAATATTTATACAGATCTGTGCAGGAGTCCGACTTGTGGTAGACATTGTAGTTAGAGCTTTGGTCATCAAAGATTTTTCCTGGCTGGGGCTCATGGGCCACTGGCATGAAACGCCGGGGGGAAGGAGTGGTAGGTGACAAAAGTGGTGCCCATGCTACTAATATTGCTTGCTGGCATATCTACTCTTTCCCCTGCTGCATCACCACCTCCACTGCTCTTCTGCCTCTGGTATTCTCTTTCTTCCATATCCATCACCAGCTTATCCTTACAGTAAGTCAGTACATTGCACTGCAGAGCAATATTTCCCTTCACCCGTGGATCATGGTGACCAGCTAGTATATAAGCATCCTCCTTAAGGATTGCAACCATTTTTTCACTTGACCATGCAAGAAGTCCGCCATCACCAAAATTACTGCTGTTGCTGCTGAAAACGCTCTAACATCGCCTGTAAAATATTCACTACTAGGATGAGGAGGCTCAGGGTAGCGCTTTTGGAACTCAGTTCCTCCATGGCATGCTTAAAGCAGGGATTATCAACCAAGTTCATCTAGCCAGTCGGATTTTCAGGGATAATCACAAGGAATATGAGAGAAAATAGAGGTAGTGCATGAAAATCTTGCTCATACATATTCATTGTGGTTATTCTGAAAACCCGACTGGCTAGGTTTGCTCAGAGGACTGGACTGAGAATTATTGCCTTAAAGTGCTCTAGGACCTCTATCACCTGTGTGATGTTTGCCCAGCCATGGAAACCCAGAGGGCTTTTGATGCTGATCTCAGTCTCCACTGACATCTGATATAAAGCCATTCATTGCTCCACTAACCCTCCAGCATTTCCTAAGCAGCATTTCATGAAGCCTCCGTGGGTAAGAATCATTGCTTTGGCAAACCTGGTGACTTAAAATTTGGGGTGGAGGGGAGCTTCAGGTTTATTCGGAAAAATGTGTTTTTTATTTCATCAAAAAAGCAAAACTAGTTCTCAGCTTGCTTTAAAGGTTTTAAATTAACTTCTATTATATTTAGATAGGCTCTTACAGTCCTAAAGCGGGCAAATAGGAGTTTGATGTAGAGGTTCTAAATTTGTTAGATTTAGGGAGAGCCTTATAGTCTTAAAAGACAGCAGGCAAACTGGAGCTTGCTATAGGAGGTTTTAAAGTACTTTCTATTAGATTTAGATGGCTATAATTAGACAAATAACTGCTTGCTTTAGAGGTTTTAAATTAACTTCTGTTAAATTTAGGTAGGCCCATGTAATCTTAAAAGAAAATAGGTAATTATTCTTTCCCATCTACCGTCCCCATATTCCACCCACCCCAGGAACATCCATTAATGTATAGTTCTCTCAATTAACAGAGAGTGAAAACTGACATCAAGGAAGCAAACAAACATAATAGCATAAAATATACTAAATAGCCCTAAAGGTCTTTATGTTAGTTTAGGTATCTCTACTCCCTTAATAGTCTAAACAAAGAAATTCACAAATACAAAGATGTAGACAGCAGTACAGCAATGAGATGGAAGCTCTCCAGTCTTTTGCAATGAGTGCCACATGTGTGACTATCTCCCAAATGGTGAGAGGTCATACGTGCGCACTCATTGCAAAGAGCTCCTGGCTCTCAAAGAGTGAGATCAATATTGAGATTCTTGAGTAGCAGACTTAGAGGAGTTGAGGAAGATAGAGAAGCATATAGAGGAGATCTACAGACACATGGTAGAAAACTCCCATTTCCAGTCTGACAACTTCAGTGCTGCCTTGGAGTAGAGAGGTCACCCAGAAGGAGAGCATCACCTTGGTGTGCAGGAAATAATCCTGTAGCCAGGGACTGCCTTCAAGGGGATGCAATATCTTCTCACAGCAAAGATATATCACTAGCAGTTTCTGCCCTGGAGGGAAGGGGTAGGATGGCCATTTTAGTTGGTAATTCAATTATTAGGCATGTAGATAGCTGGATGACTAGTGGGCATGAAGATTGCTTGGTTACTTGCCTACCAGGTGTGAAGGTAGTGGACCTCATGCATCACCTAGATAGCAATCTAGACAGTGTTGGAAAGGATCCGGCTGTCTTGGTACATGTGGACACCAATGAAATGGGAAAAGGGAGGGAGGGAGGGAGGTTCTGGAAGCCGAATGTATGTTTTCAGGTAGAGATTTGAAACTCAGAACTGCCAGGATAGTATTCTCAGAAATGCTCCCTGTTCCTCATGCAGGACCCAAGAGGCAGCAAAACTCTGGAGTCTCAATGTATGGATGAGATAATGATACAGGAAAGAGGGCTTTAGATTTGTCATGAACATGGCAACATTCTGGGGAAGAGGGGGGCTTTTGAATGGGGCTGCAGGCATTATGTTGGAATGAGGGTGGCGGCAGCAGCATCTTCTGCCTACTGCAGAAGAAAATTTTGTCCCAGCCTCGCAAGTCAGGTGCAATGCTGCTTTGTGTACCGTCAGGGGCACGCCAAGCATGTCACTGGCAGCTAAAGTGGAGCCCATATTGTGTGTGGTGTTAGCACGAGTGTATGTAATGACACCTACTGACTGTCAAGTTGGTGATTCTGTGCTAAGGCAGTTCATGTTTAGTGAGAACTATGGGCCCAATATTCTTCTGGGCAGGTGATGTGCTGCTAAAGCATATAGCCCTGCCTGCCAACCCTGAACCCCAAATATTCAATGCCGGGGTCATATGTGGCCTCTACATTGAATATCCGGGGATCATCGCACATGCTGGAAGCCGCGTTAGATAACTGGGCAGCAGCAATATTGCATGCTGCCCAGTTAGCTCCTGCACCGAAAGATAAGTGAAGGTTTTCCTCGTCTATCTTTTTGATCCAGATCGCTAACCAAATATCAGGCCCTATATGCCAACTGTGCAGATCCTACTATGCCTACACTATGCCCCTCCCTGTATACTTGCAACCTAAACAATAGATATAAAATGAATGTCCTGCACTGTCAGTGGTCCACGCTACCTGCCAATGCGTGTCCCAATGCACAATCAGTGTGTGCCAGAACACATGTACTCAGCAAAAGCCCTGTAGTCAAATAGCCCCTATGGCAATGCACATAGTAATTCCAATGCCACAAGTCCGTTGCATGAGAGTGAGACAGTGAACTGTCACTGCAGGGGCAGCAGGTTTGCAGGCCCCTTCCCCACAAGTAGTAGTTCAACGTGTGCAGGGTCAGCTGTTTGCAGAGTGGTCATGCTTGCATCCTTGCAGAAGACAAGTCCAGGGTAGAAGGCAGTGTATCATATGAGATATAGTCACCCTCATTGGCAATCTCCAGGAACAAGTGCTCACCCTCCATAAGACTTGTTTGGGGGCTAAAAGCAAGCTGTATGAGTATCTAAAGTCTCACCCAGACCCTCTGATTGCCCTGTCACATTCCATACCAGAGCTCAGCAATTGCCTAAGAGCTCTATCTAACTTTGCCTCTCACTTCCTCCAAACATTATTGGCTGCAGTAGGTGTAATGGGCCGTACCCAATTTCCAGTTGCCCCCATCAGGTACTGTCAGTGCAGGGCCAAGGGTTTCTGCCACACTAAGCAGACCTCCCCTATTCCACCACCCCCCTCTCCCTATTGCTGCTTTGAGAATTGCTGCAGCATGGAAGGGAGGATTACCCATGCTGCCCCTCTCCCAGCATCCATATTCTCACCTGTGCGAGGAGGGTGGCATAGCGATTCCTCTTTCTATGTGGCAGAGGCATGTGTGCTTATGGCATGCCACTCCTGCCCCCGTCTGACATCAGGGGGGGGGGGAAGGAGTGGCATGCTGTGACTACCTGCATGTGCGATGCAGCTTTAAAGCCACTCATGGCACCGAAGCGGTGACTGTGCCATGCTTGTAGGGAGGGAGGGATCAGCTGACATGCTACCCACCAGGGTCTGTGGTCCTAGGCGCCTGCATAGTTTGCGAAGTGCATGGGCTGGTCCTGGGTACTGTGAGCCGTGAGCAGCTGTGTTATAACTGACCGTGCATTTGCTAATGAAAGACAACAGTGCATGATCCTTAACCTGCAGTGTGAGAGAATGCGTGGGCAAGCCCAATTGATGGTACCACTACACAGCACACATGTGGCACCTATAACACTGAGCGACTGGGAAGTGGTATCTGCAAACTGCTATCGCAGTCACACCCTGAATATGCATGTGGGGAGTCCAGGCTACAACACCAGTCCCAAAGTGGTGGCCAGGTTGGCTGTGTCCATACATCCTTCAGTAATCTGCAGTGTCCCAGCACTTAGACAGGGGAGGGTTGGGTCAGGATACCCCCACAAGCAGATATTGACTGGATATGAGCATGTGGGGAGGAAAAATATGCCAGTGAGGAAGGAAGATTAGGCAATATGAAAACATCCATGTCAGAGGAAAAAATACCCAAGCTGCTCTCTCAGTTGCCAAAGGATGATCATGGCCTGTACATGAACTGGTGACTTTTTCAAGGGTAAGCAGCCAGTTATGTGCCATATCCATCTGAGCCACATGAGAGTCTGAACTACTCAGAGCAGTCTGCCAGTGATGAGCTTATTCCAGGACTGGCCCACAAGCACACACCAGGAAATGGTTACATTGGTCACTCAGCTAGGTCACCCATGGTCTTGAATGTGTGGGCTCATGTATCATACCCTGCCCCTCTGGCAGGACAGATCCCATTTGTAAGACATGAATGCCAGTTGAACCAGCAGCATATCAATTGTAGTTCTACATACAGACATAACAAGATGTCCCTCTCCCACAACTGTCTAGCATACCTTGTCAGACAAGTATGGCACAGAGCCTGCAGAGAGCTACACAGACATAGGCATATCCCAGATCGTGCCCTCATGCATCCTGACAATAACTACATATATACACATGGAGTTATGCACCAACAAACCCCCATAACTGCTCTGTGATTCCTAATACATGGCCAGGGTGTGTGAGGCAGAATTGTCACAGGTTCAAGACCAGCTGGTGATTCAAGAATGATATGTCCATGTGCATTAACTTTATCCTGCATTTCCATATTTGTATCTGCAAATGCAACCTTGTCGATCTCATCCAGCATAAGTCCTCACACTCTCCAGCAACACTGAAAAGCTGTACCAGCACCAGATGGATGGCAGAGGGCACTAATAGTGCCCACACACAGAGTGGGTGTTAACAACATCCAAGGATAAGTGGAAGCATTGCCACACACACACACACAGAGGACGTTGACAAAATCCAAGCATTAAAAGAGGCCAAGTAAGAATGCCAACTTACAACTTTTTTGGAGAATGGGTCTGTGAGCTGCAGAAATGTACTGTGCATGTGTGTGATGCCCAGTCTTTTTGGATGTGCATAAAACATGCTGCACGGTCAGCTATTCTGCAACTCCACATACTGTGTGAGACACCATTTATGGACAGAAGGTTAGTTTTCAGTAAGTAGTTGCAACATGTGAAAGTCACTGGCTGACTAGCTATTCCTGTACACATGTTGTCCCCAAAGCTGTGATCCTTAAATGCATTCCCAGTTACACCATCCTCAGACCCCATTCTCACAGCCTGCCTCTCCAGTTATCTCCCAACATGACACTGCTGTACAGCTCCCATTTGCTCTGCTGGTTTGATTGGAGTGAACTGGGAGGAGATGGTTGAAACAGGGAAAGCTTCATCATATGTGTGTGTGCAGCAATCCTCACCTCTGACTGAGTCTCCAGGCCTCCTGATACACCTGTCTTCACAGGTGAGAGGCCTAATTAATGGCAACTGCCATAATAGCTGTATGCACGGCAAAACTATCAGCCTCCTTGGTGCAGCTGCAGTCTATTGGGAGCTAGGCTCACGTGGAGGACTGGCCTCTGTGAATGTCCAGTTCAGTCACTTAGTTGGTGAGGCAAGAAAGATTCTGTGATGTAGCTGTATGCAGTTTGTTCTTATCCTAAGCTGCAGTGACAAAGTTCACACTATGTATAGTATTCACATACAGGCATATCTGCCTCGTGCACATCTGCACACAATAAACACTGTCTCAACACTGTCTACTGATCATTTTTCACAGCATTCAGCAGTTCATTATGTATTACTCCAAAACAACATTCTGTCTCATGTTTACAGAGAAGACATGCATTTGTTTGCCTGATTGCAACAGTGGGACACTGACCTCTGAATGGTGCATGCACAATTCCAGCAGGAGGAATTTGCCACAGGGTATCATGTTGGTCTCTGCATCGCCTGCCACCATGTGTGAAAAAAGTGCCTGGAGGTGAATGTCGGGGTGGGGGTGTGGGGAACAGTCCCATACATGTTTTGAATGTGCCCCTGGTAGATAGCATTGCTGGCCAGAGCTATGTTCAGATGTATAGAAGCTGTGAGGGTCTACTTAGTCTCTACATGTTTCATATCAGAGATCCTGCATGACTCTGTGCTTTTCATGGGCACCAAGTGTGACAGCCACAAGGGTGTTGAGATATAAGGCAAATCTCCTAAAACTAGAATACTAAGTCATTCGGAACAGTCAGGAGACAACCCTCGCCCCCCCCCCCCCCAGCTATTTCATAGTGTCCCCAGGCTGCAGTCCCTGCTTAAAATTGATAAGATAATTCATCAGGATCTCTGGCTCACTGAAGGTCTTAGTAATATTATTAACCATCACCTGTATTCTCGCAAGATAAAACAATTGCTAGGGAGATAAAGTTCCTAGATGAAATAAATGACTGCTTCTTGGAGCAGCTGGTTCATGAACCGACCAGAGGGGAAGCCATATTGGACCTAGTCCTTAGTGGAACACCAGATCTGGTGCAAGAAATAAGGGTGTTGGGGCCACTTGGCAATAGTGATCATAGCATGATCACGTTTGATTTAATTAGTGGAGAAAGGAAAGTAAGGAAATCCACAGTACTACCTTTTAACTTTCAAAAGGGAGACTATGATAAAATGAGGAAAATAGTTTAGCAAAAACTAAAAGGAGCAGTTGCAAAGGTTAAATACTTACATCAAGCTTAGGTATTGTTAAAAACTACTGTTTTGGAAGCCCAGACCAGCTGTATTCCATGCTTTAAGAAAAATGGAAGGAAGTCCAAAAAACTACCAGCATGGTTTAAAGGTGAGGTCAGAGAGGCTGTTGTTGCCAAAAAAGCATCTTTCAGGAAATGGAAAAAAGAGACAAACGATGAAACCTGGAAAAGGCACAAGCACTGGCAAGTTAAATGCAAGGCATTGATAAGGCAGGCAAAGGAAGAATTTGAGAAGAAGCTTGCTGCAGAAGCAAAAACACATAATAAAGACTTTTTCAAGTACATTTGTAGCAAAAACCCTGTGAGTCAGTTGATCCATTAGATGATAGAGGGGTTAAAGGGACACTAAGAGGCAACAAGGTGATAGCGGAGAGACTGAATGAATTCTTTGCTTCGGTCTTTACTGAGGAAGATGTAGGGATGTTACCCATGACTGAAGTGGTATTTGAAGGTGCGGAAGAAATGAAGGAAATATCAATACATTGGGAAGATGTCTTACAACTATTTGATAAACTGAAGAATAGCAAATCACCTGGGCCTGATGATATACATCCAAGGGTGTTGAAAGAACTGAAATATGAGATTGCAGACCTGCTATTAGTAATCTGTGAACTATCATTAAAATCATCTCTAATACCTGAAGATTGGAGGATGGTGAACATAACACCAATTTTTAAAAAGGGTTCCAGGGGTGATCCAGGAAACTACAGACCGGTGAGCCTGGCGTCATTACTGGGAAAAATGATAGAAACCATCATAAAGAACAAAACCTTCTGTACCATAAATATGTAAATAGTTACCCTGGTTATCCAAGTTGAATCACCTGTTATTTGTAAATACGGTGTAGATCTCTGCCCGTATAAACTCATTTGTTTCATGTAAACCGCACTGATATTGAATAGCGCGGTATAAAAGAGACTGTAAATAAATAAAATAAAATAAAAAAATTGCTGAACATGTAACATAGAAACATAGAAACATGATGACAGAAAAAGACCACATGGCCTATCTAGTCTGTCCTTCCATATCAACAACTACAACAGTCCACTTTTTACCTTTAGAGATCCTCTGTGTTGGTCCCATGCTTTTTTGAATTCAGTTACTGTCCTCATCTCTACCACCTCCACTGGGAGACTATTCCAGGGATCCACTACTCTTTCCGTAAAAAATATTTCCGCATATCACTCCTGAATCTATCTCCCTTCACCCTCATCCCATGTCCCCTCGTAGCAGAACTTGCTTTCAATTGAAAGAGGCTCTCTCCCTGAACATTTATGCCACAGAGGTATTTAAACATCTCAATCATATCACCTCTATCCCGCCTTTCCTCTAAGGTGTACATATTAAGATCCTTAAGTCTGTCCTCATATGCTTTATAATGAAGCCCACTAATCATTTTAGTAGCCACCCTCTGCACCGACTCCATCCTGTTCACATCCTTTTGAAGGTGCGGTCTCCAGAATTGCACACTATACTCCAAATGAGGTCGCACCAAAAACTTATACAGAGGCATTATCACCTCCTTTTTTCTGCTAGACATTCCTCTCCGTATGCACCCAAGCATCCTTCTAGCTTTTGCAGTTGCCTTTTCTACCTGTTTAGCTGCTTTAAGATCATCAGACAAAACCACGCCTAGGTCCCGCTCTTCTTTAGTGGACAAAAGTACTTCACCTCCTATACTGTATTGCTCCCTTGGATTTCTGCAGCCCAAATGCATGACCTTATATTTTTTAACATTAAATCCCAGCTGCCAAATTCTAGACCATTCTTCAAGCTTATCTAGATCCCTCCTCATGTTATCTACACCTTCCTGGGTGTCTACTCTATTGCAGATTTTGGTATCATCCGCAAAGAGTTAGTCATGGCTTAATGGGAGACAGCCAACATGGCTTTAGATAAGGAAGATTTTGTCTTACTAATCTGTTATGTTTTTTTGAAGGTGTGAATAAACAGGTAGAGAAAGGTGAGTCTGTCGATATAGTGTATTTGGACTTTCAGAAAGCCGTTGACAAGGTCCTTCATCAGAGACTTTTGGCAAAACTAAAGAGTCATTGGCTAGGAGGCAGTATACTTTTGTGGATCAGGAACTGGTTAAAAGTTAGAAAGCAGAGGGTAGGGCTAAATGGCCAAATTTTCCAATAGAGAAAGGTGAATAGTGGTGGACCCCAGGGATCTGTACTGGGTCCGCTGCTTTTTGACATATTCATAAATGACCTGGAAAAGGGAATAACTAGTGAGGTTATCAAATTTGCAGATGACACAAAACTATTTAAAGTTGTTAAAACCCAAGAGGATTGTGAAAAATTGCAAGAGGATCTTGATAAATTGGAAGACTGGGCATCAATATGGCAGATGAAATTTAATGTGGACAAGTGCAAAGTGATGCACCTAGGGAAGAACAGCCCAAACTATGGTTACATGATGCAAGGTTCCACATTAGGAACCACCACCCAGGAAAAAGATTTAGGTGTCATTGTGGATAACATGTTAAAACCCTCGGCCCAGTGTGCAGCGGCGGCCAAGAGAGCAAATAGAATGTTAGGTATCATAAGGAAAGGAATGGAAAATAAAACAAAGGATATTATAATGCATCTATATCGTTCCATGGTAAGATCACACCTTGAATATTGTGTGCAATTCTGTTCACCATATCTTAAAAAGGATATAGTGTTATTAGAAAAGGTTCAGAGAAAAGCCACCAAAATGGTGAAGGGTATGGAAGGATACCCCTATGAAGAAAGGCTAAAAAGGTTAGGGCTCTTTAACCTGGAAAAGAGATGGCTAAGGGGAGATATGATAGAAGTCTATAAATTAATGAATGTAGTGGAATGGGTAAATGTAGATTGATTGTTTACGTTATCAGAATATAGAAGGACTAGGGGACATGCAATGAAACTACAGGGTAAACTAAAACTAATAAAAGAAAATATTTTTTCACTCAACGTGTAATCAAACTCTGGAATTTGTTACTGGATAATGTAGTAAAGGCTGTTAGTGTATCTGGGTTTAAAAAAGGTTTGGACAAGTTCCTAGAGGAAAGGTCCATAAACCATTATTAAGAAGGGACCCAGGATATCAATGCTTGACCCAATACAAGCAATGTGGAACCTGTGTCTTTTGGGGAATCTGCTAGGTATGTATGACCTAGATTGGCCACTGTTGGAAACAGGATACTGGGCTTGATGGAGCTTGGTCTGACCCAGTATGGCATATCTTATGTTCTTATGTTCTTATAATTCAAACATAGCTCCAGCAGCCTTCAATCACTGCTTCAGGTCCAATAATTGTTTGTGTGTATGTGTGGTAGCTTTAGCCAGATTTGGCACAATGAACAGCCTCTGCCTGACCACTCCTAAAGACCTTCTAGTACGAGCCGCTTGCAAGATCTGTAGCGCATGTTGGTTACAAAGCACTTTTGCTTCCTCAGGCCTCAGAACAGCCCTTTTGGACAAGGAATGTGAAGGAATGTGAAGGAATATGATAGGCCCATTCTACTTCTAGAAGCAGTGAGAACTGAAGGCCCAGCCACTCTAAATATTTTAACATGTCAGGGTCTTCTTGACCTTCCGAGAGCATATGTTGTTGCGACAATTCCGATTCACTAAGTCCTCAGTGTCATACTGAACTAAGACAAGCTTGGTTATCTTCCTTTCCATATCAGAAACCTAGGCCTCTACCCTTCTCACTTGATTCTCATTAACTAGTAAGCGCTCTAGCTTAGCTACCTGTACATATATTTCACTCATACCTTCCAAGTTGGATTTCATCATTGCATTAAAATTCTGCAGCTCTGCCATTATAGCTACATCAGGTGAAGGCGAGGGTGGGAGTAGTATATTTTTCTCTGGAAATGCAGGATTATGCTTCACATGCTTTACCGCTGACGGCGGCACAAGAGCCGATCAGGCCTTGCAGGTTTTCCCAGATGCCATCTGTGGTAGTAAGTATTAAGAGGGAGCACAAAAATATTGAACTTGGCAGCACCTGACACAGCACTAAGTACTATTTAAAAAGAGGCCCTCTGAGAGCTAAAAACTCATGTGACCATTCACTGCAGGCTCACGAGTGCCCCCGCAGATGACACAAAATTATTCAAAATTCTTAAATCATCAAAGGACTGTGAAAATTTGAAAAAAGGAGCTTGAGATATTGGGAGACTGGGAATCCAAATGGAGGATGAAATTTGATATGAAGAACTGCAAAATTATGCCCTTAGGAAAGAACAACCTCAGCTACACCTCGGACATACCTCCAACACAACCCCGTGCAACATGGAGACGTCTATATACCAGGCTTTCTAAAATGGTTCTGATAACATCTTCATGATTTACACATCTGAAGGCCTGTTTTCAGATGCCCAAATCACGAACAGCACTTCTAAAATGACCACCATTGCCTATAAATTCTACTTTGAGATAGTCCACACTTATCATCTCTGGTTTCTACCAGAGGGAATGGAAGGTGAATATGACTCACACAGTTTCCCTGTCTCTCAGTCCAGTGCACTAACTACTGGGCACAATACATGTCTGCATAGTCTCCATCCCATGACATTCAGAACTAAGTCCTGTGGGCTTCCCCATGTTACTTTTGGAGAGGTAAAGTATGGCAGTCTGGGTGAAAGATTCCGCAGGGCAGAGCAGGGAAATCATGAATGTGACTTTCAGGGAGGCAGGTTTGATAAAAGAAATAAACTGGGTCTGTAATAAGAACTCACAAATATATGCTTACCTAAGGCCCAAGATAGTGCTAATCTGGTCCTGGATGTACATAGGCAATATATATTCCATTAATTGTCAGTTTATTCAAGAGGTTTTTCTGAGTTTTGTGGGTTTTTTTTATTAGTTTCACACATTCATTTTAATAGCAAAATTTTAGTGCGTGCTAAATTGATTTAATGCATACTAATCAATGAATGAAGGTTCTCTAAGGTTATTAGTGTGTGTTAAATCAATTTAGCATGCACTAAATTTTTTAAGGCACACTAATGAACTGAATGCACACTAATGAATGCACCCCTAACTACTGATTGGTAATTTTATAAAGAACCACCTAGATTTAGGCTGCAAGAACACGGGCAATTGGGGATCTTTTAGTCATTTAATGCATCAGTGGCCACGTAGAGGCATAAAAGAGTGCACTTGCACAGCGCCTCATTCTATGAGCATGTGCGTACAACCGATGGGCTAGATATTCTCTGTGGACATACGGAAAGTTAGAGTTTGGGCGGAGCATGGTCAGGCTACAAAGTTACATATGTGAATCATAAATTACTATAATGTGCATTCTCTAGAAATCTAGGTGCATTTTCAACCACTTACATTTGTAAAGAAAAGTACACACCTACTTCTCTTTTTAAAATAGTGCCAAAGTTGGAGCACACCTTCAGGTATAACGTTTGGTGCCACCTTATAAAATTACCTTCCACATCCATAGGTTTATATGGATATTGACCCACTGAAAATGTAACTCTTGATTTATACAGCATTTAGCTGCAATAGAAGTACAGGCTCAGCCTGTCCTTTTTTATATAGAGCTATGTGCCCTGCATTATCTGAGTAATCCCTCAGCATGTCTGACTTTCTTCCAATGTCATTCCGGAGCAGTGATGGGAATTGAGGTTTTGACTTTCTGTTCTGAGAAGGAATGCAAGGACTAGGCTAGCGTCAGCCAGATATGAAAAAAGCATAAGAAAAGCAAAACATTGAAGCAAATAATGAAATGGAAAGAAAGAAATGGATAAATAAAAAAATTACATAATGGCAGGGAGAGTGGGAGTTGATGGGAGTTCTTAACAAGATAATAGGGAGAAGGAAGCCAGTGTGCTCTTGAGAAACATAAAATCTGCTCGGAGTTTAGAACAGAAACACTTTTTCACTGTTCTTAAAGAACAATTCACTTTAATTTAATTTTGTCATTTGTAGATCATCTTTACAGACCAGAAGTGAATAATGGTGATAGGACTGGCTTGATGCATATTCATGCAGGACAGCTAATGGCAGCAGAAAGAAAGAGAGATCAGTAGATAGATATATGTTTTAGGTATGTGGTGCCAGTATATTACAGTGAGAATGAATGGGGTTTCCTCACCATTCTCAGGTGTGTTTAAGCTATCTTTGCTTATTAGTGGAGACTGAACAATAAACATTCACAAAATAATGTCACCTGTATCTATAAATCTCTTTTCTACAGTTACTAAAGATCCATCTCCTCAATCACAGGTGCTCCTTGTGGTCTTGAGCAAGCCACTTAACCCTCCATAGCCCATGTTCCCTGTAAAATAGTTATCTCCAAGTTATAATGCCCTGTTCAATGTAATTTGAAAGTAATTCAATGTACGCCCCTAAATGTTGGAATCTTCTACCATCAAATATCCGCTAGATCACTGACCTTACCCAATTCAGGAAGGCTATAAAATACCACCTGTTCCTTAAATACTACCAATACAACAATACACCTAGATAATGCAACAACAACTTTAGAGACTCCACCTTCTCCTCAACCTCATTATCTTTCTCTGTAAAATTCATGATAGCATTGAACTTGTCATGATGCCTGATGTAAATATTACCTGTAAATAGTTACCCTATGTTATGAACCTTGTCACGATGCCGATATGTAAATATTACCTGTGAATAGTTACCCTATGTTATCCAAGTTCTACACACCTGTTCTATGTATAACAGAACAGCCTGCTGTTCTGATCGTTATGTTCCATGTAAACCGAGCTGATGTCGAATAGTGCGGTATATAAGAGATTGTAATAAATAAATAAATAAATAAATTTCAGTTTATTCAATGTAAACCGCACTGATGCAGAATAGCATGGTATATAAGAGAATGTAAATACAATAAATCACAAAGTGGGACTGTAAAAAACAAAAGACATGATCTTTAGGCAAAATACAAGACTAGTGCCAGGCCGGCCAGAATGAACAAATGGATAATGAAATGCTCAAAGAATCAAGGAAGCTAACAAAAGTTACAGCGCAGCAATAATAATGGGTGATTTCAATTACCTCGGTATCGACTGGGTCAGTGTCACGGCAGGACATGCTAGGGAGATAAAGTTCCTAGATGAAATAAATGACTGCTTTTTGGAGCAGCTGGTTCATGAAACAACCAGAGGGGAAGCCATATTAGACCTAGTCCTTAGTGGAACACCAGATCTAGTGCAAGGGATAGGGGTGTTGGGGCCACTTGGCAATAGTGATCTTAGCATGATCACATTTGATTTAATTAGTGGAGGAGGGATAGTAAAGAAATCCACAGTACTACCTTTTAACTTTTGAAAAGGAGACTATGATAAAATGAGGAAAATAGTTAAGAAAAAACTAAAAGGAGCAGTTGCAAAGGTTAAAGACTTACATCAAGCTTGGGTGTTGTTGAAAAATACTATCTTGGAAGCCCAGACCAGCTGTATTCCACGCCTTAAGAAAAGTGGAAGGAAGTCCAAAAAACTGCCAGCATGATTTAAAGGTGAGGCCAGAGAGGCTGTTGTTACCAAAAAAGTATCTTTCAGGAAATGGAAAAAAGAGCCAAACGACAAAACCTGGAAACAGCACAAGCACTGGCAAGTCAAATGCAAGGCATTGATAAGGCAGGCAAAGGGAGAATTTAAGAAGAAGCTTGCTGCGGAAGCAAAAACGCAAAATAAAGACTTTTTCAAGTACATTTGTAGCAAAAAACCTGTGAGAGAGTCAGTTGGTCCAGTAGATGATAGAAGGGTTAAAGGGGCACTAAGAGGTGACAAGGCGATAGCGGAGAGACTAAATTAATTCTTTGCTTCGGTCTTTACTGAGGAAGATGTAGGGATGTTACCCATGACTGAAGTGGTATTTAAAGGTGCGGAAGAATTGAAGGAAATATCGATATATCGGGAAGATATATTACAACTATTAGATAAACTGAAGAGTAGCAAATCACCTGGGCCGGATACATTCAAGGGTGTTGAAAGAACTGAAATATGAGATTGCAGAACTGCTATTAGTAATCTGTGAACTATCATTAAAATCATCTCTAATACCTGAAGATTGGAGGATCACCAATGTAACACCAATTTTTAAAAAGGGGTGATCCGGGAAACTACAGACCAGTGAGCCTGATGTCAGTAACGGGAAAAATGGTAGATACCATCATAAAAAATAAAATTACTCAGCATGTATATAATCATGGCCTAATGGGAGACAGCCAACATGGCTTTAGACAAGGAAGATCTTGTTTTACTAATCTGTTATGTTTTTTTGAAGGTGCGAATAAACAGGTGGACAAAGGTGAGTCGGTTGATATAGTGTATCTGGACTTTCAGAAAGCCTTTGACAAGTTCCTTCATCAGAGACTTTTAGCAAAACTAGAGTCATGGGATAGGAGACAGTGTACTATTGTGGATCAGGAAATGGTTAAAAGATAGAAAGCAGAGGGTAGGGCTAAATGGCCAATTTTCCCAATGGAGAAAGGTGAATAATGGTGTAACCCAGGGATCTGTGCTGGGTCCGCTGCTTTTTGACATATTCATAAATGACCTGGAAAGTGGAATTACGAGTGAGGTTATCAAATTTGCAGATGACACAAAACTATTTAAAGTTGTTAAAACCCAAGAGGATTGTGGAAAATTGTAAGAGGATCTTGATAAATTGGAATACTGGGCATCAAAATGGCAGATGAAATTTAATGTGGACAAGTGCAAAGTTATGCACCTAGGGAAGAACAATCCAAACTATGGTTACACGAAGCAAGGTTCTGCATTAGGAACCACCACCCAGGAAAAAGATTTAGGCGTCATTGTGGATAACATGTTAAAACCCTCAGCAGGGGCAGAGGTCAGTTTTGGTTCATCAGAAAAGAAACAGGGAAATAATGCTGAGTCTGGAAAAACTTGTGTGCCTGCTCAAGAAGGAAAATGGGCTGGAAAGAAATGTTATCGTTGTGGGAAGATGGGACACTTGCAGAGGGGATGCAAAGCCCGCACTGGCCTAATGGGTATAAGTGTGAAACAGCTAGGAGAGTGTTTTCTCTTAACGGTTAGCATACAGGGGGTCACTACCGATGCTCTGCTTGACTCTGGGGCCGACTAAAGCATGGTATCCCAGAGGCTTTGGCGGGCAATTGAGGCCCAGAATGAGTCTGAACAGAGGAGGCCAGAAGGTAGGGTTCAAATTAGATGCATTCATGGCGCTGTTTCTTTTTACCCCATGTACAAAGTAGTAATAAAAGGGTTAGGGGTGCAGAAAGAAATTCTGGTGGCAGTGGTTCCAAAACTCCTCCACAACCTGGTATTGGGAAGAGACTGGCCCCAATTTAGGAGGGGACTGGGGAAAGACCTATGGCAAAAGGCCGGGCTTGTATCTACCTGGTCCCATACTATGGCCAAAGACCAAAAGGACGGGTCCCCAGAGGATTCCCTAGGAGTTTTGCCCTCACACGATGACCTGGTGGCTTCCCCATCTTCTAGGATTAAGAAGGGGAAAGCTCTGAAACGCCGCGAGAGGCGGTGTAGGGCACAGGGGAGTGCTGGGATGGAAGTTAGCCAAGGGTTACCCTGGGTGCTAGCGGAATTGGTTGAAAAGTTCCCAACTTTTCCCTATGAACAACGAGCAGACCCTGCACTCACCCAAGCATTTGAGTATGCCCGGGTTGTACGAGATACCCTCCCGAGATTCCTTTTAGACAAAGAGATATTATGTAGGGAAAGTCAAGATCCCCGGACAGGGACAATCAGGAAACAGCTGGTGGTGCCCACAGCTTTCAAGGGGTTAGTCTTAAGGCTTGCCCACGACCATCCCATGGGTGGCCACAAAGGGGTACAGGGGACCCTAGATCAGATCCTTATACGTTTCTACTGGCCCAGAGTCTTTAAAGAAACCACCCGGTTTTGTGCCGCGTGCCCTTCATGTCAGCGGGTCACGGCTGCCCGGCCTCCAGTAGTACCCATGATTCCGACACCCATAATATCTGACCCTATCAGACGAATCGCCATGGACATAGTTGGACCCCTGGTAAAAACACCCCAAGGTTTCCAATATATTTTAGTCATGGTGGATCAGGCCACTAGGTTTCCTTGGGCAGTCCCTTTGCGCAATATCTCGGCCAAAACAGTAGCGTTAGAAGTAGTAAAACTGTTTTGCAAAGTGGGTTTTCCCCGGGAAGTATTAACAGACCGTGGGACCAATTTTGTGTCAAAATATCTTTCCCAGGTTTGGGATGCTTTTGGGGTGCATCATGTGAAAACGGCCGCCTATCACCCCCAGTCCAATGGCCTGGTGGAAAGGCTGGAACGTGATGGAATGGGATGTGTTGTTTCCTTTCGTTCTTTACGCCTGCTGGGAAGGGATACAGGTTTCCCTAGGCATATCTCTCTATGAGTTAATGCATGGTCTAGCCCCTCAGGGTCTCCTAGACATATTAAGGGAGCAATGGTTAGAGCCGGAGAGGGAGGCTAAAGGAGTCCCTCACTTTCTACGCGATTTAAGAGGGCGGTTGAGTAGGACTTCCCAGGTGGCCGAAGAGAATTTACAGGCTAGTCAAGCTCGCCAGAAGGAGCAATATGACCAGAGGGCAAAGCCCCATCAGTTAGCCCTGGGAGAGAAGGTCCTGGTACAGGTGGCAGGCGCCACTCCAAAATTTGAGGTTCAATGGAAGGGACCATGGAAAGTGACCAAACAAGTAGGCCCGGTATCCTATGAGGTAGAGAGTAGTGTGGGTCGCAGGCAAATATATCATATAAACATGCTTAGGCCCTGGCAGGAAAGATCTGCAGTGGACAGTTTATCCAGGGTAGAACATCGGGCAGGAAAACTGCATCAAAATGCGGATGCCTTATCAAGGATTATGGACTGTTCAGAGGAACTCCAACAACCTCCGTCAGCCCATAATATCTTGGGTAGGGGGGTATGTGGTAAGGAAGCCTATCCTGACTTAGGGGAAAGGGAAAAAGGTAAAGAGTTCACCCTAGTAAAAGGGCCCCTTTTGCAAGGTCAGGGGAACAAAGCCACAACCTCACCTAGGAACCAGAAACCCCCCAGCTGGAACAGGTTTCATGTTTCCCCTAGTGAAATAAGGGAGAGTGAATATAGACCTAAGGTCCAAGACCCTTACGTCAGTAAGCTCCCTGATTACTGAGGTGCCAGAAGGCAGAGTGATCTCCGTCACCTGGGAAGAGAGGAGGTGGGGCTGGAACCCTGGAGATATAAGCCTATGCTAGATTATAGAAGAGAAGGAGAGAGGGTGGAAGAAACGCCAGAAGCAAGGGCAGAGGCAAAGGCAAGAAGAGGAGAGAGAGAGAGAGAGGCTGATACAAGCTGAGGCACAGGTACGAGCCTAAGAAGCCTGATTAATGCTGAGCAGAGCAGGAGAAGCCTGACTAATGCTGGGCATTGCAGAGGTGCAGGAGACACTCTCAGCTCTAACGAGAGGCTGTCAGCTGAGCCCAGTGAGCCAGAAGGAGAGTCAGAGTCTATGCAGCTAGGAGAGCCTGATGCTGAGCTAAATGAGGAAGACACCCTCATGGATTGCTCTTTGTGTCAAGCCTTAGCCACAGAAGGGTTGAAGGAAAGCCAGCCCTGAGAGAAAGCCCTCCAGAGAAAGGTAACCATAAGAAGCAGGTAGATGGATTGTAAATTCCCATATGATAAAGAGGGGAAGTTTTACTAAGACGTAAGAACAAGCTGGAGTTGTGAATTGTGCTTGTTAACCACCTGCTACCTGGGAAGTGAGACGGCAAGAAGCCAAATTAACTGTGAGGAAAAAGCTTTCTTTTTGCTCTTGAATTTTCCTGAGAAACCTGAATAGAACTTTGCTTTCACTTTTGAAAGTTTGTTCCTGTTTGGAGTTTTTGTTTTTGCTTGTAAATTGGAAAACAGCCTGGAAAGGTTTGAGACTGGAAAAGAAGGCAAACTGCCACAGAAGAAAGTTTGTTTTGTGTTTTATGCTTTAACAAGCAAGGCTAAAGGAAGCTGGTAGCCTTGCTGTTAAAAGGCTATGTTTTTCTGAGCTGAAGAATACTTTAAGCTGTCACTTTGGTTTTGGGTTTTTGTTTTGCTTATAACCTGTTGTACTTTGAAGAAGCCTGGAGAAGTATGCCTGAATGTGGTATTTATGAACCTTATTTGTGCTCAATAAATTTCTGTCATTGCCTTACCCCAAGGAGCCCGACTACAGCTTTCTACCTGAAGCCCATATAAAGCGCAATTAAACTACATTTCCCAGAAAGCATTGCGGGGAATTAGTCAGTTAAGGCTGAAAGGGGAAAGTTCCTCGTGCAACCACGCCCCTCTAAGCTGAAGGCGAGTGGTGAGGGCGTGACTATATATATATACATATATATATACCAGAATCCCTAGGGTTAGGGAGGGGAAGGTCCTGCTACAAGAAAACCCAGCTAATATTACCTGAAAGAACACAACTGGAAACAAAACTCCTGCAACTAACCCAGATACTAAAATGTCTCAACTATGCCTTTGAGAATCATTTAACACTGCTTGGTTCACACCACCCCCAACTGGGGTGGAAACCAAGTCGGAAGTGCCTGGTCTTACTGCTAGCTAGAGAGGCGGTGAGCAAGAGTCCAGACTGAGAGAGGGAGCCTCAGGACTGATAGAACTTGCTTTCAAACCTGATGGTCCCGAGTCCAACAAGACTTTGTCCCACAACAGAACAGCCACTGATATAGGTAGGTTCGGGAAGATGCCTTTGGAGAGGATGGGGAGTGCTTTGTTGAGGGAGGATAGAGAGAGAACTTTAGATGGCAGCCGGCAGCAGTGGGTCACGTCTCTGAAGTCCGATGCTCCTAGCCAGGAAAAATCACGCCAGCTTTGAAATAATGCAGCTTGCAGAGTTCAACACAAGGGGGTATGTTTACTAAAACACATTAAGGTAACAGGTGTTAACAGCAACGATAAAGGGCGTTAATCCTTAAAAGGTGTTGAGCGGGTAGGGGGTATTCCAGTGTATAGTGCCTTATGGGCCATTTAACACACGTTAACAGGACATCACACATTAAGGTGACAAGCATGCACCTTAATGCACTTTAAGGTGACAAACGTGGTTTATTTCTTCTATTTATTTATTTATCATAAATTTTTATACCGCATTTTCCAGCAGATCAAATGCAGTTTACAAAGACCAACATTTTTGAATAGTACAATGAAAGGTACATATTCAATTACATGGAACGTTTTACAACTATATACATTAACATTATTATTAACAGTGAAGAAACCATTTACATGAAGCTATATACAATTTTGGTTGTTAGGTAGATGGAAGTTTAGTTGGAGCAGATTGACAGGGCAGAGAGATGGCATTTCGATGGTGGGTTTAAGCAGAGGGGTGTGAGGAATTATGATCATTTGGGGTACCAAAGTGCTGGGTGAATAGATAGGTTTTAAGTTTTTTGCAGAAGGTGAGGAGGTAATTTATTTCTCTTAGGTAGCCTGGGAGGTTATTCCAAAGGTTAGGGCAATGTGGGAGAATGCTTTTTTGTTTGTTATTTTTCTTGATTTCCTGAAATCAATTGGTATTATGAGTTTATTTTTATTACTGTCCTGTTGTGTGCCAGTGTAGGTTTCCTTGGTGATGAACGAGGAGAGGTATGAGAGGGCGCTATCTTTGATTAGTTTGAAAGTTGTGACAAGAATTTTATAGTTTATACGGCTCTGGATAGGGAGCCAGTGAAGGTCATATAATACTGGAGTGATGTGTTCCGTTGGCTTGATATTCATGGTTATCCTGGCTGCGACGTATTGTGCTATCTGAAGTTGTCTTAAGATTTGTTTGGTAATGCTTTGTAGGATTGTGTTGGAGAAATCGAAGTGTGGTGTGATGATTGCATTGATGACAGATTTGAAATCATGACAATGAAGCAGAGGGAGGAGGAGTTTTAACTTTATGAGTTTATAGAATATCTTTTTTTTTAAATATGTTTTATGTGTGCAGTCATGTTGAGAGTGCAGTCAAGGATTACCCCAAGGTATTTTACCTTGCTTTTGACTGAGATGTTTGTATCTTGAATCTTGATAGAAGTCGGAGGGGTGAAGTTCTAGTTTCTTGTTACATATAGTGCTTCAGTTTTGCTAATGTTGATCTTTAGGTTGTGGAATGCAAACCATTCCGTTATCTCTGTGAAGCAATCTGTAGTTTGTAGAATTGAAGGGTTATTGATGTTGAACGGGAGATATATCATTATATCATCCTTGTATATGTGATAGTTTATCTGGAATTTCTTAAAAATGGAGCAGATGAGTTGGAGATAAATGTTAAAGAGAAGGGCTGAAAGAGCGGAACCTTGAGGCAGACCTTGTTCTTGTTTGTAGGATTCTGATATTTGTTGATCAATTCTAACCTATTATGTTCTACTAGATAGATAGGAAGTGAACCATTTTAGTACTGTGTCCTTAAGAACTAATTGCTGCAATCTGGAGAACATAATATCATGGTTTATACTGTCAAATGCTGAGCTAATGTCCAGGGATATGAGGAAGAACACTTGTTCAGTGTGAGTTTGTTAAACAGGAGCATCTCAACTCCACGATATGGGTGAAAGCTATATTGATGTTCATCTAGTGGGGCAAATGACTCAATATGGTTCTGGAGATGGATTTGACTATCTTTTCAATTAATTTAGCCATAAAAGGGAGGCTGGAAATGGGCCTGTATGACGTGGGGGAATTTTTATCTTTGGAGCTGTTTTTCAGGATAGGATGAATTAGTGTATGTTTCAAGGAGGAGGGGAGGTGGCCAAGATGTAGAGAGAGGTTGATAATAAGGAGGATGAATGAAGCTAGCTCCAATTTTGTTGCTTTTATCCAGCTTACTGGACAAAGGTCGAGATAGGATGTAGTATTAAGTTTGGAAATGATGTTACTGAGTGAGTCTTTTGATATAGGAGAGAACATTGACCAGGGGGAGTTTTGTGTTGGATACAATATGTTTTGGTTAGTTGTAGGTAAATCTTGATACTTTAATTTATCCTTGTAGTAATTGGCTAGAGTTTGGGGTGCTATAACAGTCTCAGTTAAGTCTTTGTTGGTGGAATTCTTAATTAGGGATTTTACTATGTCAAATAGTTCCCTTGGGCTGTTTAGAGATTTCGATAGTATGCTAGAATAATGGTCCTTTTTAGTAGTGTTTATGGTTTCTCTGTAGAGTTTAAGTGTATTCAAATATTGTGATTGGTGGATTTTAGATGTTGTATGGCACCATTTGCATTTGCATTTGTGCAGAACAGTTTTAAGTTGTTTTAGTTCAGATCTGAACCATGGTGCATTTTGTTTTTTTATGGGGTGGGTGTGACATGATTGTAGTGTGGCTGCATTAGATATCGTATTGTTCCAGGAAGTTATTGCTTTATCAAGATCTGTGTAGGCTTGGGTGAGGTATTGAATAGTTTGTATCAAGAAGTAATCTTTGTCAAAGTTTTTGTATCTTTTGTGTAGTGGTATATAAGTGAGTTTTGAGTGTATGATGTCAAAGTATTGGAGTTGGAGGTAGAAGGCATGCACCTTAAGGCTCAAAAATGGCTGTAGCCCAAATGCTGGACAGAGCATGAAGGAAAGCCAATGTAAAAATGATGCAATGAAGGACAGGTGGGAGCTGATGGACCTGCCATATCAGTGGGCACCCTACGTGGCAGCCAGTAAAACAGACATGTGGGAGGCAGCTGTACCGATGCACAGAGTGGTGCCAATGTAAAGTGCTGCAATGTCAGTGTGTGGCATAGGATGGGGAAGACGTGTCCCCCAGCAGAGCCAGAAATGGCAAGATGTTTGCAGCGACAGGAGGACAGAGTAGGTGACGTGCAGATCAAGCACAGGTGAGGCGAGTGTGAAGAGTCGAAATGCAGAAAAGAGTACCAGTGTATGTCATGGTATAGCAGTTTGCACAAGAAGACATGACTGTACACAGCCAACAGAGGCAGATAGATAGGCTGAAGGAAAGATGGCGGCTGAGGAGAGGGTGGTATGAGCTGGCAGCACCAATGTGCAGAGCCCTGACTGTTACAGGCATGGAAATGATCTGAGTAGCACACAGTCACAAAAAAGAACAAATAGGAATCAAACCCCTATCCCCTGCTTATGGAAACATTGCACAAACTAGTGGGCTACACCTCCAAACCACTCTGTGTAATGATGGCTGGATACAAAGAGACTGCAGGTCACTGCCTAAAATGTCTGCTGTGTGTGCTGGTATAGGGTAGCCCCAACAGTACCCATGATGTAGTGCACATGCAGAAGAGCAGTCTACAGCTGATCACCAAATGGAGAATGCACTTATCCATCACCTCAGCCCAGTAAGATGCACTGACAGTGTGTGATACAAGCACAGAACAGCTACAAACCATACTACTGAGCAGTTTCTGCAGTCACCCTGAGGGTGAGGATAGGCACCCAGTACTTGGTCCCCAGAACATGCAGTGCTAGAGATGGCCTCTGCTGTCTGTGCTGCAGATCCCCATCACAGCAAGTGTTGGGGGCAGGTATTGTCTGCATCATGATATGCTAGTCACCTTGTTTCCTGCAGAATTGCAGCATTCTGTATGCACCAGTCACATCTGGCCCTTTGTCCTGGCCCTGTTGGACAGGCACCCTCCTAGAACAGTGCATGTCAATACCCACTGTTAAACCACTGATGCCATGGATGCCAACTACCCGGGGGGGGGGGGGGCGGGGCATATGCATCAGGCTTGCATGGAGTTGTTACTAGAGCCCTACTGGATCTACCATTACTATAGGGAGTAGACCTGGAACACCTCATATCCCAACCACCTAGGTTTAAGAATCACCCAGAGCAAGCACAGTCAGACTGCACCTGCTGCCCACCACTGGGTTTTCCAGCCATACACATATCAACTACAGACAGTCCACTGGTCAGTACACATTGCATGTGCACCCAGCATTTGGTTCAGTGATCAGGCCTCCAGGACAGAAAGTGCATCCACATCACTGGAACCAGACGCTATATAGCACTATGTGGATACATAGCCGTGCCATGGTCACTGCTCAGTCAAAGTAAGAGTGCCCTCCCAGCATGATGTGCTGTGGCCACCCAGTGTATGCATGTGGCAGACGGGCACTATGACGTCTCAGCCATTGACCCTACCTCTGATGCAGACACATCCTGGCCAATCTGCCCTTTTCAGGCCATACCCACAATTCTTTGCTTCTCATCATGCACATTTGCAAACTGGAAACAGCTTAGGCAATGCGAGGCTCAGTGAGGTGTAGAAAGCCACAAAACAATGGATACACACACACACACACACACACTCTTATTGATGCATTGTGCAAAAATAGGGATGGTTGGCATTCTTGCCTGCCACCTTGGTCTAGATATCAGCTCGAGCATTGTTAATGTGTGCTCATTGTGCAAGAGCTAGTAGTGAGTTCTGATGTTAATGCCCGCTCAGTGTGCCGGTGCTATGAGCCTGACGTTTCATCCAGCTGTGGATAGTGGAGCCTGTCTGTGTGGCTGATGGGTATTTGTACCCTTGCTGGCCGATTCACTGGGGGTTGCACATGTTGGTGTTGCACCTGCACTGTGGGCTAAAGTTTAGCCACGGGGACTTACAATACATGATCCATTGCCAGGACCCAAACCTGTGACTTTCCACTCATATACTACACCAACTATGTGCATTGAGCCACAATGCTTCCATATGGCTACAATAGTCCCTGGGGCTGATATACTTTGCATCATACAGACTTTGGCACATATTGCAATGTGCACATTGCACAGGACCAGGGCATGGCTTTGGTCTGATGCAGGTGGATGCCACTTCCCCCTCCGCCAACATCCCCACACCATGCAGATATGCCCATGTGCTGTCCGTGTTGGTGGTGCGAGGTCCCAGCCCATCCAACATGCAGGTTGGTGGGTGCCTAGGGTGCAAGGTCCAGATAGGGGAGGCAGAGGCATACATGGAAGACTACATAGCCCCCCAACCATCTGCCTCTGCAGGAACCCCATCACCACCTGCCAATGATACATCTCAGGGGGAGGATGATAGCCACTTCTGTGATAGTCCCCTGGGCACCTGCATGTTGCAGATACCTGGAGGGCTACAGCTGCTGGTACTATCTGCCTCTTTCCCCACAAATGGGTTCAGTGGCAGCAGGGGGGCCAGTCAGGATCTTTGTTAAAGAGGACCAGGGATATGCACTGCTTGCCCTATTACACACATTGTGGATCTTGTGTGTCTTTTGGGGAAACTGCTAGGTACTTATGACCTAGATTGGCCACTGTTAGACTCAGGATACTGGGCATGATGGACCTTGGTCTGACAGTCTGTCATATTTTCTAATCTTATGTTCTTATGTGCCACCTAGGCAGCTGCCTGGTCTGCCCTGTGCACCAGCAGCCCCCACTGCATGACCCATGTGCCACATCCTTTGCCCCATACTTGGCCACTAAGCTGTTGCTGCTAATGGAGCACTACTGAGCTTCTGAGGCACGCCAGTGGAACGGGAGCAGCCATCTTAGGAGGGAGTGAGCAGGAGCTCCTCCTTGCTTCCCCTGCTTACCATCAGCAGCCCTGCATAAAAAACGCCGCTTCTGAGGCGCGCCAGTGGAACGGGAGCAGCCATCTTAGGAGGGAGTGAGCAGGAGCTCCTCCTCGCTTCCCCTGCTTACCATCAGCAGCCCTGCATAAAAACCGCCGCTTCTGAGGCGCGCCCGCGCCTTGCGGGCCCGTGCCTGAGGGCCCTTTGGCGTGGCCCTTAGGCGTAGGGCCGTGGCGTTTGTGGCTGTAGGTTGATCTGAAGACATGGACTGGGTCGACTTGCTTCTACTTTGTGGTAACTCGCTGTCCCGTGTTCCTCTCCTCTTCTTTTCTGTCTGACTGTCTCTGTCCTCTATCCTGTCCTATCATATAAATGGCGTTCTTTTCTATTTCCTTGAATGATTTGCATTGTAAACCGCTCTAATGCCTCTGGCCTGAGCGGTATATCAAATTCGAAATAAACATAAACATAAACATACTATCACTATCTTGGGCTCCCTGTCTGTGCATCACATTGCAGATGTTAAAATAGGCTCTCTCTCCTCAAAATAAACCCTTTCCGTGTGGTTTTACTTTGTATTAGGGTTCCCAACATTAGGGCACCTTAGGATACTTTTGCGCAACACACGTTAGGGGAACTCCGGTTGTTAATACCCTCTCTCGCCCTGTTAATGCTCACAAGGCGCATTATGCTGCTGGAGCCTTTAATACATGTTAAAGCGGTGTTTTAGATGTGTTAAGAGTGCAAGTGTGCCAATAACATGCGTTAACGTCACACTTACTCCCTTTCCGCAGTTTAGTAAACATACCCCAAGGTGTATGTGGGGAACTTCAGAAATTATTTTGTAGAAAAAATATTTCTACAGAAATTAGTAAAATCCACAAAATTATGCCTTTTCTAAATTTTGTTCGAGAAACAAATTTGACCCAGTTTCCAAGTTTCCTTAATTGTTAATTATGGAGCATAAAAGAGTCAAAGATATCAACATTAAAAAATTCCATAAACTTATATTTTATTCCCCGTGTTTTTGCCTTTGTGACTTTTGGCACAAACTAAAACTATCTTCATCGATTTAAAATAGTGCTAACGGGGGAAGCCAGTTGATCAGTGCTTGTCCAGTGATTTTGGGAAAGGAGCAATCCTCAGTCACCTGTCTCTCTGTAAGCTTTGAGCTCAGTGATGCCACTTCAACCTTAGTGGTAGTCTTACAGTAGTATTACCCAGTACTGGGGTGTCTAACTGCTATGTAAGGGCAAAAGGCAATTCGATTCCTGATACTCCCGGCAAGGAAAAATAATGCTACCTTTGAGCTGGTGTTATTTTTCCCCTGAATTAATGCATTCTGCAGAGTTCAATGCAAACTGAGTTATTCCTTCACCATGGGAGTTGCTAACTGCAGTGCTGAGTCACCTCAGGTAAGTAACTCCTCAGGTCAGCAATCCAAGATTTTACAGCATTCTAATTAACCAGCCTGCTTAATTGTATAGTGTCTGCTTCTCTATAAATAAATGCTTATGAATATTGTACCATATTGTCTTTCATTTTAGTGTTTCCTCGGCTGGTTTATCCATCTCTTATAAGTTGTTTTGCTGAACTAAATTATATTTCTTTAAGATAATAACATGATTGTGCAGACTAACACAAACAAAAACAATAGAGCTAATTAGATTGTCTTCTGCAATTCTGCCTTCTAGTATTTTCTTTTTTGGTGGAGGATGGGGGGAGAACCTTTATTTTACCTATTTTGGTCTATCTTTCTTTGTCCTTTCATTTCTGCTCCATATTCATTTTATATTTCTAAGCTTCATAGTGTAAAGGTGGAACTAGAATAATGCTGACTGACTTTGCTTCAGGGAGGGGGTGTTAGGGCAGGAGCGATCCCTAATCACTTCTAATTGTTGTGGCACCGAGTTCAAAATGGTGCCCGCAATCTCATAGTGGTAGTCTTATGGTACTACCACTGAGCTTGATACCTAGCAGTAGTACTGCTAGATTACCGTTAGAGGATCACGAGAATCATTTGAACTTAGAGCCGCAACAGACAGGAATGATAGGGAATAGCTGATACCCTGAACCCCCTCAAGATCACCATGGATCCTAAGGTTAGGCTCTGAGGTTGGCAGGGGGGGGGGGGGGTAGCTCCTTGGGGGGTTGGTATGTTTTGATTAGGGGCCCAAGGGGGAGTCTTTGGGGTTTGAAGACTTTGAAATGGGTAATCAGAGGGACCAATATGCTGCCTTTTATCTGTGACTTGAAGTACTGAGACCCCCAAACTGTGTATCTTTTCTCCTGAGCTGGGCCCCTTTAAGTAGTAGCCTGGAGCATCAGGAAAAATAACACCAGCTTTGAGATGGCTTTAATTGTTCCCTTGGAATAACAGCGTATGATGATCACTACAAGCAGTGTTATTCTTTACTGCAGGCCACTAGCCTGCTGTACTAAGTTTTTGCAGTTAAGTCCTTGGTCTGACTATTTTTAACATCTTTGTGGTGGTGGTGATATTGCAGAAGGGCTGTCGGGTAAGATTTTTCTCTTTGTGGATGATACCAAAATGTGCAATAGAGTAGACATCCAGGAAGGAGAAGATAACATGAGGAGGGATCAAGCTAAGCTTGAAGAATGGTCAATAATCTGGCAGCTGAGATTTAATGCTAAAAAAATGCAGGGTCTAGGAAAATAAGATTTAAGTATTAAATTCAAATTATTTTGTGTCATCTGCAAATTTGATTACCCCATTTTGAGGTCATTTACGAATATGTTAAAAAGCAGCGGACGCAGTATAGATCCCTGGGGTTCTCCACTATTCACCTTTTCCATTGCGAAAATCGGCCATTTAGCCCTACCCTTTGCTTTCTCTCTTTTAATCAGTTCCTGATCCACAATAGCACACTGTCTCCTATCCCATGACTTTTTCATTTCACCGAGTCTCTCATGAGGGACCTTGTCAAAGGCTTTCTGAAAATCCAGATGCACTATATCAACTGACTCACCTTTGTCTATCTGTTTATTCACACCTTTAAAAAAATATAACAGATTGATAAGCCAAGACCTTCCTTGGCTAAAGCCATGTTGGCTGTCTCCTATTAAGCCATGACCTGTTCAGTATTTTTTTTCTTTATAATGGTTTCTACCATTTTTACTGGTACTGACATCAGGCTCACTGGTCTGTAGTTTCCCAGATCATACCTGAAATCCTTTTTAAAAATTGGCATTACATTGATCATCAGTCATTACAGATGATTTTCATGATAGTTCACAGATTACTAATAATAGGTCTGCAATCTCATATTTCAGTTCTTTCTACACCTTTGGATGTAGACCATTCAGTATCAGCAGTGTCCCTCATGATATGGACTTTATTGTATCCTGAACTTTATATTAATAAAGGATATTTTGAAAGGGAAATAAAATGCACGGTCATGCATTTGGGCTGCAAAAACCCAAGAGAGTGGTACAGTGAAGGGAGTGTACTTCTCTCCACAAAAGAAGAGCGGGACCTGGGCGTGATTATGTCTCACGATCTTAAAGTAGCTAAACAGGTAGAAAAGGCGACTGTGAAAGCTAGAAGGATGCTTGGGTGCATAGGGAGAGGAATGGCCAGCAGAAAAAAGGAGGTGATAGTGCCTCTGTATAAGTCTCTGGTTCGACCTCATTTAAAATATTGTGTGCAATTCTGGAGACCACAACTTCAAAAGAATATAAACAGGACTGAGTCAGTGCAGAGGGTGGCTACTAAAATGGTTAGTGGTCTTTGTTATATAGCATATTGGGACAGACTTAAATATCTTAATATGTATACTTTAGAGGAAAGGCAGGCGTGATGTTTAAATACCTCTGTGGCATAAATCCACAGAAGGACAGTCTCTTTTAATTGAAAGCAATCTCTGCTATGAGGGGACATAGGATGAGGGTGAAAGGGGATAGACTCAGGATTAATATGCAGAAATATTTCTTTACGGAAGAGTGGTAGATGCATGGAATAGTCTCCCAGTGGAGGTGGTAGACAAGAGGACATTGATTAAAAAAACAACATGTGAGGAACACAGAGGATCTCTAAAGGTAAAAAGAAGACTATTGTAGTTGATGTAGAAGGGCAGACTAGATAGGCCATGTAATCTTGTTCTGCTGTCATATTTCTAGTGACCTGCAGTAAATTAAACTTTATCTTTCTTTATCTTTATTTGCATTATTTGATATACCACCTTTACCAAGGTGTCATGGTGGTTTACAATAAAAAAAATCAAAACTACTAGAAACTACAGTAAAATCCACAATTTTGCTTCAGCTTAGTAACTACCCTCCTCAATCCCAGTTAAATAACTAAAGAAAGTGAAATTTGATTTAGCTGCAGTGATGAAAAGAAAGGCAGTTGGCAAAGATGGGATGCCTTATGGATTTTTCTAACAGCTTGGCAAGAAGATATTTCAAAGGTTGAAGAAGCTGTTATCTTTAAACGTGTATTAATAACAATTTAATATGACAGATCTGAATATTTTAACAGGAAATATTATCAAATAAATATCCAAGGAAGCTAGGAAAAATAGTGAGAAATAGTGACACTCGTGAGCTGAAACTGAAATCCATAAAGAGAGGGGATAATGAAAAAAAAGAAAAGAAAAACATACATAGGGGCATATTTACTAAGATGGGCAACAACACACACTATTTGTAACGAGGTCCCAATGAATAACATGGGGCCTAGTTCAAATAGCCTGTGTTAACCATTAGCCCAGTTTAATAAACATGCCCCATAGAAATGTAGTCGTTCTTCATCAGTAGGCCAGCAGAACAAGAGCAGCCTTCTGACAGACAATCAAGTAAAACATCACATAGTTTATCCTTAAGAAAAGATTTTAACTGGTCTGATTTAAAAAAACAAACAAACCTTCACATTCTGATATTTCAATAGGCATTTACAAAGAAATTTGAGGAAGAAATCTGCTCCAATTGATATCAACTGCTGCTGGAACTGAAGTTGCTTTCTCTTTCAAAGCAATCCTGGACATATCTGCGAATACTTAACTTCATGACCAAAGCAAATAAGTCTATTTCTAAAAAAAAAAAAAAAAAAAAAAGAACGGAATGTACCTGAATGAAAAACAAAGCCCACTAAGGCTCCGCATTGTCAGGGGCTTGGCCAATATGTTCCCAGCAGTTAACACACGACTGAGTGCATTACTGTAATGTGTGCCACAATTGGCACCTACCGATACCCATAGAGGTATTAGGTGCAACTTGCCTTGTTCATGATGATCGCATGCTAATGTGCTCTGCATGCCTGCACTCTTCTCCTGTCCTGCCCAATCTCCACACTAGTGCATGATTGCCATTTAACGTGCATTTTGGTGGCTGGTAGCTGGCATCCCTGCATGATAGCAATCACTGCGGCTAGTTATCGCATGCAAAAACATGTGTTCACCAATTAACAGCGCTTAGTAAAAGGGCCTCAAAATCTATAAAGACCACCTTTAGTTAGTTAAATAGTAAGAGTTTGTCATGACCCACCCAATCATTTCAGGTTAGGACGAAGTACATAAAACAACAATAGTAATCAATATAAGAAACCAGAAGACATAACATAAATGCACATACATGATATAGGCATAAACATAGCATATAAACTATTTCAAATCTATACCCTTAATTAATTTATTTTATTTTATTTATTTAACATCTTTTATATACCGCACTATTTGTTATCAGTGCAGTTTACATTTAACAAAGGTTGCTCAATTCAGTAGAAACTGTTTTGTGCTTACATTGTAACAGGAGATAAAACTTGGAACAATACAGGGTAACTATTGTGGTGGAGAAGCAGGCTCAGAGTGCAGGAAAAGAAAGGGGAAACAGTCTTTTTTCTAAACCCAAAGAAACTGCAGGCACAGGAGGGGTTAACACCCAAAGTAAAGCCCAAGATCTCCTGCAGAGGAGTGCAGGGCCAGAGACACACCCAGTTCCCATGGAGACCGAGGGAGGAGATGGAAGTGGTTCGGGGGTGGAGTCAAGAGCCATAGGACGGCCCCAAACATTTAGGCAGGGAAGTTTCATTCACAAACGGATTGCACAGACGTGGAAGGAGACACAGGAAGGGAATGCACAGAGAAGGGCATGGAAGGAGAAACAGACACGAGCTGAGAAGGAGGATGAGATTGAAAGCAGACACAGAGGCACTGGGATAAGCAGAGTTGTGGCAGCGCCACTGGGACGAAGGAAGCTGACCAAGTACAGGAACAGAGAGGTGAGAAGGCCAGAGGAGAGCTTGGGGGAAGATTCGTCTGAGGAGGAGATATTTTCCAGAAGCTCCTGGTCTGGCCCTTCTCAGTATAAGGGGCCTACAGGAGGACAACACACTACTGGCAAGGTGAGCCCTTTACAAGCCTTAAAGAAGCTTTTAAATAGGGAAACCTTTTCCTGCCCTTCCCCCACTAGCTCACATACTGAGAAGCATAATTGGGAACAAGTGTTGAAAACTTTACAGCGTGTAAAGGCTCCTCAGGCAGATGCTGAGGAGAACAAATATCTGAAAGAGCCCAGTGAGGAAGAAATGGAGCTAGGAGACACTTTTTATGAAAGTGGGGTTTCAGATATGGAAATTGAATGTGCTATCTGTGCCAAAGAAGAATAAGGAATTGAATAGGGTTTTAGTAACTGGAGAAAAACCCAGGAGTTCTTAATAAGGACATTCTATGCAAAAGCCCATAACTTTTAGCTAGGCTAATCAATGACTGCTTGGCTGATAAAGTTGCATGGTTCACGAAGCCAGAAAGGAGCTAAAAGTATAAATTGTATCTTGAAGAAATACTACTGAATTTTAAAGTCTGTTGGTGGACCAGGAAATGTTATGCTATATCAGCTGTGAAACGAACAGTGAAGTATTGTACTGCCTCCTGGGGACCGGAGAACAGACTGCTGTTGTAAAGGATTTTTACTTGTGAAAAAGGTGTGTTTAAACTAAGCCAAGCCAAAGACTGTTTAACCAGGCTTACGTTTATGACTGGAGAAGTATCCTGAACTTTATGTTTTGTAGTCGTCAACATTCTTGCCAAAGAATTTAATTTGGTTGGGAAAATCTTATTTCTTGAATAAAAGAAATTTCCTGCGACCTTTGATCTTGGCTCTAATCTATTTAAGACACAACTACATGCTATTGGGCTAACATTTTATACAAAGGACGATCGGAGCCCTCTCACACTACTAAGCAACTGCCTGGCCACACGGGGGAGCTCCGACACTATATACATATTGACATAGAGCAACTGTAAACATATTGACATAGAGCATAAGATTATGAATTGGCCGGTATTGTCACAAAAACTATAGACGGGGCAGCTATTACTCTAGACCCCTTTGTTTATGTAGTGTATGGGGAGTTTGTGGGGGTCAGTGGGTGATTGATCGGGGGCGGGGTGGATGCTTGTGCGAAGTGTAGCAGGAAAATGTAGTGTTTGATTGCCTTCCGGAACTGAATGAGGTCTTTGATCGATCTTATTTCAGGTGGGAGATCATTCCAGCATTTTGGGGCATAGAAGGCAAAAGCTCTTCTCTTAGTTGTTTGGGTGCACTTAATGGAGTCTTTAGGGATGATCAAAGTGTTGACCGTTATTGTCCTCCTTGTTCTGTTTTTCGGGGTAGGAGTGATGAGGTCTTTGAGTGTCGTGGGGGCTAGATTATTAATGATCTTGAATATAATGAGAAGAATTTTGTATGTTAACCTGCAGTATATTGGTAGCCAGTGGAGATCCTTAAGTATCGGGGTGATATAATCCGTTCTGGCGAGACCACAGAGGACATGAGCCGCAGCGTTCATCGCGAGTTGCAGTGGGTTGAGAGTGTTCTTGGGGAGACCATACAGGATTACATTTGCATAATCAAAGTGTGGTAGAATGAGGGCCTGGAAGATGGTTCGGAAATTGTTAGGAGGTAGCATGGCTCTAAGATGCCTAAGTGTTCTGCTTTTATTGTATATGGTCCTGGTTGTGTTTCATATGTGCTCCTTAATAATACATTGTGGTCAACCAAAGGCTTGTACAAACAAGCACATTTTTGACTCTGTCCTAAAGATAGCAGTATCTTACGTTGCCCTCAATTCATTTGGCAATGCATTCCAAACACTAGGGGATATACTGAAAGATCATCACCCATCGCTGGGACCCTGTATTCTGAGAGTACCATGTCCAGGATGGTCAGATGAATAAGGGTATCTGCCAATAACCCTTGGTTAGGTCCAATGTCGTCAAATATTTAGCTTGGCATAACTTATCCAACAAATCCTCAATTCGAGGCATGGGATACGCGTCAAATTCTGAAATATTGTTTATCTGCCGGAAGTCTATGCAGAACCGGAGGCTGCCATCTGGTTTAGGCACCAATACTATAGGGCTTGACCAGGGGCTCTTGGACTCCTCTATCACGCCCATTTTCAGCATGTCACGTACCTGTTCTATCACTTCTGTTTTCTTTGCTTCTGGCAACCTGTATGGCCGTTGCCTAATTACTTTCCCGGGGACAGTAATAATTTCATGTGCAACGATGTTAGTCTCCCCAGGAAGTGTCGTCAAGACATCAGAAAATTTATTCAAAACTTTACTTAGTTCTTGCCGCTGCTGCCCTGACAGCTCTGCCCCTTCACGTGGTTCTGGAGTCTCCCTCCAATCAGTGGGTTGTGGACCGAAATCATCCTCTATTTGCTCTTCAGCAACAGCTGTCAACCCTTTTAAGTCTCCCATCCCAGTGGACCCAAATCCTCCTTCACCCCTCCCTGTGGGGACCAGTGAGGATACCTCCTCTACTTCCGGGAAACCTACACGTTCACAGATCAGCTGTGCTATTCTATCACCGGTCTTAATCTGGAAGTCCTCCTGACTAAAATTAAACATTAAGACCTTCACCACCCCCCGGTAATTTGGGTCAATGACCCCAGCCCCTATATCGATAAAATTCTTAGCTGCTAAGCCTGACCTAGGCGCTATCCACCCATAACACCCGGGTGGGATCTGCACCTTTATCCCCGTGTCTATCAGGGCTTTCCCTCCGTGGGGTATCATGCTATTCTCTGCACTACATAAGTCATATCCTGCAGCGGCTTCCGAGGCTCGCTGTGGACCTTTGGCCTGGGCTGTCACTTTGCAAAATTTTAGCACAAATTTTGGCTTCTCTGTGGTCACCTCCCTTCTTCCCACTATGTGGCGTAGGCTGGTCTTCCCAGGTTTCCCTAGCAAAGGGCTTGGGACTTTGGTGGCCATGGCCTCTAACTTTAGTGTATCCGATGACTCTCTTTTTACCTCCAAGGAGCCTGTTTCAACTGGGTTGGGTGTTAAACTTATCTCAGCCGTGAGGCCCTCCTCCAACCCTTGACTAAAAGGAGGCCAATCCCTTCCCAGGACTACACTTTGCGGAAGGCGGGGTACCACTGCCATAATCATTTTTCTTTCTGTTCCTAAACCCTCTATGCCTATTTCATGCAAGGGATACTGATGGGCGGCCCCATGTATGCATCTTATTTTCACCTGCCCGACTGCTTGACTTGGCGCTACTTGAGTTTTTATGGCTTCCCAGAGCCGTTGGGACACCATACTCTGGTCTGCGCCCGAGTCAAGTAGTGCTTGGGCCTTTATGCCCTCCACCTGGACTGGTAGCAAAAAGCCTGCTTTAAGGTTTTCCCCATTACCAGATATTAAGGCAGTACGTGTAATACAATCTTTTTGCCAGTGCCCAACATCTCCACATTTGAAACACTTTCCTTTTGTAGAGGAGAAACCACTATTTTTCCAAGGTACTTTACATTCAAAATTCTTACTCACTTTATCCGTCTGCGTCATGCCCAGAACGCCGGATTTTGAGGTCCTTGAGAATTCAGCCTCAAAATAACGTTCTGTCATGGCCGCTGCTTCATTTGTTGTCTTACAGTTCTGTAACATAAGAAACTTTTTAACCTCAGCAGGTACAGCTTCCATGTACTGTTCCAACATTATTTCATCAAGCATAGATTCTACATTTTGCTGCTCAGGTTTGAGCCACTTACAGGCTAATCCCTTTATTCTAAAATACAGGGCTTTAGGGGTTTCTCCAGGCTTTAACTTTGCCTCCCTAAACCTTCGCCTGTAGAATAGAGGGGTGAGCCCTAACCTGTCTCGTACCACACTCTTTACAGCATCATAATTCATTGCTAAAGCAACTGGCATTGACTTGTATGCTGACAAAGCTTCACCAGATAAAGACATAGCAAATCTTATAGCCCACTGCTCCTTAGGCAGTTTGACGGCTTCTGCAATCCGTTCAAATGCATCTACATAATCATCTACATTGTCAGTAGGAGATAACTGTCCCAGCAAAAGTGATCCTGAACCATTCAGTCCTACCCCTTGGGTAAATCCTGGAAAAACTCCCACTTGCTCCTGCTGTTGCTTGGCTAAATGTTCTATGAGAGCATTTACTGGTCTCAGCTGTTCTTGCACGGCAGCCATTGCTTGGTCATGCACCCTTCGTGACATCTCCAGCTGCTTATCCCATTGCAGGGACATCCACCTTAATATTTCTTGCGGGTCCATTCTGGATCTCCTGATACCTGCAACACAAACAAAAAAAAAAAACAAGTGTGGCCCAAAAAAAAAAAGAGAGAAAAAAAAAATTCACCTTTCCTTTTTTTTTTTTTTTTCAACACCGTGCACTATGCCTGTGCACCACCCTTTCTCCTCGTATCCTTCTCCGCCCGTGCCCAGCCACAATTACCTGGCACCAGTGCAGAGTCAGGCACTGAGAAAAGGGAACTCCCCAGTCTGACCGACCGTCAGCCGAGCTCTGGATCTTTCCTCTGGTTGTCAGCTCTTTGCTGCAGGAACCTCCGTCCTTGTGGTGTCCTCCAATCCAGGCAAAAATCCAAACTACTACGCCATTTGTCACCAGCTCTCCTTAAACCCCTGAGTAGAGGTTAAGGGAGTGGGTTTTTCCCTATTGAAAGAGCTATTTCACAGATCCTGGAGCAATGCCCCTTGGGAAATGTAGTCTTTTCACTCAATCAATAAGGAGCAGTTGTGGAAAAAGTGGTTAAGCAACCAAAGGATTTTATTTCCTCTCCCGGGGTGGATTTTACCATGAACAGAAAACACAATCCAGGTATTTACTGGTATTTGGACAAACAAAAGTTCCTTAACAGAAAAAGGCTTTCTTCAGCATTAACCAAGGTGAAAACAAACATTCAAACAAAACCACGCTGTTTCCTCACAGCTCTCTGTTTCCACGTGCTATCTGTGCTGTACTCTTTTTTTCAAGCAGGTTTTCAACGCAATGAAACTATTCCATTGGCCAGAGATAATGTACAGTCCATTATATCTATATCTTCTCCAGTATCAATACACTCTGGTTCACAGTCCATCAATTCCTCCTGCTCATAAGGAAATGTTTGAACCGGCACTGCTGGTGCCACGCCCTTTCTTACTGCTCCAGGCTTTACACGATATGCTTGGGTCAAATACTGGCTTTCACACAGACTATCAGGCCCAATATTCTTTTCCCAGCACCACCCTTCTGGATACAAACAGTCACTGTAATTAAGTATATTCAAGCCTTTTGGTTTACCTTTCAGCCTTACTGGTGGAGGTTTTCTCTGGTGCTTTTGAATAGCTGTAGGTTCCCAACCTAAGCCCTGCTCATAGCATTTCACTTGCCTCCTAGGCTTTCTGTCTCTCCCGTGCTCCCCAGGATATTGCAGACAATCTCCTTTGTCCTTGTTATATCCTGTTCTCGGGGTTTCTTTCTTTCTCCTCAAGAAGGAATCTGTCTCTCCTTTCCATAGAGACTCTGGCTTACTCTGGGCATAGCTGTCTTCAGTGTAGCTCGCAATAGCTTCTCTCTCCAGCTCATATGCCTCACTTCCTGCTTCTTCAGCCAACTCTTCATTACCTCCTTCTCTGCCTACCTCCATAAGCTCCACTGAAGTTTCCTTAATAGGGTGAATTCTGGGGCCGTGCTCAACTCCACCCCTAACAGGTGTCCTGCATTACCTTGTGATTCACCCCTTGAATGATAGCACCGGCGTTTCTCTTGCCTCTGTGCCTGGTTCCCACGGTAACCAGGAGCCATGTGCTTCTGTTTACAGCTCAGCTCTACTTTTGTTCCTGGCTTTTTAGCTTCATTAAACGGGCTAGAAGGACCCACTATGTCACACATTGCAGGGAAAAACTTGGGTGGGTCTAAGTACAGGGAAGTTTTATCCTTTAAAACACATTACTTCTTGTTCATCTTCATATGTAATATATGTGTTGATTTGCCCATGCCAGCTGAAATATGTGTAAATGGAGATAAGTGATTTAATACTACTAAATTTCAGGATAATTGTAGTATTATCATTGGAATTTTAATGCTGAGGGGGATTCCCTTCTTAAAAACGAATAAAAGGAGTAATTACTACGAGAGTGGATGGTTCTACTCAAGGTAATATCTCCGACAAAAATAGGAATGCTGAGACACAAGGTGTTTATTTCTTTTGTTGTCGGATATTATATGTGAGATGGACAGTGGTCTTTTTGCTATTAAGCTGAAATATGTTGGCAAAACAATATGCCCAGTAAAGAAAAGGTTGTTAGAACACCGGTCACGGATAAATACCGCTTTAAGGACAGCTCCAATGGTTCCTCATTGTCAGAAGTATTTACATCGTTTTGAAGATTTAAAGTGGTCGGTGCTGGATCACATTCTGTTCAACTTGAGGGATGGGGATCACAATTTCAAATTACTTCATAAGGAACAACAATGGATTTTTAGATTGCAATCAATAGTTCCTTATGGTATGAATGCTGAGGTGGATTGGTGGTCACTGCATCAATGATGGCTGCTTGAGCGTTTCAATGTTTGAACAGCTGTTTCTTTGACATCAAAGCATTATATAAACAGGAACCGGATATGACAAGGTCATTCGCCTGAGGAAGAGCTTGGACTTTGGATGGCTTGAAACACACCGTGGTGTAGTGGGAACCTTGTCATTTTCGATAATAGCCAGCATGCCGTCTTCCGGACCAGTGCAGTGGCATGCCTGACAGAGTCTGTTGATGTGAGACGGAATGGAGCGATGTTTTCAACGTTGGAGGACTTTTCTTGAACTGGCAGCTAAGTGTTGTATAACCTGATGGGTTACCTTAGCAAAATAAGTTTACTCTTTATGGCTGAGTTTGCCGATATTTAAAATGTTGCTTAATGGGGAGTTTTGCAAGGTACACAAGGTCTTCCAACTATTTCTATGGAATGGCATGCTTATGTGCAGTCAAGTCCATGATTATATACCTTTGTATAGGTCTTTATAAAATTTATTAAAAAGGAGGACCCACCGCAAGAGGGGAGTTCCACTCATGGTGGGTGATCCGACAAAAAATATTTTTGATTTTTTCAGGTTTTATTTGTTAATTATTTTAAAAAAATCATTTCAGTTTAGGGGAAAATGATTATTGGCACCCTTATAAACAAGAAGTCCAAAAACAGCGAAGGGAAGACACAGCCACACCCACTTAAAACAATGAAACCTTTATTTCAAAGAAACCTTCAAGGTTCAGGATTCAACTTGGCCAGTTTTGGTTGCCAGCTTGCCTCAGGGGTCCAGAGCAAACATATACATAAACAATGTAAACTCTAGAATACACTCAAAATAAATGGACAATTTAAAACAAAAATCAAAAATAAATACAATACCACTTGAAGACAAGTTGTATATACAGTCTGCTATGACAATATAAAAAAAAACATAAGAAAATTGCTATAAAAATATATATAAAAACTTGTTTACATATAGGAAACAGTAGGTATAGGTGGTACAACAAATCTTACAACTAACTGTCTTCCTTATCTACAAACAAACACAAAAAAGAACAAAAGAAAATAAAGAAAAAAGATGCTAGTATATATATCACAGTATATCAACGAGCTCAACTCAGAAGCTGCTTCAGAGAGAAGAAAAAATAGCAAAGAAAAAAGAAACAATCTAAATACTACAGTCCTACGAGTGCCAGAAAACTCAAAGCGCTTCTCATGTATGCCTGCATAACAACAAAAGATAAAAAGATAAGAAACTCAAAGGAACATATAATATACAAAATATAACAATTAATAACTAAGGGGTATGTTTACTAAACCGCCTTAATGTCACTAGTGCTAGTTGCAGCGTTACTGTGAGGAATGCCATATAAGGTAATGGGCGTTCTGGTCTTAAGGTAGCAATCGCGGGTTATCGCGCAATGAAGTGAGCCGTGTCCGTTATTGTGCGATAGGGGGAGCTGTGCACGTTACTGCGCATTAACCTTAACTTCGCGCGCTGACCTGCAATCACAGAAACAGAGGTGTATCACACTGGTTAATACAATGACCATTGCGACAGGGGTCATGAGTTTGATCCCTCAGTGGGTGTAATGAACAAGGGTGGCCAAGCCAATTTCCTTTCCTGCTTGTAACAGTCAGAAAGATTCCAACAATCAGTGCTTCCAGCTAAAAATACCCGCACCCCAGTGCCATAACCTAATGCACCTTTTAGGGCACACCAGAAGGCACATCATAAACCACCACATCAGCCAAGGCGGGTCATAATGTTCCCCAGAGGGAATGACAAAAGGTTGGCAACCCCCAAGGCACCATATTAGGCGCCCCATAAGCTGGCTGAATCTAAGGTGTGGCTAAAGATGCCCCAAGGATGTATAGGTGACTCAAGAAATGTTGCCCAAGGGCAGTAAGGTCCCCAAGTTGAAAAGCAAGAAAGGTATGGGCCAAACATAGATGTAACCCTAATACTGCACAGAGCACCAAGGAAAGACAATGCACAAGTGATGGAAGGAAGTAGATCAGAGCTGATGGACCAGACAAATCTGCGTCCAGCCCATGTGGCAGCCGGAAAAATGGACAAACATATCGGGGGCAGCTGTAGGGTGATGGCAATGCACCATTCAACAATGACAGTGTGTGGCAGAGGATGGGAAGATGTGTCCAGCAGAGAAGGTACAGGTGGCAGGATAGGTGTGAGGACAGAGGAGGAGCAGTGCCATGCAGAGCACACACAGGAGAGGCAACCAGGGAGAGCTGCAATGTAGAAACGTGTACCAGTGCAGGACATGTGGTAGAAGCCTGCACATCAGGGCAGGACGGCATACAGCTGGCAAACACACATAAACGGACAGAAGGATGGTTAACAACTGTGATAAGAGTACAATGTGCCAACAGCACAGATATGACTGTTACAGGAATGAAAAGTAGCTGTGCAGGACAGGCATACAAATGAAAGAGAACAGAGAGGAATCAAACCCATGACCATTAGCACAAATGTCAATGCAGAAACTGGTAGGCTACACCAACATGAGGTCATTAGCAAAGGCTGCATACTAGAACACTGCAGGGCATCACATAAAAAGTCTGCTGTCTGCCAGTATAGGGCAACCTCTAACAGTAACTATGATGAAATGCATATGCATATCTGGTGTGTACAGCTCAGATCACAGCCTGTAATTGGGACGAGAGCCGCATATAACTACATGCACACACACAATGAAATGTTATGCAGTGGATACAGCATGCAAAAGAGGAAAAAACCTAAACACAAAGGGCAGCAGGAGATGCTCTGTGGAGCAGGGCAAAATAGGGAACAGAACACAAAAGGAGCATGTGAGAATTGAACCTGCAAACAGGTGTAGCCCAGACCAGCTGAACCACAGCAATGCCAATCCCCCAAGCAGACTGCAATGTAAACACTATAAAGAAAGAGACATATGTAGCAGCTAATATGTGATGGATAGGCAGCACAGAGGGCACAAATTGGTGTACAGTGAAGAGATGGAATGCTGTGTGGATAGGTGACGAACCTGCAGGCAGCTCATGGTCAGGTTAGCACAACCCCCCCCCCAAAAAAATAAAACCCCATGTGGGAATCAAACCTGCAACTTATGGTGCTCCAACACATGTCCATAACCACTATCCGAAACAACCACAGCAAGAACAATGCAAAGATATTACCTCAAAGGGAATGTTTGTATGGGAACCCCAGTGATGTGGCAGACAGCTGGCAGATAGACAGCTGGCACCGTACAAGGATATGAGCACAAGTGGACCATGTACATGACCAGGAAATCACTAAATACGTGTGTCAGTGTGGTCAAGCAGCAGCAGAGACAAATGTATGCCCAACACATATTTTTATTTTGTGTAATCATCAGAGATAGCATAGATACTGACTTTCATAATATCAAGGTGACTGGATAAAAGGGAAAACACATTTTGTAGGGCAGCAACCCACATGTTACAGAAAAGTCACTAGCCCATCCACAGATGATGGGCAGGAGAGATAATGTGCATTAGGTGCATGGTGTGCAGTATGCATTAGCCCCCCACCCCCTACATGGTGCAGCATGCCACAAATGCGTAAGTTACATATAGACAGTAGGCGGTGCATGATGAGGGCCCAACACACATCATTCATGATCTCTTCATAAAAATATATCTGTCTGCCAACACAGGAGGCACAAAAATGAAACAGCATATGTTGTTAAAAGTAAGAAAGTGTAAACACAGATGTCAAAATATATGTTACAGCTGTCACATAATGCCTGATATAGGAATCAAAGCAGCACCAATGTAACCCAAAACAATCGTCAAATGCAAAATGAGGATATGCTTACAGGTAGCAGAGGCATATGAACACAGAGAATTCAAATGAAACAAGCCGCAGAAACATGCAGAGATAACACTATGCAGAAGGTCCCCTGCACTGGTTGGTGTGGATACAGTGTCTGTACAAATATATCACGGTACATGGAATGCACAAATGAAGGAAGAAAATGGACACTCACACTGCCACACTCCAAATATAACGGGCAATGTGAGTGCTGGAACCTCAGGGGATAAATAGCACTGTGCAGACATGCAATGCTAAGTTTGTAAATCAATGTAGAGTGTCACGTCGGTACAGTAAACAAACACAATAACCTGAATATAGAGATGGAAATAAAGGTCAAACATGTTACAGTAACCCACACAGAAGCCATATTACCACATGCTGTATTGCACCAACATAGTCAGTCACATGCACATGCACCGTGTACGTTGAAACACGATACAGTGATGCCACACATGCACTGTAACACCCTTGGTGAGTGCAAACATCAATCCAAGATGTTGGTGTGCAGTAAAGTGGTGTGGTGGCAAATACTGTGTCATATCCAAGTGGAGGGTAGGCGGACATGGACAAGAGGACCTCTCTAATGTTCCCCCTGTGCCACATGCATGGCTTTATGATCGTGTTGAACTAAACAGATGAGCGTATCCTGCATTCCAAGTCACACACATGGGAAAAACACAAAACAATGTCAGAAGGATGTACAACATACAGTGAAAATGTCAGTCCCTGCTGTACACGTAGGGACTAGTACACAGTGTCCACAGTGCAAAGGGTGCCTGCAACGCAACAAGTCCTGTTAAGACCATCCTTGAAACCCTGGGCATGCATAGTCAAGTGTGACATCTCAAAATGCCACAGTACTGGAAAGGTCATGTGTGTCTCCTGTGATGAACACGACACCCAGCCAGAGCACGGCAGCAATGGTGTGTTGGACAGGCCTGTCATGCTCAAAGTAGCAGTCCAACAATAATGTCCATCCGAGGCATGTGCCCCACTTGCAGAGGTCAAACATCCTATGGCACCATTTCCCAGGGATAGTTCCATGGTGTTGTGTCCTCCAACAGGTGGGTGATGGTGACGCCGGATGCACTGTAGTAGATGTGCTATGTGTGTCCTCTGCCCTGTGTCAGAAGAGGATAAACAATGTATTGGTATGCTGCTTGCAACATCAGCCCAAATTGCAGAAACTCAAACATCAATAAGTACGTAATGAAACATCACACAGGCAAACACAACATGATCACAACACAGAACACAGTGCATGTTGCAGACATTTGGAATTGGAACTGCAGACGATGGTGTCACATGGATATGGTCATGTCCATGCCCATGTTACACAGGCGTTTCACAGCTCCACCCCATGTGATTCAGCGTTGATGTACAGAGACTCAACATGAAAGGTCCATGAAACAGACAGTAAATTATTAACATGTAAAGGCTGATGTCACTCCCAAAAGACCAAAGGTGCAACCTATCGTGTGTTTGCAGCAAGTGTCTGTTTGGGATCCCCTGAGGCTCTCAAAGGCCACAACACGTCACAGTGAAGGGCGAAGATGTTATTGGAATGTGTAGAATCACCATGTCCCCATGTCTAGCCACTGTTGATGCAAGTCCACATTATGGCGATATCTGTGATACATAAATGCTGTTGCGCAGTGGTCTGACAGCACACAAGAGATAGGTCAGCTCACAACACACAACACATGGCCACAATGTTCACAAGGTATACAGCAGTAAGGTAGAGATAGCACAGTCACCACCGCTCCCCACGTGTACAGACCCCTCACACCACATGAAAATGCAGAAAGCCTGCACGCTGTATCATCACACAGCCAACCCAAAAACACACACCCACACAGTATGCTAAGGTGAGTGTGCCAGCAGTAGCATATGGCCTGTATGTGTGCAATTGGAGATTTGTGGAGATAAAGGCTTGTCAAATGCAATGATACACTGCTGTTGGCTGATGCTACAATGTCAGGGAAGGGTGTACGTGCAGCCCATGACCCAAACACCTAGGACCTGCAGACCCACACAACTCTGTTGGACGTGTCCCAAAGACAGTGATGGAGAAGATGAACTGGCCAGGAACACATGTGGATATGTGTGCCAACAGCAACATATGGGGTATGGGGCTGCAGGGCAAAGAGGTGAACAACAACATATGTACAATATGACGGATCACTGCAGACATATGCTCCCCCTGATTGTCGTCACAGACAAAGTAGCTGTAGGTCCACCTACCCCAGACTACTGCATGTTGGATGACGTACAGTCAGCTACCACTGCACCACAGCACCAGGAGGGTCACCAAGTATGTCCTGTGGATTGAGGAACACAAGAGAAACATACATATGTCATGTTGGAGCTCTGCAACACACACTGCACCTTCACGTCCTCAGCTCAGAGAACCCCCAAGATCCTTTACAGACTGACTGTTCCCCATCACACTGTACAGACTCACTTCATGCTAAAGTTATCACTGAATTGTGTGTGGCAAAATACAAGGATCCGTGCTCTGTCCGTCCCCTTCCTCACCTCTCTGCTGCCTTCAAAACTGTTGAACAGAACTGTCTCCTCGCTACCGTGTCCCTGCTGGGCATCTGAGGCCGCAGTACTATCCTGTGCCCCCCATATCGCTCCCACTGCCCCTTCAATGTGTGTTCTGGTGTCTCAATGTCCTCTGCTACCCCGCTGTCAGTTCCTGTACCACAGGGAAATATCCAGGGGCTTCTTCCTTATCCTCTGTCGATATCCATTTCCTTGGTGTGGCTATCTCATCCCTTGACTTATATTACCAGCTGTGTGCTGATGAGTTGCAAATATCTCTCTCCACAGCAAAGGTACAGCGGAGGGCAATTAACCACGGCCTACCAGGATAGTGGGTAAAAACAACTTTATTGGAGACCCAACTTTACACGTTTCGGCCGAAGGCCTTCATCAGGGGTCTAAAAACACATATAGATAAAACATAATGTCACATAATTAAACCACATAATTAAAAAATAAAAAATAAAATAATTAAAAATATGTACATAAATATTTGTATAAATGAATAATTAAAAACATTACCAGATAACCACATAGAAAGTGTATAGGATACGTCTATGGCGTGGAGCAACCACTCTTCTCAATCTAAAATGCAGTAAAAATATATGCACGAGTAATTATAACTTCAAAAATGTAAAACACGTATACATGGGTAAAAAACAGTTAATAGAAGAGTAACAAGCAGATAATTGAAAATATATGGACCAAGATGTATAAGCATGAATAAAAAAACCTTGTCTGTACATATTGAAAGTAAGGTAAATTAACAGACATAAGAATATGTATGTCTTAACATTAATACCACTTTCACCTATTATGTGTTTTTTTATATACATGCTCCCCAATCAATTGTGCCATTCAAACCACCCGGAATGACTGATTGTAACTTGTAAATCCATTTTTGTTTGCATATTATCAACGTTTGTTCTTGTGATTTGCCCTCTTTTCCCATATTGATCATGTCTATGCAGAAGCAATGAAGATCTTCGAATGTGTGATTTTTCTCTAAACAGTGCGCTACTATTGGAGCCTCTTGTATTTTACATCGTAATCTGCTACGATGCTCGTTCATTCTGATTTTAAATGATCTTATGGTTTTCCCGATGTATAGTAAACCACATGGACATTGAATGCAGTATACCACAAAACACAAATCACATGTGGTGCTTTTTCGTAATTTATAGGTGACTCCATGATATTGAAATTCAGTAATTACTATGGATATTTGACAGATGTTACATTCTCCACACTTTCTATGTCCTACTGGATTGTCCTCCAATAGATCAGGTATTGATCTTAATACAGCTGGACTGAGTTTTTCTTTAAGATTTTTATGACGCCTCCACACACATCTGATCTTTTTGTTTTGTAATCCTGGAGGAGTGCTCAATACATTCATATGTCATTTCATAATACGTTGTATTTGAAAGCTATATGGGGAATATCTCGTGATTAAATTTATAGTTGTATCATCTGTTTCTTTTGTAATGTGCGTCTGTAAAAGCAAATTCCGATTATTGTAGAAAGCCCTCCTGTAAGCGTTTTTTATGATGTGTTCAGGGTAGCCTCTCTGTCGGAAATCTTGTTTTAACCTTTTAGACTGTATTTTGAAATCTTTTGGATCCGAACAATTTCTGCGATATTGTATAAATTGTGAAAAAGGTAGACTATCTCTCAATTGTTGCGGATGACCACTAGTATAGTGGATGAATGTGTTCCTGTCTGTTTGTTTTCTATAAATCGAGGTGACCCATCCATTATTACCTTTTTTAACTTCTACATCTAAAAATACTGTGCTTTCCATATGATAAGTGTAAGTAAATTTTATATTGGGGTCTAGTGTATTTAACCATTCAAAAAATTCCTTTAATATATCTATAGGCCCTCCCTAAAGCATGAAGATGTCATCTATATAGCGTTTCGATAATAACAAATATTTTTTATAAGGAGATGTCACCAACCAACGTTCTTCATATGCTCGCATAAATAGATTAGCTATGGAAGGAGCACACGTCACTCCCATAGCGACCCCTGAGAGTTGCTGGTATATAATTTGATCGAACACAATATAAATGTTATCTGTTCTGTTGACAAGTCACCCCTATCGCGTAAAGATGTTGATACGACTTCATACGCTGCTGTCTGTGGAATACTCGTGTATAATGTTGTGACGTCTAATGTGACTAAAACTACACCTTCGTTGGAAGCACATGCTGAATAATCTAGTAGTATTTGTAAAAAATGAGACGTGTCTTTGATATGTGATGGGATCTCTCCCATTAATGGTCTCAAAAAGGAATCAATATATATGGAAAGAGGTTCTAGAATGGAGCCTATTGGTCTTCCCGGGGGATTTGTCATACTTTTATGTATTTTCGGCACTAACTATAACTTTGCTGTGGTAGGACCCATGGGATTTTAAAAAGTCCATTCTTTTTTATTGATTAATTTGTTATCCAATGCTCAAAGCGTGATTGTTTTGATATGATCGATTCACATAGATTAAGACAAATTAAACATGAGTTGTAATGCATTGTTTTATTAACAGCACTTCAGTCTCTAGAACCCCCTGAAGAAACCTACTGTGGTGAAATGCACACAGGGCGCCAGAACGGGGCGTCGGGGAAAACTGAAGAAGATTCAGATAAGCACTTTTTTGGGTTTCCAAGTGTTAAAATTCAGCAATGTTTTAGTTCATTTGTGTAGATTACAACCCGAGTAATGGTCTATGGTTTGTGAGAGTAATAAGGAAATCCAAATCAAATCAGAAATATACTCTCAATATTATTGTAGAAAGTGAGAAAAGAGATATGTGATTTAAAGTCTTGTAATACAATGAATAAATTTTTTGGGAAGGGTAAGGTCTCAGAGCATTATGGGCCGTCAGCGGCTAAAGTTAACGCTCACTGAACAAACCTTGTAGCATACATCACCGACCTACCACCATCCCTTCCACTATTAATTTTTTTAAACTTTTGTTCAAACTACAGTGCAACTTGTGCAGTCCATAAAACTACTTTCAAGGCTGGCAATCTTCTTTCAAAATAATAAGCTGTTACTTAGCTTTTTCTGAAGAAGTTTGATAAATAATCGAAAAGAGGCCTGCCAAATCCTTGACAATCTGTAGCATGTGTCACAGTGGGGGTTGTAACAGGTGTCTCACACATCACCCTGTGTCCCACCCACAGGCACTGGTCAGGCTCTGTTGGCCATTCACCAGGAGATCCACCAGCTGCGGGCCACAGCGGGCACAATAGCAGGGGTGCTACTCCATATTGCGGATGCCCAAGAGGCTATGGCTGCCCATACACAGCAGCCAGCACCGGCACCAGAGGCGGCACCAGCAGTCCTGGGACAGAGGGGTGGGTTGGGCTGTGGTCGGCCATGGAGGATGTGAACATTGTAAATAAAGACATCACGACCTATTACTACCTATGTGTTTGTTTCCAATGTGTGGCACTGTGATCCCCTGAGTACCCTGCACCCCCATGTTGACACCCTGCCCACATGTGCCTACCCATATCCCTCAGGGGTGTGGTGTCTGCACTGCCACCAATCAACGCACATAGGTTATACCATGCCCTGTGTGCCATGGACTGTGCCTACCTATGCGTGGGGGTATACCCAACCTCACCTGTTGCCCAGCAAGATGTACATGGTGGTACATGTCTATTGTAAGGATCTATCACCCTATCCCACCCCATATGCTCTCCATTATTATACACACATGTGTGACCATCCTCCCTGCCCACACAGGGCCTACATGGCTGTCTACCCACATAGGCTTGCATGCGGCACAGGCAGACAAATGTAGCTCGCTACAGTCAGCTGATCACTCTTCCCCAGTGCTTGAAGTTCCCCACCGCTCATCCTTGGGACCTGCATCGACCTGTCTCACCCTCACCAGCTATCCTGGGTACAGCAGTCCCTCTTACCCTTCCTGCCACATGCCTGCTGCTAGCCTTTTCACCTATTGCCCCATGAGCATGGTGCATCAGATATGCAGCCTACACATCACAGGCAGCATGTATGTGACCATAGGTGTTGGGACACACTGCACATCGGCACATCACAGGGGCACCAGGGGACACAGATGCCTACGCACATGGGCAGCCCCCACACCTGCATGTGGAGACGGTCCATGTATGTTATCTATATCTACCACGCATACACATAGGGATCTACACACATGTCCCATGCTCACATCCATGGCTGTCTGTAAGGGAGACATGTGAACATTGTGCCATACATACAAACTGGTTTATTTACACATTTACATTGGCCATGCTCCTGTTGTAGTCACCCGCAACTGCCCTATTCACAGGAGGCCTTAGTCGTGACCACAGAGGTATAGTACAAAGCCTAGTGTCATGGTAGTGATGCCTGGCGATGTGTTCAGGGCCACTCACCTCCCACTCTATCTCAGAACACATCACCCATGTGTTGTAAGGATAGCATGGTGCCATAGCGGGTGTGTCGGATGATGTGTGTAGGATAGGCAAACACACAAGTGTGTGCAGGACCACACAGGGAGCTAGGGAACACCTCCCCTGGACACCAGCATGGCCAAACCACACGTGGCATGGTGCTGCCATGTCATGCAAGGAGGGTGTAGGAACAGGGTATAGGAGGTCCGGGGGGTTGCGCACAGTACACATAGGTGTCACCTCACACATGCCCAGACCCACAGCCACACATGCAGGGTGCACTGGCAATAGGTATTAGAGGACACACTGGCCAGAGCAGCATGTTCTGTCCCGGTTGACAGGACTCCTGGGGGTAGGGTGGATCAGAACATATCAACAGCAGCACATACCATAACACCAGGGTGACTGACAGACCACTGTGATCAGGTCTCAGGCCCCTTGGGGGTAGGGCAGATGTTTTAACCTGCAAATCCATAAATGACCATTCCACCAGGATGGATAACAGACCACTTTGATCAGGTCTCAGGACTCCTGGGGGTAGGGTGGATCAGAACATATCAACAGCAGCACATACCATAACACCAGGGTGACTGACAGACCACTGTGTTCAGGTCTCAGGACTCCTGTGGGTAGGGTGGATCAGAACATATCAACAGCAGCACATACCATAACACCAGCGTGATTGACAGATCACTTTCATCAGGTCTCAGGACTCTTGGGGGTAGGGTGGATCAGAACATATCAACTGAAGCACATGAGTGGAGGAGTGGCCTAGTGGTTGGGGCAAGGTACTTCAGACCGGAAGGTCGGGGGTTAAAATCCCACTAGAGGACAGCACCTTTGGGCCAGAAGGACTGGGGTTTCTAGTCCCACAGGTACTCCTTGTGGTCTTGGACTTAACCCTCCATAGCCCATGTTCCCTATAAAATAGTTATCTCCAAGTTATAATGCCCTGTTCAATGTAATTTCAGTTCAATGTAAACCGCACTGATGCAGAATAGCACGGTATATAAGAGAATATAAATAAATAAATAAATAATACCATAATACCAGGGTGACTGACAGACCACTTTGATCAGGTCACAGGACTCCTGGGGGTGGGCAGATGTGTGAACCTGCAACTGCATACACTACCATGCTCACAGGATGTATTACAAACTTGTGTAATCAGGTCTGGGCCTCCTGGGAGTAGGGCAGATGTGTGACCTGACCCTGCATAAACTACCACAATATCTGGATTTATTTCACACCTGTGTAATCAGGTCTCAGGACTCCTGGGGGTAGGGAAGATCTGTGAATATGCAATTGCAGAACCTACCATGTCAGCATGCTGTTTACCAGACCTCTTTAGGCAGATCTACATGCTCCTGGGATTGGGGTGATTTTAACACATCAACAGCAGGCTGACAACTGGACCTCTGTGATCAGGTCCTTAGACTCCTGTGGATAGGGCATACCTACACACAGCAGCATACACAGTTGCATTCAGCACTGGATGGCCCAAAGACTGGTGTCTATACCATGTACATATATGATGTGTGAACACAGGAAGCAAGATCGATGTTGGCAGAAGAAGGTTTTCCTTGAGTTTTTTCTTGGAATTCTTCATAGTGATTCATCACATTGTGTCCATTGCGTTCCCTTTCCAGTGGTTTGATATTCACTTCTCTCATATGCGCAATTGCGTCTGAAGATTCTCTCCAGTGTCACACATCTGTGTGCCCCCTGAAGAAGGCTACGGCCGAAATGCATAGGGGTTTTAATAAACCTGCTCCACCCATCTACGACTCTTCCTTCCTGTGTTCTCCTGTGATTGACTGCAAGAGCAGGCGCTCCTCTTTGTGGTTCCATATATGATGTGTGTTCATTGCTGGATAATGTGGTGCACAACTTGCATTGTGTGACCTGTCCCCATACACTTACCTCACGTGGGTAGTCGGCAAGACGATTGTACCTCCCCATGACGTGCTCCCATGCCCTCCTAACGTAGCAGAGGTCCTGGTGTTTGGAGGAGCCAGGGAATAATTTGTGCTGCCTAGCACAGATTAGCCCTGCAAGGTATCTCAGCTCCCGATGGGTGAAAGCAGGCTTCCTTGACCGCGTCACCATTTTCTCTGATGTCTTGCTGACGCATGCACGCATGTCACATATGCGCGCATGTGCACTGCCACGCATCAACGCGCTCTGCCATGCATCACAGCACACTGCTGCGCATCACTACAGCGCACTAGCTACATGCCCGTGCCACAGCCGGTACATGGCGAACGATGGCGCTGCCAAGATACACGGTGCTGCAGGCTTTCTGCCCTTTGTCCAGGCCGCTTCATAGGGCGCCTTATGATGCACTTCCTGCCACGCCATGCTGTGAGACACCTTGGGGTACCTGACTATGGTGAAAAGATGTATGCTGCAGACAGACATTGCAGAGATGTGTCTGACTCTTCTTACCACAATATACATCTTACGAATTTATCTTGATGTTGGCACACTGGGGTCTTGAACCCATCACCACTGGCTGTGGAGGCATTGTATTAACCATTGTGCTATGCCTTTTGACATTGAAATGGCTGGCTACACAGCTACACCAGCTCATCTGCACACACTTTCTGCTCTGCTTACTGGGATAGTGTAAGGACACAGCTAGGGCACTTTACAGGGCACCTTAGCTTGGGCAACTGAGCTGAGGGTGCTTTGGGGTTTGCACACTGATTTCAGATCTATGTCAGACTGTTACAGGCATAAACGCCCATAGCCTCAAACAGTTTTACTGACGGACGCACTTTGTATATAACTCACCAGCTAATATAGCAACCTGCAGCCCACACCACTCTTCCAACATACTCACTGCATGCAACTGGCCACACTTTGAAAAAAAAATTCATATGGTAAAAGGCTCTGATGTAATGACAATACAGTATATCATATCCATCCAGATACATCAATATACAGGCACACTGGGGTATTGAACCCATGACCTCTCTTACTAGGGTCATTATATTGACCACGGTCCTACATCAATAGTGGTTGTAGGTAAACTACGGCTAGCTACTGAACCAGTGCAGGTCACCAGACACACTGTCTGGTGTGGCTACCAGGATAGGTTAGCACCAAGATTACCCACAATGCAATTCACATGCAGAACAGCAGTCTACATCTGCTCAACCAGATGGGGTTTGCACCTCTGCAGCACGTCAAATGGGTAGGGGGACTGATCGTGTGTGTTACTGGCACAGTTTGCCTACTGACCATGCCACTGTGCATGTTCTGTGCTCACCCTGAGGGTAAAGTCGTGTGGACAGCATCAGGTCCACAGTACCCGGGTTGTTTGCGGTAGGTTTTATTGCAGTTCATCATCACTGCCAGTGTGTTTGGCATTCTTTGCAGACAGCCTTGGATGTATTCTATGTCCATTTCTATTTGTCAGTAACGTGTGGCCCGTGTGGACCATGATGCTTGCAACATAATGTATGTTCAGTGAGGTTGCCATGGACACCTGTTTTTGGAGCAGGGGTGTGTCTGGACTCACATGTCGAAGATATATGTAGCAAGCCTTCCCTCTGTGGGTCAGGGTAGGGAACATGATCTTCAACCAACAGACACACACTATCACTGTTTGCAATAGGGCCAGTTGAGGTACATGATGACAGACTGTGGGACCGGCAACCCCCAGCCAACTAGCGAACAGAGAGCTGATGCAGATCTGCACATGGAACTTGACCACTGGCAGTGTGCCTGGTCACCTCAGCTGCCCTTACCTACATTCTGAAATGCACCAGCAGAGGGCAGTCAGTGTGCACCTGCTGCATCCTGCAAGGTGTTGCAGCCATACACATGCTAACTGCAGACAGTCTGCTAGCACATACATAGTGCACGTTCTAAAAGGAACACTGTGCACCCAGGCATGGGATCTGGCACACACACCATGCAGACTTGTCATTGATTGGACCCCAGAAATCGGAACCCAGAAATAGCACTTACAGAAGCTGTGTATTACATTATGTGGGAACCTGGACATGCCGTGTTCACTACTCAGTCAGAGTGGGACTGACCTCCCAGCATGACATGCTGTGGCCACTGTGTCCTTGCAGGTGGTGGATGCGCACTACAATATCCAAGCCATTGCCCTATACCCTGTGCAGATGCATCCTGCCCAAACCGCCCTGTCTGAGCCATACCCACAGCACTTTGCTCCTCATTATGCACATTGGCAGGCCAACACTAGAAACAGTGCAAACAGTGTGGGCTCAGTAAGGTTTAGGCAGCCACAATACACTGGATAGACATACACACACTCCCACATCTATGCCAGCATTGTCCAAATATAGATGACCTACAAAGCCATTAACAAGTGCTCCTCCTCCTCCCTTACTGATCTCATCCGTATTTTTATTTATTTATTTTATTTATTTACATTCTCTTATATACCGCGCTATTCTGCATCAGTGCGGTTTACATTGAACAAACTGAAATTACATTGAACAGGGCATTATAACTTGGAGATAACTATTTTACAGGGAACATGGGCTATGGAGGGTTAAGTGGCTTGCCCAAGACCACCAAGTACCACCCCCCTCAACAGAGTAAGGAGATCAGCTGTCATCAACACCCTTACACTCCCGAAGGCGATCACCAGATGCTCCCAGGCCACGAGAAACAGAGCCTTCGCCTTCTATGCCCCCTCCTGTTGGAACGCCCTTCCACCGTCCATTAGAGCCATCAATGACCTCTCCCAGTTTAGAAGGGCACTGAAGCACCACCTGTTCCTTCAGTACTACACAGAACCAAATGACCTCTCCCAGCCTATCACACTCATGACCCAGCTCAGCACCTCCAGCACAACCCAGTACTCACTTCCAGCCCCTGCTCTCAATAGTCCCGCTCAAACCCTCCCCCCTGTGTGCACCCTCCCCCGTGTACAGCCAACCCCACATGTAGACAAAGAAGAACTATTACCAGAGAGAATGTAAATGTTGACGATATTAGCATGTAAATAGTTATAAGCGGACCACAACATCCCACTACACCCAAGAATGTATATAGTTATCCTGTTTAGCCCTGTATAAAGAACTGCTATACCCAAAATGTATATAGTTACCCTGTTGAACCCTGTATAACGAACCTGTTTATTGTTAAGTCCAGTAAGGCCCTTGCCTATACTAGACAAATGCGTTACTTGTAAACCACGCTGATTTCAAATAGTGCGGTATAAAAGAAACATAAATAAATAAATTAAATAAAAAAATAAATAAAATAGAGGTTTGTGGCAGCCCTGGCCACCACACCAGTCCTGGGCACAGTGCAAGCATTGCTATGGTACACAATACTGTTGGGGTCACTCCCCGGGGTGGTAAACACTGTCAGAGGCAATAACTGAAACACACTCCACAGATATCCGAACTTTTGCTATGATGAATCTCTATCGACAAATCATGTTTAACTTAGGATTTGTTATCTGACATTAATCATAGCAACCTTTTGATATATGTGGAACGTGTTCCCAAGTTTAGGACGGCATTGCTAAGGTATTGGGAGATGCTGCTCCGCGCAGGGCACAACAGCCTGACTCTCCATGAGGCTTTGGATAGTGGAGCCTGTGGGTGTGGGGGTGTGTGCCCCTGTTGGCCACTGCTCTAGGACAGAGGCTCCCAACTCCGGTCCTGGTGGGCCAAACACTGTTCAGGTTTTCATGCTGTCCCTAATGAATATGCATGAGATACAACTGCATACAATGGGGGCGGTGCATACAAATGCAGCACAGGCATATTTATTAGGGACAGCATGAAACCTGAATGGTGTTTGGCCCTCCAGGACTGGAGTTGGGAAACTATGCTCTAGGGATTGCACAAGTTTATGGTGTTTGTGCTCTGTAGGGTAAAATATAGGCGTTTCAGGCATGTTTATTTTATCTGCAATAAAGGTTCCGTCTTTATTACCACGGTTTAGTACTGGGTAAAATACAGGGACTATGTTGGCAGGAGCCACAGCTGGGACTTGAACCTGTGACTTTCTGCCCCTGAACACACTGGCTGTGTGTACTGCACCAAACTGCTGCCACAGGGGAAGGTTATTCCCTGGGGATACCATGACTGTTCGTCAGGCAGACCTTGTCTGTTGCAGTGCACGGCAGCCACCTAAACGGGGCTTGGCTGTGGTCTGGTGTGGGCAGATGCCACTGCTCCCTCCGCCACCAGCACCCTGCTGCCACCATGCTGACATGCCCTTATGCCAGTGGTGCTGGTGGTGCGCAGTCCCAGGCCATCCAGTGTGCTGGTAGGCAGCTGCCTATGGTGTGAGTTGTCAGGTAGTGGTGCCTACATAGACATGTGCGCTTCCCCCCGGCACCACCTGCCAATGTTATGTGCCCTTGGGGGTACCTGCTGGGTAATATCCCCTGTGACACTGTGGGACACACACTCGTGCCCATGTTGGACCCTTGTCAGTTGCTGTCTTGCTGCTTTACAGTTTTGGCATTCCTATGTGCCACCTAGGCATCTGCCTAGTCCGCACTGTGCCCCAGCTGGACCACAGCATGTGCAGCCTGCAGCCCCCTGTACCCCATTTACAGCATCAGTACAGTTGCCATTTCCTACATGCCCACTCTGCTGCACATGTGCATGCCATAACAAACCTGCCCAATATAAATGACAACAACCCTGATCACCGCTATTTCAATGTGGGATCATTCACTTTGTAGGGGGACAGAGCACAGACCCTTTCAAACCTGATATTTTCCTTTTTACGCTTTGTCAGTAGTGTTGCTTTATGTTTATCATTAATATCACTATTGGTCAGCTTGGTTATTGGGATTTCAAATGTGGTTCTGGTCATTTTATATGTTTATTTGCCTTTTTGGTTCCTGCACATGTATCACTACTATCACTTTTCTGGGTTTCCCTGCCTGTGCTGTACATTGCTGACTGAAATGGTTTCTCTGTCCTGCAAGTGTGTATAAATGCCCATAGCATGGGAAATAAGATCCCTGATGTTGAAGCTTTGGTGGGAGTGGCTGACTTGGATTTAGTGGCAGTTACAGAAACATGGTTCACAGAAAACCATGATTGGGATGTAACTATACCTTGCTATACTTTATTCAGAAAGGACAGGATAGGAAGTAGGGGAGGAGGAATGGCACTATATGTAAAAAACTACTATTAAAGCTTTGGAATTACAGAGCTAGAAAGGGAGAGGGGAGGCATTGTGGGTTAAACTAGAAAGAGGGAAAGAGAAATCTATTTACATTGGTGTGATATACAGACCTCCCTCACAAGAGGAATAGGTGGACAGAGAGTTAATTGAAGACATACGCAGCATTGCTAGGAAAGGGGAAGTGCTACTGATAGGAGATTTCAATATGCCAGATGTTGATTGGTACATTCCTGCTGCGGTATCATCTAGAAGTAAGGAGATCCTGGATTCTCTACAGGGAGAACTATTCAGGCAATTGGTAACAGACCCCACATGTGAAGGGGCCATACTGGACTTGGTGCTTAGCAATGGTGAAAGTGTTTCTGATGTTGTAGTGGGAGATAATTTTGCATCCAGTGATCACCAGATGGTGTGGTTCAGTATTAGGACTAGGGCTGTTAGAATCCATTCAAAGGCGAGGTTCTTAGACTTTAGGAAGACTAACTTTGCGAAGATGGGCCAATACCTCAGGGAATCGTTAGTTGGATGGGAACAGCTGAGGGGTGTAGAAAAACAGTGGGAAAAACTGAAAGGGGATATTTTAAGGGCAACCAACCTTTTTTGTTAAAATGGTAAATAAAGGCAAAAGGAAAAGGAGACAGCTATGGTTTTCGAAAGAAGTAGCTGAAAAAGTGAAGAAAAAGAGGGAGGCCTTCATGAAATACAAGAGATCACAGAGAGAGGAAGACAGGCATCTGTATTTGGAAAAACTTAGAGAAGCTAGCAAAGTAGTCAAGAAGGCAAAGATTCAAAAGGAGGAGGAAATAGCCAATGCAATAAAATGGGGGGATAAGACTCGTATTAGTGAGAAGAGGAAGGGCAAGAGTGGTATTGTCAGACTCAAGGGTGCAGGGGAGGAATATGTAGACGCTGATAAGGATAAAGCGGAATTGCTTAACAAATATTTTTGTTCTGTGTTCACAGATGAAGAACCAGGAGCAGGACCTCAGAAAACACCCACAAATAGGAACAGAAGCAAAGGACATCTTGACCAATTTTCAAAAGACTGTGTTCGTGAGAAACTAGCTCAACTTAAAGTAGACAAAGCGATGGGACCGGATGGGATACACCCGAGAATACTGAGGGAACTTGGGGACATTCTAGCAGCTCCACTGACTGACCTTTTCAATGCCTCGTTGGAGTCGGGAGTGGTGCCAAAGGACTGGAGAGAGGCTCGTGTGGTGCCTTTACACAAAAGCGGAAGTAAGGATGTGGTTGAAAACTACAGGCCGGTTAGTTTAACTTCAGTGGTGAGTAAATTATTGGAAACGCTGCTGAAAGAGAAAATAGTGAGGTTTCTGGAGTCCAGCAGATTACAGGATCCGAGGCAGCATGGATTCACCAGAGGCAGGTCTTGTCAGACAAATCTGATTGATTTCTTTGACTGGGTGACCAGGGAGTTGGACCGAGGGAGAGCCCTAGATGTGGTGTATTTAGATTTCAGTAAAGCCTTTGACACTGTTCCTCACAGGAGACTTATAAACAAACTGAGCACCCTAGGGATGGACCCTAAAGTTACTGCTTGGGTTAGAAATTGGTTGGGTGGGGGGGGCGGAGCCTGATGTCCAGCGGGGTAGACGCTTCGCGCTGAAGCTCCCGAGAGGCCTACTCAGAATCCTGACTTAATACCTACATAAACTTAATATTTTGCTCCTCGGGGGGGATGGCGGCCCACAAACCAGCGCGCTTAGACTTCGTGTCTCCCTCTTCTTCACACGGAAAACGCTCCAAAACAGAGTTGTCTTCCCCACAAAAGATGGTTCCACTTCGGGAAAACCCCGAAATGCAACAGGAGATCTTGGAGGAAATACGCGGTGTGAAGGAACTGGTGCAGTCCAACGGAGAAGCGCTCCGAGCCATGCGAGAAGATTTCGGTATGCTTCAGGACCGGCTTGAAGGTCTTTCACTACGGCAGGACAACATGGCGGGGGTCCTCGACTCGCACGCGGTGCGCTTAGTGAAACTGGACAAGGCTGAGCGTCAGATACAGAATCTTCAAAAGAGTTAGAGGATAGCAATAATCGAGCCCGTCGCAACAATGTGAGGCTCATTGGAGTACCGGAGGGGGCGGAAGCAGGAGATATAAGAGAATTCCTGGTCAAAACTCTTCCCTCCTTGCTGAAGATTACTTTTCACAGAGATCTGGAAATTGACCGAGCACATCGTGTTCCTGCCACCATGGCGCCCAATCGGACGACCCCCCGGCCTATCATCTTTCGCTTACTGAGATATCAGCAAGTTGAGCAAATTCTAAATGCTGCCCGGGCGAATCATCATCTGGAGTTAGAAAGTCATAAAGTCTCCTTCTTCCCTGACTTGGCAAAGCCCACAGTTGACCGTCGGAAGAGACTCCTTGCTTTTCGACCTAGACTTCAACAGCTACAGGCTCGCTTTGGCCTATTGTATCCAGCGAAGCTCAGAGTGACTCTCCATAACCAAACTAGAACCTTCGAAGATCCGGATCTGCTAGCAACATTTTTAGATTCCAAAGAAGCAGACCAGATGCGCTAATCCAACAACTTGGATCTATAATCCGCCGGATCTGCCCGCCATTTTGAATGGCCCGACGCGGTGATCATAGCCTGGAACAGAGACCGCCTGGACTTTTCTTTCTTCTATATGTAATTTTCTTGGTCTCCTTTCCCTCCATGATGTGCACCTCGGTTGGATTCGGAGCACGCACAGCTATACAGGTTATATGTTTCGCTATAGGCCTTCTCTGGGGTTTCTCCCCGCAGACATATGGTCGCCAGTAATTTCTGGGGTTCTGCTTCTTCTCTAATGCACTTCGGTGCTTATTTTTTGTATATGGGGCGCTTCATTGTTTTTTTATTAGCTTATTTTCTATCATGTCATGTGTATAGCCATATACAGTTAATATGAGGGACATTGTGAAATTCTGTGCGTTATCATGTCCTTTCTCAGAATTTTAACCCTTCTGAATGGCCTTATGCCAGATCTTATCACTGATTGTAAAAGGCATTAATAGTCCAATCAAAAGAAAGAAAATCCTTAGCTATCTTAATCATGAACATGCTGATTTAGTGTTTCTTCAGGAAACGCATTTAAACTCCGTTGAAACACTGAAACTTACTGCTAAGCCTAACATGGTGGCTGCCTACTCTCCCGCCGTTTCCAAACGGTGTGGGGTAGCCATCTTGGTTAAGAAGTCTTTGCAAGCTACTATAATGGATACTAGCTCTGATGAGGAGGGTAGATGGGCCCGTTTACACCTTAAGGTTGGAGATAGTGAATTCACGTGTATTTGTATTTATGCTCCGAATGTGGATAACCCTGTTTACTATGCAAGAATTGCGCAGTTGGCACAGGCCTCTGCCAATACTCCATTAATACTTGGTGGCGATTTCAACCAAGTACTTGATCCTTTGATAGATAGACTGCCGCCTAGAACGAGTGGTCCACCCAAGAGTCTTGATACCCTTACAGCTCTGATGAAAGCTCTTGCGTTAGTAGATATATGGAGGCTGCTTCACCCCTTCGACTTAGAGTTCACCTTTTTCTCGGCCCCCCATCACTCACAGTCTAGAATGGATTTTTTTTTTTTCTTATCTCCAAAGCACTGATATCCCGAGTGGACATGGCTAGGATTTATCCTTTCCATATTTCAGATCATGCTGCCATATCTTTCTCATTACATGTCACTACGCAAGGTGAACATCCCCGTGCCTGTTTTTTTGATAGATCCCTACTAGACCAAAAAGATTTTCAGGTTGACATACCGGCCGCTATCCAAGACTACTTTCATTTTAATTCACCCCATGACACTGCGAGCTGGGCTTGGTGGGAGGGTTTCAAGGCGTCTATCCGTGCAACTATATATAACTAGCTATCAAATTCGACAGGGGAAACAAAGAAAGCAACATTTACTGATTCTAGAACAACCGATACAAGCTGGAGAGCGTCTCCTCACGTCCCACACTGACCCATGTATTTTACTTCGCTTACAACGCCTTCGTTTTCAATACAATCAGCTTTTATATACCGTTGCTGCTAAAATACTTAGTTGGTGCAACTTCAGCATTGTCTTCGGAGTGCTAAGGTGCTCCCGCCATCGGAAACCCATACCCAAGGATTGTCGGAGATAATCCGATCTATCGGGAGCTCATCGGGTGTGGCATCTAACTTTTACAAAACTTTATGTAATACTGTAAATAGAGGCACTCCTACTGCACAGAAATCCCGGGAGCGGGAAATGCATGTAGCTTTGACCCCGGAGCAATGGAGCCTAGTCTGGAGCAAGGTGACACGGGTCTCTCGATCCGCCTCACTCACTCAGACACTTCTTTCTAGCCCACCGACGTTTCTATACTCCTGACAGGTTAGCCAACTGGAACGCCACCCAGAGCAATAGATGCTGGACATGCCATGTGGCCATTGGTTCACTAACTCATGTTATGTATGAATGCCCCGCATTACAGTATTACTGGAGTCGGGTCTAGGGTCGTATTCAATCTATTTTGCACTTTCAGGAGCCCCTCTCTTGGAAGATAGTGGGACTCCGCTCAGCTGCGGGGATCCCCTCTCTTCCCAAATCGGCTTACTTCCTTTTAGACTTTATGCTAAATGCTCTCATCTGACTGTTTATATCTGTGTTAATCTTTGTCACATGATCATTCTGTATCGCAGATACTATTTCTGTTTGTTTTGATGTACAATTACTGTTGTTTGTAAGTGCTTATATGATGATACTTATCAGCTTAGAGAAGAAGCATAGGGGTGGGGGGTAATTGGGGTTGCTTTTTCCTTATTGTATGCTTGTATTTGTTTCCTTTGGTGTGTTGTTTCTTTTGCTTGTTGTAAAATGAAAATAAAAGTTTAAAAAAAAAAAGAAATTGGTTGGGTGGGAGGCGACAAAGAGTACAAGTAAATGGAGCTCACTCTGAGGAGAAGGATGTTATCAGTGGTGTGCCCCAGGGATATGTCCTTGGTCCGATTCTTTTTAACATCTTTGTTAGTGATATAGCGGAAGGGCTTTCAGGTAAGGTTTGCCTCTTTGCGGATGATACCAAAATCTGCAATACAGTAGACACCCAGGAAGGGGTAGATAACATGAGGAGGGATCTAGCTAAACTTGAAGAATGGTCTAGAATTTGGCAGCTGGGATTTAATGTTAAAAAATGTAAGGTCATGCATTTGGGCTGCAGCATTCCAAGGGAGCAATATAGTATAGGGGGTGAAGTACTTTTGTCCACTAAAGAAGAGCGGGACCTAGGCGTGGTTGTGTCTGATGATCTTAAAGTAGCTAAACAGGTAGAAAAGGCGACGCCAAAGTCTAGAAGGATGCTTGGGTGCATTCGGAGAGGAATGGCTAGCAGAAAAAAGGAGGTGATAGTGCCTCTGTATAAGTCTTTGGTGCGACCTCATTTGGAGTATAGTGTGCAATTCTGAAGACTGCACCTTCAAAAGGATGTGAACAGGATGGAGTCGGTGCAGAGGGTGGCTACTAAAATGATTAGTGGTCTTCATTATAAAGCATATGAGGACAGACTTAAGGATCTTAATATGTACACCTTAGAGGAAAGGCGGGATAGAGGTGATATGATTGAGATGTTTAAATACTTCCGTGGCATAAATGTTCTGGGAGAGAGCCTCTTTCAATTGAAAGCAAGTTCTGCTATGAGGGGACATGGGATGAGGGTGAAGGGAGATAGATTCAGGAGTGATATGCGGAAATATTTTTTTACGGAAAGAGTAGTGGATCCATGGAATAGTCTCCCAGTGGAGGTGGTAGAGATGAGGACAGTAACTGAATTCAAAAAAGCATGGGACAAACACAGAGGATCTCTAAAGGTAAAAAGGGGATTGTTGTAGTTGTTATGGAAGGACAGACTAGATGGGCCATGTGTTATTTTTCTGTCGTCATATTTCTATGTGTCTATGTTTCTATGTTTCTAAATGTGCCTAGTGCTAGGTTTTCACTGGCGGTAATTTTCAGAGCTTTATTTCACGGCGTTAGTGTGTATGGGTCCACTCCCCGCCCACTCTCCGCCCATTGACCCCTTCTCTCTGCCCCTGGGGAGCCTTACTCCACCCTCTGGGGTGCCTTTCTCCTCCCTCTGTGCACCTCACCACCGCTGGAGACGTTATCGTGCGATGATCGTGCGATAACGTTACGTATCACGCGATAAGATCGCCGCTGCTACGTTAAGACGTTTTAGTAAACATACCCCTAAGTGTGCTACACACAACAGAAGCACAGCAGAAGCAGAGAAGCCAAAACACTCCTCAGTGGTCCCAGCTAAAAATATCAAGAGAATGAGAGATCACTAATAAGAAATCACATTGTACTGATGAGTACATGCCCATACTTGCATACCACAAGGGAAGAGCACATATCTGTGCATTATATATTCTAATAGAACATCAGAAACTCTTATACTTTTATGAAAAAATATATCTTCAGTATAATAATTAGTTAATTGTCACGGGATGAAAACCTAAATAACATTGCACATTAACCTTTTTTTGGAATGTTGCACTCCTCCTGCTTCAGTTTATGATTTCTGGATAGCACATGGCCTCTTGTTCAAGTTACTTGCAGTGATTTGCCAATAGACATATATGCTTATGGGATCATTCTGACGTCAATCCCCTCTATTCAGGCCCTTTCCCGACCCCATCTACCTTCCCCGCACGTTGTACAGGGAAGGTAGACGGGGGCAGGAAAGGGGCGGATCGAGGGCGGCATTAGGGCAGACAGTGGACAGTCGTCTGCTCTGGACATACAGGGCTGATTCTAATGTCGACCCTGTATGTCCGGGGCTCAGGGCCGGCCCGTCCATTGAGCAAGAATGTTTTTTGCACAGGGCCCCGCGTTTCAGGGGGCCCTGCGCAAAGAACATTTTGCTTTTTTAAAAATTAAATAAAAAAAAAAAAAGCTGGCTGCTGCCGCTGCTGCCGCGGCAGAGGCAGAATGGATGTCCCACGGGGCCCCCTCTGCCCGGCTGAGCCCCTCTGCGCCGGCTTTCAGATACGCGAAGGGAGAGTGTCTCCCTCGCATCTCTGTTAAGCCTGCAGGGGCAGATGGGAAATTTCCCATCAGCCCCTGCTTCCCATCAGCCCCTGCAGGCTTAACAGAGATGTGAGGAAGACACTCTCCCTTCGCGTATCTGAAAGCTGGCACAGAGGGGCTCAGCCGGGCAGAGGGGGCCCCACGGGACACTCCATTCTGCTGCTGCCACGGTGGCAGTGGCAGCAGCCAGCTTTTTTTTTTTTTTTTAAATTTTCCAAGAGCCGATGGGGGGGTGGTAGGACTGGTAATGGGCTATGGGGGGGGTTAGGTCTTGACTTGAGGTGGGCTGTGGGCTGTTGGGGGGGATTAGGACTGGTAAAGGGCTATGGGGAGGGGGTTAAGACTGGTAATGGGCTGTGGGCTGATGGGGGCTATCTGAAAATGGGGTGATGGGTGGTTAGGACTGGTAATGGGCTATGGTGGGGTTAGGACTGATCCTGGGCTAGCGGGGGGCTAGGACAGGAAATGGGCTGATGGGGAGGGGTTAGGACTTGAGGTGGGCTGATGGGGTTAGGTCTGGTAATGGGCTGTGGGCTGTTGGGGGGGGGTTAGGACTAGTAATGGGCTATGGGGGGGTTAAGACTGTTAATGGGCTGTGGGCTGATGGGGGCTGTCTGGAAATCGGGTGATGGGGGTTAGGACTGGTAATGGGCTATGGGGGGGCTAGGACAGGAAATGGGCTGATGGGGAGGGGTTAGGACTTGAGGTGGGCTGATGGGGTTAGGACTGGTAATGGGCTGTTGGGGGGGTTAGGACTGGTAATGGGCTATGGGGGGGTTAAGACTGGTAATGGGCTGTGGGCTGATGGGGACTGTCTGGAAATCGGATGATGGGGGTTAGGACTGGTAATGGGCTATGGGTGGGTTAGGACAGGAAATGGGCTGATGGGAGGGGTTAGGACTTGAGGTGGGCTGATGGGTTAGGACTGGTAATGCGCTGTGGGCTGTTGGGGGGGGTTAGGACTGGTAATGGGCAATGGGGGGGTTAAGACTGGTAATGGACTGTGGGCTGATGGGGACTGTCTGGAAATCGGCTGATGGGGGTTAGGACTGGTAATGGGCTATGGGTGGGTTAGGACTGATAATGGGCTATGGGGGGGCTAGGACAGGAAATGGTCTGATGGGGAGGGGTTAGGACTTGAGGTGGGCTAATGTGGTTAGGACTGGTAATGGGCTGTGGGCTGATGAGGGGGTAGGACTGGCAATGGGCTATGGGGGGCTGACTGGAAATGGGCTGATGGAGCTAGGACTGAAAATGGGCTGATGGAGCAGCTAGGATAGGACTGGAAATGGGCTGTTGGGGGGAGCTAAGATTGGAAATGGGCTGTGGTGGGGGCTTGAATTGAAATGGACTCATGGAGGGGCTAGAACTGGAAGTAGGCTCATGGGGGGGCTTGGACTGGAATTGGGCTGAGTGGAGGGGAGCTAGGATTTGACATGGGCTGATGGTGGGGCTAGGAAATGACTAGTAATGGGCTGATGGGGGGCTAGGATTGGAAATGAGCTGATGAAGGGACTCGGACTGGAAATGGATGGGGGAGCTAGGACTAGAAATGGGCTGATGCAGGGACTAGAAGGGAATGGATGCTGGATGGGACTGGAACTAGAAGGGAGCTGATGTTGGGGGAGGATTAGAATGAGATGGGGCTGGGAGAGTAAAATGGAGAGGGGAAAAATATTTTGTGTGGGAGGGATGAAAAATCTACAATTGGCCGGGTATTGGGAGAGTAAGTGGGGATTGAGGATGGAGGGGTAAAATTTGTGTGGATGAAATAGGAATGAGGAAAGAGCAAAAGGAGAACGATTAGTATGTTAAAGCAGATGTAGAGAGAGAGAATGGAAAAAAAACTAGAAGAGAGAAGAAAGGACAAATGGACAGCAGACGATGGAGAGTTAGCAGAAAACATGAAGAAACCAGAAGAAAGTGGCTGGAGCAATTGCAACTGAAAAAAAATGCACAAAAGGTAGAAAGATATCTCTTTATTTTGAATTTATTAACTGGAATATGAAAGCTCTGGGAAATGTGCATCATTAACGTCTGCGCTTTGTTTGGTACAAGAGGAAATTAATTTATAGTTTTATTTCTACAGTGTTGTTGTACATTCCAAGTTTGGCTTTTGTGATTCCTAGTTTAATTTTTGCCTTCCTGTTTCTAAATTGTGATTCCTTGTTTGGTGATGGTCTATATACTGCATGTGTAACTGAGCTGAGGTATTCTGTTTATGTAATTCCTATTTGACATTGCCACTTGTTCTCTTTCCCCAGTATTCTCTGAAATGTATTGGTTTAATATTTGCAGTGTTGCCTTTTGATAGGTAGGGTATGGTGCTTTATGAGTCCTGGTAATGCTGTCAGGATACGGCGGGTTTGCTATGGGTTCTAAATGGGCAGGGTTTGTAGTAGTGTAGTAGCAGAGCGCAAACAATCCAATAATACCAGGAGTCTGTTCAGAAGGTCCAAATCATTTATTTGTGCACAAGACTCAAGCAGAATCACATTCAAAATGGCTGAGCAATGGCTGTTAGTAAAACAACAACTTTTATACTGTTCTTTCCCATTCTGGACATAGGCAAACTTTCCATTGGTTCCGGTAACCCCTCTTTCACCATCTATTGGTCCCGGTATCGTTACGTAGCTATCCAATGAGGGCCCTTGACTGGGCTCAGCACCTGTTTCCCCCCCTTACAGTCCCAATTACAATGGTCAGTTCTACAACTTTGATACTTTTCTCCTCCAAGGTCGCTAACCAGCTGGAATATGTGGGAAAGCAGGGCACTGTAACCCTTCTCTCAACAGAATTAATTAATTCCATAGAAGCTTCACACAGTCTTATCAGTATCAATTAAAGCTGTTTTTTCTGTCTTTGCTAAGTTTCGTTTCTGCTTAGCTATATTCAGTTAAGCTGAGTTAAGTTTCAATTCTATGGAGGCAATATTGGAGGGGGGGGGGGTGTTTCCATTCCTCTGGGCCTAACCATAAGCTTCATTTACAGGTCAAGCTACTCAGGCCTGCCTGTTTATTTCAATCATCATGGATCATAGGCCTGAGCCTACCACATTCCCCCCTTTGATTAATCTCACCCTAATGCTAATCAGGTGTGAGATCTAAATCACTTAATTACACTGGAGTTGGGTTTTTACCAATGGTACCAGGAGTAGGGTGCCCTAAGGCTAAAATCTTAGTAGCAGTTTTACGTTCTACGGTATTTTCAATAACACTATTAATAGAGCGCATACAACATGGGATTATACATGGTAAGAGTAAAAACAAAGCTAGAAAGAGCAATATCAGCATAGCGAAAGTGGTAAGTCCTCCTAAACCAGAGAAGATGGATGCAAACCAATTGGGTATCTTAAGACCATGCCAGGTCTGTACTGGCACATAAGCTTGCTTTCGCATGTTTTCAGCAATTTCTTCAACCACCTGACCCTTATCATCTATCTTCAAGCAACAATTTGTGAGATTTAGCTTAGCTTACCACATACTCCTCCTTCTACTGCTAACAAGTAATCTAGTGCCAAGTGATTTTGATATATTGCTGTGCGCATTTGTGTGCTTTGTCTGGCTAGAAGTGTAAGTGCTTGACTAGTTTCATTAGTAATGAGTTCAACTACTGCCTGCAAGCGTATAATTCTATTCAACATATAAATTGGGGTACGATACCCCCACATGCCATCTTGCTCCCAAGTGGCAGGTCCATAATAGGCAATGATTCACTCGGGTGGCCAATCGTCACCATCCCATTTCTCCCATTTGCCTATCTGTAAAGCTGCTCTCTTCTGCCTCTTTGAGTAGACTGGGTAGCCTAATTGTTCTCCATGTTCTGTGGGCAATAAAAAGAAAGAAGGTCGGATAGTCCCTAAGACGCATGCTCCTCCCCAATGAATAGGGAGTCGAGCATATGCTCGGGTTCCACAAATCCAATATAGGCCAGGTGGGGCTTGCCAGACATGAGGTTGGGCAAGGTCAGTCCATAGAGGGGCAAGCTCGGGAAATTTCGCTAATGGATTGGTGGGTTCAGATTCATTAACTCCTGACCACCAGGACGTCTGTTTTGTGGTGTCATTATAAAACTTCTGGCTGAGACAGACTAGCTGTCCCACCTGCAAATTGAACTGAGGTCCAGTTCGAGCATAACACAGACGTCCAACTATTGGGTGTGCCAATACCCATTCGCTTGTGGTCTTATGCAATTCAGTGTGGTTATAGGCTACTGAGTAATTCAATTCTTGGGCCTCCCAAGGCCACTGATCACCCATTCTAGTTCCACCACAAAAGTAACAATCTGAAATGTGGAGACTGGAGACCACAGCTCCAACCAACTCTAAGAACAAATTCTGAGAAGGGTGAGGGATATCGAACTTATTTACATGCATGGTTTCATAGAAAGTGTTATGTATATGGTACCTTGATGATCGATGGGCTTGGGTATTTAGTCTAATATATGCGATGGTCCCTGGATCTGATCCAGAGCCTGCAATACGTAGGCCAAACTTATACCCTTGTTTCCATGCACTGGGATTGATTATGTGTAACTCTAATGGATTACAGGCACCTTTCTTACAATTTTCTAAATTCTTTACATATGGCTTAGTTAAGGCAGCCATTCGATTGTCTCGGGTATTCTCTACCATACCAGTTTTCCATGTGGCATAGAACACACATTCCCACCTTGGGCAATAGTAATCCTCGATTGGGGCTGTACTATATTCTTTTGCTAAAACTCGTTTACCTGTGCATGCCCCCCATCCAGTGGTTCCTTCTGGACACATATACTTGTCATCATGAGCATAAGCTTTCTCCCAATTGGCACATTTAGAACGACTATCTCTATTGATGGCATCACAAGCATCAAAATACAAAGTAGCACCTTTTGTGGGATCAGTACGTGGAGATGTAGCATTGAGTAAATCTCCGTCTGCATCATTCCATCGTATTTCTAAAGTATAATAGGATGGGTTCTGATGTGGGTTAAAACAAACTTTAGTATTACCTTTGGTACAAACATTCAGTTCAGTGGTGTTATAAATACACCGGCTTACTGTACCAGTACAGGTATAGTAAGAATGATAAAGCAAAGTCTGAGTCACTTTCATCCCAGTCCGAGTAGAAGTAATGCAAGCAGTGCATGGGGGTAACGCAAAGATAAGTTCGAAGTTCCCCATGTAGGCAACCAGAATAAAATAGAAACAAAGATGCATGTTGATTGTAGTCCTTCTGAATCTCTACTGGAAAATCTTGACCTCGACGTCCACTGATTCTTGACACAAAGCTGACCTGTTTGCTAATGAAGCAATTCAACGGGTGTCAATGTTGATTGAAGATCCTCAAGTTGTCCGCTGTATGCTCACTTACCAACCGTAGTTGGCCTGAAGAAAGTCTGTAAGCACAAAGTTATTCAATGAAGAAACAAGTATTTTTGCTGTATTGGAAACAGCAATCCTCTTCGAAAGACTTGTCAACTGTAGAACACTGTAGTTCATGAGTGTCCCAAAGGAGTTCTAGGTTGCTGGCTGCCGCCGCAGGGTAAGATGCAAAGGGATGTCAGGATGCGGCTCTGCTGTCCACTGGTCTGGATCTGGGACTGCTGCCGTCTTGACTCTGCTATGATGAATCCAGGAATCGATTTCTGCTACCTTTACTGCAGTTGGTGTAGACAGGATGACGGTGTATGGTCCCTTCCAATGCGGTTCCAACGGTGTCTTCTTCCAATCTTTGATCCACACCGAGGTACCAGGCTTGTAGGGATGCAGGGGTTCCGTCAAGTTGATAGGCAACTGGTCCTGTATCCACGCATGGAGAGTCTGCAGAACAGAACTAAGAGCTAGAAGTTCTTGTCTGGTTATTTCTGAACCAATCTGTGGCAAGCTACCTTTAACACCCTGCACTATCGGTGGAGGTTTGCCATACATAACTTCAAAAGGGGAAAATCCTGATGATTTCATAGGAGCTGAGCGTATTCTGAGTAAAGCTATCGGGAGAACCTGGGGCCACTTCAGGTGGGTCTCCTGACATAGCTTGGACATCTGAGATTTCAAAGTTCTATTCATTCGCTCAACTTTCCCTGAACTTTGGGGTCTGTATGCAGTGTGTAACTTCCATTGTATCTGTAAGGCACTTGCTAACTGCTGGGTAATTTGAGATACAAATGAGGGTCCATTGTCTGACCCTATTACTGCTGGGATTCCAAATCTGGGGATAATTTCTCTTAAGAAGATCTTGGTAACTTCTCGGGCTTTTTCAGTCCTGGTGGGGAAGGCCTCCACCCACCCAGAGAAGGTACAAACCAGAACTAACAAGTAACGGTATCCGCTGGCTTTTGGCATTTCGGTAAAGTCTACTTGCAGGTGGTGCATGGGGGTAACCCCTCCTGACTGAACTCGGGGTGGCGGCGTGGGACCCTGTTTGGCATTATTCTTGGCACAAATTAGACACTGGCAGGCTACTGAGGCTGACAAGGCTCCCAACAGAGCGATACTAAAGTGTGGTTTGAGTGCTTTCTCCATAGCACTTTTCCCGTAATGTGTGGCTTGATGAAAGGCCTTGACGAAGGCTGGTCCCAATGATTCAGGGATCACTATCCGCCCTGGGGGTTGACTGCCCTCTGGTGGTGGCAGCTCAATCCACCCATCTTTTAGTATTCCTTTTTCTTTATCACAGTAGTAGTCCAATTCTTTGGTGGTATATCGTGGTGTCCATAAGTTAAGGGGTACTGGAAACAATTCTGCTTGTACTGGTGTTGCTTGTGACGAAATTTGACCTGTCATGGCTGCTTTGCGTGCTGAAGCATCAGCAAATCTGTTTCCTTGGGCAACTTCTCCTTTTCCTGTTTGGTGTCCTCGACAGTGCATGACAGCAACACGTGTAGGGGCCCATACTGCATCTAGTAGCATCAATATTTCTGGGCCGTATTTAACTGATTTGCCTCCCGAGGTGATGAGCCCTCGTTCTTTGTAGAGAGCTCCATGTGCATGCAGAGTGGTGAAAGCATATTTTGAGTCCGTGTATATGTTCAACTGAAGTCCTGCACCCAATACTAGTGCTCTGGTGAGTGCTATCAATTCTGCTTTCTGGGCTGATGTGCCTGATGCAAGAGCTGATGATTCAGCGACTTTCTCTCGGGTGACCACTGCGTACCCGGCGCAGCGTCATCCATTAATGATGAGGCTGCTTCCATCCACGAAATAGGTCTGGTCAGGATTCTCCAGGGGCACATCAGTCAGATCAGGTCGACTTGAAAATACGGTATCCATGACTTCTATACAGTCATGCTCTGGAGGACCTCTGCTGATTGGTATCAACGTGGCTGGGTTCAAGGCATGGCTCACTTCCAATTGTATTTGCGGATTTTCACATAGCATGCTCTGGTATTTCAGCATTCGAGAATTGGTGAGCCAGTGATTTGCTTTTTGTTCCATGAGGGCAAGTACTGCATGTGGTACTGTGACGCGTAGATTCTGTCCTAAGGTGAGTTTGTCTGCTTCACTCACTAATAACGCTGTAGCTGCAACAGCCCTCAAACATGGTGGCCATCCTTTGGCTACAGTGTCCAATTGTTTCGATAGGTATGCTACAGGTCGCTCCCAATGCCCTAATTTCTGAGTCAACATGCCTAGAGCGTTCCCTTGCATTTCATGTACAAATAGATGGAAAGGCTTGTGGACATCTGGTAATCCAAGTGCTGGTGACGACATCAATTCTTCCTTCAGGGTTTTGAAAGCTGCATCTTGCTCAGGTCCCCACTCTAGTGGTGACTTCTCTTCTCCTTTGGTGGCTTCATATAGTGGTTTAGCAATCTGAGCAAAGTTAAGTATCCATATTCGGCAGTACCCTGCTGCTCCCAGAAAGGCTCTGACTTGCTTTCTGGTAGTTGGGGTTGGGATACTGCATACGGCTTCTTTCCTCTCTCGTCCTAATTGTCGGCTTCCTTTGGTCAGGCGGAAGCCCAAATATTTTACTTCTTTTTGGCATAGCTGTGCTTTTGCTCTGGAAACTTTGTATCCAGCTTCATCCAATAGTTGCAAGAGGTCATTAGTGGCTTGTATACATTCACTTTCCGATATGGCAGCTACCAGTAGATCATCCACATATTGGAGAAGTACTCTTTTTCCAGGGGCCACAGGGTAGCTTGAAAGATCTTGGTTTAGTGCAGCACTAAAAATGGTGGGCGAGTTCTTAAATCCTTGAGGCAATCGTGTCCAAGTAAGTTGGCCCTGTCTTCCTGAGACAGGGTCCTGCCATTCAAAGGCAAACAGCAATTGGCTAATTGGGGCTAATCTTATGCAAAAGAATGCATCCTTCAAATCCAAAACAGTAAAATGGGTAGCTTCAGCAGGAATTAGTCCTAAGAGTGTATAAGGATTTGGCACAACCGGATGTATGGTTTCAACTGCTTCATTCACTCTCCTTAGGTCCTGCACTGGGCGGTAGTCACCTGTCCCAGGCTTCTTCACTGGCAAGAGAGGAGTGTTCCATGGTGACTGACATACTTTAAGTAGGCCATACTCCAGTAGTCTCAACAAGTGGCGGTGGATGCCTTCAATTGCTGCTCTTGGGAGTGGGTATTGTTTGACATGTACTGGTTCTGCACTAGGCTTGAGGTTCACAATTATTGGAGCTATATGTTTGGCTAGGCCTGGTGGGTTGCCCTCTGCCCATACTCCAGGAGGGGCTACAATATTTTTTAGGATATGTTCGACATTGGTGTCAAGGATTGGCTCTGTACCATAATATCTCCACTCTTCTTCTCAGGGAACAGTAAGCACCATCAGTCCCGCAGGTTTTGAATTTACTGTCATTTGCATTTCTCCTTTCTCAGTAAAGGATATTTGGGCCTGCAGTTTGGCCAGCATATCTCGTCCCAGTAGGGGCACTGGGCACTCAGGCATATAAAGGAATTGGTGCGTTATTTGCTGTCCTCCTAAATTACATATGCGGTTTTGAAGAAAAGGCTTAGTGGCTTTGGTACCAGTTGCTCCCACAATGGTGACTGCTCTTGTAGAAAATGGGGCTATTTGCTTATCTACTACAGAATGTTCTGCTCCAGTATCTACCATAAAGTCCATGAATTGGTCTCCTATTTGTATACTGACCATAGGCTCCTGGAGACCTAAAGCGAATTCGGAGCCCGGTCTGTCCTAATCTGCTTCATCTAAATCAGAGGCCGTTGCAGCTGCAACTCCCTGTATGGCCTCTGCTCGTTCTCGTTGAAAATGTTCTCGATTTGTTCCTCTGCGGTTCTGGGGTCGGCCTCTCTCTCTTTCTCTCCAAGGGGCGTTTTCTCCTTCATCCTGGGAGGCGTCTTCGAGTCACGGGCATGCACTTCTCCAATGTCCTTCTTCCCTGCAATAAGCGCATTGGTTCGCGCCTAGTGGGGGCCGGTTATCTCCTCGGCCCCGCCCTCTTCCTCTGCTCCTTCGACTAGGGACACCTCCCCTTCTCTTTTCAACTATGGCCGCAGCCAAAAAATCAGCTTTCTTCTTCATCTTTCGATCACTTTCTTTCTGTCTTTCATTATCACGATTCACAAACACTTTATGAGCGACTTCCAGTAACTGAGTTGCATTCATGCCCGCAAACCCTTCTAATTTCTGTAGTTTACGTCTAATGTCTGGTTGTGACTGGTTTACAAAAGCAGCATTCACCATGCATAGGCTTCCTGGTGCATCTGGGTCATAGGGAGTATACATCCTGTATGCTTCAGATAATCTTTCATAGAATACTGCTGGGCTTTCATCTATGCCCTGAATGACTTCAGTCACTTTAGAGAGATTCATGGCTTTCTGACCCCCCTTTCGCAGACCTTGCATAAGGCCTTGGCGAAACCGTGATAAAGATCTGGATCCTCTATCGGTATTCGGATCCCACTGGGGGTCTTCATTAGGGAATTCTTTTTTAGCTGCTTTGCGATTGTCTATTCCTGCTCCATCTCCTCCCTCTGCCAGGGGATTGTCTGCTAGCCAATCAATAGCTGCTCGCTTAATTCGTGTCCGCTCCTCAGTAGTAAATAAAGTAGACAGGAGCTGATGGCAATCTGACCAAGTGGGTTGGTGGGTCTCCATAATAGTATGCATTAATTCTGTTAACTCTTGGGGCTTGTCAGTGTAGAAAGCATAATGCAATTTCCAGTTCAGCAAATCAGTAGTGGAGAAAGGTACATATACTAGACTTAGTGGTCCCGCCACTATCTGGTCCTCCTCATTTCTTATGGGCATTCCCGGGACCTGCCGTAGTGGCATAAGTTTCTTGACAGGAGCTTTCTGTAGCTTAATAGAGAGTTTCTTGACAGGGGCTTTCTGTCTCACAGTGCGCTTAGTCTGAGACGCTTCGCTTGTTACAGATGAGCTTGCACTGACGGTTGATTTTATGCTATCAGCCTCGCCCTGAGAGGACACTTCCTCTTCTTCTTGCTCTGACTCAGCCTTCTCCTCAGTCTCAGGCGAGTCAATATCCTCATCAAGAGGGGGATCATCTATCTGCCCTTCTGGTGGTGGGTCCGGGGATGGGTCTCGCTGTCTCCGCGGTGCTGCCGCAGGACGCGGAGGTACTTTCACTGGGTGCTGGGCTCGGGGCTGTCTAGTTACAACTCCCGGGGACTCAGGATCTACAAGATCTACGGCCTTTGGTAAGAGCACAAACAAGTCTCAGGAGCGTCCACCATCTTGGCAACTAACCGGAAGATAACCGCAACAGCCTCTAGAGTTCACACTTTCCGTCTATCTACTACCTACACATATGCTGCAGTCTCGACGGGTCATCCAGCCATCCGGAGAGGGCCCTTTGGCACGGCTCTTAAGATAAGGCACTGAAAATCTCCAAGGATTCCTAAACACAGCAAGTATATCCTCTACAAACACCTCTTATCTGACACTACCAAAGACTAAACAGATTTGATACACCATTATTGTTGCTAGAAGTCTAACTTCAATCATTAACTGTTACCAATACCTGTTTCAGTACTATTGTTAGTACTGTTATTTAATTCTGATACTGTTGTCAGCACTGATAATTATACCTAATAACAAGTGTAAGTAGCTTTTCATTCTACTACTGTTGCCAGTAGTTATTGTTAGTTCCAAGAATTACAGTTGTAAGACGATATAACATAAACCACGAATGTCGATGGTACCAATCTTTACTTAATGTTATCAGTGGCCCCTCATATAAATACTGTTGTCAGTAGCTAGCATTTGATAACCTACATTTAAATACTGTTGTCAGTAGCCTATTAATAAATAAACAGTACTCAATTACTGTTGTCAGTAGCCAATAACAGATACAATATACCTAATATTGTTGAATACAACCATACTGCTACATTATTGCTATATTACCTCATCAGCTTCTCAATTAGCACCTGTGATCAGTATCATTCTCACATTCTATCACTACTGCCAGACCATCCCAACTGGGCTACTGTTTTCAATAAAACCCTCTTCACTACTATCAATACCTCCTAATACACTACCCTACCCTATACCCATAATTAACAACACAATACCCCTCACCAATCAAGCCAAAATGCCGTTAATTAGCCTCTCCAAAAATAGATTAGCAATAATTTGCCTCATTATCTCTATACTAACTATCATTGTCAACAGCCTAAATAACAATAACTTTAAAAACATACCAATCATACACAGACCAATAAGAATCAGCCCCTCAGAATGGAAACCTTACCAAGAACACCACCCCAAGGTGAACCTCAATAGGCTAATCCATATAAAATACACAGCACACACTCAGACTAAAAACCTGAACCCATGTGTAAGTAATGACTACCTATCTATAACCCTAATTAACGCCAGATCAATGAAGAATAAGTTACCTATTTTCACAGACATACTAGAAAACAATACCCCAGACATTTTGTGTATAACAGAGACATGGTTAACGGAATCTGATAATGTCTACATAAACCAACTAAGCAATAATAACTATGACACCTTTTATAATACGCATAGAACCCACAAAAAAGGTGGTGGAGTGCTGATAATGTCAAAAAAAGAACTCAAAGCCAAAAAATTACAATCCAAACTACCCACTAACATTGATACTCTCATTATGAAAATTGGCACAATAACAATCTGTCTGATCTATAGACCCCCAGACCAATCAGCAGAAGGCCTTGACCCTCTAATCGATTACCTAAGCTCATCCACTCACCAAAATCCAATACTAATGCTCGGTGATTTTAACCTCCCCTCCTTAGCAGCATCGAATGCCTCTCTCTTTCTCGATACAACTACAGACATGGATTTTCACCAAATAATAACCAGCAGCACACACAGCAAAGGTAATATACTTGACCTGGTATTGTTGCCAGATGTCCTCTACAAATCCTATAACCCCCAACTCCCTCAAATGCACCCCAACCCCTTGGTCAGACCATCACCTCATCAACTTCAATATCACAATAAACAACACGACAGTAAAACGAACACAAACATCCACTCTACCCCACAGATTTAAAAAATATAATGAAGAAGAATTTCTAGACCTAATAATCCCCAAACTATCTAACACTCCGCAGGACCTCGACACAGCAGTATCAAACTGGCATGAAATCATTCACAATGCAGCTGCTAATAAACAGATGACCAAAAAAAATACCCGCACTAAAGCTGCCCAAGCTCCCTGGTATAATAACACATTACACCTACTAAAAAGAAATCTAAGGAAAGCTGAATGCAAATGGAGGAAAAATAAAGACACCATTAATAAGGACTCATACATCACTCTCCTTAATTCATACAAACACGCAACCAACAATGCCAAGAAAAACTATCATACCTCTATAATAAACAATTCAATAAACAAGCCTAGAGAACTATTCTCAATAGCACAAAAATTAACAAACAACAACCATAATTCCAGCAACGATACTGTAGAAATCTCACCACAGGAAATGGCAAACTATTACATGAATAAAATCACATCCAACCCCCAGTTACCAAGTCCTAACCAACCATCTCAAATCCAACTTACTGATGAATGGACGGACTTCCAACCCCTAACTACTGTCTCACTCAAAAACATTATAACAAATATTAATACAACAACCTCACTCCTGGACCCGTGCCCAGTAAATTGGCTAAAAAACTCAATATCTATACTTTCCCAATTCATACTCCCCATAATAAATCTCTCACTAAAAAATGGATACTTACCCTCATCACTAAAGCATGCTCAAATCCGCCCTATCTTAAAAAACTCCACTCTTGATAAATCATCACCTAAGTCCTACAGACCCATATCAAGTATTCCATTTCTGGCTAAACTGATCGAAAAAGCAGTTCAAATCCAGACACAGGAATACATTGACAGCTCAGCACCCCTTGACAATCAGCAGTATGGGTTCCGCCCTCGACATGGGGTGGAAACACTGCTAACAGTCCTAATTGATACACTCGTAAGAGGCATTGATAGTACAAAACAGGCATTCCTGCTCATTTTCATTGACATATCTGCAGCTTTTGACAGTGTTCACCATACAACGATGATAAGTAAATTGCAACAAATAGGAATAAAATCCACGGTCCTAAAATGGTTTTCCTCATACTTAAACAACAGAACCCAAACGGTCCGCATCGGTGACCGTACATCAAAAACTTACAATCAGGAACTAGGACTCCCCCAAGGCTCTGCCCTGTCAGCGCTCCTATTTAATATATACATAAAACACATTTGCCAAATATTCAAAAAGCACAATGTATTATATCACATCTACGCAGACGATATAATGTTGTATGTACCCTTCACTATACCAAACATCCCTACATTACTGATCAATACTTGCCTCAGCGAAATAAACAATTGGCTAAACGAAAATAACTTATATATTAACCACGCAAAAACGGAAGCCCTTATAGTGACCAAAAACACATCATTCACCCCTCCACCACACATCTCACTGCAAAACAATGATATCAAACTAAAAAATGAAATACGGTATCTGGGAGTTATACTAGACAAACACCTTAGTATGGACTCACAGATAAGAAATATAACAAAGAAAGTCTATTTCAAACTTAAAATATTAAAGCAACTCCGCCCCCTATTACACATACTTGACTTTCAACGCATAATACAAGCGATCATAACACCCCACTTTGACTTTGCAAACCTAACCTTACTAGGTGTAACAAATCAAAACTTAAAAAAACTACAACTAGCTCAAAATGCAGCAGCCAAAACCATCATAAAAACAGTTCCCTTCCAACATATAACGCCTATCTTAGAATCCCTGCACTGGCTCCCAATCCAATGCCGCATACAATACAAAACCTTGTTAACCACATACAAGGCCCTAAACAATACAGCACCCTATACTGTAAATAACCTAATCACCAAGGAACACGGTCACAACCTACAAAGAAGAGACCAATTAAATAAGTTAATAACACCAAAGGAATTTATAAAAGCCAAAAAATCAACGAACAAGAAAGCCTTCTCCCATGCCGCCCCCATTCTGTGGAACAATATCCCAGCTGAACTACGATCATTACCCCAAATCATGGAGTTTAGGAAAAAACTCAAAACATACCTATTCTCAACACACTATGCTTCTGTATCAAACTCACCAACACAACATGAAAAGGGATAGCTGCACCAACAATGATAATCAGCCCTCGACCAGGAACAAGTACTAACACACTGTAAGATATCCAGAGATTCTATGTAAAACTGTATTTTAGTTCTAAACATGTTCAATGTATATAGTTCTCAACTATCAACCTGTTTCTGATAGTTTGAACCCATTATTGTTATTATAGAAATTGATTTTATTGTTAACACCGTTATATGTAAAAACAGCATGATGCTTATTACTGTTCCTTGTAAAACAGCCTTGCTTGTTAATTGTTGTTCATTGTAAACCGCAACTGATCTATGGAAGTGGCGGTATATAAAACCTGCTAATTAAATTAAATTAAATTAAAGAACAGGTTTCTGACTAGGTTTCTCAACTGTCCCTGTCTTCTGGGTCCGGTCTGTTAATGCTAACATTATTCTGCACTGTTCTTCATAACAGCGCTGTGCCCAAGGGGGCGGGCTCTCACAAATACTTAACCAGGAATCTATATAAGGATACTGGTCAGGGTGTGCTACTCGCACCTTCTGGTGAACTGACTGAATAATTCCTATGGTAAAGGTTCCCTCTCGGGGCCACATAGGATCTAATGCAGGCCACTCCCTAGTACACAAAACTTGCAATCGTGTCGCAGTCATTTTGACTCCATAATCTCCTGAATATCCTTTATTAAAATGCTTAATCATACATTCTAACGGAGTGTGCCTGGTAGACCCCGCCCCTCCCATATCGATGTGTGCGCGCAACAACAGACAGAAGGGAGAAGGAGGGCGGACTGTGGGTGAGGGGTCCTCACGGTCCTAGAAACATTTAAGGGAAACAAATAACAAGACAAGACGACGGTCACTTCCTCTTTTTTACGACCTGGACGCGGTCGCCCGGCCAGGAACTGCGTTACTCAGGTGTCCGCCTTCGCTTGGTCCGTGCTGCCAGACCTCTCACTCACACTTCATTCACACAATCATGCTAGCAACGTATCCCAAAAACAGCCCAATCCTGTCTCTTCTGACTAGGCTATATCAAATTTCAAAATCAAAGTCAAAATCAAAAAGACGATAGTTTCACCCCGCGCATACACTATGCAGGGTTAGTCGGACCGTCTTGAGAGATGATCAAGCTCTCTTACCAAATACCAAATTCCAAGTTTCAAAATTCAAACAGCAGTTCTGCTCTGACTCATCTGTCTAGACATAGCAAAAAGTATACTCACCGGATCCGGTTCCCGTTCCCAAGCAAGCGCATGAGTTGGACCTCGGACTCCCCTCACGGGTTCGAGGTGTTGGCTCCGTCCGGGTCTGGCACCCGCCGAGGCCTGGCCCAACTCCCTCCGATGCAACTGGACCGGTGGCGCCTGGGAGCCGAGCCCACGTCGGGAGGGCACGATCCCGGCAGGACCAAACCTGTAGAGGCAGAAAGTCGTGGTATATTGTCCTGTATACCCTCTATCAACCACACTTCCCGGCCAACGCACCAAGAATATGTAGCAGCAGAGCGCAAACAATCCAATAATACCAGGAGTCTGTTCAGAAGGTCCAAATCATTTATTTGTGCACAAGACTCAAGCAGAATCACATTCAAAATGGCTGAGCAATGGCTGTTAGTAAAACAACAACTTTTATACTGTTCTTTCCCATTCTGGACATAGGCAAACTTTCCATTGGTTCCGGTAACCCCTCTTTCACCATCTATTGGTCCCGGTATCGTTACGTAGCTATCCAATGAGGGCCCTTGACTGGGCTCAGCACCTGTTTGCCCCCCTTACAGTCCCAATTACAATGGTCAGTTCTACAACTTTGATACTTTTCTCCTCCAAGGTCGCTAACCAGCTGGAATATGTGGGAAAGCAGGGCACTGTAACCCTTCTCTCAGCAGAATTAATTAATTCCATAGAAGCTTCACACAGTCTTATCAGTATCAATTAAAGCTGTTTTTTCTGTCTTTGCTAAGTTTCGTTTCTGCTTAGCTATATTCAGTTAAGCTGAGTTAAGTTTCAATTCTATGGAGGCAATATTGGGGGGGGGGGGGGGTTCCATTCCTCTGGGCGTAACCATAAGCTTCATTTACAGGTCAAGCTACTCAGGCCTGCCTGTTTATTTCAATCATCATGGATCATAGGCCTGAGCCTACCACAGTAGTTCCTAATGTGCCTGGCGGTTGGCACTGGATTATAGTAATGTAGAAATCTTTTAGTCTTTCTTTATCCATACACTCATTAAGAGACATGTTTACTAAAAGTTAGTGTATGGTAACATTATGCAAATATGTATGCACATAAGGCCACTTATGCAAATGAGGCCCCGCACCGAGTCCCCGCACATGGCCCCGCACCCCCCTTGAGCCGCCACTGTCGGGGCTAGAGGCTTGCATGGGGAACTTATTCTACCTCTGAGTGAGTTCCCAGTCAGGTGCATCTGGGAAGTGGAGGCAAGGGGCAGAAGAGCTTCCCTGCAGCCCAACCCTGGCCTTAGGAAGCCAAATCGAGGGCCGGGCCATGGAGAAAGCACATTTACAACCGGTGGCCAGGGATCACAGCTCTTCAATGGAGCCGCAATGCTATGGCAACTGGATGCTATAGCACCACGGCTCCATTGAACTGCCCTGAATTAGCTGGGGAAAGCCTGTACGTGCAGGCCAGACGGAATTGGGGTCCCGGCCTGCATGTACAGGCCTGTTCGCAATTCTGATCCCTCAGGGCTAGACGTGCCCCATGGAATCAAAATCGTGATTCCCTCTGTATGTTCAGTTCCGACCGAACGCATAGAGGGCCAAGACATCTGAGATGGAATCGGGCCTTTAGGCTCCTGCCACTTTAAGAGCTCCCATGGCAACACAGAGTGATGTTAAATCCAGGAGAGGGAGGAGCTGGGAAGAAGAGCAAGTGAGCTGTGGGAGTGTCAGAGGGTGAGTTCTTCCTTTATATCTTCCAAAGACATACTCGTACACAGAAAGTGAGGCATGCATGAGCTATCTGCTCAGAGGCAGGACACAGGTCTGCTGGAGAGCTGTGAGACTCAAGACTTGCTAGCAGGAGGTTGAAACAAGCCTTTGTTCCTGGACAATTAGATGAGTGAAAAGCCATGGTACCGAGCTCAAGATGTGGAGGTAAAAGCTCCAAGAACTCTTATATAAAACACATTTTTGTAGTTTGAAGGATAAGTATCTGCTGCATACCCCAATTGCAGGTGAGCAAGCAAGCATGATTACACACACAGAATCAGAACAGAGGTGTTAGATCTCACATGATCAGGGCCGGATTTAGCTAGAGTGAGGCCCTACGCCAAGAAAAATTGTGGGCCCCCCCCCCATGTCCCTGTGCAGTCCTGGGCCCCCCCTGTGCAGTCCTGGGCCCCCCCGTGTCCCCCCCCGTGCCTCCGTGCAGTCCTGGGCCCGCCCCCGTGCAGTCCTGGGCTCCCCCGTGCAGTCCTGGGCCCCCCCCGTGCCCCCGTGCAGTCCTGGCCCGCCCCGTGCAGTCCTGGGCCCCCCCATGCAGTCCTGGCCCCCAGGACAGCATCGCGGCTGTCTGAGGGGCTTCAGAGGGAGCCGGGGAAGCCCGCGCGAGGCCCCGGCTCCCTCTGTACAGCCGCCAGCGTGAAGAGCCTTTTCCTTCACGCTGGCGGCTGTTTCTGTGAAGCCGGGAATGCTGGGAAAGGTTAAAGGGCAACCTTTAACCTTTCCCAGCATTCGTGGCTTCACAGAAACAGCCGCCAGCGTGAAGGAAAAGGCTCTTCACGCTGGCGGCTGTACAGAGGGAGCCGGGGCCTCGCGCGGGCTTCCCCGGCTCCCTCTAAAGCCCTCCGGTGGGCCCAGGGGCGGCCCAAGGGGGGTGCGGGGCCATGTGCGGAGACTCGGTGCGGGGCCTCATTTGCATAAGGTATCTCATTTGCATAAATATTTGCATAATGTTACCATACACCAGAGCTACTCAATTCCAGTCCTGGTGGTCCACAATCCTGCAGGTTTTCGGGATATCCCTAATAAATATGCATGAGATATATATGCATTGGAGGTATCCTGCCAACCTGACTGGTTTGTGGCCCTCCAGGGCTGGATTTGGAGACCCCTGCTTTACATCTCTGTTATTTAAGATTGTGAGTGAACAAGGTACAGATATCCTAGACATCAAAAGGGTAGATAGAATGTGTCACATTCCTCCTCGATTCTCACCACCACCAAAAAGTTGTCTAATAGATAATATTTTGGTGGTGGTGAGAAGCAAGGAGGAATGTGACAAATGCTATCTAACTTTTTTGATGTCTTGGACATCTGCACCTTGCCCACTCACAATCGTAAATGACAGAGATGTAAGGCAGGGGTCTCCAAATCCAGCCCTGGAGGGCCACAAACCAGTCAGGTTGGCAGGATATCTCCAATGCATATATATCTCATGCATATTTATTAGGGATATCCTGAAAACCTGCAGGATTGTGGACCACCAGGACTGGAATTGAGTAGCTCTGCCATACACTAACTTTTAGTAAACATGCCTCTTAATGAGTATATGGATAAAGAAAGACTAAAAGGTTTCTACATTACTATAATCCAGTACCAACCGCCAGGCACATTAGGAACTACTACAAACACTGCCCATTTAGAACCCATAGCAAACCCGCCATATCCTAACAGCAGTACCAGGACTCACAAAGCACCATACCCTAACTATCAAAAGGCAACACTGCAAATATTAAACCAATACATTTCAGAGAACAACAATACATGACCTACTGGGGAAAGAACAAGTGGCAATGTCAAATAGGAATTATTTAAACAGAATACCTCAGCTCAGTTACACATGCACAACATAGACCATCACCAAACAAGGAATCACAATTTAGAAACAGGAAGACAATAATTAAACTGGGAACCCCAAAAGCCAAACTTGGAATATACAACAACACTGTAGAAATAAAACTATAAATTAATTTCCTCTTGTACTAAACAAAGCGCAAAAATTAATGATGCACATTTCCCAGAGCTGACATATTCCAGTTAATAAATTCAAAATAAAGAGATATTTTTCTACCTTTTGTGCATTTTTTTTCAGTTGCAATTGTTCCAGCCACTTTCTTCTGGTTTCTTCGTGTCTTCTGCTAACTCTCCATCTGCTGTCCATTTGTCCTTTCTTCTGTCTTCTTGGTTTTTTTTTCCATTCTCTCTCTACATCTGCTTTAACATACTAATCTTTCTCCTTTTGCTCTTTCCTCATTCCTATTTCATCTACTCAAAATTTACCCCTCCATCCTCAATCCCCACTTACTCTCCCAATACCCGGCCAATTGTAGATTTTTTATCCCTCCCACACAAAATATTTTTCCCCTCTCCATTTTACTCTCCCAGCCCCAGCCCATTCTAATCCTCCCCCAACACCAGCTCCCTTCTAGTTCCAGCCTCACCCAGCATCCATTCCCTTCTAGTCCCTGCATCAGCCCATTTCCAGTCCTAGCCCCCCATTAGCCCATTTCCAGTCCTAGCCCCCCCATCAACCCAATACCAGTCCTAGCCCCCCCATCAACCCACTTCCAGTCCTAACCCCCCATCACACCATTATCAGTTTAAGCCCCCCTATTACCCTTTACCAGTCCTAACCCCCCCCATCAGCCCTCTTCCAGTCCTAACCCCCCATCAGCCCACTTCCAGTCCTAACCCCCATCAACCCATTTCCAGTCAGCCCCCCATAGCCCATTGCCAGTCCTAACCCCCCCCATCAGCCCACAGTCCATTACCAGTCCTAACCCCATCAGCCCACCTGAAGTCCTAACCCCTCCCCATCAGCCCATTTCCTGTCCTAGCCCCCCCCATAGTCCATTATCAGTCCTAACCCCCCATAGCCCATTACCAGACAGCCCCCATCAGCCAACAGCCCATTACCAGTCTTAACCCCCCCATAGCCCATTGCCAGTCCTAACCCCCCCATCAGCGCTCAGTCCATTACCATTCCTTCCCCTATCAGCAAAACTCAAGTCCTAACCCCTTCCCATCAGCCCATTTCCTGTCCTAGCCCCCCATAGCCCATTACCAGTCCTAACCCCCCCAACAGCCCACAGCCCATTACCAGTCCTAACTCCATCAGCTCACCTCCAGTCTTAATCCCCCAGCCCATTTCCAGTCCTAGCAACCCCCCCAACCCATTACCAGTCCTAGCCCCCCATAGCCCACTCCCAGTCCTAATCCCACCAGCCCACTTCCAGTCCTAATCCCCATCACCCAATTTTTAGTTTAAGCCCCCCCCATAGCCCATTACCAGTCCTAAGCCCCCATCAACCCACTTCCAGTCCTAATCCCATCAGCCAATATTGACTTAGCTACCCCATAGCCCATAGCCCCCCCCATAGCCCATCACCACTCCTAACCCCACCATAGCCCATTACCAGTCCTAACCCCCCAACAGCCCACAACCATTACTACTCCTAACCCCACCAGCCCATTTCCAGTCCTAGCAACCCCCCAACAGCCCACAGCCATTACCACTCCTAACCCCCCCAGCCCATCACCAGTCCTAACCCCCCCAGCAGCCCACAGCCATTACCACTCCTAACCCCCCCGGCCCATCACCACTCCTAACCCCCCCAACAGCCCACAGCCATTACCACTCCTACCCCCCCATCCCTTCAACATTCCTAACCCCCCCAACAGCCCACAGCCATTACCACTCCTAACCCCCCCAGCCCATCACCAGTCCTAACCCCCCCAGCCCAGCGAATTTTTTTTACAAAACAAGCTGTCGCTGCCTCTGCCGGGGCCGCCGCGGCAGAATCGAGTGTGCCGCGGGGCCCCCCCTGCCCAGCAGAGCCTGCCCTCCCCGGTATCACCTCTCTCAGCTGCCTCCCTCCAGTCACACGCGCCGGCTTTCAGAGCACGAGGGAAGAGTTTTTCCCTTGCTGCTCTGTTTAAGCCCGCGGGGGCTGATGGGACTTCCCATCAGCCCCCGCGGGCTTATCAGAGCAGCGAGGGAGAAACTCACCTCGCGCTCTGAAAGCCGGCGCATGTGACTGGAGGGAGGCAGCTGAGAGAGGTGATACCGGGGAGGGCAGGCCAGGCTCTGCTGGGCAGGGGGGGCCCCGCGGCACACTCGATTCTGCCGCGGCGGCCCCGGCCCCGGCAGAGGCAGCGACAGCTTTTTTTTTTTTTTTAATTTTAATGATGGATCAGAATGTTTTTTGCGCGGGGCCCCCTGAAACGCGGGGCCCTGTGCAAAAAACATTCCCGGTGGGCCCTTGCCAGCTGTGGGCCCTACGCCACGGCGTACGTGGCGTATAGGCAAATCCGGCCCTGCACATGATAAAAGGCTAGCTGCTTTTTCAACTTACAAGATAGTTGATGTGAAAAAGACCTAGCAAAGTCCCTATCTTTTCAAGTCAATCAAAGCTCCTAACCTGATGTATGGATGAGAAACATGTCACCAAACTGCTATTTCTGGTACAGCTTCTGCCTCCATTGACTTTATATAGGACGAGAGATTGATTCCATGTTCAAGAGGCCTGCAGGTTGAATCCCACATGAAACAAGTGCCGGAACTCAGAGAGGAGATGGTGAGACTGAGAAGCTTCCATGATTGTGAGAACTATATTGATGAAATGATTTTTGAAGCATCATCAGATGGGAAGATGAAACAATACTAAAAGAGGATTGCCGGACACAAATCACTGGCGTATGCAGCCCTTGAATTGGAGGAGGCAGGGCCGGCTCAGCCATCATGGAACACTAGGCAATCACCTAGGGAAGCAGCTTCTGAGGAGCAGCAACAATTAAAGCAAAACAATAGAGCATGACTGTGATAAAATCTCAAAGGACTAGCGTATTTTAGACTGCAGGGAGGATGACCCCCATGCTAAATACTTCCAAGCAAAATTTAAAAGTATGTTTTCCAATCACACATTTTTATAAGATCGTTGTAGGAGTGATGGTATTGCCATGATTGTTGAGTTTAATTACCAAAATTATTTTGGGGGGGAGATAAGGCTGAAGATTTGCCTAGAATGCCCAATATCCCTACACCAGCCCTGGAAGAAGGCAAAAAGATTATTACCACTACTGCTACTGCTACTCAGTGGTGTAGTGCCCCTCCCACACTGCCGGCATTGTGCACCATGATGCATCCTCCCATCGGGCCCACAGAGGTAGCACAGCAAACTTATGTTTATGTTGGCTCTGCCACGGTGTTTTATGTTGCAGGGTCTGGCCACTCTACCCTCATGCCTGAAGTCTCAGCCGGGAAGGAAGAGCAGCTAGCCCCTGGAGCACCAGGCATCATGGCAAAGGCAGATTAAATGTAAGTTTGCCATGCTACCTCTGTGGGCCCAGCGGGGGTGCGCCCTCCTCCTGACCAGCACCCAGGGTAGGCCACACCTACCAGCCTGCCCTTGGTACCCCCCTGCTACTAATCATTTCTATAGGGGTACAAGGTGTACACAGTGCTGTACATGTGTTAGTAAGAGTCAGTCCCTGCTCGTCAGAGCTTACAGTCTGATCAAGACAGACTACACGATGACTGAGGACTAGGGTAATTTAAGGTCCTACAACAGCCCCAGAAAAAGGAGCTCAAAACTCCAAAGTTGCTGGATCCATGTTTATGTTTATGTTTATTCAGGCACTTGATATACTGCCTCCCATAACATCGGGGTGGTTTACAACATCACAAGAGCAGAAGAAAAGGAAAGGAAAAGGAACTACAATTTATATATAGGAAAGAGGGGAGAGAAAGATACATTTATTCAAGCGTGCTTAGAGAAAGGTGGTCAAAGCAGTGGATTAGGGGATCATGGGGGGAGGCTAAAGGCAGAGGAAAAGAGGTGGGTTTTCAGAAGAGAATGGAACTTGGGGTAGGATTCCTCTCCATGACCACTAGGAAACAAAAGCGTAGTGATAGTTGTTAGCTTCCTTCTAAGGGGTACAGAAATGCCCAACAATTGACCAGACGTGATAACCCAGGAAGTGTGCTGTTTGCCAGGTGAAAAATTGGAGACATTATGGATAGCTGCGACTCATCAAACTTACTATTTTACTCAAAGTCACTTATTCATGTTGGCACAAATGATATTGCTTGGTATCACTCAGAGTATTAAACATGACTTCATGGATCTGGGAGAGAGTGTGAAGCAGCAAGGTATGTAAGCAGTGTTCTCCTCAATCCTCCCTGTTGGGGGTAAAGACCGAGGCATGGAAGTCATGAATGCATGGCTAGGCTTATATTGCCAGTGAGAGAGGAACAGCTTCCTGGGCCATAGGATAATTTTCCAAGGGCTGCTGGGCTGAGATGGCATCTATTTATTTAAACAGGGGTACTGTGACTTCCGCCTAACCTACTAAAGAGGGCTTTAAACTAGGATTGTTGGGGATAAGTGAACCAAGCCCATAGGTAAAGAAAACCCCTCAGGAAAGTAAAACATTTACCAAGTTTATCAAGTTAAGTGAAAATCCTGAATTTTAATTCAGCTCAGGCATCACTAACCTGCGGGAACTCTATATCGCCATGGTGAAGGAATAATGCAGCTGCAGTAAATCACCACAGGCTTCATTTTTCCCAGGGAAATATTATGCCAGCACAAAGCTGCCAGGAGCATCAGACCACCACACAGCCCAATATGCTTGGCCACCATCTTAAAGGTCTCATGACAGTAATCTGCAACTGGTGGGCCAGGGGTCTTTATGCCCCAGCATCACCAAGGAGTTCAGTCCCCCCCCAAATATCACATTTTATCCCTCCATAAGCATTCAGTCCCTCCTCCCTCATCAAAGTCATAGTCTGAGATCCCCCCTTAAACGCCTCCACTTGCCAGCAGCTCAGTCTGAAGCCCCTAGCCTCCTATGGTCTCCCCTCGGTCTACCTTAAAGGAATCCTGCTGGTCTAATGGGGCCTAAGTGGGAGTGACACCCCCCCCCCCCAACTCACTGCTATCCAGGCTGATGCTGAGTTCAGACTGGGGCCCATGATCCCCTAGTGGTAGTCTTCATGCTACCACTAGCAGTCAAATCTAGCAGCAGTACCTTGGAGGATGCTTATTGGCTAATATTGATCATGTGCTGAAGGGATGGGTCCTGATGCTGCTTGGAGGGGGAGTCTCAGATGTTGATTGAGGAACTGGGTGTGTTTTCTTTTTAGCAGTACATGCATTGGCAGATGGCATGGATGCACTTAGCGTACTATCTGCCGATGCATGGTACCATAGGATAAATGTCTACCCTGTGCAGTAACTGCTGAGCACAGTTCTAACAGTAACCACTCAGGCTTTGCATTTATTGCATGTTAAATTTTGCACCTAACACATGATATGTGCTCAAGACACTTGAGTAAACAGTCCCTTTAATGGCAGAATTCAGCCATTGTACAGATAGTCTATACATTTGCTGTAGGTTTGCTGAAAACCCTTTCTAAAGTAAACCGCCTAGGCTATATGCATGGTGGCTGAATATCAGCACTATACAGATATCGGGTGGCAGCCGCCATATTATGTATATGTTCAGTGCAACTACTCATCTGTGAGCCTACATGTGCTGTCAAGTCAGTGCTGGCTCCTGGCGACCCAGCAGCTCCTGGCTTTTCTTGGCAGTGTGACCAGAAGTAGATTGCCAGGCCTGTCTTCTGAGCAGCACCAAATATACATAATTTTTTAAAAGCCGCAGCAAGAGTTTAAACAAATTTGGTGATGGCCAGGTCCGAATATTTTGAACACATGCAAAATGTTTACGGCACTCTAATGAACCAAATCTATTCTAGCAAATGCCCATCCCTAGAAGGAATTCCCAGACTACTGTACACTACATGTCAGAGAAGCCACCGTGCACTGCATAGTGACCGGTTTTACTTTTGATTACTTCTCAGATCTTTTCTCTTTTTTTTCATTTATTTTTGCTTACAGGTCCATTTTTCCTAAAATTGGCACAACTACAGTTTTTACACTTTTCACAGAAACCTCTAATTAAATGTTCATACAACCCATCAAGATTTATTGCTACTTTACTTAACGGTGAAAGTTTTCATTTTGCTATATTTCATTTTCTTTGTGGTATAGCTATCCTCTACACGGTTTGCATTTCAATATATTCATAAATGGTGCAATTTGTGGAACACTAAAATAGAACTTTATTTTTTAGTAAGCATAACTGCAATTGCATAAGCTAAACATTAATACTTTACGTCATAGCCCTGGGTATTTATTTAGAAACGTATTTGATGTAAGCACGTAAATGGTTGGCTTTCTGCCCTTTTAAAGCAGAGCATGCCAACAATAGTCCTTGGCGATCCCAGACAAATAATGTATTTTCAGGATAGCCAGATAATATACAAATGCCATCTAGTCTATGAAAACTAGGTATGTTTCATGTAAATTCCCCAGACACATGTAATTTAGCTTTTTAGACATGAAATCCTAATCTATTAGATTTGAAGAACAGAGGCACTCTAAGAAATGGAGTTAGAAAAGCTTACATTAAATCAAAATGTATTAATCAAATTAATGTCACCAGTCATTTATTCCACATTAACCAATATAATAGTGTTCACAATTTTATGCATCCCTATTCCAATTGTATGCTTCATTGAATCCCTAAGTAAACAGAAGTTGACACAACCTCATGGTGCAAAGTTAAACTTGATATCTTCCTGCAAATTTTAATGCATAACTACTATTTAATTCCAGTTTTTTTATAGATTCAGAATAAGCAGTCAATGAATATGGCAGTTGCAGAAGTTTGCATATCCTTTCAATCAATATTTTGAACCAGCTTCTAAATGCTTCCTGTAGCCAGCTAAGAGTCTGTCTATTCTTGCTTTTGGAATTTCCCACTCTTCATTCTTGAACTCTAGAAGCTCAAAAATCTAATTTTAATGGGCACCTAGATGTTCTATGCTGTGCTGAATGCCTAGGTGCAACAGCAGTATACACAGAACTAGATTTAAATATTCCGCTCTATGCATATTACTGTATGTTTAGCGGAGCAGGGGGTGTGGAGTGTTCTGTGGACACAATCTCTGGAACGCATAGTTTAGACATCTAAGTGCTGATTTTTGGTCTCGTTTGTCTCAACGACACTTAACAACTATAAGAAGCACCCATTTTGCCCCATAACCAGGCACCTATATTCAACAGTTGTAAGGAAACACATAGAGCTGCTGAATAGTGGCATAAATTGAAAATTTAAACAGGCATTTCAATTTCTGCCAAAAACATCCTTGTGAAAATTGGGGCTATTGTTAGTGAGATGTACTGTCATTTGAAATGACCTTAAAAACGTCAACATCATTTCCTTTAAATGACATTTTTAACCTGAAATAACAGAAACCCCCCCACAAAATTCCTGTGTTATCAATAGTGCACACTATTGTACAATAGAGAACACTTTTCTGCAATATTTTCCCCTATATTAGTTTTCATTCAAATGGAAAATTTAATGAAAATTGTAATTTTCAGTTTGTTCTAGGGCCAATGAACCAACAATGCATGCTCAGTACAGTTTTCTTAATTGCCATTTGTGAACTTCATTTTCTTTATGTGTACAGATGCTGTCAGACACACTGGAGACAATCTGATAGGGGGAGAAGGTTAAGGAAGGGTAACCATCGGCCAGCACGAGGCACTTCAGCCAATCAGGCTGCAAATTCTAAGCAGCCAGAGAAACGTATCCCTATCAGAGCTAAGCAGAACCCATGGATCATGAGGTCACAGCAGGACTGCAAGACACAACCCAGTGTAAGCCCCAGTGAACCATTCTGTGTTTGACTTTCAGAGAGTAAGGAAGGGGTGCTAGGGCTTAGGACTTTAAAGCAGAAAAAAAAAAGAAAAAAAAATAGCAAGAAGTCTGAGTTTAAACCAGTGAGGATGGGGGTGTTGGGGCTTGCAAGTCCCACATACAAAGAAAAATTGATTAAACAACAAAAAAAATCCTTCAAGGGAGCAGGGTGTTCCTTCCTTCCTGTTTAAAGCTTAGGAGTGCTTTTGTGGCTATCAGCTTTTACAATTAAGAGCTGGAAATATTTGGTGGGCTTCCTCCTCCTATCTGCTTCTGCAGGGAATGTGTTTCTGTGGGTGGAGTGAGGAGATCATGAAAGGCAGAGAGAGGCTAGGAAAGTTCTGCCTTTACCAGTTTGCCAATTGAAAATATCTTATTGTATTAAGCATTTGTCAGAGGTGAGCAACTGACTGGTAGTTATTGCACTCTGATCCCAAATGCCAGCAAGATTCTACTCAAGATTATTCAGCCGAGACTACAACCATACCTGGAATGAGAACTGCCTGAAGTACAAGCAGGGTTCAGGAAAGGGCGAGGAATGAGAAAATCATCTTGGAAGTGAGATGGATCCTTGAAAGACTAAAGAATACAAAAAGGATATCTATTGTGACACTGCAGCTGGCACAGAGCCCATGGAGTTAGGGGAAAGTAAGGAACTTACCTCAGAATTAGCTGAGCAGCAAACAAACCCAGCTCATGTAGAATTAGCTGAGCAGCAGACAAACTCAGCACATGTAGATTTAGCTGAGCAGCAAACAAACTCAGCACAAGAAAAGCAAAAATGCATTAGAGTAAAATGTCCTTGCACTAGTCCTGACGTAGCTAGAAGCAGGAAGGCTAATCAGGAACACCTGTTCTCAGAAACCCAGGCAGCATACAAAGAGAACAAGGATAAAAGCTGCAGGGTAGAACCAGGGAAGGCCAGTCGGGGCAGCGACCTGGGAGGACTAAGCCAGCATCCAGTGAACACACGTTATGCTGGAGGAAACCCACTGAGGGAAGGAAGCAGTAGGTGTGGCAGCAGAGCAGGAAACAGCCAGCACCGTGCCCACGACCCTGCTAGGATTCCTGGTGGTTGGAGAGCCCAGGAGAGAGCTGCCAGAAGCCCAGAGATAAGAGACAGAACCACAGCTAAGAGGTGCTAAAGAAAAGGCAAGAAGTTCTGTTTGGTTTGAAAGGCAAGGGCGTGGCACCAGAAGTAACTTTGATACTGAAAGTTATACAGTAATTCCACCAGCGTGGAGAAGAAAGGAAAGCCAGAAGGAAGCTTTTAATATACCAGGCATTCGGAGCCCTGGATTTAAAGAGCCCTTTCTAGAAAAGTTAGCCCATGACTCACAGGAGAGTTTTAAGGAAGACAGCAGCTGTGAAGAGTGTGACCCTTATGCAATTGTAAGTGACTTTGAGTTAACGCAGTGGGAGAACAGCAGCTATAATTCTGACCCTGTGCCCATGGATTGTACAATTTGTTTATCTGACAATATTGTATCTTTATGTTGAGCGTGTGCAAAGCAACCAGCTGATGGTGCCTGAAGGAAAGAAGATATTTTCTGTGCAGCAGTTCTTTTGTTTCATATTGTTTGTTGTATCCCAGGAATATCCCCTCAGGGCAGTGAATAAAGCCCTAATATTACTTTTGCCTTACCACTTGACTACAAGACTCTTTTTGTATTAAAGGCAACTTAAATCTTAACACCCTAGGCATCCGCCTAATAGGGTCATAAGAGGTAGCTATCACTCACTATCTCTCACACTATATGTGTTTTATTGACTACAGCAATACAGTAAACCATGAGAAACTCTGGGCCACATTAAGAAGCCTGGGTATACCAGAACACCTGATTGTTCTCTTGTACAATCTTTACATTGATCAAGAAGCAATAGTTCAAATGGAACAAGGAGAAACAGAATGGTTTAAAATCAGCAAGGGTGTATTAAATACTTTCCCCCCTACCTGTTTAATTTATATGCAGAGCAAATCATCAGAGAAGCAGGATTGTATGAAGACAACAGAGGTGCGAAGATTGGTGGAAGACTCGTCAACAACCTTTGCTATGCTGATGATACCACATTACTGGCTGAAAGTGAAGATGATCTGAAACATTTGCTTCTCAAGATCAAGGAACACAGTCTTAAAATGGGCCTGCATCTTAATGTAAAGAAGAAAGAGATCCTGACAACTGGCAAAATCAATAAGTTCATTGCTGATGGAGAAGAAATTGAAATAGTGGACAACTTTAACCTACTTGTATCAACTATCAATAAAGCAACAAGCAGTCAAGAAATCCAACGATGCATTGCTCTTGGCAGAATTTCTATGAAGAACCTAGACAAGATTCTCAAGAGCAGAGATGTCTTTCTCCATACAAGGATTCAACTTGTTCAAGCCATGGTATTTTCAATAACGTCATATGGATACAAAAGTTTGACAGTGAAAAAGATAAACAGGAAGAAAATTGCTGCATTTGAATTGGGGTGCTGGTGATGAATACTGTATATACCATGGACTGCCTGAAGAACAAACAGTAGGTACTAGTGGAGATCATCCATCTGTCCAAGAAAGGTTGGTGGGTGTTCAGTAGCAAACTGGCTAATCTACTGAAGAGGGCTTTAAACTAGATTTGTTGGGGATGGGTGAAGAAAGCTCCAAGGTAAGTGAAAGCCCCCAGGTAAGAGAAACATTAAATACCTTTATGGAAATGGGTAAAAGAGGCAACATATGGAAAGCAGTGTGTATAAATGCCCATGGCGTGGGAAATAAGATCCCAGATGTTGAAGCTTTAATGCGAGAAGCAGACTTGGATTCAGTGGCAGTTATAGAAATATGGTTCACAGAAAACCATGACTGGGATGTATAAATACCAGGCTATACTTTATTCAGAAAGGACAAGGTAGGAAGAAGGGGAGGAGGAGTGGCGCTATATGTAAAAAAAATAATATTAAAGCTCTGGGAGAGAGGAGGCACTGTGGGTTAAACTAGAAACAGGGAAAGAGAAATCTATTTGCATTGGCATGATATACAGACCTCCCTTACAGCAGGAAGAGGTGGACGGAGAGTTAAATGAAGACATACACAGTATTGCTAGGAAAGGGGAAGTGCTACTGATAGGGGATTTCAATATGTCAGATGTTGATTGGCACATTCCTGCTGTAGTATCATCTAGAAGTAAGAAGATCCTGGATTCTCTACAGGGAGAACTATTCAGGCAACTGGTAACAGAACTCACACATGAAGGGGCCATACTGGACTTGGTGCTTACTGTCACACTCCCCCTGCTGGCCAGGCCAATAGGCAGAAGGGTGGCCTCATTTGCCTTTAAGTAAAGAGTCACTATATTTTTCTCTCACCAGGGAATTCTTGGAGTTGTAGTTTCTCACAGTTACTTGTAGACAAAGTAGTTGCAGCCACTCGGTTTGTTTAAGGCAAAACAGAAAATGTATTTTTGATCTGGGTTCCCCTTTCACATCAAAATTCAAAACACAAGGCAGTAAAGGATTATTCTCCAAAAGAAAACTCAACAGGAACATAAAGCATCTGTAACATCAGAACTTGGTAAAACCCTTTTCACACACAGTAGCTGTTCACAGCCATTCTTCAGCAGTAGGAAAATCACAGCTACTTTCCTCAATTTTAAATCAGGTACAGTCCTTTTCTCTTTATCCAAAACTGTTCAGTTAACACTCAGGATTCCAGGAATGTTCTTTACTTCAAATGGAAGCTTTTGTTTCTCTTCTAGCTAAGAGACACAGGCTATGCAAAGACTTCCCTTCATGGTTTTCCTTCTAGCACATGTGAAAGCTTCCCTTCTTATAATAAGAACAATCCATTGGTGTTACATCGCACTCAGTTTCAGGCATACTCAAATCTACTTGCATATCTTCCTGTATTGCAAGTTGTCTGTCCCTCTCTGGACTTTCACTAGCAGATTCAAGCTTGCTGTTTGGGAGAAGCTTCTGGAATTCCCTTACAAACTGCTCTCCTGGAGAAAGGTTAGCTGTGCTTTGAGAATAAGCTCCTCTATCCTGCAACAGTTGCCTTAGCTTTTCAATTAGGTTCAGGTCTGTCTCACTGCCCTTGGCTGGGTTCTGGTTATAAGCATTTGTAATAGCTTTCACCCACCTTCTGGCAGCTCAGGTTCCTGTAGCACTCTGCTCTGCACTCTTTCTCAGTTCATTATTTATTTATTTAGCAAGCATTTGTAGCCCGCTCCTTCCAGCGATCAGAAGCGGGTAGGATTACTATTGTGAAACTGCCGAATCAAGGCAGGTACAAATTTTGTTTACATACAGATTGTCAGAAAAGCACATCATACAGAGTTAACACTTCTTAGCTATGGGGGAGTTCATTTACATATATACATAAATACATATATACAGGATAAGCTTTTTGGCCACAGTGGTCAGGGGCTGCTCCATCTGTGGATTTAGTTCAGGTTGAAATGAGATTGGAAAATGTGCGTTTTGAGTTTCTTTCTGAAGTCTAGAAGGTCATTGTTAGCTCGTAGTTCTGGTGGGAGTTGGTTCCACAGTGTTGGTGCCACATATGAGAAAGCCCTGTGGCTGGTGTTAGCTTTGGCAGATCTTATATCTCATTAGCAACGTCCTCAGTAAAGCTTCTGCTGGACTCTGAAGCAGACACACCTTTTTCAAAAGGATTGCTTCCTTTGTTGCTGGAGCCAAATTTCCCCGTGGAATAAAACCTTCCACGTCTCCCTTCTCTGGGCTTCCTTAAACCAGGTTTCTCCTTTGAACCCTCTGGCTTCAGTACTCCCTCTGAACAGGATCCTGGCCACGAGCGTCCTGCTCTCCCTGAGCCTTCTGTCCACTCTGACCTCTCAGCTCTCTCTGAACCTTCTGCTTCCTTTGCTCCTCCAGATTCTCCAGATCCTCCAGATCTTCCAGCTTCCTCTGCCCTTCCAGATCTCTCTGACTTCAGTGATGCAGGTTTAAAAAGGTGCTTTTCAGCCACCACGCCCTGCTCTCTGTACATGTGTTTGTTATCAGAGCTCAAACCTGACCCTATGTTAGGGCTTGGGTGGGGCTCTGCCTCAGCCAAAGCATGCTTCTCTAGTTTGTTTGTAGTTTGAGCTCTCTGGGAACCTTGCCTTTCTTCTGTCTTAAAGGTGTAGTCCCTATTTTCCTCTATTTCCATTTGCTCACTACAGCTCACATTGTCACATTACCAATGGTGAAAGTGTTTCTGATATTATAGTGGGAGATCATTTTGCATCCAGTGATCACCAGATGGTATAGTTCAGTATTAGGACTAGGGCTGTTAAAATCCATTCAAAAGGGAGGGTCTTAGACTTTAGGAAAACTAACTTTGCCAAGATGGGCCAATACCTCAGGAAGTCATTAGTGGGATGGGAACAGCTGGGGGATGTAGAAAAACAGTGGGCAAAACTGAAAGGGGATATTTTAAGGGCAACCAACCTTTTTGTTAAAATGATAAATAAAAGGAAAAGGAAACTGCTATGGTTTTTGAAAGAAGTAGCTGAAAAGGTGAAGAAAAAGAGGGAGGCCTTCATGAAATACAAGAGATCATAGAGAGAGGAAGATAGGCATCCATATTTGGAAAAACTTAGAGAAGCAAGCAAAGTAGTCAGGAAAGCAAAGATTCAAAAAGAGGAGGAAATAGCCAATGTAATAAAATGGGGGGATAAGACATTTTTCAGATATGTTAGTGAGAAAAGGAAGGGCAAAAGTGGTATTGTCACACTCAAGGGTGAAGGGGAGGAATATGTAGAAGTTGATGAGGATAAAGCGGAATCGCTTAACAAATATTTCTGTTCTTTGTTGACAGATGAAGAAGCAGGAGCAGGACCTCAGAAAACACCCACAAACAGGAATAGAAGCAAGGGGCATCTTGAACAACTTTCAGAAGACTGTGTTTGTGAGAAACTAGCTAAACTTAAAGTAGACAAAGCGATGGGACCAGATGGGATACACCCTAGAATACTGAGGGAACTTAGGGACGTTCTAGCAGCTCCACTGACTGACCTTTTCAATGCCTTATTTTGGAGTCGGGAGTGGTGCCAAAGGACTGGAGAGAAGCACATGTGGTCCCTTTACACAAAAGAGGAAGTAAGGATGTGGCTGAAAACTACATGCCGGTTAGTTTAACTTCGGTGGTGAGTAAATTATTGGAAGCACTGCTGAAAGAGAAAATAATGAGGTTTCTGGAGTCCAGTGGATTACAGGATCCGAGGCAGCATGGATCACCAGAGGCAGGTCTTGTCAGACAAATCAGATTTTTTTGATTGGGTGACCAGGGAGCTGGATCGAGGGAGAGCCCTAGATGTGGTGTATTTAGATTTCAGTAAAGCCTTTGACACCGTTCCTCACCGGCAACGTATAAGCAAACTGAGCACCCTAGGAATGAGCCCTAAAGTTACTACTTGTGTTAGAAATTGATTGAGTGGGAGGCAACAAAGGGTACAGGTAAATGGAGCTCACTCTGAGGAGAAGGAGGTTACCAGTGGTGTGCCCCAGGGATCTGTCCTTGGTCCAATTCTTTTTAACATCTTTGTTAGTGATATAGCGGAAGGGCTGTTGGGTAAGGTTTTCGTCTTTGCGGATGGTACCAAAATCTGCAATAGACACCCAGGAAAGTGTAAGTAGCATGAGAAGGGATCTAGTTAAGCTTGAAGAATGGTCTAGAATTTGGCAGCAAAATTATAGTATAGGGGGTGAAGTACTTTTGTCCACTAAGGAAGAGCAGGACCTAGGTGTGATTGTGTCTGATGAACTTAAAATAGCTAAACAGGTAGAAAAGGCGACAACAAAAGCTAGAAGGAGTCTTGGGTGCATAGGGAGAGGAATGGCCAGCAGAAGAAATGAGATGATAGTGCCTCTGTATAAATCTTTGGTGCGACCACATTTGGGGTCTTGTGTGCAATTCTGGAGACCACACCTTCATGAAGATATCAACAGGCTGGAGTCAGTACACAGGGTGGCTACTAAAATGGTTAGTGGTCTTCATTATAAAGCATATGAGAACAGACATAAGGATCTTAATATGTACATCTTAGAGGAAAGGTGGGTTAGAGATGATATGATTGAGACGTTTAAATACCAACGTGGCATAAATGCACAGGAAGAGAGCCTCTTTTGATTGAAAACAAGCTCTGCTATGAGGGGGACATGCGATGAGGGTGAAGGGGGATATGTTTCTAAGTTTTCTTTAGAAGCACAGATGACAAGACTTTGACTTTCGTACTTTGGACACAACATGTGAAGAAAGACATCATGCTTAGCAAGGTAGAAGGTCATCAATGATCCGCCTGACTGAACAGTTTTAGGACAACTGTTGCCGTGAGTCAACACCACCTCAGCAGCATTTAACAACAACAACAGAAGTGTGCACTGTGCAGCGCCACTGAGGAATGATACTTTACTATGTCTGATTTATTCCAGTGTACAACCAGAAGATATAGTGATGTAATTTTTTTTCTAACATTCTTGTCCAACTCTTGTCTGTAAAAGCAGCTTTGGGAGTGGGAGGGAAGATACCAAGTCTCTCTCATTAGGAGTCACACTCATTTAGAGTCTCTCTTACTCTCATGCTCTTTGAGTTTGAATTTTTGGACTCGGTATTAGTGTGGTATGGTCAGTTTTTGAGTGTTCATTTACAGGGTTTTGTGTTACTACACACAATGGGCCCTGTTTGCTAAACAGATTTCTCATAGTCACAAAATGGGAGAAGATCTTTAGTAAACAGGACCCTTTATATTTTGCAATAGGGGGGAATCTGTGTTGTTGCCACTGACGTGACACCAGAATTTGAAGAGAATCTATGTTGAGTTCTAAAGTAAAACACCCTACTTCTACTTTCCATCTGTTGTTGGGAGTTCTGATGGTTAGCCTTGGAATGAATAATTATACTTATTATACTGATAGTCAAAAGCGTTTCCCTATCCATGAATTTTCAAACATTATATTGATAATATTGGGTCATTTAAAATTGTTAATCAGCCAGATATTATCTGTATATTTGTGGGCCATGGTAGGGGGAGGACTGCTGAAGCCATCTGATGTCAGCAGTGTACTATACACAGTCGGAAAGTAAAGTAATCTGGTATTCTGTTCCGATTAACAATTTGAGCTACTTCCAATCTAGTTAAGAGATTTAGATATGGTGCACAGGCTCTGACAAGGAATCACATGTAAAGGGGTGTGTTCTGTTTACCGTGGGCTGGTTTGTCATCTAATTTTACCATACCTGCATCTATCCACTAGGGTTGGCTGTGTGTTGGGGAGGAGAAAGGTGGTGGGTGAGACTACTTTGTGTGTTGCAATGTCAGATGTTATTTATTTTTTTATTTATTTAACAGTTCTTCTATACCGCTCTATTTTAGATCAGAGCGGTTTACATTCAACATCAACCATACAACACAGGAACCCTGAGTTGTATTTACAATAAACAGGAGATCAACTTGGAAGAAACTGGGGGGAACTATGTTGGATGTTGGATGTTAAAATATTTTATCTCCTTCCCCTGCAGGTGGCAAACAGAAACAGTGGAGAATGTGACTCTAGGGAGAGGTGGAGAAGGGCTTCTCTATGTAGTTTATCTATCTATATTTTTATTTATTTATTTAACAGGATTTTTATACCGCCTTCTCATATAATCAGAGCGGTTTACATAGAACTTCAAAAATGTTACAGAGAACTCAATAAACAAATCAGGTAGGGGAGGCATGCAGGAGATGGCCCCCACAGCACATTTTACCATGTCCATAGGGGCCATCATGAGCATTTGTTTACAAATATGAAATACAAGTAAAAGCAATGGCCCCCTACTTCAAGACCTTTCTCTTCCCCGATCAGTTCAAAGAAAACACCCAGTCCCGTCGACCCACTGACCAAACATAAAGTACAGCTATCCCCTTTCGACATGTTCCCATGTACATAAATTCTGCCTCCAGGCATCTCCTGCATGCCTCCCCTACCTGATTTATTTATTGAGTTCTCTGTAACATTTTTGAAGTTCTATGTAAACCGCTCTGATTATATGAGAAGGCGGTATAAAAATCCTGTTAAATAAATAAATAAAAATATAGATAGATAAATCTAGCAATATGTCTCTTTCATGTGGACGGCATGCCCTACTGGAATAGATGTAAGACGGTTTCCATTGTTCAAAAGCACAGCCTTCAGACTCAGTTTCGAAGAGTCTCCAGTCTTGTGGGTCATGAGTGATTTTTAAGCCATTCATCAGGCTTTCAATATCGGAACAGAATACCAGATTACTTTACTTTCCGACTGTGTATAGTACACTGCTGACATCAGATGGCTTCAGCAGTCCTCCCCCTACCATGGCCCACAAATATACAGATAATATCTGGCTGATTAACAATTTTAAATGACCCAATATTATCAATGTAATGTTTGAAAATTCATGGATAGGGAAACGCTTTTGACTATCAGTATAATAAGTATAATTATTCATTCCAAGGCTAACCAACAGAACTCCCAACAGCAGATGGAAAGTAGAAGTAGGGTGTGTTACTTTAGAACTCAACATAGATTCACTTCAAATTCTGGTGTCACCTCAGTGGCAACAACACAGATTCCCCCCTATTGCAAAATATAAAGGGTCCTGTTTACTAAAGATCTTCTCCCATTTTGTGACTATGAGAAATCTGTTTAGCAAACAGGGCCCATTGTGTGTTGTAACACAAAACCCTGTAAATGAACACTCAAAAACTGACCATACCACACTAATACCGAGTCCAAAAATTCAAACTCAAAGAGCATATTCGATAACTTAACCCTGGAATTACCGAGATTTTTTGCACAAAAATTTGGGACAGCATCCAACATGATGTCCATAAGCTGGTTATTTTGCAGAGAATATTTATCATACTTACATAGATTTCCTCCATTTCTTAAATGGTAGCAGCACAAGTTTATATCTTGCAGCTCATTTCAGAATACACATGTAAATTAGGAATATGCAGAGTCCATCCCTATGCACATTTATAAAATGGGAACATACAATTATGTGTCCTCATTTTAGAAATGCTGTGATCACAGTGCTATCTCAGTGCAAGTCATAGCAGCAAAACAAAGTTGCTCACCAGAAAAGACAACTTCTGTCAAGGTGGAACTCATGTTGTGGGAGGTCCTCAATCATAGAGAGTACTTCTGTGCCACAAAGGTGTCTGTATGGGTGCCTATCAACAATAGAAACTCTGAATGGGCATTTGTTATCACCTGAATGCCATCTACCACCATGACTCATAATGAGTGAGACTTGGTTCTCCCCCCTCCCTCCCACTCCCAAAGAAGATACCAAGGACCTGAAAAGTAAGTGAAGTGAGACCAAGGGGAAGGCCGTGGAGAGAGGACCAGGTGGCTAGCCTAAGCCTTTCAATGACATGGAACAACAGTAGTCCAAACAATTGATGACACTGTCAGGGGAGTTGTTGACCTGGATACATCAAGAGCCTCCAAAGAACACAGTAAATATCTGTAGCGCACTTTCTACACCTATCTTCATTTTCCCTGCATATATGTTCCATTCTGCTGGCATGGGTAGCTCCACCACTTCTCTCATCGATTTCTGTCTCATTGCCACGGGCAGTTCCGGGTGGCTGGCTGCACTGCTCTACCTGTCTCTGAGATTGTCAATGCCACCAACTAACTACTCTATTGCTTTTGACCTGACCCAAGTTTTACTTCATCGGAAATTGGCTGACAAGTGCAGGCTGATATTGAGCCACCTGTGCCAATCCACTGCTTTTTGCAATTGGCCAAGCCCCCACTGCCCTGGGCCTGTAGTGTTTGTTGAGTCCTTCTCATTCCTGACCATCTAGAGCTTGTCCGACACAACTTTGCAAACATTGAGAAAGGTGAGTGAAGACTTGAGCATCCACTATGGTTGGGGTGTTGGGTGTTATTGGAGAGAGAAGGGGGAGGGTAAGAGGAGAGTGTGTGATGGGGAATGGCTGGGAAGGGAGAGAGGGGTGACGGATGTGGACTGGCTTGGGGTTGATTTACTACTCAATCTTAATTTGTATTATTTATTTTTATATATATCTTGTGTGTTTGTGTGGGTAGAGGGGTGTTATTGCTTTCTTTTTTGTTGTCCCTATATGAATAGTTTTGATTGATTTAATGTTATAGCATGTTTTAGGACTGGATATAAGGCCTGTTCTAAATTTAAAAAATGACTAATGAAGTTGATGTATAATTTATGTTTTCTTTATGTTAAATAAGCCCCCCTCACCACCCGGTTCACTGGGTGTCCAGTAAAGTATTGTGGAAGAGTTCAAAACCCTAAGTCTGAGTGGAGCGATTTCCAGAGAGAGTTGAAAGGGGATATTATTTACACTCACTCTTCATAAAATATACTTATAATGCTTCCCTCAGGAAGGAGGCTTGCAATGATTTTGGAAGGGACCATTTTCCTTACTAAACCACCATTTATCTACCTTTTACTTGCCGAGGACAATGTAGTTTTCAGTCTGCAGAATTTAAACAGTAACAGCTTAGTCCTCTGAACGAATCTCTTTGAAAAATTGTCCTTTCAATGGATTAAAATTAGGTAGAAACAGAGTTTGGTTTTGATATCCATTTTTGGCTAGGCTTATAAACTGGAATAAATAAGACTCATGAAATAAATTGTCACTTCGCATTAAACAGCTAAATTTCCTGCTCCTGGCTATCGGATTTGCTGGGGAAGCATTTATCAGGTCACATTGAAAAAATGAAGTTGCTTACATTAGCAGTCTGAAATGACCCATTTAGAACCTCAGCCAACATAACATGAGCAAATAGGAGCCAGCCCATAAAATTTAGATTTAATTACAGAAGGATTTACCAATTCAGATAAAGAAGCAAATAGCAAGGTTTGCCAATCTCATCTGAATTAGCATCCAAGCTACATTATGGCTTGTCCATTCTACCTTATGGCTGAGTACATAAAGTAGCAATAGGTCTATTTGAAATCAATTCACACTGTCAGAGCAGTACTGGTCGGCAATACGAATGAAAAGGAAAGAAAGGAGCAACATATAAATTGTAATTTTAAATTAAACACAATAAATGGGAACAATTTTCAAACTATCCACAATTGGACAAAGACCATGCACATATCTAACCTGCAGGCCTTAGACACCGATTTCTCACAGTGAAAATTTCTCCTTGAAACTTGGGAATGGCCTGCCCCTTGTACCTTCTTTTTCTATGAATATTTAGTCTTGTTGAGAGAAGGCAATACTCAGGCAGATGATTAACAAAGATGAAACACTTTCTACCATTAGAAATTGCTTTGAAAATTGACCTCTCTGGTTTCATATCTCAGTGGTCTTTGCCTGCCTTTCACCTAGTATCTTATGGACCTACTGTAATTAATTTCTAAGCTTCATAACTGTTGTTTCCCTTGTCATTTGGGGTATTTTTTTTTTTTGCTTTGTTTTGATTTTGTGATGTGCTATTTTTCGTTTTGGGGGAAAATGCTGTCAATAGCGTGCATGACTATTCAGTTGTACTCTATTACGTGTTGAAAAATATGTGTTATGTATCAATAATGGCACAATTGTGTAATAATGCACATATACACTAAAGTGGAGGAGTAGCCTAGTGGTTAGGGCAGCAGCCTGGAACCATAAAGACCAGGGTTTGAATCCCACAGACACTCCTTGTGGACTTGGGCAAACCTTCACTGCCTCAAGTACAAACTTGTAAGCTATCTAGGGACAGGAAAATACCCAGGTACCTGAATATAACTTGCCATGAACTATCACTGGAAAGGTGTGAACTGAATATAAAAAATGCATGTGTTTGTCTACAAATGCACACACAATCCATGTATGCATGCACTATTGTTTGAAAGGGTGTGCTACTGATGTGTGAAGGCATATTTTAGAATGGTCATTTGGATGATAGCAGGACATGCAAAATAAAACATGCTGAAAGTGAAGCAGGTTTTAGAAAAGGCATCATGCATTGCATAGGCCTTCTAAAATCAGGACATCCCCATGTATGAAAACAAATGTTCCTGCCCCATATGGTTTTACATGCATTTGTGATGGAAAATGGGGCACTGTATGTATGTATAGCCCCATACAGTAAAGCGGCTGGGAGACATGCAAACCACAAAGTAAAATATACGAGGGTTGCTATTTATATTTCTGGCCTTAGCAACAGTAAGTGTTGCCAGGCGCCATCCAATGGTTCCATTGGAACACTGACAATGTTGAAAATAACCTTATTCATAACATTTTATCATTTGAGCGCGATTTGTTGTTTACAGTAACTTGAAAAATTCATCTTGGGCGAAAAATAGAATTAACTCGTGAACATTTTCGTGCGATTATTTTTCATAAATTTCGACATGGATTATCAAGACAAGAGTGCATCGATGAACTTAATTTTTTATACGGTGATAAAGCATCATCCTACAGCATTGTAAAAAACTGGTATAACAAATTCAATCGTGGCTGACGTCCGCTCCAGGATGAATTCCGTCAGGGTCGTCCAAAATCGGTTGTTGTGCCAGAAAATATCGATGCTGTGTGTGAACTGATAAAGCAAGATCGTCATGTGACATACCATGAGATTGAGGCATCTTTGGGCATTGGTATGACAAGCATCAATAAGATATTGCATGATCATTTGGCCGTAAAAAGATTTGTTTGCGTTGGATCCCGCATAATCTGACAAACGCTCAAAAGAAGGCTCGTGTCGATTGGTGCAAGGAAATGTTGAAAAAATACGTTCAAGGTGCATCAAAGACTGTGTATAACATCTACACAGGTGACGAATCATGGATCTATGCATATGAGCCCGAAACAAAACAGCAATTGACTGTATGGGTCTTCCAAGACGAGCCAAATCCAACAAAAGTTGTTTGCGGAAGAAGCACATTGAAGCAAATGGTTGCCTGTTTCTTCGGCATTACCAGTCACGTGGAGACAGTGCCATTAGAGCAACGTAGGACAGTCAATTCTGAATGGTACACGACCATTTGTTTACCAGAAGTCTTCGGAAAAATTCGAAGAAGAGGCGAATAATTCTTCATCATGACAATGCGAGCTCTCACACATCGGCTCAAACAAAGGAATTTTTGACCAGCCAAAACATCGAATTGATGGGTCATCCACCGTACAGCCCTGATTTGGCACCCAATGACTTCTTTTTATTCCCGCACATCAAAAACAAATTACGTGGTCAACGATTTTCAACACCTGAAGATGCGGTTGATGCATTCAAAACGCATGTTTTGGAGTTACCTCAATCGGAGTGGAAAAAGTGCTTCGAAAATTGGTTCAAACGCATGCAAAAGTGTATTGATCTTCATGGAGAATATTTTGAAAAACAATAAAACCAATTTCGATCATAAATATTTGTTTTTTTCATTATTAGGCCAGAAATATAAATAGCAACCCAGTTAAACTTTGTGAAGGTCAGCCTCCTGTAGGTGACAAACCAGCCCATGACAGAGTGTATCCCTCATACATATGAGCCCTTGCCAGAGCCTGTGTTCCACTCTCAAAGCAGCTGAGGGGTTTGAGGTAGCATCCCACTTTCTGTCTGCAAGCTGGCTATTTTGTAATGGTAAATATGCAAATACTCTGGCTGAGTATTTGCCAGCAAGGTGAGAAGATTGAGCTGCTGAGATGGTCGCTCATGCTCCAGGAATGCCACATCCACCTACAGGAGAAACAGCTGCAAGCAACATAAACTCTCAGTGACTCTATCATGTGGCTGTGCATAGATTTGCAGTAATTCATTGGGCAATGTGCCATGGTTCCCCTTCACTTCTGGATGCCACCACTGTGCCATGTGTGCCCCTTATGCTCCTGTTTGCATGTGCACTGAAGAGGAGGACATCTTAACTGTCAACCACCACCACTACCACCACAAGAGCTGGCACATCAATGCCACCATCCGTGGTATCATGCCCCCTCTATTCACATTTTGGAACCCTTGCCTCATGGAAGGAAAGAACACATTTGCTTTTATGTCTTCTATGAGACCTCCCAATGGTCTGATTTGCTGGATGATGTCTCCAACAGCTCTTAAGAGACCTGTGAGACATCATCTAGCACACCCTCATGCCAATCTATCAGGGTCATAAGAAAGCGAGAGGAGTACGTTGCTGATGGGCAGGAGTCAGGGGGCAGTGGAGGGAATGTGGGAAGAAATAACCATCTTCCTATCGGAACTCCTGGGGGTGATAGGCTGCTCTTTCTGGAGGGATTGGGTAAGGGCAGAGGGATGCCTCATGGGAGGAAGGATAGAGGAGGAGGGGATTATGGATATTTGGGGATGGGAAGAGGGTGGTGATGATGCCACTGGGCTGGTGGGGAGATGTGGTTGTACATGGATTGTGCTTTGGGCCGGAAGGACTGGGGTTTCTGGTCCCACAGGTGCTCCTTGTGGTCTTGGGCAAGCCACTTAACCCTCCATAGCCCATGTTCCCTGTAAAATAGTTATCTCCAAGTTATAATGCCCTGTTCAATGTAATTTCAGTTTGTTCAATGTAAACCGCACTGATGCAGAATAGCGCGGTATATAAGAGAATGTAAATAAATAAATAAAATAAATAAATAAATATATGATTACACAGGGTTGGTTCTGGGGGTGATGGTGTGGGGGTAGGGAAATGGTTGCACAGAGCTGGTACTGGGCACAGGGGTGGTGGGTGGGCAAGGATAGACATGGAGCTGGGAATGGGATAGTGAAAGATGGGTCACTATACTGTAGACATTGTGCGTCTTAGCAATAAACCTCTACCTTCACATGAAGTGCCTTTATATGAAGTTGTCTCTTGCAGCCATGCCTAGATGGTATGGTTGGGCATTATCGTCCTGCCATGGACCTTCTGCATATTGCTTCATTGTCTGTTTTTGCTGCATCCTGTTTTCAGGGAGGGGTTATCAGCATCTCAACGCCAGATTGTGGAGCATGCTGCAGGCAATGAAGATTTTACATACTTTAACAGGATGGCACAGCAGTTCACCCCCAGATTGATCAAGGCACTGGATGCAACTTTTGAACTGACTAAATGTCCCTCAATGGCCTGTGTGCCCTTTTGTACTGTTTCTTTACCTCTTTATGCAGTGCCATGATAGGGCTCAGGAGCCACCATCGCATTGGGTTACCATTATCACCTGCATTGGTAGGAGGGTGAACACATATTAGACTGTGCACCAGGATGTTCAAGGTGCTGGATAGGTACCGCAGCCTTGGTCTCTTTTCTTCAAGTGCTGCAGTCCCCAGAGTACAGTGCAATCTCCAAGCATGTACATGACTAGGAGTTGGAGAGAGCTGGTGTGGGGCTTACCTAGCAACCATCCACCAATGATATCTCCAATCTTAAACCTTCCATAAATGCCAGAGTAGGTGAGGATGTGTGTATCAAGCCAGGAACCTGTAAATCTTGAAAAGACATCAGCTATCTCTCTCCGTGCATTGCCGACCACTTGCATGTTGAGTGAGTGGAATGCCTTCCTTTTGCTGTAGATGTTCTCCCTTCCTCATGGGGGTCTGAGGGTCACATGTATGCAATCAATGAATCTCAGTACCAATGGAAAGTGTGAAATGTCATGGAAATAGATCATGGTTTGCAGCTTCTGCTGCATGATCTGGAAGAAGGCTATATATTGTAAAATGTGGTTTAGAAAAGCCTTCAGGAACTGTGAGCAGCAATATGAGATGGCTGACTGGTAGAGACCCACAGTGGCAGCTAACACAGACTTGAAATACCTGTGGCTAGGAAGGCTGTGGTGATCTTGAGATGGACAGGCATGGGCAGGCCCCTCTGTGTGGTGGAACAGTGGAAAGATTCTAGCTCCTGACAGAGATGGTAGATGGATGCCTTGTCAAAGTATAACTTGGTGAAGCACTGCTCATCCATAAGCTCCAGGAATTGTGACCTGGACTATCGGTTCTCTGATATGGGTGCCTCCTACTGGCTCTCCTGTGCTCCCTGTGAGCTTCATGCAGCATGGTCAGCACAAACCATGTATTAATGTCATCCATGGGTTCTGCTTTCCTCCAGTAGCATCCAGTGATGTCCACTACCAACTCCCACAGCACTGTGCATGCATCTCCACACAAATAAGAACATGTCATACTGGATCAGACCAAGGTCCATCAAGCCCAGTATCCTGTTTACAACAGTGGCCAATCTAGGTCACAAGTACCTTCCGGTTTCCCCAAAAGACACAGGTTCCACGGTGCTTGTACTGGGGCAAGCAGTGGATTTCCTGGGTCCCCTTTAATAATGGTTTATGGACCTTTCCTCCAGGAACTTGTCCAAACCTTTTTTAAACCCATCTACACTAACAGCTTTTACTGCATCCCCAGGTAACGAATTCCAGAAGTACAGAGACACACAGACAACAAGGAAGCACATAGAGGATGCAGGGAGCAGTAGGTACCCACACAGAGACACAGAGGCTGCAGGGAACATTGGGGCACAGACAAACAGGCATCAGGGAGTAAGCAACAGGGAGACAGACACATCAAGGGTCAGTGAATGGGTTACTGAGGGTTTGGGATTGGCACAAATTGGGGGAGAAAGGGATCAGGGATTGGGAATCTACAGGATTCTTGGAAAGAGGGAGGAAGATAGGTTTGAGAAAGGCACAGGGTATACTGCAGACAAACAAATGTTAGCTCAATGGTAGCTATGTGAACAATCAAGTCAAAAACTCACAAACCAAGCTCTTCCAGTTTTCAACTCCACAAACAGTCACAACAGACAACAAAGTACCGTCCTTATTCTTAATTTATAGCAGGTGTAGATTAGCACATTTAGAAAATTCACCCTACACATCACCAGCCTATGTGAAATATGTCATAGGCATGCATGTGCCAGTGCCTTCCGGACCACACCTAGAAATAAGCTAGAATGCCCCCAGCAGAGCTGTGTAGCGATGTACAAGCCTAGCATGGAAACATACATATTGTAGCCTTTCTAAAATCACGGGTGCAGTGCCCAAGTTTTTCTGGTACTGGATCCACATCTAGATTGTGATTAGGACATCTAAAATAACCCCTGTAGTATGACTGTTGAACAATAGTATGCACAATTTGTCCATAGTGTGCATGAATCAAAGGTAAAATACAGCCAGGTAGAAGAGCTGAAGAACTGTGCTGCGTGGTTGTATTTTATCTTTGACAACCACTTGGTCTGCGAATTGCAATAGTGGCGCATAGCCATCTGAATTCAGTATCGGGCCTGTAGTGTTTAGTTTGATCTGTAACATGTAAACAAAAAAGTGAAGCAGAAGCATGACATAGAGTGATAAGACAAAATTATAGAATGTGGCAGTTTTTTCCTAATAAAAGAAAGTACTATGGCCTAGCTGTGAGAGGAATTATGCAAAACTGCTCAGGTGTGCAGGCCCAGATTCCTCTGCTGAAGCTTCAGTAGTGCTGTTATTGTTAAGATAAGACTCTGTGTGTATGTGTTTTCTTACTTGCACTGAATTTAGAGAATTGGAGCCAGGAACCGAGGAAGGATTTTACTTGGTGCCCTCAGTCAAGATTACAGCATGCAAAACACTAAACATTAGTAACTTTATTTATGAAACCGAAGCCTTGTTTCAGCTATTTAGATCCTATTTATCAAATATTCTTGGTGACAAAACATGATTTTACAGATTCTTCTTCAAAGACGTGAAAAAATTGTGGTGTGACACTTGTAACCCCTGTCATACTAGCCCCTTATTCAATATATTTGGCACAGTATTGACTCTGACTTCTGATACATGGCATGTTATACTGCAGGGGTACCGCTGATACTGGTAGCTGTATAATTTAATAATGTGGTCATAATCATGCAAATAGCTTCCCCACTGGGAATGTCCTTGGAAGGAGATTAAGTGATGTTGTAGAAGGGTATAAGAACCTGAGTATGGGAGGGAAATTGTGTATTTTGCCTTTTTTATGCCATTCAGAAGTAAGCAGACAGTAGCAACTTGTGGTCTCAGGGCTTGTAGAGGCTTGGGTCCTGAAATACCAAACCAAAGTCAAAGAATAATGAAAACTATTTTGTTTTTTGCCTGCTTTCCTGTCAAGTGCTCAAGAGGCTGCATACAGCTTCTGAGGGGATGTGTACTTGATAGGATTGCCAACTTTTTAAAAGAGAAAAACCCACCACCTGTGGCTAGCCATGCTCTGCCCATGCCCACCCTTGCCCCACCCTCTGTCCCGCCGCCTGCCCATCCCCCCAAAAAAATTACAGAGAGGGCAATGTGCAAGCTGAACAAGTAAGATTGCTACATATTCTTAGAAATTCCATATTAACAGAATACCCAGCACTGGTTGTACACACACACAAAATACAGACATACACACAATTCAGACCATCAATAAATTGGCACAAACGAAAAGAGAAATACAGTATATAAACAAAAATTAAATTAAACCCTCAGAAAGCCAGATGCTGCATGTAGTGCAACCCCAGAGAAACAGAAATGCATTTCCCCTGTACTATACAGAAGACAGCAGATGTCAGGACTGGTATTAGGAGGGATGCAATCTAGCAATTGTCCTGGACCCACAAGCTGGAGAGGGCTTAAGATCTGTCAGAGATGGAAAAAGGCACAGCTTGCTAGTGGGCTTTAGGCAATGCAATGTGTGGCTTTGAGTCAATGCCCGTTACTGGTGATGCAGCAGCTCCTGGGTTTTCTTGGCAGTGTGACCAGAAGTAGATTGCCAGGCCTTTCCTCTGAGGCAATGGACAGTTAAGTGACTTGTCCAAGGCTACAGGGAGTACTAGTGGGAATTAAACCTGAATCTCTTGATTACCAAGTCAGTGGTCTAACCACCTCTAGTTTCAGCTTCTCCCAGCACTAGCTCCCTTCCAGTCCCAGCACCAACCAGCATGAGCTCCCTTCTAGTTACTGTTCCTCCCAGCATCATCACTTCTAGTTCCAGCCCCCCTCCCTTCAGCATCAGTCCTCCTCCAGTATCATATCCCATCCAGTCCCCTCATCTTCCACCATCAACCCATTTCCAGTTCTATTCCAGTGCTAATGTAACCCAAGGTGTAAAAAAATAAAATAAAGAAGTATTTACAGGGGTTCCATCACATCAGCAGAAGAGGGAGAACAGGCAGCATCTGGACTGCGCTGGAGAGCTGCGGCAGAGACGTTTTTGGTTGTTTTTTTTTAAAGAAAATGCAGCCACTGTTTTTCGCGGATGTTGAGGAAGGGCAACAGGACGGCTTCGGGCTGCGATTGGGGCTGCCAGTGGCCGTGGTGAGCCCGAGTCAGCCCTGGGCAGCGGTGGCAGAATTTTTTTAAAAAAGTGAAGCCGCAGGGCTGGGCTCAGGCAGCTTATGGGGTCATGCAGGCATCAGGGAGAGCCGCGATCACCATGGCTGATCCAGTTTAAGGCCCGCAGTGCTTGTGGCTACTCTAGAGTGCGGGACTGCTGTAAGGATTGTGGCGCAGGAGTAGCTACAAGTACTGCGGGTCTTAAACGGGAGTAATCACGGTGATCGCAGCTCTCCCCGACACCTGCCATGACCCTATATGCTGCCTCAGTCCAGCCCCGCAGCTTTTAAAGTCTGCCACCACTGCCCAGGGCTGTAGTTGGGCCCATCATGGCCGCTGACAGACCTGAACGCAGCCCAAAGCTGTCCTGCTGCATGCGTACGACTGGCCCTTAGTAGGGCCATGCTAGGGTGTCCCCTGCAACCTATAAATCAGCACCCCTCCCTCATTATTATTGATGTTGGCTACACTTCGTCCTCTTTTTTCCAAAATTCCTTTGTTAACTCTTCTCACGTGATGCTAGTATTTCTCCTACAAATCCAATGTTGTAAGAAAATTGCAGTGAAAGGGCAAATGCATAGCCAGAATAAAAATAACTATTTAACAATAAATACTTATCATAATTCAAACAGGCTGAGATAGTTAAAAAAATCTGATTCTGGTCATCTCACTAACAACAAACATTCTCTAGTACCAGGCATATTGTGAACTAATATAAAACCCTATAAAAGTCACCGAAGATCTACAAGGCCAAATCTTCCATACCATACCAGCATAAACTTCCAAAACCCAAACAACAAGGGGCTTACCCAAAGAAAATCAGCACTATAAATACTGCAGTGAGCCCTAGAACATCCATACATGCATTTGAAAAGGTGAACAAGTCAGTACTAAATAGATCCCTACATACAAACTCCATGTTAACAGAACATCTGGTCTTGATTACACACTCAGAACACAGACCCTCAACAAGTATAGAATAAGTGACCACAACCTAAAATAAAAATAAAATATGTTGCACAAATTAAATTGAAACCGCAAGAAGCCAGATTCCACATGCAGTGCAACACCAGATAAATAAGAGATGTGGTTCCCCATACTGAGTAAAATATAAAGATAGTGCAAAGTCCATTCACTAAATTAAAAAGAAAATTATTTTTTCTACCTTTGTTTTATTCTCTGATCATGCTGTTCCCGATCTGAGGCTTCTTCTTTCCTGTCTTCTCTTAGCTCTCTTTCTATAATCTATAGTCCATCTGCCATTTCTTGTCTCTCCTTTTGTTTTCTTCACTTCCTTCCACCAGCCTAATTGCAGTCCCAGTAATCCTCCCCAGTATCAGCCCCCTTTCCAGTCCTCCCCTCCCAGTACCTTCCAATATCATCCCCCTTGCTTTCCCAGGACCGCCACTGGTGTCCTTTCCCTTTTAGTTCCCTCCTTCCTCACTGTCCAGCCCCTTCTAGTCCAAATACCATCACAGGTATCAGCTCACTTCCAGTCCCAGTGCCCCCTTCTCATGTCAGTTCACTTCCAGTCACCCAATCCTCTGTCCTTCCCCCTTCCAGTATGAACCAGAGAGGACACCCCTCCTACAGTGTCACCAAGCACAGAAAAAGCAGGACTACAGATTCACCATGGAAGGAACAATTTTATTACCAAACCATGCGGTCAGTCCAACACGTGTTTCAGCTGGGGGCTTTCTTCAGGGGAACAAATACCTCAGTATATGCATTTAGAGTGATTATTAATGGTACAACACCATCAAACTTCCAGTCACCTCTTCCCCCTGTGTCAGCTCCCTTCCAGCCACCTCTCAAGGCCCCTCCATGGCAGGTCTTTCCAGCACCCACCTTCCCCCCTTTCAGCTCCCTTCTAGTCGCACTCTAGTACCATCCCTGGTATCAGCCCCCTTCCAGCCCCCATTTCTGTCTGTCAGCTCCCTTCCAGTCCCCATTTAGTACCACCACTAGTATCAGCTCCCTTCTAGCCCCCTCCTTCCCCTCTTCTCAGTTCCCTTCAAGCCCCTGTGTCATCTCCCTCCTGTACCTGCTACCATGGTTAGCTGCCCACCGCCTCCCCCCTCACTGATTCACCATAGTTACCCAGCTTACTGGGTAGTGCCGGCCCTCAGCCCTGGCAACCACAACTCCTGCTTCTTACAGAACCACAGTTGCATTAGTGCTAACAATTTAAAATAAAAATGAAACCAGTGTGGAGCCTTCCAGCCCCATGGAACCCCCTACTGCTGCATCCTGTTCCCTCTAGCATAACTTCCTTTTGAGGCGGTATACAGCAGCAGGGGTTCCATAGGAATGGAACTTGTCTCCGCACTGGTTTGCACTGGGGCACAAGGAGAGATTGATGAAAAGCCATTTTTTGCTCTGGCTGAGGGATTGGCTTTTCTCTGCTGGCAGCCGGTCTTCCCATATAAAAACCAGCCACGCTGGCTGAATACCAGCCAGTTGGCAACCCTATTATTAGATACTGGCCTAATCCTTGGACAAATTAAAGATTTGTGGTTGTTATTTTACCTCCAAAATTTTCAGGGATTACCTTGCTTCATAAGACAAGTAGCAAGCTTGAAGGATCCAGAACTGCAGATCTTGAGAGATTGGGATCTAAAATATTGAAATGGTTTTGGAAAAGGAAATAGAGAAGAAAATTCCTTCCTCTGTGGTTGTGATCAGGGCCGGCTCGTCCACTGGGCAAGCTAGACGGCCTCCTAGGATGGCTGACCCAAGCGGATGGCTTCGTGTTGCTGCTTTGTTGCCTGTTGCAGGCCATGTGCTTTGGCACACATGACCTGCCACTTTTGATCCCCCTCCAACGTATCCTACTGTTGGAAAGGAGTCGGAAGCGGCAGGCCCTGTGTGCAGAAACACAAGGCCTGACACAGCCAAAAATGCAGCAGCACAAAACCACCACTTTTAAAATGTTGCTGCTGCCGCCTGCCTCCCCCCCAAGATGGAATTGGCAGCAGCAGGGGGTGGCAGCGATGTGGGGAAGGGGCAGTGCGGTGGGAGGGGGGTGGCATGGCTGGGGTTCCTGCCTGGGATGACAGAAACCCTTGGGCCAACCCTGGTTGTGACGCCCAGAGGGAAGAAGTCTCAGGTTTTAGGATGTTATCCTATAGGCAAAGACAGTGGAATTCCTGGAAGTAAGAGCAGAGAGGATTCTGGTGTAATGTCTTGTAGATCAGAAAAGGATACGTAAAGTAGGTGTGTTTTTCAATCCAGGCTCCCTATACAAAATCAGGCCAAAAACCCACCTCTTTGAGGCTGCTTTTGAATCCTGATGCTCCTCACTCTCTTGTTCAATACTCATGTGTATTTTACCATACTCTAGTCACCAGTTTTGTGTTGTTCTTCATTTTGATTGGACTGTAGCTCTGATGAGCAGGGATTGCGTCTTATTTACAGTGCTGCATACACCTTGTAGCGCTATACAAATGATAATTCGCAGTAGTAGTAGTGTTCAGGGGAGAGGTTTGTGCAGAACATGGGCAGATTTGTGATTTGCATGCGCATTTTATAAAGACCTCATGTATTTATTTACTGAACGGTTTTATATACCGCCTTTCAGAAAAATCAAAGCGGTTTACATAGAACAAAACTTGAACATTACATTGAAACTTATTCAAACAATTGAAATTACAGTGAACATTAAATTGTATATAATAAAAATGGTAATTTGAGGGTTACAATGCTGAGTAAATGCTGATTAGGTATATAGATAGTTTAAACATATACACAGATTTAAATATTTTCAAATTTCAAAAATCGTATCATCTTATCTGTATCCATGTACTTTACAGACTAATATTTACTCCTGTTTCCAAGCAAACAGACATGTTTGTGGCTTCAATCTAGCCACTGTTTCCAATGGATTTATAGTATGTTCGTATTTTATAAAGATGCGTAGGCACCTATGTGGCCTTCACAAATAGGCTGGGGGTACATAAAATCACCCTCAAATAGGACAAGTCCTAAGCTAGAAGAACAGAAGAAGGTTCAAGTGTCACCTTGATGATTGTCTTTTTTTGGTTTTGTCTGTGATAACAGCTTTTTATTCCGCTGCTCTGAATATATGTATTGAGCAGTGACTGTACCAGCACATCTGTTTAGATTAGGACTTGTCAAGACTTAACGGATGATTTATCTGTTTAACAGTTGAATCTTGCTGCTAAATGGTTACATTTCTGATGCCACCTCCACTCCTCCCCCTAACCTGACCCCTTTTTATAAAGATAATATATGACCACATAGCCATTTCAACATGTCATCTGTATAAATTTTACAAATGCACGGGTAGGTGAATTGTGCATCCATCACCCACCAGGGAATGCATAATTCACTCTACATAATGCAATGCAAAAAAAAAATGCAATGCAATGCAATATTATGTCTATTTTTATATTTATATATTTATACTCGTGTATATACATACATACATATATATAGCCAAAACCTGGAGTGGATTTGATGGATTTGATTTTAATTTGGGTGAGCGAGGAAGGAAAACAAGAAAGAGAGAGAGACAATGACTCACAAAAGGAGGCGCCCGAAGAAGGTCTTCCCTGTCCTTCACATCTCTCAGGCTCTGGATGCTCCATTTCACCAAAGGTATCCATGGAGTTCACTCCTTACTGAACAAGTATTAGGGCCCACAGTTAAGGATGAATGAGAGATGAGGGTTATTCACACGGAGTTCAGGGGAGTCAGACACTTAAGTCAGGGGATAGGACCTCCATTATGTGCCAGGTGAACGTATGAGCTGACAACCTCCACAGGATGTGCCCCGTCAAGACTGCATTTAATCATATTTGTAAAACTGTAACATAAAAGACAAGGAGATTTGTGTTGCTTTAATCAGTAGATTTAGTGCAGGGGTTTTCAACCCGGACCTTGGACACACCCAGACAGTCAGGCTTTCAGGATAACCACAACAAATATGCAAGAGAGAAATTTGCAATCAATGAAGGCAGCTTGCGTGAATCTTACCTATGCATTTTCCTTGTAGTTATTCTGAAAACCTGAGTGGCTGGGTGTGTCTTGAGTATCGAGTTGAGAATGACTGGTTTAGGGGTGTGCTTACTAAAAGGTTAACACGTGCTGTGCTTCCACTACCCATTCATTTCTATGGAGCACTTAATGCACGTCAACCTTTAGTAAACATACCCCTTAATGTAACCTCTCAAAAATATAATTGTAGCTAAGGCAATAATCTCTTCGGGGGATATTCAAAGCGATTAACATAGTTAGAAGACCTGATAAGTGTGTTAATCCCCTTATCCGAGATACTCAGCAGCACTAAAACAGTTAATGCTTCTGAATAGCCCTGGGTGCCGTCTCAACATGCCCTGGTGTGAACTGGTTAGCATCAGGGCATTCTGGGGGGCAGTGCCCCATAAATGGGCAGCGGCAATATTGAATCACTGCCCATTTATGGCAAAGCGGCAAAAGTATGGGCCGGATGTGGCCCAGGTATTGAATATGCGGGTTTACGTTTTAGCGGTGATGGCTAACCACATTAGAACGGCTAGCCACGACCACTAAAGATCCCCCCTTTGTTTTTTATTTGGAATTAGGGTTCCAAAAAGACAGTCATGCTTACACCTTGAAGAACTTCAGTGCTTGTTTCCCTATACCAGGAAGAAATCCCATTTATGAATTGTTTTGGAGGGATAGATCTTGAATTACTCTGCTTTATGGTAAGCATCCACATCATATTAAAAACCAATCCACCCACCCCAGGCATACGATTTTTCATTTGTTTTTTCCCCAAGCAATGCAACTTATTTCCAGTCTTCTGCTTACTGCATTTCTTACACAACACAAAAGTTTGCGTTCGTCAGACTTCATGTTATAAAAAATTTAATACATTTCCTATTCCCTCGGACACATTTGAACTTTTTCATAAAACAATGAATTTTAAGCTAACTGGAGTTTTCAAAATATATTGGCATTGATGACTTTTACTTTTCACCCCAGAGTTTTGTAATATGTTTCAAGACTATTTCCTCCAGGCTTGTTTTCACACAGTAAACATAAAACACACCTGATGGCTATTTTAGAAAAGAACATCAGTTTTGAAGACAGCTCTATAACCAAAACAGCAGCAGCTGTTAGTTATTGTCGCTAACACATCTGAAGATCTGAAGAAAAGATGTTTATGTTTTAAGAGTATATAAAATCAGGATTGCCACTAGCAGAAATCCCAAATCTTCTTTATGCTGCTGTAAATATTTTCTGTCACATCACTCCATAAGGATGCGGGCTCCACAATGACTTATCAGAAAATACTTGGGTACTGATTACTATGGCCTCCTTCCCTTGCTTGATCCTTCTACCTTTCCTCATGCCACATAAACAGAAAATAGAACAGCTAGTCCCATGATGTTATGAGAATTTTCCTTGCCCTTTTCTCCATATGTGAATCTTAGTGCTTCTGTCTAGCCCCGTGGACCTCTGTATGCCCTTCTATGGAAACATTGGCTACAAATCTTGGCCTAGGAATAGTAGCAGAAGCAAGCATTACTGAATGCTCAATGGCCAAACTCCTGCCTGGCTTCTGTGCAGAAGATAAAGCCTATGGCCAAATGATAGCTCAGTCCTTAACTGACAACCTGCTTCGGTTGCCGTTGTTTAGTCTCAATATTTTGTGCCTCTAGGAGTTCTGAAGCCTGCTAGCAAGGGGGAGAATTTGATACTGTGTGAGAGGAGAGAGTCAGGTAAAGGGATCTATGAGGTCCATGGAATTGGAGAAGCAAAATCCAGAGATTCCATTGGAGAGGGGAAGAGAAGGGACCAGATATTAATGGGGGGGGGGGGGAGGGGGATGGAAGGAAGGGGATGGTTGATGGTGAAATAAAGCTGGAAGGAAGTAAAATCACTGGGAATCAACCTAGCAGAAGTTAAAGGAGGAGTACTGAGAGCATATACAGCATAACAATTCCAGATAGGCATATGAGGTAGTAGGAAGCAGAATCGTGTTTGCCTTAGAAATGCAGATCAGCTGTGGAGTCTTGAGATGTCCCACCATCATGGTCTCACAGCATTTGTGTATGGGTGCAATGCATGGTTTTTGCAGAGGTTGGTAGTTATGACTGCAAGTGAGGGTGTGTGTATGTGTGTCTGGTCTGAATGTTGCACAGGAAGATCAGTTGTGCTTGTCTGCTAATCTGGGAGATCACAAATGTCTGGCCGGTACCTGGACCATAGGGATGACCGCAGCTTCACCAGGTGCCAGTGTGATCGAGGAGGTTAAATCAGAAGAGTGCCTCTATAGCAAAACTTCACAACATATCCCTATCACTAATAAGGGCACCTCGGAATGAGAGCAGTCAACAGTGCAAACAGCACTAAGACATGCCCGGGGCACCATCATAGGTTTCTAGAAATGTGCACAAATGTAGAGAGAGAGGATGGTGTTTTTGATCATTTATTAGCGCTGTCTGCACTGTTGAATAGCCTCATTCTGTGAATGTTTCACTATAGAGACCCTCTTCTGATTTCTTCTGGGCCATATTGGGCATTGCACAGACTGTTTTCTGAGATGACCAATGCAAGCATAAATAAAGATGTCTTCCACTGCCACGTTGTGATGTGAGGTATGTCAAACGCATCACTTTCTATCTGCTTTTAAAATATCGTAGAGGGCACTGAGCTATCTTTGCAGTGTTCTGGGCATGCAACAGACTGGTAGAGATAGTCTAGTTTGCATCATCATTTCTGTATCATCAGTATTCATGTGTGGTTTGCATCAGCACAACACTGTCAGTGAGTGGAGCAGCTTAGGAGATGCACGTTTTATTCAGAGGCATGGCTGTGCGCTACTCTATCACAGAGATGGGTGAGTTCGTGAAATCTAACCTTTCAGAATACAGTGAGCACAAGGACACACAAAGATGTTTGCTGTGTATAGCCATGTTCCATACTCTATAGTGCTTTGTTCGTGCAGTGCCAAAAATGTGTATGTCCCTATTCCGAAACCGCGTGGGTATCTAATGCATAATCTCTTTTATATCGGACATGCTTACGAATTGGACGTGCCCCTGGCCAAGATGTGCATTTAATGGAATTGGCCCCTAAGAATGCAACGACACAATGAGTTGAGAGAAAGTAATAAAATATTCACTGCTGCAGAAAAGAGACATGGAAAAGACAGAACTGAAAGAAGAATAACACAAAAGGAGAAAAGCAAGACAAAGAGCTCATGGATCTCATGGGATAAGTCCAATATCTGGATGCTACTTTAACAGACTTGGAGGAGCTGAGACAAAGAGAGAGGTATATAGAAAAGATCTACAGGGACATAGTAGAAAAGTCCCATCTCCAGTCTGGCAACCTCACTGCTGTCTTAGAGTAGAGAGTTCACCTGGAAGGAGATCATTACCTTGGCATGGCAGGAAACAATCCTGTAGCTAGGACCTGTCCCCCAGCGGATATAATATCTGCTCACATTGAAGATTTGTTTCCAAGGGCTGCTTGCTGCTCAAGAGGCAACAGTTAGGATGGCCATCTTAGTTGATGATTTAATCATTAGGCATGTAGGTAGCTGTGGTGGTACAAGCAATGTGTTCTTACGGGCCCGGCGGTATATCCAGGGCCATGACCTGAATTGGCCCTGTATGTGCTGTCAGGCTAGCCTGCTCCTGCTCCGCCCAGACCCCACCCCCTCCTGTCCCCCACCAGCTCTCCCTGTCTTAAAGCACAAGACTTGCGGGGAGGGCAGGAGGGAGAATAGGGTCCAGGCGGTTTGCAGGGCTGCATATCCTGCTGGGACGTGCAGCCCCGTAACCTGCATTTGTGAATGGGGCCCATAGTAAATGACAGTAGATAATGACCAGTATGGTCCATCCAGTCTGCCTAGTAAGGAGGCTAGAGTGTTATCTGCTAGTCCATGCAGGTTAACCCCCCTCTATGTCTCTGTTTAAGGTTGTACCCACCGATAAATGCAGGTTACTTTCCCACACATACACCTTTATTTAAGGTTGTACACATCGATCAGTGCAGGTTACCCTCTTCTAAGTCTTTGGTTAGGGTTGTACTTGGCAGTCCTTCTGGTATGACTCCTGCTTGTGCTCAGTGAATATCAGGGAAGCCTGTTTCAATCATATTACCAGTAATTTTCCAAGGGGAAAAATGTGCTTGTATAAAGTATATCAAGAAAACACACAAGAGACAAAGGGGTATGTTTACTAAACTGCGGTAATGCCATTCGCGTTAGGATCCGTGGTAGAGGCAGAAATACCCAAATAAGGACATGGGCGGTACATCGTTACCGTTAATGCACGTTACAAGGCACCATAAATTAACGAGCGTTACATGGCACGTTACCGCGCGTTAATCTTAAGAAGGCGCGCAGAGAAGGAAGCACAGAAACAGAGCTGTAGCACAATGGTTGCTACACTAACTGATGGTATGGGGGTCATGGGTTTGATTCCTCAGTATGCCTAATGCATAAGGCTGGCTGAGGCATCACCCTTTACGTTTAAGTAGTGATTGTTGAGGCATTTTACTTTTATTTTAATTAGTGCTGCCAGCAAACACACCCTCACGGTGGCGTAACCTAAGGTGCCGCATAAGGCACCCCATAACACACTCCATAGGGCACATTATAAAGTGCACTGTCCTCCAAGGCACCCTATAATGTCCCCTATAGGACACCTTATAAGGCACTTTATAAGGCGCTTGATTGGGCGCCTTATGAGCAATGTTCCCTCTAATTTTCTGTAGGCTGTGTGCGCATAAAATATCAGCTGTGCAGCTTTTGAAGGAAGGTTAAATTTTTGTGCGCCACATAACGACACTCGGAGTTATATACTTTAAAATTTGACTACACGTCAGAATACAGTATGTACACCACATTGATTGCACTAGAAAATATTGTAGAACTTGTGAAAACCATAAATACATAACAACTTTTCAATTTTAAGAACGTCGGTGTTGTTTTCTATCAGAATCAGAACCGTAATTTTTGTGCGCTCTGTTGTAAAGTACGTGCGCTCATTCGGTGAGGTGTGTGCGCGCGCACATGCGCACAGCTTAGAGGGAACAGTGCTTATGAGGCACCTTAAGGTTACAGTACTCTGAGGGTGTTTTTGCTGGCAGCACTAATGTACATTAAAAATAAACAATGCCTCAGACAGCCCTGTCAAATAACCCCACCATGTGTTTGAACCCATGACCACTGGCTTCACAGGCAGTGAAGTAACCAGTGGGCTACAGCTCTATAGCTGCTAACAAAGCCCTGACTGGCTGCAGAAGGACTGCACGTCACCACACAAACTGTCTGCTGTGGTTACCAGGATAGGGTTAACCCACCCATACCCATGATGCACTGCACATGCAAATCAGCAGTCGACAAATGGGCACAAGATGGGGTATGCACCCCCACAGCACCTCAGCCTGGTAGGGGGAACTGACCATGTGTGGTACTGGCACAGAGTAGCCACAGACGTCACATTGTGCGGGTACTGTGCCACCCTGAGGGTGAGGTGGGGCGCCCAGCACCAGGTCCACAGCACCGTTCATGACTGAAATATGCCATGCTGCAGGTCCCCATCAGGGGAGGGGGGAGAGAGAGGAGGGAGGGGGGAGAGAGAGAGAGAAAGAGAGAGAGAGAGGGGAGGGGAGGGAGAGAAGAGGGGAGGAGAGGGGAGAGGGGATGGTCCTGGAGAAGATGCATGTACCCAGAACTGGGATGTCAGCATACACACCAAGCAGATAAATCAGTGATTGGGCCCCAAAAGGAACCCATAAATATCACAAGAGAGCAATACTATATAGCACTATGGAGGAACCTAGCCATGCCGTGTTCACTGCTCAGTCAGGGTGAGAGTGACCTCCCAGCAGGACATGCTGTGGCCACCCTGTCCGTGCAGGTAGTGGCTGGCCACTACAATGTCCGAGCCATTGCCCTATGCTATGTACAGATGGATCCAGGCCAGGCCATCCTATCCAGGCTATTCCCACGGTACCTTGCTCCTCATTATGCACATTGTCAGGCCAATATTGGCAACAGTGCTAGCAGTGTGGGCTGTGGAGGGTGTTTGCAGCCACCACATACTGGATAGACAGACACACACTCCCCACATCTATGCCAGCATTGTGCAAATATAGAGGTGTTTGGCAGCCTTGGCCACTGCACCAGTCCTGGGCACAGTGCAGGCATGGCTATGGTACGCAATACTGTTGGGGTCACTCCCCAGGGTAGTAAACACTGTCAGACACAAGACCTGTAGCACACTCCACAAACATCAGAAAGGTTGCCATGATGCATCTCAATCAGAAAATTGTGCTTAACTTTGGAAATGCTATCTGCCAGTAATCATAGCAACATTTTGATAGCTGTGTACCATATTCCCAGGTTTAGGGTGGCATTGCTAAGGTATGCAAGTGCTAGTATTTGGAGATGCACGCAGGGCCCAATGTCCTGCCTCTCCAGGAGGCATTGGATAATGGAGCCTGTGGGTGCGGGTGTGTCTGCCCCTGTTGGCTGCTGCTTTACGGCAGAGGTTCCCAACTCCAGTCCTGGTGTGCCAAACACTGTTTGGGTTTTCATGCATGAATATGCATGAGATACATCTGCATACCATGGGGGCGGCACATAGAAATGCAGCACAGGCATCTTTATTAGAGGCAGCATGGAAACTGAATGGTGTTTGGCCCTCCAGGACTGCATTTGGGAGACTCTGCTCTCGGTAATGCGCATGTTTATGGTGTCTGTGCTCTGTAGGGTAAAATGTAGGTGTTTTCGGCATGTTTACGTCATCTGCAATAAAGGTTCTGTCTGTATTAGCATGTTTTAGTAGTGTGTATAGTATGGGGACTGGGTTGGCAGGAACCACAGCTGGGACTTGAACCTGTGACCTGCTTTTGAACACACTGGTTTTGTACACTGCACCACCGTGTTGTTACAGAGTCTGTGCATTCCCTGGTGATCCCATGACTGTTCGTCAGACAGTGCCTGTCTGTTGCAGTGCATGGCACCCACCTACACAGGGCTAGGCCACGGTCTGCTCTGGGCAGCTGTCACTGCCCCTCCACCACCAGTATCCCTCTGCCACCCTGCTGACATGCCCTTCTGCTGGTGGTGCTGGTGGAGCGCAGTCTCAGGCCATCCAGTGTGTGGGTAAGCGGCTGCCTATGCTGTGGGTTCTGGGGTAGGGGTGCCTGCATAAGTGTCCAGGCTTCCCCCCAGCACCGCATGCCAATGTTCCATACCCTTGGGGGTAGCTGCTGGGTACTATCCCCTGTGACACTGTGGGAAACACAGTCGTGCCCATGTTGGGCCTTCAGCAGTTGCTGACTGGCTGCGCTGCTATTTCAGCATTCGTATGGGCCACCTAGGCATCACCCTAGTCTGCACTGTGGCCCAGCTGCACCACAGCATGTGTCGCCTGCGGCCCTCTGTATCTCCCTTTCCGGCATCTGTCCAGTTACCCATTCCTACATGCCCACCCTGCTGTTGCGGGACATGTGCATGCCATAGGACACCTGTCCAATAACAAGGGAAAGCCCTGATCAGCGCTATTTCACTGTGGGCTCATTCACCTTGTATGGAGATGGAGCATAGACCCTTCCACGATTAATATCTTTTTTTTGGAGCTTTCTCGGGGGGGGGGGGTTGATGTTTCCCATTAATATCACTATTGGCCAGCTTGGTTATGTTTTTCCAGTTTGTTGAGGTCATTTTCAAGGTTTATGTGCCCTTTTGTTATGTGCACATGTATCACACTTATCACTTTTTTAGGCTTCCCTGCCATTGCTGTACATTGCTGACACTGAAATGGTTTCTCTCCCGGCAAATGTGCATCTAACGGCAGGTTTTCAATCGTGTTAGGATTCAGCTCTTCAGATCAGCACGTTAGTGTGAATGGAGCTTCTCCCCGCCCACACTCCGCCCATTGACCCCTTCTCTCCGCCCTCTCTCCACCTTCTGTGGTGTTTTACCGCGCCGCGGAACATCTACGATCGTTAAGTAAAGTTAACGCGCGTTATGAGACTTAACAATCGTTAACGTCTCATAACGCGCGTTAACATTACTTAACGATCGTTAATGTTATATAACACGCATTATGTAATGTTACCGCAGTTTACTAAACATACCCCAAAGTATGCTTAACTGCGCTAACTGCTAATACAAAGATTAACACGCAGTAAGAGCTGCCTCAATGAATTAGGTGCTCCCGCATGCTTGGTTCCACGGTACCAATTCTTAGCAATGTGCTAATGACAGGGGGATGGACACACACACACACACACACACACACACACAACCTGAAGCTGGTGTGTGCATCCGTTTCTGGTTCACGGTCCAACCGTGGGCTACTGGGTTGTTTTTTAGTAAAAATGTCCAATTGTGAGGTACAAGTTATAAAGAAAGGAAGAAAACTGACAAGGTTCATCTCCATAATAAACATTTACAAAACTAATAGTTGTGTGCAGTTATGCACTTGCACAACGAAGGAACCCTAAGGAGTTAGAGTGCAACTGACAAGATCCTTCATTTCATCTTGCTTTCCACAGGCATTTCAATCTATTTGCATCAGCAGGGTGCAGTTGGAAGATCGTGCTTTTTGTTTATAACCACACTATTTCTAACAGCATACGGGTAAGATGTCATAAATGTATTTCCCCCACCCTTCTGTATGCTATATTTTATAATCATATTTTTGTTGGATTTACTGCATACTTTTCTGTAAACAATTTCTAATCAGGCATTCTGATATCAATTATTGTATTCACGTTACTGGTTTAGTCACCAGCAACTACATTTTTCTGCCATGTTCCTTACAAATCATGGAGGTGATTATTAGAAGTTACATGTCATTTGTACATATAAAAAGCATATTTACTAAGGATTTGCACTTGCTTGGGAAAATAGGAAATATCAACAAAATTATCTATTTCATTTTATATTATTTTAATCCGAAGAACGGCACTAAAAAATCTGAAATTTCCCTCCCTAGGTTCCTCACAGTCCACTCTTAAATCAGTGACTAAGGGAAGGAAAGCAGACATCTTTCCAGCTGAGCAATCATCTCCTGGGGGCTGGTGTTAGCTAGATTGCTCTTAATGAACTCTGATGATGGTCTTCTTCCTGTTTCCTGATTGTCCCAAAGTATGTCTGATCTGCAGCAGCTCTGTGGAAAATGCTAACTGGATTTTTTGCTTCATGAAGCTACTGATTCTGCTGTAGAGATTTATTCCATAGATTTTTATTTTTTGCCCTGTTCTTGTGCCAGAAATTCTGTGAAACCATATCTAAGTATGCTATCAGAGACATTTATCAAGCCTAATCCAGATCCTGGTTGTCCACTTTGTAATGATCAGGTACACAGTATGGGCACCTTTTTCATTGCCTTCCCAAAATGTCCTGATCCTGTTCTCACTTGGCTTTAGGGGCTCTGTCCTGTCCTGTTTTTCCTTCTTTTTTTTTGAAACTTTTATTTTCATTTTACAACAAGCAAACAGAACAACAAACCAAAGGAGACAAATACAAATAGACACATAAGGAAAGCAATCCCAATTACCCCCCACCCCTAAGCTTCTTCTCTGGAACCGAGGAGTATCATCAAAGAGGCGTATACATATAGCAGTGATTGTACAGCCAAACAAACAAAAGAGTATCAGCAATATAGACTGATCAGGTGAAATAGATTGAAACAGTCAGATGGGAGCATTTAGCGTTTTAGCATTTTAAACATAATCGTGGAGTATCCTCCATTCAGACAAATGATAGAGGGTCTGAACGGAGAGACCAACAGATGAGGTAGTTGTTCATATATACTGTATAGACTGACAGGATGCCACCCTTCATTGAAATTAAAAGGGGGACCTATTTTTCCCCCTGTATTTTCCAGTAATATTAGGGTACCGGGCATACAAACATAATATAAGTTAGTATATGAATGGCCGTGTGGCATATCCTAAATCTGTTGCTCTGGGTAGCGGTCATTTGACTAACCTATCAGGAGTATAGAAACTTCGGTGGATTAAAAGAAAAAAGTATCTGAGTAAGTGAGGGAGATCGAGAGATCCATGTCAACCTGCTCCAGGCTGGGCTCCCATGCTCCGGGGTCAAAGCTACATGCAACTCCCGCTCCCAGAATTTCGGCGCTGTCGGAGCGCATTGATGGATAATGGGAGTGAGGGGAGAAGCAGCCTCCATATATCTTCTAGCGCAAAATCTGTTATCAAAGCAGTAAAAGAATCAAGACTCGTGGGTGGACCACTCGTTCTAGGCGGCAGCCAAGCTGTCAAGGGCGCAAGTACTTGGTTGAATCGCCGCCGAGCATTAATGGAGGGCTGGCAAATGCCTGTGCTAACTGCAGAATACTTGCATAATAAACAGGATTATCCACATTCGGAGCATAAATACCAATACACGTAAATTACAGTCTCAACCTGAAGGTGTGCACGGGCCCATCTACCCTCCGCATCAAAGCTAACATCCATTGCAATAGCTTACAGAGACTTCTTAACCAAAATGGCTACCCCACACCGCTTGGAAACAGCGGAAGAAAAGGCAGTCGCCATATTAGGCGTGGTAGTAAGTTACAATGCCGCAGCGGAATTTAAATGCATTTCCTGAAGAAACATTAAAGTAACATACTCATGATTAAGATAGCTAAGGATTTTCTTTCTTTTGATTGAACTATTAATGCCGTTTACGTTTTATGAGAAGATCTGACACAAGGCCATCTAGAAAGATTAGAAATTCTGAGAAAGAACACAATAATGCACACAATTCCCAATATCCCTCATCTGAACTATGTATGACTGTGCACATAACATAATAATCAATGAGTTAATGAAAATCATGGAAACGCCCCATATATAAAAAATAAGCACCGAGGTGCACTAGAGAAGAAGCTAAACCCCAGAAATTACTGGCGACCTAATGTCTGCGGGGAGAAACTCCAGAGAGGGCCCAAGCTAAAACATATAACCTGTAAAACTATGCATGTTTCGAATCCCACCGAGGTGCACATCGTGGAGGGATAGAAGGCCAAGCAAACTATAGATAAAAAGAAAAGTCCAGGCAGTCTCTATTCCAGGCTGAGGTCGCCACGTCGGGCCGTTCAAGATGGCGGGCAAATCCGGCGAATTACAGATCAAGACTGTTGAATCATAGTGGTTGGATTAGCACATCTGATCGGCGTTATTTGAAGTCCAAAAACATTGCTAGGAGATCGGTATCTTCGGATGTTATGGCTGGGTTATGGAGAGTCACTCTGAGCTTCACTGGACATATTAGGCCAAAGTGAGCCTGTAGTTATTGAAGTCCAGGGCGAAAAGCAAGGAGTCTCCTCCGTCGGTCAACTGTGGACTTTGCCACGTCAGGGGAAAAGAAACTTTATGACTTTCAAATTCAAGATGATAGTTCGCCCGGGCAGCAGTGCAAATTTGCTCTACTTACTGGTATCGCAATAATCGAAAATTGAGAGCCCGAGGGGTCGTCCGATTGAGCGCCATATTAGCAGGAACACGATGTGCTCGGTCAATCTCCAGATCTCTGTAAATAATAATCTTTAGCAAGGGAGGGAGAGTTATGACCAAGAATTCTCGCATGTCTCCTGCTCTCACATCCTCCGGTACTCCAATGAGCCCCATATGGTTGCAACCAGCTCGGCCATTGCTATCCTTCTGCTCTTTTCGAAAATGCTGTATCATACACTCAGCCTTGCCCAATTTCACCAAGCGCACCGCGTGCGAGTCAAGGACCTCCGCCATGTTGTCCTGTCGTAATGGGAGACTTTCGAGCCGGTTCTGAAGTGTGCCAAAGTCTTCACGCATGGTTCGGAGCACCGCTCCGTTGGATTGTACCAGCTCCTTCACACCGCGTATCTCCTCCAAGATCCCCTGTGGCGTTGCGGGGTTTTCCCAAAGTGGGGCCATCTTTCGTGGGGAAGAACTCTGTTTTGGAGCGTTTTCCGTGTGAAGAAGAGGGAGACCCGAGGTCCAGTCGCACTGGTTTGTGGCCCGCCGTTCCCCCCGAGGCACCCCGGTAAGTTCAGAGCAAAAAATGAAATTTATGCAGGTATTAATTCAGGATTCTGAGTAGGCCTCTCGGGAGCTTCAACGCGAAGCGTCTATCCCGCTGGACATCAGGCTCCGCCCCCCCCTGTTTTTCCTTCTTATTTCTCCCATCACACTTTGATTGTACAGTCCATCGGATTCTCCTCTACTATCATCCCGCTTTCAATTAGTGTACTTTGGGGCTCTGTCTTGGGACCTCTCCTTTTCGCCCTCTGTACTCAGTCCCTTGGTGCACTCATTGCCTCCCATGGTTTTCGGTGCCATCTTTACACTGATGACTCCCAGATCTACCTCTCTGTACCTGTGATTTCTCCAGGATTCTAGGCCCTTATCTCAGCCTGCTTATCTGACATTGCTGCCCAGATGTCCCACTGCAATCTGAAACTGAACATGGCCAAATCTGCGCTTGTGCAGTCATCTCTTCCAGAGAGTCTCTGGGCACAACCAGATGCCGTCTTGCATCGGTCACTTCATGCCCCGTATTAAGGCAATCATCAGTGTCACTTGCAGGCGGCACCATTGGAGGCTCAGAAAACTCTGTGTTGAGGTACTCCCTGGTTATGTAGGAGGAAGTTATTCAGGATTACTCATCCCAGAGGATGAGACTCAAATCTGTCAGTAGCAAATAGGTAATTGCTGCATCCCACTTCTCTCAAGATTGTATAGGTCTGTCTGGCAAATAAACTCCTACTCTAAAATGTCTTCACTGACGTCCCATAAAATTTTGCATCAACTACAAAATTCTCACTGCAGCTCACCAGGCAGTCCATATGGAGTGTATTGAAAAAAACTGGCACAACAGACACATGCTGATTCTGTAAGAAAGAGCTGGAAACAGTGACTCACCTAATAGCAGGCTGTGAAGTTCTGGTGGCGGAAAATTTCTATATGGACAGGCACAACAAAGTAGCACGCCTCCTCCACTGGAAACTCTGAAAACACTAAAAACACTGGAATCATGACCCTAAGAGAATAACAGAGAATGAAGAGGTTATGATCACCTGGGATATTCTCATTCCAATGGATAAGAAACTGGATGCCAGAAAATCTGACATAGTGGTAAAGGAGAAGAACACCAGAATGGCAGTGATAATAGAAGTATCGGTACTGAATGATTATTCTGTGAATCACATGGCGAGGGAGAAGATCTTGAAGTATCAAGAAATGCAATCAGAGACCAAGAAAATGTGGCAGAAAGATACAGAAATATTTTATTTATTTATTTATTTATTTCAGTTTTTTATATACCGCACTATTTATAATCAGCGCGGTTTACAGATGAACACAAAGACCAGAACAACAGGCTGTTCGGTATTACATATAACAGGAGTATAAGCTTGGATAACATGGGAGAACTATATACATAGAATAAATATTCAATTAGTTCTATAGCATGAAAAAACTATTTACATAAAATAGCAGTAGTGCAAGGGTCAGGAGGAGATTGTGGTTAAGTTTGTGGTAAGGCTATTCTTTTGAACTTTATGTAGGGTAAAATTTGATAAATAGGTTAAATTTTATTGCTCTTCTGAACTGGGTTAAACCGGTTAAAGCACGTATGTCAGGTGGTAGGGAGTTCCAGAGTTTTGGGGCGCAAAACATGAAGGCTCTATTCACTGTTGATCGGCTGCAAGTTGTTATGGCCTTTGGCATTGTTAGAGTGTTTAGTGATGATTGTCTTCTGGATCTTATCGGTGGTACAGTTTGTATGAGGTCAATTAGTGAATTGGCTGACAAGCCATGGATGGCCTTGTATGTGAGAATCAGTGTTTTGAATATGAGCCTAGCTTGTATTGGGAGCCAGTGAAGCTGCTTGAGGATTGGTGTCACATGATCATTCCTGGACGCTCCTTGTAGAACCCTTGCAGCAGAATTCATAGCAAGTTGTAGAGAACTTAGGGTGGATTGTGGGAGACCTTGTAGAATTGAATTGGTGAAATCAAAATGCGGCAAGATGAGTGCTTGGAAGATGGTTCTGAAATCCTCTGGGTCCAGTAATGAGCGTAAATGCCTAAGTGTGCGTATCTTGAAGTATACAGCTCTTACAATATTGTTTACGTGTGATTTCATATCTAAACGGTGGTCCAGCGTGACTCCGAGATATCTTATTGTTTCTTTGGTGGATAGATCAGCTCCCTTAACACTTATATGTGATGGTGGAATGAAGTTGGGGTCTCTTGTAACAAAGAGAACCTCAGTTTTCTTGTGCTGGATGCGGAGGTTTTGTGAGAGAAGCCACTCTGAGACTGCATCAAAGCACTTTATTATGGGCAGTAAATCCATTTGTATTGTGGAAAAAGGTAAATAAAGTAGGATATCATCTGCATATATCATACATTTAACATTGAATGATCTGATGATATTGCAGATAGGCTGCATGTATATGTTAAACATGAGAGATGAAAGAGATGAACCTTGTGGGACGCCTTGTTTCTGATGGAAGCGATTTGATTCTCCTGTTGCAGTTTTTACATATTGCATTCTGGTGTTCAGGTAAGATTTACACCATTCAAGTGCTGAACTACTGATGCCTTTTTCCTTCAGCTGTGTAATGAGTATCTCATGATTTACCGAATCAAACGCAGCTGCTATATCTAAGAAGATTAGCACAACGCCTTGACGGATGTTGTCTATACTGGTGAGTATGTTATTGAAGAGGGTGGTGATAAGTGTTTCAACGCCATGATATTCTCTGAAGCCATGTTGAAAATAGTCCAGAGGGGCTGCGGAATCTATGTGGTCTTGAATTTGACGTTACACCTCTTTCTCAAAGATTTTTGCTAGGAGGGGAATGCTGGCAATAGGTCTGTAAGAGTCAGCCTTTTTTGGGTCTAGCTTGGGTTTTTTTAGCAGTGGTCTAATGGATGTGAGCTTTAGAGCAGATGGGAAGGAGCCAGTTGTAAATGAAAGGTTCATGATTCTTGCAATGAATGGGCTAAATGTACTTCGCAGGTCCTTTATCCAGAAGGCTGGGCAAGGATCGGTTTGAGCGGTGGTGGTATTGAGTGAGGTGATTGTGTCTTCAATGAATTTAGCTGAAGGAGTGATAAGTGTAGACAAGGAGTTTTGGCAGGTTGTTTCTTGTACATCTGTTTTCAGTAGCTCATCCGTCTGTATAAGTTTAGATTGCAAGTAATCAGCAAAATCTTGAGGGTGGATATCCTCCTTTTGTTCTGAAAATGGTTCCTTTGATAGTGATTTTACCAGGTTGAAAAGATCACGAGGTTTGTTCAATGATCTTTTAAGCGTATCCGTGTGATATTGCTTCTTCTTGTTTGTGATTGCTTCGCGGTGAATTGCTAAGTAGAGATTGTAGACTGTGTGGTCATCACTGGCCAGTGTTCGTCTCCAGCGTTTTTCGAGTCTCCTTAAATGCATAAGTGAAGACCGCAGCTCAGGAGAGAACCATGGTGCGGAGTTTCTTTTCCTTGATATGTTTTTCTTGTGTGGTAAATGAGAAATGGACTTGAGGCTGTTGTTCCAGGCTTCAATTGACTTGTCAAGATTGAGCGTTGTATTGTTGAGGAGTGGTTGAGTATTTGTCAGTATAAAATCGTTGTTGAAGGGCCGAAAGCTTCTTGTTGGGGCTCTTGGTGTGTTGTCAAGGTTTTTGTAGTTTATGGGATGAGTGTTACCCAAGGGAATTTGTAGGTTTATGAGTTTGTGGTCTGACCAAGGTACATCTGTGATAGACTTTCCCATTGTACTGCGAGCCACAGGCCTGATAAAGAAGAATTTCCAAGCACATCTTGACAAACAACCCATACATGTTACATCTTATGAATTCCAGCAGGAGGCTCTCTTTGGCACAATGCAAGTATTACGCTGAGCATTAGCAGTAAATTTGAGAGATTAAGATCATATTCCACATACCCTGGCTTAGAAGTGAGGTTCACGACTGCCATGGTATGCGCAAAACTAACCCATTAGGAGAAACTACCCTGAGTACACCGCAATACTTGGCCGATCTCCTTCAATTCCATTCTCCACACCATCTCCTCAGATCCCTTCACACTCACTGGTTGGTCCTTCCCTCAGTTTCACATGTGCATCTGGAACAGATGCGCCACTCTGCTTTCTTCTTCCTCACCCCTGCCCTATGGAATTCCTTACCCACCTTACTATTCACAGAGACTTCTTATCCCGGTTCAAATCTCAGCTCAAAACACATCTGTTTCAGTTGGCTTACAACCTTCCCTCCCCTTTCCCTGAACACCCCCCCCCCCCCCGCAGCTTGCCCACTCTCGGGCTAAGTTTTCCCCATTCCCCCTTGCCTAGCCCCTGTCTTTCTTCTCTGTTTTCTTTCTTTCCTGTACTGTCCTATCAATGGTTTGGTGTTCCCTTCCTTTTCTTTATTTTACTTCTAGATTTTTGTCAAACCGTTGTAATGCCTTGCTGCCTAGGGCTGTTTATCAAATGACAATAAAGACAGAGGAACCAATCCTGTGTTTCTATATAAATTAAACTTTATTGCTCATAGAATAGTGCAGATATAGCATATATTAGTTTTCTGAGGTAGTAAAGTTAGGTAGCCCTATGATTACAATTACCAAGATAATTAATCACCTTTTTATCAGTCAACATCATTGATTTGCTCTGCACTCAGACATACAGTACATTATCTGTCTGTCTAAGCTAGACCCAACCTCAGGGGGGGAATTAAGGATCAGTAACTTAGCTCTTGCCAGAAAGCTTGTGGCTGGGTCCTAGAAGTCGTCTCAGGAATGGCACAAAGTCCAAAGTATGGCAGAGGTCCAATATCGGCTACTGGCATTAGAGCCAAGCCGCATGATAACACCAAGCTTAAGGTCTGTGGGACATTCACTCCTTCCCGAGGTTTGTCCTTGTACTAGCACACTGTCTTTTAGAAAGAGACAGGCAGGCAAGCAAAGCACATACAGTACAGAAAATGGCAGAGCTGAAAGGGGAACTGCTGAAAGGTGTCTAAATGTATGTAGAACTCCTCGTCCTTCTGCACACAGCATATAATTCTTTGTCCTGACCCCTCATCACAGCACAGTGATTGGCTGGTCCTACACATGGCTGGCCTGTCCATTGAGCGAGAATGTTTTTGCAAAGGGCCCCGCATTTGAAAGACTAGAAAAGGGGACTGTTACTTCTGGAGAGAGATCTGCAATTGTGAATATATACTTCTGGGAATTTTCTGAAAGGAATTCTTTTTATTAAAGCTAACTAATCTGTGAACCCACTATTTTTTGTTAAATCAGTCAGGGCCTAGTAGCAGCAGTTTAAGTTTACATTTAAAACACAGAAGAGAGCTTTCTGGTTAAATTTCATACCCAGCAGAGAGCTTGTAGTTTAAATTTAATAGTCATTCAGGGCCTAGCATCAGTCAAGTACTTTTAGTTTAAATTTAAAACACAGAGGAGAGCTTTCTGGTTAAATTTAGAACCCAGCAGAGAGCTTGTAGTTTAAATTTCATAATAGGTTAGAGCCTAGCATCAGCAGCAAAGAGCTATAATTTAAATCAAATAAGAATATAGATTAGTAGAAAAGGAAAAACAGGGTCAGTACTCTTTGAGCAGCAAATAGTCTTCTAGAGACCTTTACAAAGAGGCCTTCTACCTAGGGGGCAAGAGACCTGTGAAACCTTTTCAATAGATGTAAAAACCAGGTGGCAGATCAAAAGGCCATTTTGAAAGACTCCTTCTATCCAAGCAAGGACTGTTAATCATCCAGGAAGTTGGTCACAGCTTACCTCAGCAGCACAGGCATAAATAGCTCAACCAGAGCTCTGTGATTCTCAGTCTTGAAAGACTAGAAAAGGGGACTGTAACTTCTGGAGAGAGATCTGCAATTATGAGTATATACTTCTGGGAATTTTCTGAAAGGAATTCTTTTTATTAAAGCTAATTAATCTGTGAACCCACTATACTTTGTTAAATCAGTCAGGGCCTAGTAGCAGCAGTTTAAGTTTACATTTAAAACACAGAAGAGAGCTTCTGGTTAAATTTCATACCCAGCAGAGAGCTTGTAGTTTAAATTTAATAGTCACTCAGGGCCTAGCATCAGCAAAGTACTTTTAGTTTAAATTTAAAACACAGAAGAGAGCTTTCTGGTTAAATTTAGAACCCAGCAGAGAGCTTGTAGTTTAAATTTCATAATAAGCTAGAGCCTAGCAGCAGCAAAGAGCTATAATTTAAATCAAATAAGAATATAGCTTACCTCAGCCGCACAGGACAGGGTACTGTGTAGCAGCCCTATTTTAATAAGTGTCATTTCCCTCCCTCCCTCCCCACATCCACCCACCAATGGGATAATCATAGCTTTATAGGTACTTACACATTTTAAAAGACAGTAGGTGCTCTCAGGTGAAGCTCATTACCCAAATCAGTCATACACTAAGGACATGAGATTAATTAAGCTTCAGGTGAACGAGGTATATTAAACGTATTAGGTACAGTTTTATTGGCAACCCTTAGTAAGTAAAGAACTTAAAGATCTAAACAAAAACTTAAAACTAAGATGCAGACAGCAGTCCAGCAGCAAGATGGGGGCTTTCCAGTCTTTTGCATTGAGTGTCACATGTATGATTTTCTCCCAGTTGGTGAGAGGTCTTACGTGTGCACTAGGTGCAAGGAGCTCTTTGCTCTCAGGGAACGAGTCCGTTCTCTAGAGGCTAGAGTAGCAGACTTGGAAAACATAAGAAAGACAGAGAGGAACATAGATGAGACCTACAGGGATATAGTCCTGAAGTCACATCTCCAGTCTGGCAGCATCCCTGTTGCCATGGAGGAGAGAGGTCACGTGACAGGAGAGCATCACCCTGGTGTGGCAGGGCCATGTGCCCATGAGGGAAGGGTTAGGACAGACGTTATAGTTGGTGATTTGATCATTAGGCATGTAGATAGCTGGGTGGCTGGTGGACGTGAGGATCGCCTGGTAACATGCCTGCCTGGTGCAAAGGTAGTGGACCTCACGCGCCACCTAGATAAGGTCTTAGATAGTGCTGGAGAGGAGTCTGCTGTCTTGGTACATGTTGGTACCAATGACATAGGAAAATGTGGTAGGGAGGTTCTGGAGGCTAAATTTAGGCTTTTAGGTAGGAAGTTGAAATCCAGAACTTCCAGGGTAGCGTTCTCCGAAATGCTTCCCATTCCACGTGCAGGACCCAAAAGGCAGGCAGAGCTCCAGAGTCTCAATACGTGGATGAGACAATGGTGCAGAGATGAGGGTTTTGGATTTTTTAGGAACTGGGGAACATTCTGGGGAAAGGAGGGGCTCTTCCGAAGGGATGGGCTTCACCTTAACTGGGATGGAACCAGGCTGCTGGCATTAACCTTTAAAAAAGAGATAGAGCAGCTTTTAAACTAGATAATAGGGGAAAACCAACAGTCGCCCAAGAGCGGATGGTTTGGAAGAATGTATCTTTGAAGGATACTACCAAAAGCAGAGAGGTTCCAAAAAAGAGTAAAGTAGCCCAAATGCCCTTGAGTATGGAGCAGACAGAGCTTAAAGATCCCAAATTACCCATGTCTACCAATAGCCAAATTAATATGAATAAAATACAGTCTCTAAAATGCTTGTATGCAAATGCTAGAAGTCTAAAAAATAAGATGGGAGAGTTAGAATATATAGCACTAAATGAGAGGTTAGATATGATTGGAATATCAGAGACATGGTAGAAGGAGGACAACGAGTGGGACATTGTGATACCTGGGTACAAACTATATCGTAATGATAGAGCTGAACAAATTGGTAGAGGGGTTGCGCTCTATGTTAGAGAGGGCATTGAGTCAGAAAGGATTAAAGTTTTGCAGGAAACAAAATTTGATGTAGAATCTCTATGGATTGAAATTCCATGTAAAAAGGGGAAGGCGATGGCAGTGGGGGGTGTACTATCGACCACCGGGCCAGAATGAACAAATGGATGATGAAATGCTCAAAGAAATCAAGGAAGCTAACAAAAGTTACAGCGCGGTAATAATAATGGGTGATTTCAATTACCCCGGTATCGACTAGGTCAGTGTCACGGCAGGACATGCTAGGGAGATAAAGTTCTTAGATGACATAAATGACAGTTTCTTGGAGCAGCTGGTTCATGAACCAACCAGAGGGGAAGCCATATCAGACCTAGTCCTTAGTGGAACACAAGATCTAGTGCAAGAGATAAGGGTGTTGGGGCCACTTGGCAATAGTGATCATAGCATGATCGCCTTTGATTTAATTAGTGGAGGAGGGATAGTACGGAAATCCACAGTACTACCTTTTAACTTTCGAAAGGGAGACTATGATAAAATGAGGAAAATAGTTAAGAAAAAAACTAAAAGGAGCAGTTGCAAAGGTTAAAGACTTACATCAAGCTTGGGTATTGTTGAAAAATACTATCTTGGCAGCCCAGACCAGCTGTATTCCATGCTTTAAGAAAAGTGGAAGGAAGTCCAAAAAACTGCCAGCATGGTTTAAAGGTGAGGTCAGAGAGGCTGTTGTTGCTAAAAAAGCATCTTTCAGGAAATGGAAAAAAGAGCCAAACGACGAAACCTGGAAAGAGCACAAGCACTGGCAAGTCAAATGCAAGGCATTGATAAAGCAGGCAAAGGGAGAATTTGAGAAGCTTGCTGTGGAAGCAAAAACGCGAAATAGAGATTTTTTCAAGTACATTCATAGCAAAAAAACTGTGAGAGAGTCAGTTGGTCGATTAGATGATAGAGGAGTTAAAGGGGCACTAAGAGGCGACAGGGCGATAGCGGAGAGACAATGAATTCTTTGCTTCGGTCTTTACTGAGGAAGATGTAGGGATGTTACCCATGACTGAAGTGGCATTTAAAGGTGCGGAAGAATTGAAGGAAATATCGATACATCGGGAAGATGTCTTACAACTATTAGATAAACTGAAGAGTAGCAAATCACCTGGGCTGGATGGTATACATCCAAGGGTGTTGAAAGAACTGAAATATGAGATTGCAGACCTGCTATTAATAATCTGTGAACTATCATTAAAATCATCTCTAATACCTGAAGATTGGAGGATCGCCAATATAACACCAATTTTTAAAAAGGGGTCCAGGGGTGATCCGGGAAACTACAGACCGGTGAGCCTGACGTCAGTACCGAGAAAAATGGTAGAAACCATCATAAAGAATAAAATTACTCAGCATGTAGATAGTCATGGCCTAATGGGAGACAGCCAACATGGCTTTAGACAAGGAAGATCTTATCTTACTAATCTGTTATGTTTTTTTGAAAGTGTGAATAAACAGGTGGACAAAGGTGAGTCAGTTGATATAGTGTATCTGGACTTTCAGAAAGCCTTTGACAAGTCCCTCATCAGAGACTTTTGGCAAAACTAAAGAGTCATGGGATAGGAGGCAGTGTACTATTGTGAATCAGGAACTGGTTAAAAGATAGAAAGCAGAGGGTAGGGCTAAATGGCCAATTTTCCCAATGGAGAAAGGTGAATAGTGGTGTACCCCAGGGATCTGTGCTGGGTCCGCTGCTTTCGAACATATTCATAAATGACCTGGAAAGTGGAATAACGAGTGAGGTTATCAAATTTGCAGATGACACAAAACTATTTAAAGTTGTTAAAACCCAAGAGGATTGTGGAAAATTGCAAGAGGATCTTGATAAATTAGAAGACTGGGCATCAAAATGGCAGATGAAATTTAATGTGGACAAGTGCAAAGTTATGCACCTAGGGAAGAACAACCCAAACTACGGTTACACGATGCAAGGTTCCACATTAGGAACCACCACCCAGGAAAAAGATTTAGGCGTCATTGTGGATAACATGTTAAAACCCTCGGCCCAGTGTGCAGGGGCAGCCAAGAGAGCAAATAGAATGCTAGGTATCATAAGGAAAGGAATGGAAAATAAAACAAAAGATATTATAATGCCTCTATATCGTTCCATGGTGAGACCGCACCTTGAATATTGTGTGCAATTCTGGTCGCCGTATCTTAAAAAGGATATAGAGTTATTAGAAAAGGTTCAGAGAAGAGCCACCAAAATGGTAAAGGGGATGGAAGGATACTCCTATGAAGAAAGGTTAAAAAGGTTAGGACTCTTTAACCTGGAAAAGAGACGGCTGAGGGGAAATATGATAGAAGTCTATAAATTTATTTTTTTTTAATTGAAATTTTTAAACATACTTACAAAATAAAGTACAGGAAATCAAGATGCCAATGTCAATACATAAACAAATGCTAGGAAACCATCCATATATAAGAAAAAAAGAAAAACACATCAGCAATCATATCCTTAGCCCACTATAAAGGGGAGAATTTAGGCAAATATACAAAGAAATATTCAGGAACAAAATCCCATTACTAAGACAGCACAACCTATTGAGCCCCACTTCTCCAACATATATGTGCACTACTATTTATTATCCAAAAATACCTGCAATTGAAAAGGATCAACAAAGATATATTTAGATCCCTGCATTGCAGAAGTCTATAAATTAATGAACGGAGTGGAACGGGTAAACGTAGATCGATTGTTTATGTTATCAGAATATGGAAAGACTAGGGGACATGCAATGAAGCTGCAGGGTAAACTATTTAAGACTAATAAAAGAAAATATTTTTTCACTCAACGTGTAATCAAACTCTGGAATTTGTTACCGGAGGATGTAGTAAAGGCTGTTAGTGTAGTTGGGTTTAAAAAAGGTTTGGACAAGTTCCTGGAGGAAAGGTCCATAAACCATTATTAAGAAGGGACCCAGGATATCAATGCTTAACCCAGTACAAGCATTGCGGAACCTGTGTCTTTTGGGGAAACTGCTAGGTACGTATGACCTAGATTGGCCACTGTTGGAAACAGGATACTGGGCTTGATGGACCTTGGTCTTACCCAGTATGGCATATCTTATGTTATGTTATGTTATATTTCAGGGGGCCTGGCGCAAAGTAAATTTAAAAAAAAAAAGCTGGCCGCTACCGCGGCCACCATAGCAGTGGCAGAATCGAGTGCCCCGTGCACCCCCCCTGCCCGGCAGAGCCCTCCCTCCCTGCAGCATCAGCTCCCTCTCCCCACCGGCTTTCAGAGCCGCGAAGGGAGACTTTCTCCCTCGCGGCTCTGTTAATCCCGCTGGGGCTGATGGGAAACAGGCATTTCCTGTTTCCCATCAGCCGCAGTGGGCTTAACAGAGCCACGAGGGAAAAACTCTCCCTTTGCGGCTCTGAATGCCGGTGTGGAGAGGGAGCTGAGGCTGCAGAGAGGGAGGGCCCTGCCGGGCAGGGGAGGTGCACGGGCACTCGATTCTGCCACTGCTGCCAGGGCAGCAGCGGCAGCATCCAGTTTTTTTTTTGTTATTTTAAATTTTCCCTGGGCTGATGGGGGGGGGGGGGAGAGTGGTTAGGACTGCTAATGGGCTGTGGGCTGATGGGGGTTAGGACTAGTAATGGGCTATTGGGGGGGGCTAAGACTGAAAATGGGGTGATGGGGGGGTTAGGACTTGAGGTGGACTAATGGGGTTAGGACTGGTAACAGGCTGTGGGCTGATGGGGGGGGGTTAGGACTTGTAATGGGCTATGTGGGGGCTAAGACTGGAAATGGGCTGATGGGGTTAGGACTGGAAGTGGGCTGATGGGGGGTTAGGACTTGAGGTGGGCTGATGGGGTTAGGACTGTAATGGGCTGTGGGCTGATTGGGGGGTTAGGACTGATAATGGGCTATGGGGGGCTAAGACTGGAAATGTGGTGATGGGGGGTTAGGACTGGAAGTGGGCTGATGGAGGGTTAGGACTGGTAATGGGAAATGGGGGGGGGCTAAGACTGAAAATGGGGTGATGGAGGGGCCAGGACGGGAAGGGGGCTGAGGGGGCGCTTAGGACGGGTACGGGCCTATGGGGGGCCAGGACTGGTAATGGGTTGGGGCGGTTTCTAGGACTGGAAATAGGCTGAGTGGAAGTGGAGGCTTGAACTGCAAATAGCTGATGGGGACGGGGGCTTGGAATGGAAATGGGCTGAGTGGAAGGGGGCTTGAACTGCAAATAGCTGATGGAGAGGGGGGCTTAGAATGGAAATGGGCTGAGTGGAAGGGGGGGCTTGAACTGCAAATAGCTGATGGAGAGGGGGCTTGGAATGGAAATGGCTGAGTGGAAGGGGGGCTTGAAATGCAAATAGCTGATGGAGAGGGGGGCTTGGAATGGAAATGGGCTGAGTGGAAGGGGGGCTTGAACTGCAAATAGCTGATGGGGAGGGGGCTTGGAATGGAAATGGGTTGTGAGGGGACGGAGCTAGGACTGGAAATGGGCTGAGTGGGGGGGAGCTAGGACAGGAAATGGGCTGATGAAGGGGCTAGGATAGGACTGGAAATGGGCTGTTGGGGAAGCTAAGATTGGAAATGGGCTTTGGTGGGGGCTTGGATTGAAATGGACTCATGGAGGGGCTAGAACTGGGCTAGAACTGGGGCTAGGCTCATGGGGGGGGCTTGGATTGGAAATGGGCTGAGTGGAGGGGAGCTAGGATTTGACATGGGCTGAAGGTGGGGCTAGGAAAGGACTAGAAATGGGTTGATGGGGGGCTGGATTGGAAATGAGCTGATGGAGGGACTCAGATAGGACTGGAAATGGATGTGGTAGCTAGGACTGGAAATGGGCTGATGGGGGGGCTAGGATTGGAAATGGGCTGATGCGGGGTCTAGAAGGGAGCGGATGCTGGGTGGGGCTGGAACTAGAAGGAAGATGATGTTGTGGGAGGATTAGAATGGGATGGGGCTGGGAGAGTGAAATGGAGAGGGGAAAAATATTTTGTGTGGGAGGGAAGAAAAATAAACAATTGGCTGGGTATTGGGAGAGTAAGTGGGGATTGAGGATGGAGGGGTAAAATTTGAGTGGATGAAATAGGAATGAGGAAAGAGCAAAAGGAGAAAGATCAGTATGTTAAAGCAGATGTAGAGAGAGAATGGAAAAAAACTAGGAGAGAAGAAAGGACAAATGGACAGCAGATGATGGAGAGTTAGCAGAAGACACGAAGAAACCAGAAGAAAGTGGCTTGAGCAATTTCAACTGAAAAAAATGCAGAAAAGGTAGAAAGATATCTCTTTATTTTGAATTTATTAACTGGAATATGTCAGCTGTGGGAAATGTACATCATTAACGTCTGGCTTTGTTTAGTACAAGAGGAAATTAATTTATAGTTTTATTTCTACAGTGTTATTGTACATTCCAAGTTTGGCTTTTGGGGTTCCCAGTTTGTCTTCCTGCTTCTAAATTGTGATTCCTTGTTTGGTGATGGTCTATGTTCTGCATGTGTAACTGAGCTGAGGTATGCTGTTTATGTAATTCCTATTTGACATTTCCACTTGTTGTCTTTTCCCAGTAGATCATGTATTGTTATTCTCTGACATGTATTGGTTTAATATTTGCAGTGTTGCCTTTTGATAGGTAGGGTCTGGTGCTTTGTGAGTCCTGGTAGTGCTGTTACGATATGGCGGGTTTGCTATGGGTTCTAAATGTATCCACCTAACACTTGATTTCTACTATCCATTAATCCTACAGGAACCAATTAGATCCTACCACATCCTAAATGTGCAAATACATAAAATATCTAATTTTTTGTTGGATCACCCACCATGAGAAGGAACTATTCCTCTCTTGAAGTGAGCCCCCCGTTTTAATCACTTATAAAGGACCTAAACAGATCCTGTAAACCACAGAATCAACAGCACCTTCAGCTGCCATTCAAACCCAGAGATATATCTTTCTCACAAATTAACTTTAAAGTGGCAATTGTTTTCTCCACATGCCTACATTAAAAAAGTACTTAGCTGATGAAACTCCCAAAAATGGCGAACGAGCAGTAGGATCCCAAAACTTCAGCAGACCGATATCCTCCGTCTACCCGCTGTTCACAATTCTACACTTCAACGGCTCCCAGATCTTCTGCTCTCCAAGCCCATTGGGTTAGTACTAATAGCAAGGTTCGCGCTACACCAATCAGTGTTTCAAGTCGCTCAGCTTTCTAGCTCTTCCTCAGGCAATGAACCTCGCCAACTTCTGGTTCCGGTCAAATAAATTAAATGAGAGTGACGTCAAGAATATTATTTCTAGCAAGGAGAGAGAAACGGAGAAAAAAATAGGGGTGAGATATAAGGCGTGTATCCTTTTCACACAGACAGAACGAGAAAGTTTCAAGGGGCATATCCTTTCTACACAGAAAGAGAAAGTTTTAACCCAGCTGTGCCTGGATTTCTACTTCAGTTGTTTCTGTTATAATTAGTCTGCTGATTTCTGTGGGATTCGGGAGGGAGAAACCTGAATGAGTGAGAGAGAAACTGTTTGTTTTACAGTTGCTGGAGTGTGAGAGAGACAGTGTTTGCATTGCAGCTGCTGGAGAGTTAGAGAGAGACAAAGGTTTTGAACAGCATTTTTGAACAGCAAGGGAGGGGGTGTATTTATACTGAGCCTTCTGCAGTGTCTCCTTAAGAACTTTAAGAAGGGTTTCTCTGGTGATTATGTAATTGTAATGACCCCTGGGTCGATTGGAAGTTTTATGTGAACGGGAATGGGTCCCCCCTCCTATCTTTAACTTGGCCTCCCCGAGGGATTTCTAGATGTAGACCTGATTCTAGAGGTGCACACAATTGCCCTGCAAAGTCATATGACCCCAGTCCCTGTTAAAGAAATATTGTCAGAAAGAGTGGCAGAGTTTTAAATCTTTGATTATAATCTAGTTAGCAGAGTGCTGTAGTTCACAGAAAAATGCAGCCTAAAGTAAACACTCAAACAACCAGTTTTAGTACGGGAGTCAGAGACAGAAGAATTCACTAAGCTTGATCACCAGGTTCAGCAGAGCCAACTAGGATTTCTCCCCCGCTCCTCTCGACTTTCTCTGATAGCTAGTCAAAAGAGCAGTCAGGCAAGAATGCCATTTTCAGATACAGACCTGCCCAGCACTTCAGAAAGTTTCCTGAGTCCCAAATCTGAAGGAGGTCAGTCCCGGTTTAGTACCTCTCCTCCCCGCACTACCCCAAGTTGATATCATCGAGCTCTCCTTGAAGGCCTTAAAAAGGGGGGGCCAGAAAGCGATGAATGTGGAAAAATATCTGAGGTCCTGCAAACCCCTGACAAGAGTCCTGGCCGGTTTTATGAAAGATTCTGTGAATCTTTCCGTGTTTATTCTCCGTTTGACCCTGAAGCACCTGAAAACCAGCAGATGGTGAATACAGCATTCGTAGGGAAGTTACAGGGGGGACATTCGAAGAAAAAACATCAGATTGAGGGATTTTCTGGAATGAATATAACGCAGCTGATGTAAGTTGCTATGAAAGTATTTGTGAACAGAGATCAGGAGATGAAGCGTGAGTGTGAATGAAAGATGAGAAAAGAAAACTGATACGTTAGCAGCGGCGCTAGTCGAGAAAGGACAAGGAAAGTTAATGTGGGAACCAACAAGCCGAGACTGGGGTAGAGGAACCCGGCGAAGATCATTGGAGCAAGGACTATTGGAACAAGATCAATGTGCCTATTGCAGAGAAATGGGCCACTGAAAAAGGAAAAAACGAATGTCCCAACTGTGTCAGGCAATATTTCCTGCCCCAAAGAGCTGTTGAGGGCATTCATAAACATCTCCAGCGATTACTCAAGTTTGGACTCCTGAAACCATGCCAGTCACCTTGGAATACCCCTTTGCTGCCAGTTCAGAAACCAGGTACTACTGATTACCGACCTGTACAAGACCCGCGGAAGGTTAATGAACCTGTTGTTGCCATTTATCCTGTTGAATCAAACCCTTACAATTTACTGAGTTTGATTCCTGCACAAGCTACCTGTTTTACTGTTTTGGACTTAAAGGATGACTTTCTGTTTGAGATTGGCCACTCCTTGCCAGCCACTGTTTGCATTTGAATGGGAAGACCCTATTACTGGCAGTAAGAGACAATTGACATGGACCCGGTTACCCCAAGGATTCAAGAACTCCTCCACGCTGTTTGGGGATGCACTTAGTCAAGATTTGCATCAGATCCACTCATGTCCCCTTCAACGTGTATTGCTACAATACGTGGACGATCTACTCATCACCGCTGTTTCCCCAGAAGAATGTATTGCTGCCACTTCAGAACTTCTGCACTTGCTTTGGATGTCTGGCTATTGGGTGTCTCAAAGTAAAGCCCAGTTGTGGCAGACTGAAGTCAAGTACTGCCCGACGTGGAAAAACCATTCCATCTGTACTTCCATGAAGAAAGGGGGTGGCCTTCTTATCTCCACGCAGTAGCAGCAACAGCTCTCCTGGCAACAGAGGCTGATAAATTGTCCCTTGGGCAAGAACTGTATGTTAAAGTGCTGCATGCAGTACTGACACTGATGGAGTACAAAGACAATTATTGGTTTACCAACGAGCGGATGGCAAAGTACCAAAGCATGCTGTGTGCGAAACCTCGGGTCCACATGGAGATAGTGAAAAACACTCAATCCTGCCACTATACTCCCTGTAGCACCTGGGCTACCCAAACATGATTGTATCCAGGTTATGGATGAAGTGTAGTCCGGCCGCCCAGATCTGAAAAAATGTACCACTGACCTTTCCTGATGTTCAGTATTTTACTGGTGGCAGCAGTTTTGTGGAAGATGGACAGCGGAAGGCCGGATATGCTGCGGTCACTCCTGAGGTTGTTGTGGAGGCTGAGCCCTTACTCCTGGGGACGTCTGCCCAGAAAGCTGAGCTCATTGCCCTTACTCGAGCCCTCCAGTTAGCTGCAGGTCTGAAAGTAAACATCTACACTGACTCTAAGTATGCTTTTGTTACCCTACATGCCCATGGGGCGCTGTATAAAGAACGAGGTTTGGTTACTTCATGGGGGAAAGCTATTAAGTATGCCCCAGACATTATGGCTCTAGTAGATGCCGTCTGGGAACCCAGGAAGGTGGCAGTCATGCACTGCCGGGGTCATCAGTCTGGGGATAGCCTGACTGCCTTAAGAAACTGGAAGGCAGACAAAGTAGCAAAGGAAACAGCCCTCCGCCCGATAAGACCCAATCCGGCATTGGCTATAACAGCCCCACTATTCCCAGTGCCAGTGAATAATTGGGATCCCCGCTACTCTGTACTCCAGGAGGGAGGGACACTGACTGAACAGGGATGGATCCAGCTGCCATCCCTCCAGGAAACTGAACCTAGCCGTATTGTTATCCCTGACTCCTTAGCCCCGCATTTTGTCTGGGTATTCCACCAGGTTACTCACATGGGAAAAAGCTCAATGGAGCAGGCCCTTCGTCCCTGGTTTTATATTTCAATGTTAGGACCCCTAGCCGCATCAGTTTCACGCCAATGCCTAACCTGTGCCCGAAATAATCCCCGACAAGGGAAATTACCACCCCTTGGTATCCTAGCTGTAAGGACTGCTCCCATGGAAAATTTGCAGGTGAATTTTACCGAGATGTCCAAGGCTGGGGGTCATAAGTACCTTCTGGTGTTAACCTATACCTATTCAAGATGGGTTGAAGCTTTTCCCACCAGAACCGAGAAAGTTTGTGAGATTGCCTGAGCCCTCATCAGAGAAGTCATACCCCGATTTGGACTCCCATCAGTAATAGGATCAGACAATGGCCCAGCTTTTGTCTCCCAGGTCACCAGACACCTAGCCCAAGCTCTACAGATAGATTGGAAATTGCACACTGCCTACCGCCCTCAGAGTTCAGGAAAAGTCGAACGTATGAACAGGACCCTTAAATCCAAAATTTCCAAACTCTGTCAGGAGACCCGTCTCTGCTGGCTGTCTGTTCTTCCCATGGCCTTGTTGTACATATGGTCCTCTCCCCTGTCAGAGTTTGAATCTGTCCCCCTTCGAAAAATCCTGTATGGACGACCCCCCTCCCTTGATTAAGGGGGTGCTAGTAGACATGGGTCAGATTGGATCTCTGCTGACCCGCCAAGAACTGGTAGCATTGGGTTCCATATTGCAGAATGTTCACTCCTGGGTTCAAGAATGACTACCAGTAGCCCTTGTTGAACCCATTCACCCCCACAAACCAGGTTCCGCTGTCTGGATTAAGGAGTGGAACCCTGACCCTTTGACACCCCGCTGGTGGGGTCATTTACGGTCATACTGTCCACCCCCACAGCTGTGGAAGTTGCCGAACTTGTGCCGTGGATTCACCATACTCGAGTCAAGCCAGCAACCCATCTGACTGACAGCACCTGGACTGCCAGAACAGATTCTGACAACTAACTGAAGCTCATCCTGTCCAGAATGACTCAGCCTGCACGTCAATCAGCGCAACGCCCTACCCCTGTCACCACCGGAAGCTGACGGGTCTACGTACGGCTGAAGACTGAGGATCGACAACTGGGAACAAGGAACCAAGGACCTGTTGTTTATAGACTGTATTTATACCAACTGCAGTATTATGTATACTGAGTTTGCGGTAGTTGTATTTCTGATGGTAACCATGAGTTCCGTTGTAACTGATCCACTCCCCTGCACCCCCTGTTTGAAAGTAACTAAGACTGACCACAAAATCACTCAGATCCTGGTATATCATACTTATTATTCCTGTTCCAGTACCAAACAGACCCCTTGCCGTCACAATACTACCGACCTTACTATCTGTTACCATGCAGGAAAGGAGCCTGTGTGTTTTAATCCTGAAGTTTTTCCTGTTTATTGGATCCTGGAAGTACGTGCCGACAATTCCCAGGGACCGCTCCTTAACTCTACCACGTTTGAGGATAGCCAGCCTAAATCCTTGTTTTTCGATGCGTGCCTCGCAATCGGAAAAACCTCTTATTCTGGTGGTTGCGGGTCCCTCAAATGGGAATGCACCTATTCTACAAATGATAAGTACATGTGCCCTCAACGTGCCTATAATTGGGGCCAGTGCACGGGCGTCAATGCGCCCAACCGCTGGGTTGTGGCTGGGCAGGGTCATATTTCTGCCCCCGGTGGGAGTGTATATATTTCGCCTCTTGGCCAGGAGTGCCTACTGGCCACCAAGGGGATGATCGCAAAGCAGTTTTAACGAGGATGTCGGCCTCCCCCCATTGTCAAACTTCCACCTGTAATCCCCTTAATCTCACTATTTTGAACCCTTGTCAGGCCGACTGGTGTACGGGGCAACTTTTTGGCCTACTCATTTATAGCCAGGGTACAGACCCCGGCACTTATCTTTATATCCGGGTAATAGCAGAAAAACCTGACAAGCCCACCTGACTAGTGTTTTCCACTCCTTCTACGAGGAGATGGCGACCTAGATGGACCCCATACCCACAGCTGTCAGAAATGTATTCCTTGAATTAGCTGAGACCGTGACTACACAACTGAATGTCACCAATTGTTACTTCTGTGGTGGCACCAATATGGGTGATCAGTGGCCCTGGGAAGCTCAGGAGTGTAATTATTCTTCATCCTCCTATAATCAGTCCCAGTTTAAACCCACGGATAGTGAAAGGGTGTTGAAGACCTCCATTATAGGGAATATATGTCTCTCCTGGATCAGCCCAGGATTCACCACACCGGAGGGGAATGCCCCGAGCGCATTATACAGTATTATGGCCCTGCAACATGGGCCGAGGATGGAGCCTATGGTTACTGTACCCCTATTTACATGCTGAATCATATTATTCGCTTGCAAGCTGTTCTAGAAATTATTACTAATGAGTCATTAGTAATGACACCAGCAAAGCTTAGACCCTACAGGCAAAACAAAATACTCAAATGCGCACAGGTATTTATCAATCGGCTGGCCCTTGATTATCTTTTAGCAGCAGACGGAGGGGTCTGTGGGAAATTAAACCTCACTAATTGCTGCCTACAGATAGATGATGCTGGCAAGGTTATTGAAGACATTACTGATCGTATGCGGAAGTTAGCCCATGCTCCTGTTCAGACCTGGAATGGTCTGTCAGTTGACGGCTGGTTTGGGAATGTTTTTAATGGGTTAGGTGGTCTGAAGTCCCTTATGGCCTGCCTTGTTTTGCCTTGCCTAATACCTCTCTGCCTGCGTGGTTTACACGCTGCCATTGACAGTACCGTTGACCGCAAATCCGCTGCCCGTGTCAGTACCGTCCGGTTCCAAACACGGACCCAGCAAATGGTTTACATCCTGCGCCTGCTTATAATTCTTGGCACCCTGCTGGCGAGGGTGCTGAATTAAAGGGGGGAGTGTAGTGGTATCAGAAGTGTGCTTTCAAATGTACCTTGAAATACTAGGCCTGTGGCCTAGCTGGAATGTCTTTGTCTCTTTTGTTTCACTGTAGCCTGCTTAGTAGTAGAACCACGCAGTAAGAAATGCATAGTTTAGCAGCTTCTCACCTTACATAACATGCCCCAGCTGACCTCCATTGGTGAGCGATCAAGGGGAACTTAATATGTACCTATCATGAAGTAGTTAGAATGTGATAACAAATTATTAGTTTGCATATAGCTAAAAGTCTATAAATTAAACTGAAACCTTGGTCTGACAGGCTCAGTTTTTTTGGAAGCTATTCCACTGAGTTCTCGCATGCTATTAAAACTATTTGATTTCACGAAGGCCTCAGGTGTCTTTTCTTGGTCTGGTAATCTACCACATGAATACAGATGCCCTCTGTTCACATCTGTCTTGTAGACTACCTATCAATTAAAGACATCCTGGAGTTTTCTCTAGGCCTTCTCCATCTGGCATTGATTCCTCCTGTTCCTTCCTGGTCATAGGGAGAGGCGCTTAGTATTCACCATGATGAATGCCATGAGGCGCTCTGTACTCTCCTCTGTAAATTTGGGCTTTCACCCACATGGAGCCATTTTACCAATCCCTTCTGTGCAAGACAGAAAGTTATTGCTGGAGCAGCTTAATTGCACACGTAGCTCCATGCACACCACATGAACCAGTGCATAAGCAAAGCATGGTGCAACTGGGGTTGCGTACAGAGAATATGCGTAGATGTTCTCTGCACATACTCTTCTCTCAGGGTCTCATCTTTTTGTTGGTGTGTGTGTGACTTCCCCTGTTTTGAATGAAGATCAAGAGGGAAAGAGGGGGATGCACCTTAGATCTGGACCTCCTCCCCTTAAGAGTGAATGAGCAAGTCTGAATGGGGCTGAAGGTTCACCCAGGGCATGGGATACTCTTGGGACCTGCCAGAAGAATGTAAGAGAAAGTTGAACACCTTAAAGAGACCATTCACCTTGAAGATGCTTTTGGTTAAGCACTGAGCAATGACAGCATATTACAGACTGGGAAAGCTTTAGTTTCTTGAGAGAGAATAATATGTAGATCCCACTGTAGGACTAGTCCTACAACCACTCCTTTTTGGGTCTCTTCCTCCTATATCACTCCTTTTGGGTCTCTTTCTCCTATTGTATTACCCTGCACTCATGTGTGGACCCATCATCCTCCTCTAGATCTGCTTTTAATATCAATAGGTTTTATAGCAATCAATATTAACTACCAATATTAATGATATCAGTGGCCTAGTGGTTAGGGCAAGTCACCTCAGGCTGGAAAGTCAGGGGTTCAAATCCCACTAGAAGACAGAAACCTTGGGCCAGAAGGACTGGGGTTTCTAGTCCCAGAGGTGCTCCTGGTGGTCTTGGGCAAGCCACTTAACCCTCCATTGCCCATGTTCCCTGTAAAATAGTTATCTCCAAGTTATAATACCCTGTTCAATGTAATTTCAGTTTGCTCAATGTAAACCACACTGATGCAGAATAGCGCAGTATATAAGAGAATGTAAATAAATAAAATAAATAATGCCCTGTTCAATGTAATTTCAGTTTGTTCAATGTAAACCACCTTGATATCATGAAAGGCGGTATATAATAAATAAATAAAATATCTGCATGCTGTAACCCCAAAAGGTCAGTATTCTCTGCTTAATGCATGTTTTAACACCACCAGGGATGGCCATCTAGATCAGGGGTGTCAAAGTGTATCTCTGAAAGGCCACAGTTTTCAGGATGTCCCTAATGAATATGTATGAGCTATGTCCGAATACAATAGGGTGAGTGAGTGCAAAAATATCTCATGTATATTAATTAGTGATATACTGAAAATCAGGCTGGTTTGTGGCCCTTCAGAGCTGGAGTTTTGCACCTCTGAACAAGAGTGCCTTTGCACCAAACTACCCACAACCTCAACACCACCAGTCATATATAAAGTAATCCTCTATAACTTTTCTTTAGTGCTTATTCCCCCTAACAGCATCTGATACAGTAGCAGGAAGGTAGATGGGAGGTTCAATTGGAGGTCAGGATCAATTGTATTCGCCATGCCACCATTTAATGTGATGTTGTGAAGCAAGCAGTACACCACAACGTCCCTACCCTTTTCAGATGCATACCGTAATGTCCCTCTGGAATGATCCAAACAATTGAAGCAACTCTTCAGTACCCAAAAGGCACACACTGTAGCCTTGCGGCAATGCGTGCCTTGTTATATATATATATATATATAAGCGCATTTCCACTCCCTCCCTACACAGAAGCCTATGATTCTTTTCCAGCATCATGTTATCCTCCCCTTTTCACCACAAGTTGCAATAAACATGTGTGACACTTACACCGGTTACACCGGAGTCAACTTTCGCCACACTTTCCCTCTGCAAAATTGCTGCTGAGAGATGAGTTCAACAAGATGTGGGAAACATGACAGCTTCCGAGGAACTTGGAGACCACATTTTGGATCTTTGAGTGCACATCACACATCACCTGAATATTTAAGGAGTGGATGTATTTCCTGTTGCACAATGTCATTTCTATGTCTGATAGGGGTGTGAAAGCAATGTGGTGCAATCTATGGCACCTATAATGTTCGGCATTTCAACAATATTAAAAAATGCTGCCTTCATCTCCTGCCACTCTGCCTGCTCTTTGAGATACTGTATATAATCCCTGGCATGATTTTTCAAGGACTACAGCTTGTCTTTAAAATGTCTTGAAAAAGGTGGTGGTCCATTCCACAAGCTATTCCTAACATTTTGGAAATAGTAACGTAGTATATGACAGTAGAAAAAGACCAGTATGATCCATCTAGTCTGCCCCGTAAGGTGGCTAGGGTGGTTGTAAGTGCTGCTCCATGCAGGTCGCCCCCCTCTATGCCTCTGTTTAGGGTTGTATCTGCCGCTCTGTGCAAGTCAGCCTCCCTCAATTTATTAAAGTATAAAAGATATTTAAATTTGCTTTGATGTTATCTTCTTGCTATAAAGAGATCCACTGGGTCTGTCCCATGCCATTTTGAATTCCATCACTGTATTTGCTCCACCACCTGCAACTGTAGGACATTCCAAGCATTCACCACCTTTTCAGTGAAAAAGTATTTCCTGGTCTCGCTTTTAAGTTTACTGCCTTGCAGCTTCATGTTATGCCTTCTAGTTTTACAGCTTCCCCTTCTTTGAAAAAGGTTTGTTTGTTTATTAATATCCTTTAAGTATTTAAAGGTCTGTATCATATCTCCCCTGTCCCTCCTCTCCTCCAGGGTATACATATTTAGATCGTCAAGTCTTTTCTCATACGTCTTCTGGCTCCAAATCATTTTGGTCACCTTCCTCTGAACCGTTTCAAGACTTTTTGTATCCTTTGTGAGATATGGTCTCCAAAACTGAATACAATACTCCAAGTGAGGCCTCACCAATGACTTCTACAGAGGCATTAATATCTCCTCCTTTCTGCTGGATATTCTGCTCTTTATGCAGCCCATTATCCTTCTGGCTTTGGCTACCACCTTGTCGCATTTTTTCCCCACCTTGAGATCCTCAGATAATAGCACTCCGAGGTCCCTCTCCTGGTCTGTGCACACCATCCTCTTGCCCCATATCACATACAATTCCTTTGGATTTCTGCATCCCAAGTGCATGACTCTGCACTTCTGTGCATTAAATTTTAAATCTCCAGTGCCCAAGAAATTTAACATGGTAGCTTCATCAGTCTTGGTATGGCATGCCCACGAACTGTGACCAGATCTGTATCAGCTTTGATTTGTTCATAAAAGGACAAAATTGCTCTTATGCATAAATGGTGGTTATGCTCCACATGCCTTCCTAGTAGTCCATTCAGTGGGTAAGTCACACCAGCATAAAACATTTGTATTTTCTCCTACATGCACAGAACTTTTACTTTACCTCCAACCACGCGTTCGATCAATGATCCTACTGAACTCTGTGCTTAGCCTTCTGGTCCTCTCCACACTTCTTTGCATCTGGGTGAAATAGCAAATGACCTCATTATCATGTCATTTGAACATGTGCATCTCGTTATAATGTGATTTTAACTGGAGCTGTGCTACTATCTGTACAGCTACTTGTGCCACTCACACCAATCCCCTCTCTGCATTGTGTCACAATTGTAATGCATGAAAAACATACACAGAAATCACATTAACAGTGTACTAACGTTACTTTATTGGCCTCCGTATGTGTACATACATATTTTATAAAGTACGGGTGCATATTGCCACTCCAACTTTGCCCACAACTATGGCTGTGGGAGCACCTTTCCATAAAATTAGCTGCAATCTTTCAGAGAACATAAGAACCAAAGAAACGTCATACTGGGTCTGACCAAAGGTCCATCGAGCCCAGTATCCTGTTTCCAACAGTGGCCAATCCTGGTCACAAGTACTGTCGGGTTCCCAAAAGGTAGACAGATTCCATGCTGTTTATCCCACGAGTAAGCAGGGGATTTCCCCAGTCAAAAATAAGTAAGATTTCCCCAGACCAATTTAAATAAAAACATCTACATGTGTAGAAGCATGTGAAATTTTACAACTGACATTTTCTTTGTGTAAGACATGCTGCAAAACCAATAATGTTCTATAGATCTTCCCTCTTAAGTAGGATAGAGCAGCTCTTACTGTATTTGCTTATGTAACACCATTGCACATACAAAACCCCTAGTGATGCCTTTCTTTCTCTAACATTTTTTTGTATAATAGCTGTTCCAGTTGTGTGTGTGACATCAAATAAAAATATTTCTATGGTAGCCCTATACATTCACAAAGCTTTTTCTAAAATACTAGGGTATGTTTGCAAACAGAGATCGAAAACATCTCTTTTCTGACCTAAAGGATCTACAGTAAAAGTATCTTCTTAGGTAGCAAAAATTAGGTGCAAACTTGTATGTGGGTATATACATGTAAAAAGTAGGTACTGCACAACTTTATAATGGAAATTTTCCAAATGAAAAACATGCTTTATTTATTTACATTCTTGTATATACCCTGCTATTCTGCATCAGTGTGGTTTACATTGAACAAACTGAAATTACATTGAACAGGGCATTATAACTTGGAGATAACTATTTTACAGGGAACATGGGCTATGGAGGGTTAAGTGGCTTGCCCAAGAGCACAAGGAGCACCTGTGGGACTAGAAACCCCAGTCCTTCCGGCCCAAGGCTGCTATCCTCTAGTGGGATTTGAACCACTGACCTTCCAGCCTGAAGTACCTTGCCCCAACCACTAGGCCACTCCTCCACTCTGCTTCACATGCAGAACAGATTTTATAGAATTATTTCCAGCGCTAGCAAAAAATCAACACACATGCATATAGCACTACATACATGGGAATGTCGCTCTTTTATCAATTTTTTTTTTGTAAAATATCAGCTCCAATTGTTCATAACACCAAATATATAGTGTATGTGCTCTTACACAATAGGGCACGCTATCATGCAATAGGGCACACGATGAACAGAAACGATACAATACAAAAATTAGTGATATTTTAAAACAAAACAAAATAAAAAATTTGGACTTGCACACTCCTAATACTTATTGAAGTTTGCTAATTGTTAGTCCTGGGATTACTGAGCGCTGAGTGCCACACTGACAGTTAATGTGGGACAGTGCAGTAAAAGTCCCATGCTAAGCATTAGCGTGGGAAGGGGAGGGTGACTGGGTGGGCAAGGGGAAGAATGTGGCATTGATGGCATATCATGGTTAGTGCAGCCATCCGTAGTGAGCACTAACCATAACAGCTGCTGCCTCAAGTGCACCTGCACTGGATGTGCTGGCCAGTTAGTGTGGAGAGCTGTAGATCCCCACAGTAACTGTAGGGGAATGTGCTGGGCGTGCTCCAAAAGTTAGTGCATGGGTGAATTTTGGGGGCTTACCATGTGGTAATTTAGCACATTTTGATAAACATGCCCCTTCATGTACCTGGGAAAAATTGGAAGAAATCAGGACTCTGGACTACAACCAATATATAAGAATGTCAGAGACTAGAGTGGGCGAGGAGGACCCCAGGCAATTTCTAAAGAGCCGGAGAGGCCAGGCAAAGAACAGAGACAGCAATGACCTTTCAAGGCCTCTAAATCTTGGTAGAGTTAACATACTCCACCAAGATTTTCCCTTCAAGAAAGCCTTCAATACCTTGAAACCAAAGATACAAATACACTATCATTCTCCTACAAACTTTGTGCTTCTTATATGTTAAATTTGTTTTTATTTCTTTTAGAAAGCAGGTGGCTTACCTCATGACAGCTTCTGCAGTTGCCAGAGAGCAGAGACAGCTGTGGCCTTTTTAAGCTGGCAAAAGGTTCATTAAAGCCATGGTATTCACAAAAGGAACCCACTTGCAGGAATTGCCCCCTGGTGAAAGTTTGTTTTCTGTCACTATCACTTACAAAGAGACCATTATCTCTAGCATACTTTTAGTAGCCTGCTAAACTGACAAACTATTTTATTGTTCTGACCAGAGACTTCAAAGCACCAGTTAGTCTTTGTTTCCTTTTGCTGGACATCCCTGCAGAGATAGGAAGAGAGAAGCCAGTGTGTGTGCCCAGAAAGATGTAAGCAGTGCACCTGCTGTGAACAGCATCCATCTAAACAAAAGAGAGGAAGCCATCAAAGGTTCAGGAAGAGAAATAAAAGATATAATATGTGTGGTCGAGAAAATCGCCAGACAATTCTGGCATGTTGCAACGTGCTTTGTAGGGACGAGCATTCTTTAGCATGATTTTGGTTCCTTAGTGCACATGAAAAAATGTAGGGGCTCTTTTACTAAAGTGTGCTAAGCAATCAAGGTGGCATGGAAGTGTTAACAAGGGCCAGGGCTGTTACCATGCTGGCATGAAAGTCACTGAGCAACAATATCCGCGTTAACGACGCATCATGTGATGGGGCGGTGAATGGGCAGATTAGGGGCATGGCCAGCACATTGTGGTCAATTTTGCCATGTGTTAGGGTATGTTGCAGTGAGGTAGCTGCCAGGACCATGCTGGGCACACCCCCGACAGTTAATGCATAACATTTGCACTTACCAGATGTTTATTTTTAATGAAAATAGGCAACACTTACTGCACATGAGTAAAAGGGCCCCTGGTAGGGATGTCCCCACCACTAGGTAAAATACGCAGCTGCCTAGGCCAGCAGCTTCTGCTGGGGCAGTAAAGAGTAGCTACAGTCAAAGCAAAGCAATGGGTCCTGGCAGCCACACAAACTCAGTCATCAAATGTACTTTTAGCCCACAGGAAGAATGGACAATTTGCAAAGGGGGTTATTCTGTGCTTCGAATAGTGGGGATGGACGGCCATTATTCATGCCGGCTTCTGCCCCCTACTAACTTCTCCTCCGGTTGTGTGGGGAAGTTAGATGGGGGGGCAGGGAATGGGTGGCTTAGGGGTGGAGTCTGGATGGGCAGTGAGCGGTCAATTCTAATGTCGGTCCTTTATATCCAGGGCCAGCGACATGTGCGGGGAAGTTATTCCATCTCCGAGGTGCCTGGGGTGCGGATGGGGCAGGGGGGGCCAGGGGACATTCCCCGCAACCCGACCCTGGCCAAGCTGTGGGGAATAGGCAGTTGTTGCCGGCAGTTGGCATCATGGCTTTTAAATGGAGTCGCGGTGCCATGGCAACCAGACGCCTTGGGCCGCGGCTCCATTTAAAAGCCCTGACTGATTTAGTTGGGCTTTTCATGTACGTGCAGGCCAGACTGAATCTCAGTCCTGGCCTGCATGTACATGACTGTTCGCGATTCTGATCCCGCAGGGCTAGATGTGCCTCGCGGGATCAGAATCGTGATCCCCTCTGTGTGTCCGGTTCAGACATGAGGGGCAGAATCGGGGCCAAATAGTCCATTTACTCTAAGTGGCTTTTTGAAACCTCCCTCTTATTTACAAAACAATGTTTAATATTTAAAAAGTGTGATGTCCAAATATGTGTTTTTATGGGATTGTTCTGGGAGAGATGGTGTGAAGCTGATTATGATCGAGTTCAATAATCAAAATCTTAGAGGGGGAGGGGATGCTAGGGATCTAACAACTAATTGCAAGGGGGCGCAAGGCAAACGTTTCCCCTAGAGTGCCTAATACGCTTGCACTGGCCTTGGCTCCTTAGTTTGCTCACAACCACTTAACGCACATTAAGACAATTTACTTGCACTAAAAAGATCTAACACACATTAAAAAATTGTTATTATAATGAATGTGTGAAACAAACCAATAGTAACATCTAAAAATTGTGGATGAAGAACAGATTTTGATTCGCATAATTTTATTGGCATGTCGATTTTACACGTATTGCTGGAGTAATACATGTAACAGTTAATGAAAAAAGAAAAGGAGACAAAAGACAGAAGGAGATAATTTACAAAGCAATAGCAACAGCAGTGAAGTATAATTACAATGCAGAGAGAGGTCAAAAAAGTACAATGCCTAGGTTCTTGTCTGGTGGCAGGATACAACCAGGTCAATATTCAATAAAATGTCTAGTGAAAAATTTGAAATGTCTAATCTAGATGTTTTAAATTATTCCTTTGTTCGGTGGCTTTCTATCTATAGCTAACCCCACTGAATTTACTAGTATAAGATAAGCATATGCTTATATGTAGAAGCACTGAATATCAGGACTCCTATCTATAAGTTAAGAACATAAGAACTGCCATACTGGGAGAGACCAAAGGTCCGTCAAGCCCAGTTTCCTGTTTCTATCAGTAGTCAATCCAGGTCACACATATCTGACATATCCCAAAAGTAGTCACTTCCATGCTTCTTATCCTCAGAGATAAGCAGTGTTTTTCTCCCTGTCCACCTTAATAACAGTTGATGGGCTTTTCCTCCGGGAATTTGTCCAAACCTTTTTTAAACCCAGCTACACTACCTGCTTTTACCACATCCACTGGCAATGAGTTCCAGAGCTTTATTATTCAGTGAGAGAAAATTTGTTTTCTCTTATTTGTTTTAAATATACTACTTTGTGGCTTAATGACATGTCCCCTGGACCTTGAACTCTACAAAGAGTAAACAGTCGATTCATATTTACCCATTCCACTCCACTCATGATTTTATAGACCTCTATCATATCTTCTGTCAGTCGACTCTTCTCCAAGTAAATAACTTCTAAATAGGGAGGGGTAAACCTGCCTGGAGCAGCATGTACAGCTCTGGCACCTCACTGGGGAGACTAGATGGACCATGCTGGTCTTTATCTGCTGTTATTTACCATGTTATTATACTCCCCCAATTCCCCCCCAAGAGAGTCTTCATCCACCTATCCCACTCTGTTTCTAAGCAAGAAGTCCCTGGTGTCTGACAGAGCAGGAACAACTGTGGATCACACCTATTCCCCATTGGAGTCCTGGGTTCAAAATGAGACCCATGACCCCTAGCAGTACTACTGCTAAGGTCAAGCAACCAAATAAGGGCATAAGGGGTCATGGGTACCATTTTGAACCCAGGACGCTGACAGAGCAGGAGTGACTGGGGATCACTTCTGTTCCCCACTAGACACCAGGGTGTGGTAAGGGCTGGGAGTAGGATTGGGGGATTGGGAGGACTTGTCTTGTGAGGTGATTGGGGGTTCTAGATGATGAAAGCATCAGTGGGTGTCAGGCAATTCTTGTCAGGGGGGTCATGGAAGTTCTGGATGTCAGGGGGATTAGAGGAATCTTGTTGGGGGGGGGGGGGGGGTCAGAGGAGCTGATGATCGTTGTGGGTGTCACGGGGTACCATTCAAGGGACTATTGATGTTAGGGATAAGGGAGTACAGGAGATAAATGTTGTCAGGAGCAGTGATTTTAAAAAGTTGCTCCTATGCCCATTTGTGGAAAGCTGGATGTTTTCTTCCCCATTTGCAGCTTTTTTAAATTGTTGCTCCTGCTGGATATGGTGAGACATCAATCTGCACTCCTCTCTTCTTTAACATGCATTTTACAGGAGACTTTGCATTTGGCAGTCTTTGTGAAATACAGTGGGAATTTTCCATGTCCCAACTTCAAGATCTTCATTCCCTCTCTAGAACCTCCCTAAAATTGACCTTCACACATATAAGACTTCAGATATCAGCGCTTTACATACGTAACATATTGATGTGGAGTGGCCTTTTAGAAAGGCCATGTAGTTGCCATCTGGAAAGCCCAAGCCAAAACATCTGAAATTCCTTGAGAGGAGCAGCAGAGAAGGTAGACACATGTAAATGTGTTCTAAATATTGACCTTTCTCCACAACAAAAGATAAATGTCTCCATCAACATACAAGGAAACAGGACGTGTTGCAGCAGCCCTCAAACATGTGCAGGGCATTTGAAGTAGACACATCTGTGAAACCAATAATATAAATGACGGTTTTTCAGAACGCACACATGCATCTCTCACCACATACACTTCTTGGCCTACCATTTTGCCTGTGTATTTACTAGTATGCTTTTTTGAAAATTATTGGGTGAGTCAGAGAGCATTCCATTCTTTTCCTTATTGATGTTTGCTGGCCATAAAGAACACTTTTCAAATGTCTATTCCTGCCCAGGAGCAGATATAGATATAAACGTGTCAACCAGTAGTCATAAATGTGCAGTGCATTCTAAAAATAGCTCTACATGTGGATTCTTAACGGGCTGCCCTTATCACACCTTCACCATGCCCCTGTGCAACATAGACGGGATTACACCTGACACGTGCATTTGGGTCTTTCTAAAATGACTCTTGGGAAGTGCATGAGATTAGCATGTCTGAATAGGCATTTTCAGCCTAAATACATACCTGGTTTTGCCACAGCCAAATAATGGCACCTATATGCATAGTTCATATGGATCAGCAGGCACATTTCTGCAAAACTCCAACTCTTCCTTCCTCATTCTAAGTTTAGTGTTATACATGTGTCCATCCCCGATATTCATGTTACAGAATAGACCCCATAGCTAAAATACCCTAAACGATATGGGTGCTATTTTAGAAGCATTTCCATGTGTAAATGGTGGCATTCAGATGTGTAAATTGGCTACACATGCAAAGAGCAATTTTAGAAAGCTTCTATATATGCATGGAAATCGGAACCATGTCTTGATTTCAAGGAGGCATGGTTTTGGATAGGGTGTAGAGTGGGCAGGCCAAAATCTAGATGTTTTTTCCCCTGAGGCAAGCACAAATACCTGCTTGAAGACACAGGGGCATTGGGTGTGTCTGTATGTGTGTATGTGTGGTGGAGGTTTCCCATCTCTACCCTTCAATACCTTCCCCTCCTGTATTCTCTTTCCTTCCTTTCAATCAGCCTTGAACTCTCCTCCCCAACTCCCCTATCGACCAACTTTACACTCTTTCCCTTCCCTTTTTTTCATTCCCTCACTTGCACTCTGTCACGTTTCAGTCCTCCTCTAGCCCCTCCCCTCTTCTTCCTCCCTCTAGCCTCACCCATTCCCTTATCCTTTCCCTGCCTTCCTTTTCTAACACATCCTTTCTCTCCTCGTTCTGCTCTTTACTCAGCCTTCCCATTCCTGCTCCTCTCATTTACCCACCTCTTCTCTACCTTCAGGCAGCCAGGCCTCAGCTCCTCCCCACATGCTGGTAGGATCAGGACTCCTACCAGCTCTTCAACCTGTTACTTTGTGACAGGGGAGGGAAGTAATCCATATGGACATACAAACAACTATACGCAACTGACTGGAGTCTCTCCTCCCATGCCCCAGACATACACACCACACACTACATACACATACACCAGACAAACACACATATTGTGGCGCCCTACTACCGCCTAGGCGGTTGCCTGGAAGTAGAGGCGTGCCTTTTGTTGTCCCTTGTTATCAAGAGGATCCAGAGCCGTGGCTTCTAGGAAATGTAGTTGTGTATAATAAACTGAGTCCGAGGGGTTGGAAGGCAAATCACAGGAATTTATTTTTACTTCCTCCAAAACAGAGCATTTAATAGCTCAGTGCATGTTAAACAAAATTAGGATGCTTCTCCAACACAAAAAGAAGTTTTATAACAACGCTTCCACGGCAACTTAAACATAGCACTGTTTCTGGCAGCTTATAACCACAGGCATGTATTTCTTTCACAGTCTCAGTGTTCTACAATAAAGCATAAAGGTTCCTGCTCACTTTTGAGCCCGGCGTCTGCTTCATTCAAAGTGTCCAGCCTTTAAACACAGCTTTCAATGTTACTGGTTTACTTTAAACACAATGGACTCTCACTCACAAACTTTTGCAGCAATTAAAGTACTTGTTGTCCAGCTAATCCGGTCCTGGTTTTCCTTCCTTTAAAAACCCAGAACTGCCCTTATACTGCCTTCTTACAAAAAAAGCAATCCATGCAAGATTCTATGGACTCTTGATCAGAAGGGCAAGGGTCTGTTTGCATGTCCTCATATTCCTGTTCTCTTGTCTCCTGGCTTGGCTCAGCTTGAGCAGGCGAAGAGTTAATCTCTTCTAACAATTCTAAGAGTGCCTTCCAGCGTGACCTGTTTCCACCCTCAGGGATCCTAGCAGAGCTATACAGATCCTTAGCTGGTAGTAAACATTTCAGAGACTCTAACAGTTTTAAATTATTCTCAGTAAAAGCTTTATGCACAGACCTTTTCAGAGCAGGTAACTTCCTGGCAGATTTCTGTAATACAGCCGTTGTACCTTGCTCCTGGTCCGCAGCTTTCCCTGCTAAAGCCTTCCCGTCTCCAGACCCGGCTATACTTCTTCTATAGCACTGGCATCCACCTGGGCTGTGGCTTCCCATATGCTGAGACCTTTGGGGATCCCCTCTGAGACTGTCCCTGGAAGATTTCCTACCTTCAGGCTTCCTGAAGGTTCTTCCTTCCTCTTCCTCGCTGGACTCACTCCCCTCAGTTTCCCTGGAGGTCTCCTTTCCTTGGAGCTCTCCCCTTTCCTGGTGCTCCTTTCTTTCTGGGTGCTCTGCTTTCCTTGGGTGCTCTGCTTCCCTCCAGTGCTCTGCTTCCCTCCAGTGCTCCCTTCTTTCTGTTCTCTGGGGTTTAAAAGAGAGTGGTTGCACTATCCCTTCCAACTCCTCCCTCAGGTGTTTCCCATTATCTTCTCTGGTTGCCTTGGAGCTTGGGTGTGGCCTACACTCAGCAACTGAATGTAGTTTTTTTCCTTTTGCTGCAGTTTGACCCTCACTGCTCTCAGGGCTATCCCTCTGCTGAAAGGTAAATGTTTTTATTTCACCTAATTCTCGGGGCTCAGATATGCTTTCGCCACCACAATATATACCACGTGTGTCTGTTTCCCCTTTCCTCCATTCGCAGACTCGGACATGCCTGTTTGGGGAACTTGTTAAAATGTGTCCCGGTAAGATAGCAAGGGATGTGTCAGCTGGTATGGGTAGTGGGCATGAGGTATGAATAATGACCACTGGTGTATGTGAAGTGTGTGTATTCATGATATGATGTCTATATTTCTATGGGAGAGAACTTAGCTGTTTATCTGTGAGAACACATGGATGGGATGTCATTGAGTGAGATGTACTGGGAGACGTAGATGAGGGTGTGTCAGGTATGTGCGAGTGTGTGTCAGGAGATGTGGATGTGGGTGATGCTGTGTCAGAGAAGTGTGCATGTGCTGGGGAGGTAAGTATGGAAGTGCGATGAGCATGTATGATTTTTTCCCCTTCCCTTTGCCTTGCATACACTCCCTATCCCTCTCATGCTCTTACAAATCACTTCCTTTTCTTACCCCTACTCCTTGCACTCATTCTATTCCTACCTTCCTTACCGCCCTTGTACTTCCCCTCACTCACGTTAGCTCTGCAGAGTGCAGAGTCTGGTTCTGTGTCTGTGACTGAAGCTCCACTACGTGCTCCTCCAACAACAGAGGACAAGGTCTCGCCTCCCTGTGGCCCATGGTCCCTTCTGTATTTTCCCTTCTAGGTTCAATCTCTCGCTTTCTAATTAGGAAGGGGAGAAGGTTCTGGTCTTACCAGCAGTCGGGGGTCTTTCAAGGTTTCCCTCTTCGGTTGTTTCTCATCGAGGGTGGGTGGGTGATGGAAGGCCTGGATTCACCAATGAGAGAGAGAGGAAGCCGTCAGGGAAAGCTCCTGAGAGGAGCTGGGGGTATTGCTTCTTTTGTCTCTCTTCTGCCCCTTGAGGGAGAGGACTCCATCACTAGCTCCTGAGCTGCCACCGCCGCAGCATAATTTTCTACTTCCTCCAGCAGAGGAGTTCTCCAGAGCTGCTGCTACCAATGCATTTTTTTAAAGCCATTCTTTCAGTAGGGGAGTGGAATCCCCCACCAGCTCCCAAGCCACCACATTATTTTCCTTTTCTGCCAGTGGGGAGGGGGGGGGCCGTATACATCTGTTTGCACATGCACTACAAACAGATGCAGTGATGCCAAGGATGAACCGTTCAAAAAGAGTGAAATTTATCAACCCAGAGAGTGAGATGGAACTCCAAAGTGTGAGATGTTTTTCACATAGTGCATTCAGGGTATAAATCTGGAAAGATTTAAATGAAGTATTGATTTGCCAATGAAAAAGCAGCATAAAATTTGCTTTTCGTTAGAGCCTTCGAAAGCATAGACCCAGTGGAGGCACCATGAGTAAATTCTCCAGGCTGAGAATTGGTGAAAAGTACTTGCATAGGTTTCACAGCACCTGTACCTGTAAGTACAGGGAAAAGGGAGGGGGCAGGGGAGGCAGTACACTGGAAGGGGAGCTCAGATCACGTCCTATTAGCTGAGGCACTTGGTTTTTCTTCTCTTAGGCTCGTCTCTCATGAAAAAGTGTACTGGCACTGAGACTCTAATGTCTGAGAGGAGAGGATCAAAGAGTGTGAGAGTGAGAAAGCCTTCAAATGAGTGTGACACCGACACACTCTTAACGAGCGAGACTTGGCATCTCTGCAGATGCCAATGGATAAACAACTTCCACTCACAGCTGGCTGGAACCTCCCATATAGGTGCTATTGCTTATACGAAACATAACTAAAAACAGCACATTTGGCACAGCACCAAATGTCCAAGTGCTGTTTGAATACCAACTTAAATGTATCTTTTTTTTAAAACTTATTTAACAACCTTTTACAAAAGTCAAAAGATAGGAAATACAAGGAGCCATTAGAAGTACAGAACAGAGCTAATTAACAAGTACAACAAGTACAATTCAATAGTTCATGTTAAGGAGAAAAAAAAATGCCACTGTTCTCGGCCGGAGCATAGATTTAGAAGCTAGGTTCTATCCTTCACCACGCTGATAAAGAAACAAGAAATCATAAAGGAAAGCAAATGAATCAGATCATAGGGCTACATTTCCTTCCAAATTTTGAAGAGAGGGGTCAAAAAAAGCATATCGGACTCTGCAAAGCCACCGAACACCTACAAGAGAAATGCAAAAATAATATAGCACTCAGAGCCAAAGTGCGGGATTTAAGTGCAAGGAAACTCTTATGACGCAAATGGGTCTCTCTAGAGACATCTGGATAGATCATTATTTTCTGGCTAGAAAGCAAAAACTTTGTTTTTGAAAATTATGATTTTGAAACAATTTATCACTCTATTGTGGATCACATCCTTAGAGGACTCAAGGAAATGAGATAAATCAAAAGACTCCTAAGGCACTTCAGTGGGGGCATCAAGAAACTTTTTTATCAGGTAAATAAAAGGAATTAGCAATAGCCAATATGTCAGCAGTGTGCAATTGCAATAACTCCTTGAAATATTTGTGAAGCAACATCAAACATGAAAGATACACATTTTAAATAGGATGTCCAAGTGCAATCTGGGACATCAAAGCCAGAAGGTCTGAAAAGAAAGGCAGGCATGTGTAAGTTCAGACACAGTTCCAGAAACATGGACGTGCCCAATATGCACGTGTATCAAATGTCTATATAGACATCCCCAGGAGAGTATTTCATAACCAAGGCATCTAAATCCCAGAGTGGGACTTTCTAATCTAAAGCTAGTCACTTAAGTCTCCATTTTCTCTACATCCTCTGGATGTTTTAAGGTAAAAACAAACACTTTCCTGATACCTATTCGTGCCTAGAGCAGGAATAAATATGCACGTGCCTGCAGACAGCCCTGCTGCTTCTGGGATCGAATGGGCTCGTGTAAATCCATTGCCCCGCCCCAGACACACCTCTGCCACACCCCCATGCCTACTTGAACATCCAGGTACTGGAGATATCTCCGAACTGCATTAGTGGAACGGTTACAGAGACATGTGTGTGATTTTGACGTCCACGTGCATGAGCTACCATTTTCCATATATCTACCAGAGAAACAGGCTCTGGCAATACATTTTCTTTAATTTAAGAAGCTAAGAATGTAGTCAAAAAATTCTGTGGTTTTGGCATAAAAGACCTCCAGGGAAGACATGACCTTACCCAAAACTACTGGTAGAGTTGTCTTTCCCCCCATCTGATCTGTACCAATTGATGGTTGCGGTGGAGTGGTCCTAGAAATGGGGCTCAAAGTTGCCTGCAACAGAGATGAAGTAGACAATCTAGGCAGACCCTGCACAGATGGAACAGAAGTAGTCATCACATGTTTATCCATCGGGCCAGAGAGCTTTGAGGGAGCAGCTGGAGTTGAAGTAGTTATCTGCCCCTTGTACTTCTGCTTGTCACCTCCTCTTGGGCAATCAACAACCAACCCGGTACCAAATTGGAACCAAGTTGGCAAACTCTTTTGTACCCGTGCCCTTTAGGCCATGTGCCTGCATCCATGGCTGCAATGCTAAGCGCTGGCTTTTAAAGCAGCAGTCACAAGCTGATGACACCACGGAGGCGGAACCCCTCACTGGCACGCTCCAAACGGACTCCAACACAGACTGTGCGGCACAAGTCTCCCAGGCAGGCAGGCTTCTCTCTGCCTGACCTAAACATGTCTTGCTACTTTAGCTGCTGTTGCTTCTCTTTTCTCCACGATTATACAGAGCTGATCTTGCTCATTCCTTTGTGGGGAATCTTTGATTTTCTCCAGTATTGCATTGCATGTGGAGGTTTCCAGCTCCACATATAACGCATCTTTCTATTTCTAGTATGTGATCACTTCTATATTTTCTAATCCACCAAAGAAATAAGTAATCAGGGATATTTCTGCATTCCAGGATCTATTTGTCCAATATCTAACAGTTAGCAAGCAATGAATTTAGAATTTGTGCTGTTTTGGTTTGCAGATGCAGGTTCACTATCGTCCTAAAACAAGCAATGACATAACTGATGGTATGGGTGGCAATATTGCTTCTTTTAGAGGCAGCTAGGACCAAATTTGCCCTGTGCATCTCCCTAATGACTATTTTTTTTTTTGGTTCTTTGTGTGGAGTTTAATTTAAAAAGGCACACGTATCTAGAAATCAATTGATATGAGAATTGTAGTCACTATGAGGCCAATCTTCAGCTTGCCACCATAGACACATAGAAACATGATGGCAGAAAAAGACCCTATGGCCTATGTAGTCTGCCCTTCTATATCTAATACTATAGTCCCCTTTTTTCCTTTTAGAGATCCTCTGTTTGTCCCATGCTTTCTTAAATTCACATACTGTATTTGTCTCTACTACCTCCACTGGGAGACTATTCCACACATTCAATACTGTTTCCGTAAAGAAATATTTCAACATATTACTTCTGAGTCTATGCCCTTTCATCCTTGTCCTATGCCCCTTTTGTTGCAGAGCTTACCATCAATCGAAAGAAGCTCTCATGTTGTGTATTTATGCCACAAAGGTATTTAAACATCTCTATCACATCCCCTCTATCCCGCCTTTCCTCTAACATATACATATTAAGATCTTTAAGTATGTCCTCATATACTTTATAATGAAGACCATTAATCATTTTAGTACTATCTTCTGCTTCGACTCCACCCTGTTAACAGGGGTGGCCCAAGGTGGGTGTGGGCCATGTGCAGAGACTCATTGTGAGGCCTCATTTGCATAAGGGGCCTCATTTGCATAAATATTTGCATGATGTTAACATGTACTAACTTTTAGTAAACATGCCTCTTAATGAGTGTATGGATAAAGAAAGACTACCAGATTTCTACTTTACTATACTCCTGTGCCAACCGCCAGGCACATTAGGAAGTAATACAAACCCATTTAGAACCCATAGCAAACCCACTGTATCATAACAGCACTACGAGGACTCACAAAGTGCCAAACCCTACCTATCAAAAGGCAACACTGCAAATATTAAACCAATACATCTCAGATAATACCAATACACCTCCTACTGGGGGAAAGAGAACAAGTGGCACTGTCAAATAGAAACTACCTAAACAGAATACCTCAGCTTGGTTACACATGCAGAACATAGAAGAACAAAGACCATCACCAAACAATGGACAAGGGATAACAATTTAGAAATAGGAAGAGAATAATTAAATTGGAAGCCCCAAAAGCCAAACTTGGAATGTACAACACTGCAGAAATAAAACTATAAATTAATTTCCTCTTGTACTAAACAAAATGCAGATGTTAACAATGCACATTTCCCAGAGCTGACATATTCCAGTTAATACATTGAAAATAAATATTTTTCTACCTTTTATTGTTTGTGCATTTTATTTTTCAGTTGCAATTGCTCCAGTCACTTTCTTCTGTTTTTTTTAATGTCTTCTGCTTACTCTCCACTGTCTGCTGTCCATTTGTCCTTTCTTCTCTCTTCTAGTTTTTTTTCCATTCTCTCTCTACATCTGCTTTAACATACTGATCTTTCTCCTTTTGCTGTTTCCTCCATTCCTTTTTCATCCACTCAAATTTTACCCCTCCATCCTCAATCCTTATTTACTCTCCTGGTCAACATTGAAATCGTTACTGACTTTAAAAGGCCCTAATCTGTAGTATCTTGGTGAGCTGAACATGAATATAACATTAAAAAAAAATTAATGGCTCTCGTTTTGAAGATATTGCATGTAGTTCATTGTTGACGTTTCACCGTGTAAATTTATCCAGTAGGACATCAACAACATCCCAAATAAGCCTTGAATGATGTAATATTGCATCACATTGCATAATACCAGCATGCACACATCATCCAGATTCGATTGCATCATTTTCTGATGCAATGCAATACTACTGCCAGACGGCTGCTGAAGCCATCTGATGTCAGCAGTGTACTATACGCAGTCGGAAAGGAAAGTAATCTGGTATTCTGTTCTGATATTGAAAGCCTCATGAATGCCTTAAAAATCACTCATGACCCACAAACTGAGTCTGAAGGCTGTGCTTTTGAACAATGGAAACTGTCTTCCATCTATTCCAGTAGCGCATGCGGTCCACATGAAAGAGACATACGATAACTTAAAGCATCTACTGACTTCCATTAACTATAACAAGTACAGCTGGCACCTCTGTGGTGACTTGAAGGTAGATGCCCTTTTAATGGGACTGCAGCAGGGATATATAAAATACATGTGTTTCTTATGTGAGTGGGATAGCCAAGTAAGGGATTGGCACTATTTGCGGAAGGAATGGAATCGCAGACAAAATGTAACAGTTGGAGAGAAGAATATCCAGTACCCAGCTCTGGTTGAGGCTCACAAAATCCTGCTACCAGTCCTTCACATCAAACCAGGTTTGATGAAAAACTTTGTGAAAACCATGGACCGCACTTCGCCAGCTTTCCAATACCTGCATGAAAAATTCCCTCGACTCAGCGAAGCAAAGATTAAAGAGGGAGTTTTTGTGGATCCTCAGATTTGAGAGCTCTTCAAAGATGACCGGTTCAACAACTTGCTGCAGGGTGATGCAAAACAAGCATGGAATGCTTTTCTCCTAGTGTCAACAAACTTTCTCGGGAATGTTAGGGCAGAAAGCTACAAGGAACTAGTAGAAGACATACTGATGCAGTATCAGAAACTTGGCTGCAATATGTCTCTAAAGATCTATTTCCTTGATTCCCATCTCGATTTCTTTCCTGACAACTGTGGTATGGTTAGTGATGAACGTTTTCACCAGGATATCGCAACGATGGAGCAAAGATACCAGGGAAAATGGTCCACTACAATGCTGGCTGACTACTGCTGGACACTCCCCAGAGAAGCTCCCGAACAGCTGTACAAGAGACAGGCGAAAAAATCTAAGAAGTAGTCTATGATTTGGTTTTTTACAGGTATTAACTGAAGGCCTATTATATTTACTATTGACATGCATTTCGTGATGTAAACATTAATTCTTGTAGATTACAAAAAAACTAGAGCCAGCTTTGCAATTTCACTGTCATATTTGTGTTCAGCATATAAAAATTTATAAGAAATGACTATTTTTATTTCAGTAACATGACTTTTGTAAAAAATTGTTGACCAGTTTATACTCGGCCAATTGTAGATTTTTCTTCTCTCCCAAACAATATATTTCCCCTCTCCATCCTCACTCCTGCAGTCCCATCCCATTCTAGTCCTCCCCCAACATCCGCTCCCTTCTAGTCCCATTCTCCTCCCCCCCCACATCAGCCCATTTCCAGTCCTAGCCTCCCCATCAGCCCATTCTTAATCCTAGCCCCCTCCCCCATCAGCTCTTTCCTGTCCTATCCTAGCTCTCCATCAACCAATTTCCAATCCTAGCCCCCCATTAGCCCATTTCCAGCCCTATCCTAGCCCCTCCATCAGCCCATTTCCAATTTAAGCCCCCCATCAGCCTATTTCCAGTCCTAGCACCCGCATCCATTTCCAGTCCTATCCTAGCCCCTCCATCAGCCCATTTCCAGTTCTATCCTAGCCCCCCACTCAGCCCATTTCCAGTCCTAGATCCCCCATCAGCCCTTTCCGGTTCTATCCTAGCTCTCCATCAGCCCATTTCCAATCCTAGCCCCCCCATTAGCCCATTTCCAGTCTTATCCTAGCCCCTACATTATCCCATTTCCCATCTAAGCCCTCTCATCAGCCTATTTCCAGTCCTAGCTCCCCCATCCATTTCCAGTCCTATCCTAGTCCTTCCATCAGCCCATTTCCAGTCCTAGATCCCCATCAGCCCTTTCCAGTCCTATCCTAGCTCCTCCAACAGTCCATTTCCAATCCATCCAAGCCCCCCCATCAGCCCATTTCCAATTCTAGCTGCCCATTAGCTCATTTCCAGTCCTATCCTAGCCCCCCCACTCAGCCCATTTCCAGTCCTAGATCCCCCATCAGCCCTTTCCAGTCCTATCCTAGCCTCTTCATCAGCCCATTTCCAGTCCAAGCCCCCCTCCCCATCAGCTATTTCCAGTCCTAGCTCTCGCCCCCACTTAGCCAATTTCCAATACAAGCTCTTCCCCCACTCAGCCAATTTCCAGTCCAAGTCTCCCCCCACTCAGCTGATGGGGAGGGGGGCTTGTACTGGAAATGGGCTATTTCCAGTCCTAGCTCCTCCATACTCAGCAAATTTCCAGTCCAAGCCCCCCCCCCCCCCCACTTAGCCCATTTCCAGTAATAGCTCCCCCCCCACTCAGCCCATTTCCAATCCAAGTCCCTCCACCAAAAGAGCCCCACGGCTGTCAAAAAGGCTTTAGAGGGAGCCAGAGAAGCCCCGGCTCACCTCTGACAGCAGCTGAAGTGAAGAGCATCTTTTTTCTTCACTTCAACAGCTGTATTGTAGTTTAGGACGCTGGCGCACTGAGGTCAAAGGGGACTTCCTGTTTCCCGGGCACTCTTTGTGCCAGCATCCTAAACTACAGTACAGCTGCCAAAGTGAAGAAAAAAGATGATCTTCACTTCGGTGGCTGTCAGAGATGAGCAGGGGCCTCTCCGGCTTCCTCTAAAGCCACCCTGCCTGCCTGTGCTGAATGTGGGATGTTGTTGGTGCGGGGCCCCTTGAAGTGTGGGGTCCTGTGTGAACAACATTTTCGCACAATGGATGGGCTGGCCCTGCCTATTTATATCCTTTTGAAGGCGTGGTCTCCAGAATTGCACACAATACTCCAAATGAGGTCAAACCAGAGACTTATACAAAGGCACTATTGCCTCCTTTTTTCTGCTGGCCATTCCTTTCCCTATGCAGCCAAACATCCTTTTAGCTTTCGCAGTCGCCTGCTTAGATAAACATTATACAGATATTTTATCCTTATAACCAGTGGTGTTCCAAACACAGGCACCTGGAGAGGTTTGTTAGACTGAAGCCCAGGAGGGAAGAGCCACTAGGCCTTGAGCGGAGCCACCACTTTAAGGTAGGTTTGCCGTGCTGATTCCACCATATAGACCTGTCAGGGTTGTGCCCCCCCCCCTCCTAGCCGGCACCCCCCAGATGGGACGCACCCACCACCCCACCCTTGGTACGCCGCTGCTTATAAGTTAATGTGGATGTTCAGCCTGGCTCTGATTTAACTCTGACAGCTGAAAATAATGACACAACATTATACAGATAACTTATTGATGGAAAATTTCCTGTTAAATGCATAATATGAATAGTGACTGAATTTCATCATGCTCCACAGAACCTTTTGCCCCACCTTCAGCCTGCCTTAGCTCCACCCCCTTTTAGGCTTCATTCATTTTGGCTATGAAGCAACTCATGTGGTGAAAATTTAGCTATTTTGTTAGCAACAAACTAGAAACAAAACACTTAGGTGGTCGACACTTTTAGGGACTGCATATGTAACAGCAAAATAGGGCCCAATATTCAGAAGGCTTCTTCTATTCATCAGGATAAACCCTGCTGAGTTCAGTGGCACTATCTAGATATTTCATCTAACTGCTACTGCACTATCCGGATAGTGCCAAAGTGGTTCGTGAGTGGGATGAGGTTGGTACAAGACCTTGCAATTTTCAGTTCGCTAATTGGATAAGTAACTAGAAACCACACAAAGTTAGATGAAACAAAGCAAACCTAACATTATGCTGTCTAGCTATCTGAATAGCAGCTAGTATCACCGCTATATGGATAGTCAGCAGCGGTCACTGCTGAAAGCAGATATTCAGTGGAAGCCACTACCCGGGCACTTCCGCTGAATATCCAGTTTCATTTTGTCTGGGATGGCTGGTGTTTCAAAAGAACGCTGACCGCTGAAGGCTAAATATTGGGCAGATAGTAGATGATGGCACATAAAGACCATAATTGCCCATCCAGTCTGCCCAGTAAGGTGGTTAAGTTTGTAATTGCCAATTTGTATAGCACAAAAGAGGAAGGCCAGCAATGAGATTAATTAATACAATAACAGCAGCTACGGGTGCCAGTCTGTCAACAATGAGCCACCTGACTGAAGACCGAACATAGTTTAGGACAACTATCCAGAGGGTCGCCATGAGTCGACACAGACTTGACGGCACCTAACAACAACAACAACAACAATAGCTGCACATGTTCCATTTTTTCCCTTTACCCCTCCGCTCCTCACACAGACGTCAAATAATGTGCTTTATACTTGTTGAAACAATGTGGACAAGGTTGGCTCAAGGAGCTGTGGCACCTGAGCTAACTTTTGCTTTTACTTCCTAACTTAAGGCCATCCTTACAGCATGAGTCATGCAAATAGGGGTGGATTTTCAGCCGGTGTGATTACTAGTTCACTGCTGACGCTGCCATGTAATTTAATCCATATATTCATATAGATAGTGGCGCCAAATATATTGATGGTATAGTGACCATACCGACACTATCTGTTTAGTTTAGGCCTCTTAAACTAAACATACAACTTACTCAGCTGGAGGTCAATTCTGATCATGGCAAGTCCGGGTCTTCCGGCCATCCAAAATCTGGACGGGCCGGATTTGCACCCGACTCTACAACTATGAGAGCTATATGTTCCCGTGGTTGCAGAATCAGGGCACAGAACTTCCACCAACTCCCCTGACTCCCCTGGCTATCCCTCCCTATGTTCCTGCATGGAAACCTGGTGCCGTGGTGTCTCATCACCATGGCACTGGGATGCTATGCAGGAGCGCTGATGGGACAAGTAAATAACACAGCCCGCTCCCCTACCACCTGAGCCTCAACAGGAGATGCCATAGCTGGGTTTGAGCAGCAGGCGCCTATCTGACACCGCACCGTGGGTTGAGGGAGCTCTGGCCCGATCTCAGCACTTCATCGGACTTATTCCACCTCCAAGATGGAATAAGTCTGATGCTCATCTTCAGCCCACTGGACGTACAGGCCATGATCTGAATCAGCCTTGTACATTCAGGGTCATGGGCCCGCCTCCACCCTGCCCACTCTCCACTCCACAACTCCCCTTCCTGCCACCATCCAATGCTCCCTGCACAGCAGCTCTGTGCATGCAGAGAGGCAAGCATGCAGAATACACTCCCTGCGAATAGCTGAGGTTGGACATCCATGTCAGATGTCTATCCCTGCTATTCGCAGTTTGGAATGTCCCCCATAGTGACTGAATATCACCACTATCTGGATAATAATATGGTCTGCCCTCACTTCTCCCCTAAGATGGTTGCACAAATACACAAATAATATCTGGTTATTTAACGATTCAAATGACTCAGTATAATTATTCATTCACAAGACATTCTCAGACAACCAATACAACTATTCCCAATAATAAGTACAAACCAGAAGTAAGATATTTCAGTTTAAAGCTCAACATAAAAAATATATATATATTCAAATTCAGATATAGCAATACAAATCCCTCTACTGCTAGACACTGCGGTGGTCACTTCAGAAGCTCTATTCATGACTTTAATGTCTGAAAATGGGCCTTCAGAGTGCAAATCAAGAAGACATCCCTTGAGTCATTTTAGAAAGCCAGATACATGGACATCTCCAGGGCGATCAAGTCCTTGTCACATGGGGGCATGGCAAAGGCGTGTCCAGGGTGCTCCAGAAAAGATACATGTGTTTGTCCCAAACAAGAAATGACAAGCAAAGATGCCATTTTTTGGTACCTTTGTTGTGTAATCCTTTTACCGCACTGTCATTATTTTTCCAGTTGATCCTCATCTCTCTTTATTTATCTCTTTATTTATATTTAGTATACCACCATTCAAGCAAGTATTTGATATCATAGCAGTTTATATTACCATTCACTGTCAGAAAAGAACAACTAAAAAAACAAAACAAAATTGAGGCTAAACAATAACAATGAATATCTAATGAGGAGGTGAGCAGGACATCATTTTTATTCTATAGACATAGTAATACAACAAGAGGAAAGAAATGTGGTAGATTATAAGAAAGCAGTTAAGAGTCCAAACAGTACTTCTAATCATAGAGATACAAAACAATACCTCTTGCTGGATTTACCCTAAGTCTTTTATGCCATGGAGGTATTTAAATGTCTCTATCATATCTCCCCTATCCTACTTTTCTCTAAATTATACATACAGTATTAAGATCTTTAAGTCTGTCCCAATATGCTTTATAACAAAGACCACTTACCATTTTAGTGGCCATCCTCTGCATTGACTCCAATCTGCTTATATCCTTTTGAAGGTGCGGTCTCCAGACTTGCACACAATACTCCAGAGACTTATACAGAGGCACTATCACCTCTTTTTTCTGCTGGCCATACCTCTCCCTATACACCCAAGCATTCTTCTGGCTTTCGCAGTCACCTTTTCTACATATTTAGCTACTTTAAAATTGTCATACACAATTTCGCCCAGGTGCCGCCCTTCTTTTGTGGACAGACGTACCTTACCCTATACACTGTACCACTCCTTTGGATTTTTGCAGCTCAAATGCATAACACTGCATTTTTTAGCATTAAATTTCAGCTGACAAATTCTAGACCATTCTTCAAACTTAGATCCCTCCTCATGTTATACATGCATTCCTGGGTGCCTACTCCATTGCAAATTTTGGTATCATCCACAAACAAGCAAACCTTGCCCTACAGCCCTTCCTCATTACCACTAACAATGATATTAAAAAGAATAGGACCAAGGACAGATTCCCGCAGCACACCACTGGTAACCTCCTTCTCTTCAGAGTGATCTCCATTTATCTGTACCTTTTGTCACATCCTACTCAACCAATTTCTAACCCAATCAGTAACTTTAGGGTCCATCCCTAGGATGCTCAGTTTGTTTATCGTCTTTGCAGAACGGTGTCAAAGGCTTTAAGGAAATCTAAATATACCACATCTAGGGCTCTCCCTTGGTCCAACTCCCTAGTCATCTAGTCAAAGAAATCTATCAGATTTGTCTGACAAGACCGGCCTCTGGTGAATCCAAGCTGCCTCTGATCCTGCAATCCACTGGACTCCAGAAACCTCACTATTCTCTCTGTTAATAGCCTTTCCAATAATTTACTAACCACAGGGGTTAGACTAACCGGCCTGTAGTTCTCAATGTCATCCTTACATCCACTTTTGTGTAAAAGAACCAAATGTGCCTCTCTCCAGTCCTCTAGCACCACTCCCGACTCCAAAGAGGCATTGAAAAGGTCAGACAGTTGATCCGCTAGAACATTCCCACGTTCCTTCAGTATTCTTGGATATATCCCATCCAGACAGATGGCTTTGTCTACTTTTAGTTTAGCTAGTTCCTCATGAACACAGTCTTCTGAAAATCGTTCAAGATCCCCATCGCTTCTGTTCCTATTTGTGGGCATTTTCTGAGGTCCTACTCCTGGCCTTTCATATGTGAACACAGAACAGAAATATTTGTTAAGCAATTCCGCTTTATCCTCATCAGTTTCTGCTTATTCCTCCTCTGCACTCTTGAGTCTGACAACACCACTTTGGCCTTCCTTCTCTCACTAACATATCTGAAAAATGTCTTATCTCCGCATTTTATTGCATTGGCTATTTCTTCTTCTTTTTGTACCTTTGCTTTCCTGATTAATTTGTTAGCTTCTCTAAGTTTTTCCAAATATAGATAGATGCCTGTCTTCCTCTCTCTGTGATCTCTTGTATTTCATGAAGGCCTCCCTCTTTTTCTTCACCTTTTCAGCTACTTCTTTTGAGAACCATAGCAGCTGCCGTTTCCTTTTATATTAATTTACCATTCTCACAAAAAGGTTTGTTGTCCTTAAAATATCCCCTTTGAATTTTGCCCACTGTTTTTCTACACCCCCCAGCTGTTCCCATTCCATTAACGACTCCTTGAGGTATTGGCCCATCTTGGCAAAGTTAGTTTTCCTAAAGTCTAAGACCCTTTCTTTTGAATGGATTTTATCAGCCTTAGTCCTACTACTGAACCATACCATCTGGTGATCACTGGATGTGAGGTGATCTCCCACTGTAACATCAGAAACACTTTCCCCATTGGTAAGCATTAAGTCCAGTATGGGCCCATCACGTGTGGGTTCTGTTACCAGTTGCCTGAATAGTTCTCCCTGTGTAAAATCCAGGATCTCCTTACCTCTAGATGACACCACAGCAGAGATATGCCAATCCACATCTGGCATATTGAAATGACCTATTAGTAGCACTTCTCCTTTCAGCAATACTCTGTCTGTCTTCTTCATCCATTTCTATGCCTGTGAGGGGGATCTGTATATAACTCCAATGCAAATGGATTTTCCTTTCTCTCTTTCTAGTTTAACCCACAGTGCCTCCTCTCTCCCTTTTAAGCCCTGTAATTCTATTGCTTTAATACAGTATCATTTTTTACATATAGCGCCATTACTCCTCCCTTTTCTCCTCCCCTGTCCTTCCTGAATAAAGTAAAGCCCAGTATAATTACATCCCAGACAATGTTGTCTGTGAACCATGACTCTGTAACTGCCACTATATCCAAGTCAGCCTCTTCCATTAAAGCCTCAACATCTGAGATCTTATTTCCCATGCTATGGGCTTTTATTCATACCGCTTTCCAGATGTTGCCACTATTACCCATTTCTACAGAGGTGTTTAATGTTTCACTTACCTGGAGGCTCTCTTCACCCATCCCCAATACTTCTAGTTGAAAGCCTCTTCTGTAGATTAGCCAGTCTGCTGCTGCCCATAGCTAGCTCCTCCCTACAGTCTTCAGACTCTGACTTTTCATTTACTTACCAGCTTTCCATTTCCTACTCTTATTTCCCAGGCCTGCCATTCCCACCTCTGTCTCATTCCTTTCTCATCTTTCTATTTCCCCATTGTTCACCTAGTTCCAAGTCCTCCATTTCTACCCTCTCTATTTATCCCTTCCCTAGCATCATCTACCTTCTTCTGCCTCTCATCACCTCATCCCAAGCTCCTTCCCTATCACTCATCCTCTTGCCACTTCCAGTCCCTATTTTATGCCTTACCCCATCCATATTTCCTCCCCAATTTCTACTCTCTTTCACCTCCTTCAAATACTTCTACAGCTGCTGTAAATGTGCATGGGATTGTTTAATATTCAATTTCTGCAAGTTTTGCGCTAATATGTTATAAGACATATAGGTATATAAGTATCTATAAGACTTTATAAATTGAGCAACAGTCATCTTTTTAACCTCTCCACCTAGATGGCCTTTTATTAAAATTACCCCCTCAATGTATAAGTCCCCTATCTGTGAATTTTCAGTAGCATGGTATGGAGAGTGCTTCTAAAAATTCCCTCTGACTACTCCAGCACTATCTGCACATGCTAGGGTGGAGAGAAGCCATTTTTTCCAGCTGTATGGGTTGCCACAGGCAAGTGTTTTAAGGTAGGATAGAAAAAAATACTGCTGTATCTTAATCCACTTAACTACATACATTGGGGGTTTCTATGATGTCATGGTGCCTATGCTAGGATAGTCATCAGAAGTTGAAGCAATGCTGTCACAGAAACTTCGTTCTAAATTTGGTGCCATAATGAACAATTAGCCCTTTCACATTGGACATACTGAGCATCCATGGGTAAGCTGTGCGTTTGTGTTTGAGTCTGCAGATTTGACGATATCGGTTTAATGAAATGTGTTTAACATTTCCATTGTCCTTTAAACCATATATGTTTCGCACACTACATTGACAGGTTGTGGGCTCTACAAAGGAGATACACAATTTTTGTCTGATTGAGGATACCTCGATCCTGGGTCCTCCAAATGGCTTCATGAGTAGCTGAGTGAATGTAAGATGACTTAGTTTGAACTACAGACATGGATGTATTTATTTATTTAATTGGGCTTATATACTGCTTTTCTACCACTCAAAGCGGCGTACATTCAGGTACTGTAAATATATTTTTCCCTTGTCCGTGAAGGGCTCACAAACTTTGTTTTTGTACCTGAGGCAACAGTAAGTTAAGTGGCTTGCCCAAAGCCACAAGGAATACCTGTGGGACTAGAAACCCCAGTCCTTCAGGCCCAAGGATATCATTGTCATATACTTTAGGTGTTTTTCCTAATTTACTCTGTGTGATAATCTTCTGCTGTGAGTAATTGTATTTTGTCTCTCTGTACATTGTTCTTGGTTTGCTTGTTCTCTGGGTCATTATAATTTCACATATTCATTTTTTGTATAACTTGTTAATGTTTCACACTGTTTATCATCTAGCTTCTATCATGTTTATGGTTGATTTCTATGATATATTTAGCTCTGCACATGGAATTTATGTTTTTAAATTTTTTCCTTTATCATTTGCTTTTTATTTATTATAAGGATGGCATGTACGTATGTTTAGCATGCCTTTTATTTACACATATATATGTTTTATTTTGACACATTAGGATGTACCTCTGGTTCTATATGTTTAAACTCACTATTTATTTATTTATTGTGATGTTTTAATATATTAAATATATATATTTTTTAACTACAGAGGTCTTATTCCCCTGAGGAAGGCCCTGTCCCCCAACTGAAACACCTCAGGTGATCTCACATTGGCTAAATAAAGTAGTTCCTTCCACAGTGAATTCTGTCCTGCTCTTTTATTGTTCCTGTTGACAATGCAGGAAGGCTGTTCCCTCTGTTACTTTGCCAGTTGGAATGCAGTAGCTGAAGATGTGGTCTGGGTAGAACTTGGGTAGTTTTTGCAAGTGCATGTGCTGATTATAACATGCCAGGTGTACTTTATACATGTTTATTTACATCTGCTATAGAATCTTGTAAAATCAGCCTTTCTCTGCTCTGAAAGATACACATGTTGACTGTGTAAGAGAAAAAACGAGGATGCACAGAGTAATGGGATAGTCATTAGGTGTGATCAAAAAATATCAAGATTTGTTGTGTAGCTATATAACAATATGTCACACCATGATGCTTTTAAGCATGCAGTGACTTAGCTATGTGCTCTGCATGTGCAGAGTGACGCATAGTGTAAGAACATAAGAACATAAGATATGCCATACTGGGTCAGACCAAGGTCCATCAAGCCCAGTATTCTGTTTCCAACAGTGGCCAATCTAGGTCATACATACCTAGCAGTTTCCCCAAAAGACACAGGTTCCACAATGCTTGTACTGGGTCAAGCATTGATATCCTGGGTCCCTTCTTAATAATGGTTTATGGACCTTTCCTACAGGAACTTGTCAAAACATTTTTTAAACGCAGCTACACTAACAGCCTTTACTACATCCTCTGGTAACAAATTCCAGAGTTTGATTACACGTTGAGTGAAAAAATATTTTCTTTTATAAGTCTTAAATAGTTTACCCTGTAGCTTCATTGCATGTCCCCTAGTCTTTCTATATTTTGATAACGTAAACAATCGATCTACGTTTACCCGTTCCACTCCGTTAATTAATTTATAGACTTCTATCATATCTCCCCTCAGCCTTCTCTTTTCCAGGTTAAAGAGCCCTAACCTTTTTAGCCTTTCTTCATAGGAGTATCCTTCCATCCCCTTTACCATTTTGGTTGCTCTTCTTTGAACCTTTTCTAATAACGCTATATCCTTTTTAAGATACAGTGACCAGAATTGCACACAATATTCAAGGTGCAGTCTCACCATGGAAAGATATAGAGGCATTATAATATCTTTTGTTTTATTTTCCATTCCTTTCCTTATGATACCTAGCATTCTATTTGCTCTCTTGGCCGCCGCTGCACACTGGGCCGAGGGTTTTAACATGTTAGCCACAATGACGCCTAAATCTTTTTCCTGGGTGGTGGTACCTAATGTGGAACCTTGCATCATGTAACCATAGTTTGGGTTGTTCTTCCCTAGGTGCATAACTTTGCACTTGTCCACATTAAATTTCATCTGTCATTTTGATGACCAGTCTTCCAATTTATCAAGATCCTCTTGCAATTTTCCACAATCCACTTGAGTTTTAACAAATTTAAATAGTTTTGTGTCATCTGCAAATTTGATAACCTTACTCGTTATTTCCTTTTCCAGGTCATTTATGAATATGTTCAAAAGCAACGGACCCAGCACAGATCCCTGGGGTACACCACTATTCACCTTTCTCCATTGGGAAAATTGGCCATTTAGCCCTACCCTCTGCTTTCTATTTTTTAACCAGTTCCTGATTCACAATAGTACACTGCCTCCTATCCCATGACTCTTTAGTTTTGCCAAAAGTCTCTGATGAGGGACCTTGTCAAAGGCTTTCTGAAAGTCCAGATACACTATATCAACTGACTCACGTTTGTCCACCTGTTTATTTACACCTTCGAAAAAACAGATTAGTAAAACAAGATCTTCCTTGTCTAAAGCCATGTTGGCTGTCTCCCATTAGGCCATGACTATCTACATGCTGAGTACTTTTGTTCTTTATGATGGTTTCTACCATTTTTCCTGGTATTGACGTCAGGCTCACCGGTCTGTAGTTTGCCGGATCACCCCCTAGAACCCTTTTTAAAAATTGGCATTACATTGGTGATCCTCCAATCTTCGGGTATTACAGATGATTTTAATGAAAATTCACAGATTACTAATAGATGGTCTTCAATCTCATATTTCAGTTCTTTCAACACCCTTGGATGTATGCCATCCAGCCCAGGTGATTTGCTACTCTTCAGTTTATCTAATAGTTGTAATACATCTTCCCGATGTATCGATATTTCTTTCAATTCTTCCGCACCTTTAAATACCACTTCAGTCTTGGGTAACATCCCTACATCTTCCTCAGTAAAGACCAAATCAAAGAATTCATTCAGTCTCTCCATTATCGCCTTGTTGCCTCTTAATGCCCCTTTAACCCCTCTATCATCTAATAGACCAACTGACTATCTCACAGGTTTTTTGCTACGAATGTACTTGAAAAAGTCTTTATTTTGCGTTTTTGCTTCCGCAGCAAGCTTCTTCTCAAATTCTCCCTTTGCCTGCCTTATCAATGCCTTACATTTGACTTGCCAGTGCTTGTGCTTTTTCCAGGTTTCGTCGTTTGGCTCTTTTTTCCATTTCCTGAAAGATGCTTTTTTAGCAACAACAGCCTCTCTGACCTCACCTTTAAACCATGCTGGCAGTTTTTTGGACTTCCTTCCACTTTTCTTAAAGCATGGAATACAGCTGGTCTGGGCTTTCAAGATAGTAGTTTTCAACAACACCCAAGCTTGATGTAAGTCTTTAACCTTTGCAACTGCTCCTTTTAGTTTTTTCTTAACTATTTTCTCATTTTATCATAGTCTCCCTTTTGAAAGTTAAAAGGTAGTACTGTGGATTTCCTTACGATCCCTCCTCCACTAATTAAATCAAACACAATCATGCTATGATCACTATTGCCAAGTGGCCCCAACACCCTTATCTCTTGCACAAGATCTGGTGTTCCACTAAGGACTTGGTCTAATATGGCTTCCCCTCTGGTTGGTTCATAAACCAGCTGCTCCAAGAAGCAGTCATTTATTTCATCTTGGAACTTTATCTCCCTAGCATGACCTGTCGTGACACTGACCCAGTCGATACCGGGGTAATTGAAATCACCTATTACTATTACTGCGCTGTAACGTTTGTTAGCTATCTTGATTTCTTTGAGCATTTCATCATCCATTTGTTCATTCTGGCCAGGCAGTCCATAGTACACCCCCACTGCCATCGCCTTCCCCTTTTTACATGGAATTTCAATCCATAGAGATTCTACAGCAAATTTTGTTTCCTGCAAAACTTTAAACCTTTCTGACTCAATGCCCTCTCTAACATAGAGCGCAACCCCTCCACCAATTTGATCAGCTCTATCATTACGATATAGTTTGTACCCAGGTATCACAGTGTCCCACTGGTTGTCCTCCTTCCACCATGTCTCTGATATTCCAATCATATCTAACCTCTCATTTAGTGCTATATATTCTAACTCTCCCATCTTATTTTTTAGAACTCTAGCATTTGCATACAAGCATTTTAGAGACTGTATTTTATTCATATTAATCTGGCTATTGGTAGACATGAGTAATTTGGGATCTTTAAGCTGTGTCTGCTCCATACTCAAGGGCATTTGGGCTGCTATACTCTTTTTTGGAACCTCTCTGCTTTTGTTAGTATCCTTCAAGGATACATTCTTCCGAATCATGCGCTCTTGGGAGACTGTCGGCTTTCCCCTATTATCTAGTTTAAAAGCTGCTCTATCTCCTTTTTAAAGGTTAATGCCAGCAGCCTGGTTCCAAACCGGTTAAGGTAAAGCCCATCCCTTCGGAAGAGCCCCTCCTTTCCCCAGAATGTTCTCCAGTTCCTAACAAATCTAAAACCCTCATCTCTGCACCATTGTCTCATCCACGCATTGAGACTCCGGAGCTCTGCCTGCCTTTTGGGTCCTGCGCGTGGAACAGGAAGCATTTTGGAGAACACTACCCTGGAAGTTCTGGATTTCAACTTCCTACCTAAAAGCCTAAATTTAGCCTCCAGAACCTCCCTACCACATTTTCCTATGTCATTGGTATGGACATGTACTAAGACAGCAGAATCCTCCCCAGCACTATCTAAGACCTTATCTAGGTGGCGTGTGATGTCTGCTACCTTCACACCAGGCAGGCATGTTACCAGGCGATCCTCACGTCCACCAGCCACCCAGCTGTCTATATGCTTAATGATCGAATCACAAACTATAACGGCTGTCCTACCCTTCCCTCATGGGCACAAGGCCCTGGAGAAACTTCCTCGGTGCGAGAGGGTTTTACATCACCTGGAGGACAGGTCCTAGTTACAGGATCACTTCCTGCCACACCAGGGTGATGCTATCCTGTCACGTGACCTCTCTCCTCCATGGCAACAGGGATGCTGCCAGACTGGAGGTGGGACTTCAGGACTATATCACTGTAGGTCTCGTCTATGTACCTCTCTATCTTTCTTATGTTTTCCAAGTCTTCTACTCTAGCCTCTAGAGAACGGACTCGTTCCCTGAGAGCAAAGAGCTCCTTGCACCTAGTGCACACGTAAGACCTCTCACCAACTGGGAGAAAATCATACATGTGACCCTCAATGCAAAAGACTGGAAAGCCCCCATCTCGCTGCTGGACTGCTGTCTGCATCTTAGTTTTAAGCTTGTGTTTAGATCTAAGTTCTTTACTTACTAAGTATTGCTATGGTTATGTATACTAATAAAAGTGTACCTAATATGTTTAATATACCTTGTTCACCTGAAGCTTAATTAATCTCAGGCCCTTAGTGTATGACTGATTTGGATAATGAGCTTCACCTGAGAGCACCTCCTTTCCTTTAAGATGTGTAAATACCTATAAAGCTATGATTAGCCCAGGGGTGGGTGGGTGTTGGGGAGGGAGGGAGTGAAATAACACTTATTAAAAGATGACTGCTACACAGTACCCTGTCCTGTGCTGCTGAGGTAAGCTGTGACCAACTTCCTGGGTGATTAACAGTCATTGCTTGGATAGAAGGAGTCTTTCAAAATGGCCTTTTGACCTGCCACCTGATGTTAACACCTATTGAAAATGTTTCGCAGGTCTCTTGCCCCCTAGGTAGAAGGCCTCTTTGTAAAGGTCTCTAGAAGACTTTATTTGTTGCTCAAAGAGTACTGACCCTGTTTTGCCTTTTATGCTAAGTTATATTCTGATTTGATTTAAATTACAGCTCTTTGCTGCTGCTAGGCTCTGACTTATTATGAAATTTAAACTACAAGCTCTCTGCTGGGTTCCAAAGTTAACCAGAAAGCTCTCTTCTGTGTTTTAAATTTAAACTTAAATTGCTGCTACTAGGCCCTGATTGATTTAGCAAAAAACAATTGGTTCACAGATTAATTAGCTTTAATACAAAGAAGTCCTTTCAGAAAATTCCCAGAAGTATATACTCACAATTGCAGATTTCTCTCCAGAGGTAGCAGTCCCTTTTTCTAGTCCTTCAAGACTCAAGTACTAGGTGGCTATACCTGTACTTTTTTAAATCACGTGATGATTGGTATCATGCTAAAGCAGTTTTTCATGATAAGTGAAAAAACTGAACAATGAATTTGCATCAAATTTTGCCAGAAACTTGGAGATTTGTGCAAAAAGACATAACAAGTTATAGCAAGTGTATGGCGATGAATGCATGAATCATGTTTTAGTTTATGACTGGTACAAACATTTCCATTAGGACTGCCAAAGTGTTGACAATGATGAATATTCTGGAAGGCCATCCACGAGCAGGAATAAAGACAAAGTGGAATTAGTGCATTCGGCAATATGCTCAAATCATCGATTGACTTATCATGGAGCTTGCTGAGGACATGGACAGCAGTTTCGAGTCAGTACAGTCCATTCTTACAGTCAATTTGGGGATGAGATGTATGTCTGTAAAATTTGTGTTGAAACTCCTGTCCCCTGACTAAAAAGAAGATTGACTGTCTGCAGCCAGGGAGTTTTTGGAATGGGCTGATGACTCAGATTTCATCAAAAAGATTATTACTGGTGATGAATCATGGGTTTATGGTTATACTTTAACATGGAAACTAAGGCTCAGTCCTCACAGTGGAAGACTCCAAACTCTCCCAGATCCAAGAAAGCCCGTTAGGTGAGGAGCAATGTCAAGGTCATGCTCACAGTTTTCTTTGATTACCAGGGTATTATGCATCATATTGTGTGTATGTGTGTTAAGTGCTATTGAGTGGGTGTCGACCCTCTGGATGACTTAAACTGTGCTCAGTCTTCAGTCAGTTGGCTCACTGTTGATAGACTGGTACCAGTAGCTGCTGTTATTGTATCGATCCATCTCATTGCTGGCCTTCCTCTTTTGCACTGACCTTCTACCTTGCCAAGCATTACGTCTTTCTCTAACAATCTCTTTCTTCGCATGTGTCCAAAGTATGAAAGTCAAAGTCTTGTCATCTGAGCTTCTAAGGAAAGCTTAGGTTTGATCTCCTCTAGTCCTGACTGGTTTGTTCTTTGGGCAGTCCATGATATTCACAGTATCCATTGCCAGCACCATAATTTAAAGGCATCAATTTTCTTCCTATCTATTTTTTTCACTGTCCAACTTTTGCATCCATATGATGTTATTGAAAATACCATGGCTTGGACAAGTTGAATGAATATCTTCCAAAAGTCCGAACCATTAATAAGGAGTACTATGCCCAGGTTTTGACTCATTTGAGAGATGCAGCTCGTCATAAGAGGCCAGAATTGCACAGGAATAGTGAATGGTTGCTTCATCACGATAATGCCCCATTTCACGCATCACATCTTGTCCAGCAGTTCTTGGCCAAGTACCAAATTGAGCAAGTCTGTCAGCCTCTGTACTCACCTGACATCACACTCTGTGTCAGTTTCTTGTTTTCAAAACTGAAATTACCACTGAAAGGAAGGAGATTTTCTTAAAAGGTACAGAGAAGAGCCACCAAAATGGTAAAGGGGATGGAAGGATACCCCTATGAGGAGAGGCTAAAAAAGGTTAGGGCTCTTCAACCTGATAAAGAAATGACTGAGGGGAGATAGAGGTCTATAAATTAATGAATGGAGTGGAACAGATAAACGTAGCTCGATTATTTATGCCATAAATACGTAGAAAAATTAGGAGACATGTAATAAAGCTTTAGTGTAACCCATATAAGACTAATAAGAGAAAATATTTTTTCACTCAATGTGTAATTAAACTCTGGAATTCGTTACTGGAGGATGTAGTAAAATATATTAGTGTAGCTGGGTTTAAAAAAGGTTTGGACAAGTTCCTGGAGGAAAGGTCCATAAACCGTTATTAAAGGGGACTCGGGAAACCACTGCTTGTCCCAATACAAACAGTGTGGAAATTGTGTCTTCTGGGGAAACTGTTAGGTACTTGTGACCTAGATTGGCCACTGCTGGAAACAGGATACTGGGCTTGGTGGACCTTGGTCTGACTCAGTATGGCATATCTTATGTTTTTATGACTTGGAGACTATTAAACAAAATTAGACCCAGCAGCTTCATAGCATAATGAAAGACGCACTTCAAAATTGTTTCTTGCAGTGGCAGGAACGCTGGAGGAAGTGTGTTTTATTGGAAGGGGACTACTTGGAAGGAGACTGAGTGCAATAACTGTCAATGTTATACTTCTTGTGTTATTGTACAAGTCTTAATACTTTTTGATCGTACTTCATAATGGCACCCCTGAAAAAAATGTTCCTGAACACTCACACTCCTAGAGTAAATCCTGAACATTGCACATCAACCCACACAGGGACAACAGAATGTTTATATGATGGAGGGGGGGGGGGGAGTTCTCCCCCAAGCTCTGCTCTAGCTCTGTTTTGACTCCATCTCAAGCTCCTAACACTGCCTTAACTTTGCCCATAGCCCCCCACACCCATTCCCATCTCTTCTGCCCCTGGGAGATGGGATCCCTGCGATTACTTAATTATGGCTTTCCCCTCCTGTTCTGTCCACAGGAAACTGATGTCCCATGGGAGTCCCATGGGAAGTCTTTGCCATTAGGTGAACCCACACTAAATGCCACATTAACTTCACTCATGAAGAAATGTTTTTGCCAGCAGTTAACATGTGTTTCAGCAGTTGGTAGCTGGCATGCCTGCATGTTAGGGTCAGGGGCGGCCCAAGGGGGGTGCGGGGCCATGTGCGGAGACTCGGTGCGGGGCCTCATTTGCATAAGGTGCCTCATTTGCATAAATGTTTGCATAATGTTACTATACACTAACTTTTAGTAAACATGCCTCTTAATGAGTATATGGATAAAGAAAGACTAAAAGATTTCTACATTACTATAATCCAGTACCAACCGCCAGGCACATTAGGAACTACTACAAACACTGCCCATTTAGAACCCATAGCAAACCCGCCGTATCCTAACAGCACTACAAGGACTCACAAAGCACCATACCCTAACTATCAAAAGGCAACACTGCAAATATTAAATCAATACATTTCAGAGAATAACAATACATGACCTACTGGGGAAAGAGAACAAGTGGCAATGTCAAATAGGAATTATATAAACAGAATAGCTCAGCTCAGTTACACATGCAGAACATAGACCATCACCAAACAAGGAATCACAATTTAGAAACAGGAAGACAATAATTAAACTGGGAACCCCAAAAGCCAAACTTGGAATGTACAATACGGTAGAAATAAAACTATAAATTAATTTCCTCTTGTACTAAACAAAGCGCAGACGTTAATGATGCACATTTCCCAGAGCTGACATATTCCAGTTAATAAATTCAAAATAAAGAGATATTTTCTTTTTTTTTTTAATTATTTATTTATGGATAATTTTACAATATGATACAGTAAAATTAATAACAAAGGAAAATGAAATATGTCAAAAGAAATAAATAAAGAAGAATTCTTAATACAAAGTTACCACCCACATCATTGGGGAGACATGTCTAAAAATTCAATAAGAAAATATAACACTGAAGATAAACAAGGCTAAACAGAACCCCAAAAGAATCTGTAGCCAACATGTACAGCCGGGTGAAAAACCCTCCCCCACCGAGCTCACACGCTACCCTTGAGTTTCTCCCGTTCCAAAATCCACTTTTCCAATTCGGAAGGTGACGAGAAAATAAATTTATCATAGCTAGAAGCAACACAACATTTACAGGGGTATTTTAAAAAGAAAGTAGCCCCTAAAGCAAGAACTCTAGGCTTTAATGCAAGAAACAGTTTCCTACGTGACTGCGTGGAATAAGAAACATCAGGAAATATCTGTATCCGTTCACCACAAAACTTCACCTCTTTTCTCCTAAAATATGCCCTTAGAATATCGACCTTTTCCTCCTCAGAGGAAAAGGACACCAATAAAGTAGCCCGAGAGGTGATAGTGTCATGGGACTCTTCTAGAAAAGCCGTCAAATTGAAATTCTCGGGAGTAGAAGGAGGAGCCTCTTCCTGATCCGCAGAGCTGCGTGGTAAATTCTTAACAGATAAATAATAACACTTAACAATTAAACAAGTATCAGCCTGCGGAAGAAGATGGGCTTCTTTCAAGTACTTCCGAAGTAAAATTAGAGGGGATAACAATGAACAAATTGGAAAATTTAATAACCTCAAATTTTTGGCACGAGAAACAATTTCCAGATGCTCAAGTTTCTGGTGTAAAATTAGACTGTCCTTAGCGTGTGCTGCCGAAAAATCGGAATTGAAGAGATATTTTTCTACCTTTTGTGCATTTTTTTTCAGTTACAATTGTTCCTACCACTTTCTTCTAGTTTCTTCATGTCTTCTGCTAACTCTCCATCTGCTGTCCATTTGTCCTTTCTTCTCTCTTCTAGTTTTTTTTTCCATTCTTTCTCTACATCTGCTTTAACATACTAATCTTTCTCCTTTTGCTCTTTCCTCATTCCTATTTCATCCACTCAAATTTTAAGAACATAAGAACATAAGACATGCCATACTGGGTCAGACCGAGGTCCATCAAGCCCAGTATCCTGTTTCCAACAGTGGCCAATCTAGGTCCTACGTACCTAGCAATATCCCCAAAAGACACAGGTTCCATAATGCTTGTACTGGGTCAAGCATTGATATCCTGGGTCCCTTCTTTAATAGTGGTTTATGGACCTTTCCTCCAGGAACTTGTCCAAACCTTTTTTAAACCCAGCTATACTAACAGCCCTTACTACATCCTCCGGTAACAGATTCCAGAGTTTGATTACCCCTCCATCCTCAATCCCCACTTACTCTCACAATATCCGGCCAATTGTAGATTTGTCTTCCCTCTCACACAAAATATTTTTCCCTCTCCATTTCACTCTCCGAGCTCCATCACATTCTAATCCTCCCCCAACATCAGCTTCCTTCTAGTTCCAGCCCCACCCAGCATCTGCTCCCTTCTAGTCCCTGCATCAGCCCATTTCCAGTCCTAGCTCCCCATCAGCCCATTTCCAATCCTATCCTAGCTCCACCATCAGCCCATTTCCAGTCCTAGCTCCCCCATCCATTTCCAGACCTATCCAAGTCCCTCCATCAGCTCATTTCCAATCCCAGCCCCCCATCAGCTCATTTCTAGTCCTTTCCTAGCCCCACCATCATCCCATGTCAAATCCTAGCTCCCCTCCACTCAGCCCATTTCCAATCCAAACCCCCCATGAGCATACTTCCAGTTCTAGCCCCTCCATGAGTCCATTTCAATGCAAGCCCCCACCACAGCCTATTTCCAACCTTAGCACCCCCCAACAGCCCATTTCCAGTCCTATCCTAGCCCCTCCATCAGCCCATTTCCTGTCCTAGCCCCCCCCTCAGCCCATTTCCAGTCCTAGCCTCCTCCCCATCAGTTATTTGCATTTCAAGCGCCCCCTTCCACTCAGCCCATTTCCATTCCAAGCCCCTGTCCCCATTAGCTATTTGCAGTTCAAGCCCCCCTTCCACTCAGCCCATTTCCAGTCCTAGCAACCCTCCCATCCCATTACTAGTCCTAGCCCCCCCATAGCCCATTACCAGTCTTAACCCCCATCACCCCATTTTCAGTCTTACCAGTCCTAACCCCCATCACCCCATTTTCAGTCTTACCCCCCACATTCCATTACCAGTCCTAACCCCCCATCAGCCCATTACCAGTCCTAAACCCCATCAGCCCACTTCCAGTCCTAACCCCCATCAGCCCATTTCCAGTCCTAGCCCCCCATAGCCCATTACCAGTCATAAGCCCCCCATCAGCCCACTTGTAGTCTTAGCCCCCCCACAGCCCATTACATGTCATAACCCCCCATCAGCCCACTTCCAGCCTTAGCCCCCCCATAACCCAGTACCAGTCCTAACCCCCCCATAGCCCATTAACAGTCCTAACCCCCTCCCTCCATCAGCCCAGCTAGGTTAAAAAAAAACCACAAACCGTCTGCTGCTGCCACTGCCGCCGTGGCAGCGGCAGAATCAAGCATCCCGCGGGTCCCCCCCTGCCCTTCAGAGTCTTCCATGTGGCCTCAGCGCGGGCTTTTCAGAGTCGCGCGAAGGGAGAGTTTCCGCGGCGGGATTAACAGAGCTGCGAGAGGAGAAGCTCTCTCTCTTCGCACGGCTCTGACAGCTGACGCTGAGGCCACATGGAGGACTCTGGAGGGCAGGGAGGCCCCGCGGGATGCTCGATTCTGCTGCTGCCACAGCGGCAGTGGCAGCAGCAGCCGGTTTGTGTTTTTTTAACCTAGTTGGGCTGATGCAAGATGTTTTTTGCATGGGGCCCCCTGAAATGCAGGGCCCTGTGCAAAAAACATTCTTGCTCAATGGACGGGCCAGCCCTGGTTAGGGTTCATTGTGGAGCAGTTAGCACTGTGGAACAGTTAGCATATGGCCTCTCTTTAGGCCATAGATGTGTTTTTGCTACCTTCAACTTCCTTATGTTACTGGCAGAAGTAATCACTTAGCATGGCATTTACTACATAGTCATTGACTTCCTTTTGCAAATAATGCATTAAAATCAGAAAAACTAATGCTCTGTAAAAACACACATTAACATATATTGTCAATGTGTTTTAGTAAATAGGGTCCTTTGTTAACACCATTCTGTTTGCAACCCTGTTGTATCTAATGTCTTGCTGGGCCTTCTTCTTTGCACAAACAACACAAATGAGAACACAGTAGTCAGACCAATAAAAGACAGAACCACATGGAATGGCAATTGTAAACACACAACTCAGACTTCTTGATAGAAAACAACTCATATACAGATAAAAAAAAAAAACTAGCAGCAGAAGGCATCACAGTACTATGGGTCCTTGCAAACTAGCAGTATACTTTAACATTTGGGAACCCAGCTGCCTGCCCATTTGCCTCCCAGGCCATGTTCTCACCTCAAGGTTAACACCAGGATATTGAAAAGGTCTGCATCTGTCTGCAGAATATCCATTGAAAAGTAAACACTCATTGGTGGCCATAATCCACCAGAAGCAAAACAGGATTTTAATTTAAAATATGGCACACATCCTCCAGAAATATACTTTGGATTCTAAACCCAACCTTTCTAAAATCGGGATGATTCAAAATTAGGCCCATATTATTTAGGCAATAAAGCAATAAATATATCAGGAACACAGTACAGAAACACTGTAAAACACTGTAAAAAAAACAAGTAGTCATAGGTGTGATTTACATCTGATAGAAACTCCCCAGAGAGGCCTGAAAGTCAAAATAGAAGAGAACGAGCTTTGAAGTATTCCAGGAGTGACTTAGAACTGGAAAGATGAAATCTGGCAGGCTTGTATTTCTGGCGATTTGGACTAAAAGAAAATTTTCATCACACCATCTCTCTTGGATCCAACTGCTTCATACCTTTAAGAAACATTTTCGCAACTTGACCAATACTGTCATTTCCATCACATGGGGTAAAAGCTTGATTCGAACTGGAACAGGGTTTAGTCTATATTCTGTCCTTTTCCTCAGACCTCATTAAAACATTTGCCAGGTTTAATGACAAAAACTGTGCGAAGAAATATGACCTGATTTTCAATCATGATGCTCGTCTTAACTCGCCCATCAGCATGCCTGTTATTGTGGGATACGTGAATCAACACCAAAATAGTATGAAGTGTAAGCATGAATTTTATAGGATTCAAAAAATTAAATGTTCCAAAAACCTTCAACTATTTTACAATAGATGTTGGCCTCTGTTCTATAGCAATGAAAAGCCGGCACCCTTATTAGTTTCAACCTTTGCAAGTATTCAATTCAAATTTGCTTTCAGGATTAAGGTTTTTATCAGAAAGGACAGATGGATATTTGACAGTAATTGACTGAAAGATGACAATGAAAGACCTGACATTTTCCAAGACCTGTGGTATTTAGAGTTGTAACACCATGCGCACAAAAATTCTGACCTCCCTTTAAACTTTACCTTTTGGTATTTCGGTTCATTTCATGTGTATTATGTGAGCATGTGTTAGGAACAATTCTTCTCACTTTTAAAATTTCTTCTTAGTCTAAAAATCTCTTGCTGCTGTTTATATGAAAAGAATACATTTTAGATGCAACTTGGTTTATTTTCATTCATCCCATTATGGTTTCTGACATTTGTTTTTGCAATTTGGAGGGCAGATTGTGAAAGTTCCAGAAACACATGTAAGAGAAAAGAAAACATGATAAATATTCCTTGCAAATTTTGTAGATAACAGAAGCACACAGCAAAACTGTTTACCAAAGTGCCTTATTTATGGATACATTATCACTTGGTCATAACTATTTATTAAAACTGTACAGGAAATTGATGAGCTTCTCAACAGAACAGGTGTTTCATCTAGAAATAAACCATGCTGTGAAAATGTTACGTTAATCCAACAACATCAGGTTTAAACAAGAGCTAGATTGTTGAAACTTTCAGATCATTTGATCAACCAGTGGTACATCTCAACAAAGGCAAGTGGTAGGTCCCAGTGTACTCTGCACTATATATAATACAGAAAGAAGTTAATCCATGTCCTCGCTTGTGTATTTCAGTAGACGATGTATGTACAATATGTTCTTATGAAATCGTTAAGGCTCACAGTGAAAAGAAGATCGTTCAGCAAGCAGTCTGGGTTTCGCTTTTGAGATTGCTATGCACAGTGCTTTATTAACACAGGAAAATCTATTTGATTATTCTGCCCTATGTTCACCAATATAAATGATATATAGGAGGTAGGCATGTGTATTAGTTTTCATATGAATAGAAAAACTGAAGAAAATCACAATTTTCAGTTCATTATGGAGCAAACTAACCAACTGCATATGCTCGGGATATTTTACCGAATCACTATTTGTGAACCTCATTTTTGTCAAGCGTGCACATGCCCAGACCGCACTGGAATCAGTCTTGGGGGCAGGGGGGGGGTCAAGGAGGGGTCACCAGCAGCCAGCATAAAGCACTTCATTTAATCTTGCTACAAATCCTTGACAAGCAGCGAGAGAAACAGACACCTACCTGAGTTCTGCAAATCTCAAGGGCCCTGATGTCCAAGTAGGGTTAGAACACACAACCCAGCACCAACTCCAGAGAACCATTTTCTGTCTGAATCTGAGAGAGAGAGGAAAGAGTGCTTTCAGGCCTTAGCAGTTTAAAGAAGAAAAGACTGAAAAAAGCAGCAGCCTAAAGTACGACTTGAGGCAGTGAAGAAGGCGTGCTGGGGCTTGCTAGTTGAAAGTAAATTAGAAAACAGTTTGAAGGGATCAGAGTATTCCCTTTTTTTAAGCTTACAAGTGTTGTTGCTGTCTGCTTTTACAGCTAGACGTTTGAAAGTTTTAATGGGCTTCCTCTGCCTCTCTGATCCTGCAGAGAATGTCTCCATGAGGTGGATGAAGGAGATCAGGAAAGTCAAAGAGAGGCTAGGAAAGTTCTGCCTCTACAGATGGCCAACTTGTTCTTTTAAACTCTGAACCAGGGTTTCTTATTCCCTGTTTTTTTTCTTTTGCCATAGCTACCCACCAGTCTAACACAGCCCACTCAGGATGTGCATGGATCTGAGTCTTACTATCAAGAGGCCGCTAATATCTCAAATAATTTAACTTATCTAAGGCAAACCTCCCTCCAAGAGGGAATTGCAATCTGGGGTTCTGTGATGTCATGGGATGCCAGTGTCCCATGCAGCGCAGAGCGCCAGTAACATATTTCTTTTTGATTTCATTAGCCGGACATCCCCTCTGGGTGTCCGCTAATTGCTTGGCAGTTTCCTGCCAACCATTTAATTTGTTATCATCATTTTTCTGCTTTTTACAACTTATATTACCCATTTCAACAGTGCACACAAATTTTTTAACTCAGTTACCACACAGTTATTTATGAGTGCTCAAAAAACATACAGAAAGTAATATCCACACAGGATTTAACAATGTCACACAGACATTTAAAATATCCACATAGGATCTAACAATGCAACAGGCAATTATTCAGCGCCACCCAGGCAGTTATTATACTCACAAGTCTGCCAACGATTTATTCTGTCCACCATCCGAGTCTAAAAGGCACCACACTATAGACCCTAGAACTCACAGGGTAATTTCAAATAACTTCCAGACTTCCTTGTAAATCCTTGATGCTTCATATGGCTGGACAGGAGGAATGGTTGTTAAGCACAAAGAAAAACACAGATGCTTGGAATTAGTTGTATAAAATCTTAGGCCAAAGAGGAAACAGACAAGGAGAGTGCTAAAAGTTCAGCGTCTTTCTGTCTGTTTCAGCTTGTTACTCCTTCAGTTGGCCCGTTTATTGAAGTAGTTGCATAAATCAGCACAAACAGAAATCTATGAAGAAAAATAGTCACTGGTCACAAATTATATATCTTTTTGTCCTGTATCAGTCTTGATCTTTTGTCAGACTAGTAATTCATCTGCATAAATGTCATAGTGACACCCTCACAGACTCTCTGGCACCAATTCAGAGCAAATGAGCAACAAATCGCCTTAAATTCCTGGTTGACATAACATCCTTCCTCCCTAAAGATGGCATCTGCTATTAGTCAATTCACAGCTTACATACAACTGTGAGAATAATTCATAATATTACTGATACAAACTTATACTATCCATAACTACAGATATAATTCACAATATTCTAGTAAACTATCAGTCCAATAGGAACAGTAGCTGGGAAAACATATTACCCCTTTCCCTAGCCCATTGAAGAGTGTCAGCAGGGAGCAGAGTAACTGGGCAATTCAGGGCCTATGCCAGACCAAGCAGGTGATCCCAGGGTATTATCTGTAGCAGCAGGCACGCAGTGATGGTGCTCCAGGGTAGCACAAGCCTGGTGAGTGGCACAGGGTGCTAAAGATAGGCAGTCCCTTCCCCCTGGGGTAGGACCTTTGGCAACACACTTGGTGTGACTGAACTCAAGGGTAGGAAAGGCTTGGAGGGTTGTGAGGGTGCTAAAAGATAGGCAGTGCTTACCCATGAGAGGAGGAAATCTAGTCTGATACGAGCATTAGTGGGCAAATATATTCCCCTTTTCCCCAGTCCATTGAAAATTGTGATCAGGGAGGTAGTATAATTCAGCACAGCAGGGCCTATGGGAGGCTGGGTGAGTTCCCTCGGGGTAAGTATCTGGGATGATGGTACTCCAAGGCAGCACAAGCCTGGTGGATAGCAGAGGGTGCTAAAAGGCAGTCTCTGTCCCTAGGGATTCAGTCTGAGCATCTCATAATGCTTATGAAGGGTGCATTTGGAAAATTAAATGTGTGTAAAAGGAAAAAAGGGAGGCAAGATAAAAGCAGAACTGGAACAAGTGTGCAGAAAGAGACAGGCCGTGCCCAATATAGAAAGAGCTGCAACCTCCAGTGCAACAGTGAAAGAGAAGGTGTCTGTTGTTATCACCACAGAGGCACAAAGGGAGATTTATACAGTGCAGGGTTGGGAGATACAAGAGGAGCAGCAAGTAAAGACAACTGAGCCTAGCAGCAGGCGCACCATATTCCCTGCTGAGAAGTGCACTGAGCTGGTCTTTGCAGATACAGAATCTGAGGAATCCACATGGGTGAGATTTGCATCTGAATCATCACACATTGAAAGTTAACTGGCTGAAGAGGGTGTTAAAGAAGCTATTAGTGAGCTAACTGGAGAGGAGTATTAGTGATAATGGAAATGCCAAGACAAAAGGCACCGCACAGGTAGAGGGGACAATAAAGAGTGGGAAGGATGCCTTGGGCCTTCCATCTTCTCCTCCGCCACCTCCTGCAGGTCCAGTTGCATTACAAAGAACAGTAAACCCTCCCTCACCCCCCAGGAAGTAAGGGGATGTCTTGTAAAACCTTACAGATGTGGAAGCATATTCATGTGGAGTGAAGTGGAGGAGTAGTCTAATGGTTAAGAACACTGGCTTGGAAACCCAGAGACCAGGGTTTGATTCACACTAGCACTCCTTGTGGCCTTGGGCAAGTCACTTAACCCTCCATTGCCTCAGAAAAAAAATCCAAGTTATCAATGTCCCTGTTTAATGTACATTACCAAATTTAAGTTTCAATGTAAACCACTTTGATTGAAATGATAAAGCAGTATATAAAACCTGTTAAATAAATTTGCTTGAAGACCCTAGATATGCACAAAACACTTACTGTAGGAAACATATTAGTAGAGGGAAGCTGATGGACCATCTTATGAACAATTGCATACATCATCCTTAGTTAAAACAGTACCCTTTCCAATGATTGCTAATGTAACCAGTTGGTGAAAATAAAAAATAAAAAGATACCTGGGTAAGTTTCTTTCCTCTGGGAGCCCGGTGTTGTTCCAATTCAGTCAAGTGTTTTTTTTTTTCCCCTTCCTCACAGTCATGAGGAAGAGAAGGGAAGCAACATTTTTGTTTAGTTTTTTTTTTTAAATAAAAAAGAAATGAATGACATCAGTTGTGGTAGGGACATGAACAGAATGTTGACTGGAATGTGAGTGATGAGGTGGGACTGGTGTGACAGTTGGAGTTTGGATGGAGATGAGTGGAGATGTATGTGTAAGTGTCTGTGCATAGGGCCCTGGCTTTGAATGGTTTGATGTAAGAATTAGATAGATGAGACACAGAGAGTGGATGAGAGGAGTTTGAATGGGAAAAAGTGGTTTCTGGTTATGTTTTGAGTGTTCTTCTTTGGGTGACTGAAAAGATTGGATGTTAGAGTCGGAAAAAATAAGGAAAAATAAACAAAGGAGCAAGGAAGGGAGAGAGTTACTAATTGAGAGCTAGATGAGTGTAGATGGAGAAAGGAGTGTTTAGAAGAGAGAAACGCTGGATGTTGTATGTGGTGATTGGAGAGAAGAGTGAGAAAAAGAAAGATAGTTTTTCACATGCCACTGCAAGCTTACTAGTTAACAGTTTTTATTCATTAGGTAATAATTTTTTTAATGCAACAACGAGGGAAGGTTAAGTCACCTTTTGTGAGGTTTAGAAAATAGAGATAATGATAGGGTTAGTGTACGAATCCAGTGGCGCTGAAAATCTTCTGCAAGCCCAGAGGAAGATTCAAGATGACCAGCGGTTCCTAAGATGACGACCCTTGAGGATCAGAAAACATAGTACTTGAGGACATGGGCCCCAATGTGAAAACCTTTGGATAAGTAGAGATTCTTATCTTTAAACACAATTTTTTAAATATATTTGACCTCAAATATCTCCAAGGACTGGGTTTTGACAGGTACCACACATATAGGTTTAGGGAATTGAGTTCTGTAACAAAAAAAGAAAATGAGATTGTTGCTAAATGTTTATTGTTTCTTTTGTAATTAAACAATATTTGTTCTTAACTCACACTTCAAGCATCAGGCTACTTTTATAGATGATTATTATACTTACCAAGAGATACTTACCTGGATATCTGGGTATCATAACACCAACTGGAGCTCTTCTAAGCTTTTATCCATTTAATTTTGATTTATTTTTCTGACTGTGTTCCTTTGTGGGTACTCTAGTTGGAACGTAGTACAGTCAAACCTCGGTTTTCATATGCCCTAGTTTTCGTACGATTCGGTTTTCGTTTACTTTTTTAGTCAAGATTTTGTCCCAGTTTTCGTACATCGTCTCGGTTTTCGTACAGTTGAAAATGGAGCACCATCTTGTGGCCAGAAGTGGGATTTTCTTTATTTTGATCTCTTGCTGATTGTCTTCCATATGCCAACAAGAGTCTTCAATAAAGGTAAAAGTGATGTTAAATGTTCATTTATCCATTTCATTAGTCATTTATATTTATTTCTCATTGTTTTCTGTATGTAAAAATATAGTTATTCTCTATAAAATGTATATTTTGTTAATATGTTTGGGTGTCTGGAACAGATTAATTGCATTTACATTATTTCTTAAGGGAAATATTGCTTCAGTTTTCATACATTCGGTTTTAGTCAGACTTTTTTGAATGGATTAATCATGAAAACCAAAGTTCCACTGTATTTTTTTGTTACTCCCCATCATACCTAAACTGGGTTGGATAGGGATATCATATCCCCATCTACCTTAAGCTCTCCTATAAAGGGGTAGGGTGGGTGGGGTTTACACTAAGAAGGGTACTGATCCTATACTGGGGAGTCCATCCATGAGTGGAAATAGCAGTGGTGGAAACTGTATAGGAAAAATTTAATTACTTTCCCAAATGGGGCATTTAGCCTCTTCCAGCAGTCAGATAGCATGACATCAAACCTGATGCGCATCAAAGCAAGCCACTATCATGGAAAAAAGCAAAAGGAAGCACAGAATGGTAACAAGATATATCAGAGAAATTATAGACCTGGATGATCATCCCCTGAAGATGGTTGAGAAGGAGGAGTCTAAGATGCTGCTGCATCTCTCAACTCCAGATTCATGGAGATGAGATGTAGTGCCCCCCCTAACAGACATGTGAGTGAAGATTCATGTGGAAATGGCCTGTCAATGGATTTTCAAAGAATAACTCTTTGGGGATCTTCCCTTTGACAATTAGTTTGATAGCTACCTGCATGAATTGAAAATATGCTCTATAATGTAATTTAGGATTTGCAGTCTCTTTATTTCAATTCATCCTTTTAGAGGTTGGAACAGGGGACTGAGGTAAATAGCAATCTGGGAAGGTTGAGAAAATATATGTTGCCATGAGTTTGGAAAGAAGTTCCTTGGGAGCCCAATGAACAGAACAAAGCCTGGCAATGACCCTGGAATAAGGATTTGATGTAGAACCACACTTTAGCATAGAATAGATTACACAGGTCTGTGACTAAAAAGCTGTTTGATTATTTTCATCTAATTTCCATGTATTTTGGTGTGCTGAAAACAAATAAAATATTGAAAAAACTCCTAGACGTCATGATTTGCCACAACATGCAAAACTGGCTTCAAATTTATCAAATATTTTCAAATTACTATTAATTCAAATTACTATTAATTAATTCACATAAGTGCATTTAAAATATAAAATGCCAAAAAAACCTTAAAGGGGTTGTCCGAGTTATGTAAAAAAATATATAGCACTATAAATCTGATGGTCAGCAATATATACATAGGCTAAGAAAGTTTTAAGTCCGTGCTTCTAATGGTAGAAGGGGTTAATCTTTCCTGAAGAATCCAGTGGGAGGGAGACACAGGGCAGATAGCAGCAGCTCCGTTCAGTGCAAGGGGGCGTGGCCAGCACTGTGACGTCTCATGTACAGACACAGAGCTGCTCTCTCCTGCATGCCACACTTGTGCACGAATCATCATCAGGTTCTTGGTTCTAGGCTGTTCACACTTTTTCATCGCAATTCGTGTTAGCTCGTCATTCTTCAACCATTATGTTATGGCTCCGCAAAAGTGTACTAATTTGCCAGAGTTTCTGTTTCATCTGTGGTGAATATACAGTGTTGAAGCAACAGCAGAATATTACAGACTTTGTGAAAAAAGTATACTTTGCATACTTTGGACTAAAAATTGGAGATCAAGATAAAGTTTGGGCGCCTCATAAAGTGTGCAAATGGTGTGTTGAGGACTTCCGAAACTGGTTCAAGGGTAAGAAAAAATCTTTCCGTTATGGGATTCCTATGGTATGGCGAGAGCAAAAGAACCATAGTGACGACTGTTACTTTTGTTCATGCGATGTGAAAGGGTTTAATTCCAAATGGAAGCATTCCATTTCATACCCCAATCTTCACTCGACAATTCGTCCCATCCCCCATGGCACAGATATACCTGTACCCAAGCCCCCTGCTACCTTGGAAGAGATACCTAGCTCCGATGAAGATGAAGTCATACCTGAACCAGATGACGAATCAAGTTCTGACTTTGAAGATGATACAAGACCAAAATTGTTTTCTCAGGAGGAGATGAATGATTTGGTAAGAGACTTGAATCTTCCCAAAGATGCCGCTGAGTTACTCGGATCAAGGCTGAAAAGCAGGAATTTATTGTTGCCAGGAGTGTCATCTTCATGGTTCAGACATTGTGAAAAGATATAAAGATATGTCTTATGCAAACTGTTGTTGTTGATCCTTGTGAATAGTTCTTCGTAATTAGTTACAAATAGTTGTAATACTGTTCCATGTAGTATTTTGTGCATAGTTCCAAACACCGTTCTATGTAAAGTATACTCTAGTATACAAAATTGTTAATTGTTCAATGTAAACCGCCCTTGATCTCTGGAAGGGGCGGTATAGAAGAAACTGATAAATAAACTAAATAAATAAATAAATAAATAAAAGGAGTTCGTTCCTTACTTCGCCCAGGAAGACAAGTTGGTTTATTGCATCGATGTCTTAGGTCTGATGGGTCAATTTAAAATCCAATATGATTCAGAGCAAAGGCGTCTTTTTTTTTTTTTTAAATTCTTTATTTTTGTTTTATAACAACAAAGGAAAAGGAAGACATACAGCTAAAAGACAGATACATAAAGTGTAATACATACACCAAAGTAAACCCCTGCCACCCCCCTCCCCCCTGCTTCTTCTCTAGAAAACTAATCATTCCCGAAGCGGGCGTGTACTTACATTATTGTGTTACAAAACCTAACGGTGATCTGAAACATGATGAGTGCACATTATACAGGCATGTTGGAGCAATGAGCAGATTGTACATAATCATTAAGCATCTGCCATTTAGACAAGCGAGAGTGAGGTTGGGCATGGGGAATAGCTCTCCGAGGTATCTGCTCATATTTACTATATAAGCAGACGAGGTTCCACCATTCATTGACAGTAAGTCGAGAGCTATCCTTCCAATTCCTCGTGATTAAGCATATGGCTATACCCAGCATGAAATCAAGGAGAAAGCGACCCTTCTTAGGAAGAGAGGGGACCTCCGCCACAGAGCGGAGTCCCACGATCTTCCAAGAGAGAGGCTCGTGAAGGTGTAAGATAAATTGAATACAACCCCAGACCCGCCCCCAATAAACCTGTAGTTGAGGACATTCATAAATAACATGAGCGAAGGTTCCCACAGCGGTATGGCAAGACCAACACTGGTCCCTAGCATTCGTGTTCCATTTGGCTATTTTTTCTGGGGTATAAAAGCATCTGTGTGCAAAAAAGAAGAGAGTTTGGGTAACAGAGGCAGACCGGGAAACCCGCACTACTTTGCTCCAGAAAACGCTCCATTGCACAGGGGTTAAAGTGGTTTGCAGTTCGCGCTCCCAGGCTTGTTGGGCTCTAAAAGTGGCCGTGTCTGTACCCTGACATAATATTTTATAAAAGTTAGAGGCTACCCCATGTGTACTACTAATAGAGTGAACTATCTCTAATAGCCCGTCCTCAGTAGGGGCAGAGGGCGGCATGATTCGAGCACTTTTGAGGCAGTGTTGAAGCTGCATCAATTGAAAGTAGTGTTTCGCTGGTAACGCAAATTCCTTTTGTAAATCAGAGAAGGTTTTCCAACGAGCTGCAGAGAAAAGCTGTTGGGGTGTCCAGATCCCCCTTGAGTACCAGGGTTTCCATGCTATCGTTCTATTTAGGACTTGAATTCTGGGGTTATTCCATAGCGGGAGTCCGTCCTGAGGACATACGTTCGGGCCCAGTGATAGAATGAGAGTGTTAAAGGCCGCAAGAGTATCGACAATCATTGGTGGATGGCGGGTGTCTACTTGATAGGACATACCGGGGAGATGGGTCAACGGAATTGGGCTACTAAGCTCCTCTTCTATGTCAAGCCAAACTGGTCTGCTGTCTGTTGAGGCATCTAGCCATCGGGCACCTTGCTTAAGTAGGAAGGCTTGATGATATCTAAGAAAATCAGGAAATCTGGTACCCCCTCTTTCCTTTGCAGACTGTAGTTTTTGTTTAGCTATCCTTGGTGGCTTGCCCTGCCAGAGATAACGGACGAGAAGGCCCTCAATATCTTTATAAGTATGTAGCGGGAGTAAACATGGCAGCATTTCTAAAATGTAGTTCACTTTGGGGACTATCATCATTTTCACAGTTTCTAAGCGGCCCCACCATGTAAGAGATAAGGGAGACCAACGATTCGTGAGCTCACGGACTTTGGAGACTACCTCTTTGGCATTAAAACTGATAGTGTCTTCTAAAGGAGAACAGTAATGGACCCCGAGATACTTCACCATGCGGGATTGCCAAAGGAAGGGAAAGGCCTGCATGTCAGCCTCATGTACCCAGCGGTTCAGTGGAAATGCTACAGATTTGGTCCAGTTAATTTTATAGCCCGATAATTGTGAGTATCCGTCAATCAGATCCAAGACAGCTGGAACCGAATCGAGGGATACGAAAAGCATAAGGTCATCTGCATATGCAGAGAGTTTAATCTCCCTATGACTGAAGGGGACACCTCGAATACGTGCGGACTGTCTAATAAGGAGGGCTAGGGGTTCAAGAGCTAGATCAAAGAGCATTGGTGATAGGGGGCAACCTTGGCGCGTGCCTCTTTGGAGATTAAATGGCTGAGACTTGATGGCATTTACACAAATACTGGCGACGGGTTGAGTATACATGACTTGGAGATATCGGAGGAAGCCCTCCCCAAAGCCATACCATCGGAGAACTGCAAATAAGAAGGGCCATTCTAGGCGGTCAAAGGCTTTTTCGGCATCCAGGGAAAGACCCACCCATGGATGATCTAGATTGGCAGCACTGGATAGCACATGGCACAAGGTCCGAGCATTGTCAGCAGTTGATCTGCCGGGTATAAAACCGCATTGGTCGGGGTGAATTAGGGTGGCCATCCTGTCAGATAGCCGGGTGGCCAAGATCGTTGCGAAGATCTTATAATCGGCATTAAGTAGGGAGATTGGACGGTAGTTGGCGGTTAGTAGCGGGTCTCTGCCTTCTTTCTCAAATACTACCACATTAGCTGCAGAAAAGGATCCCAAAGAGGATGTATCTACCGCAAGGGCAGTAAAATAGAGTTTTAAATAGGGAACTAAATCTGCACTGAACGTTCTGTAGAATTTGGTCGGGAGACCATCGGGCCCTGCGGCACGGCCCGAGGCTGTTCGTTTTAGGGCAGATTGGATCTCTGAAGTAGAGAAGGGTTCATCCATCGCATCCCTATCATCTTCAGAGAGGGTCGGCCGCTGAATGCCAGAAAGCAATCGCTCGAATGTCTCTGACGAGAACTCACATTCAGATTGATATAGGCGGGTACAGAAATCCCGAAAGAGCTCTACAATGTCGGAGTCTGTGGTCACTATGCCCCCTCCCTGTGGAGCTCGAATGGCCGCTACGCATTTGGCTTCTTTTTGACCTTTCAAGGCGTTGGCTAAGAGTCGACCGGCTCGGTTATTTTCACGATAATATGTCCCTCGCTGAAGCTCAATACTCTTAGAAGCTGCAGTTGAGAGGATTGAATTATATTGAAAACGGAGACGCTGTAATCGAATTAATACACATGGATCAGTACGTGAAGTTAGAACTCGTTCGCCTGCTTTTATTTGTTGGTCTAGTATGAGTAGCTGCTGTTTGCGTTGTTTTCGCAGGCGGATTTGATAGCTAGTGATCGTTGCTCGAATGGCCGCTTTGAAGCCCTCCCACCAAGCCCAATTCGCAGTATCCTGGGGTAGATTAAAATGGAAGTAATCCTGTATGGCTGCTCGAATTTCTAACTGGAACTCTGGCTGAGTTAACAGGGCTCTATCAAAGAACCAGGCCCCCGAATTCCCTTGGGGTGCAGTAGTGTGTAATTGAAAGGAAATGGCAGCATGATCTGAAATATGTTGGGAGTGAATCTTTGCAGTGTCCACCTGAGGAACTAACAGTTTTGATATTAGAAAGAAGTCTATGCGAGACTGGGATTTATGAGGGGAAGAGAAGAAGGTGAAGTCAAGCTCATTGGGGTGTAGTAACCTCCATAGATCAACTAAAGCAAGATCTTTGATCAGGGAGGTAAGCGTAGTGTGACTCTTGGGGGGACCACTTGTCCTAGGCGGCTGTTTGTCAATCAGGGGATCAAGGACTAGATTGAAATCCCCCCCAATTATCAATGAAGTATTAGCAGAGGCCTGCGCAACCTGAGCAATGGTAGCAAAAAAGGCAGGGTCATCCACATTAGGAGCGTAAAGGCATATACATGTAACTTCAAGGCTACCTATCTTGAGGTGAACTCTGGACCATCTACCTTCTGTATCTGAACTAGTCGCAATAATAGTAGCATGCAAAGATTTCCTAACCAGTATGGCAACCCCACATTTCTTAGAAACGGCTGGGGAATAGGCGGCCACCATGTAAGGTTTAATATTGAGTTTAAGAGTTTCCTTCGAATTTAAATGCGTTTCTTGGAGAAAAATCAGATCCGCAGCTTCCTGACTTAGGTAGCTTAGGATTTTCTTCCGTTTTATCGGATTATTGATTCCTTTTACGTTCAATGAGAAAATCTTACATGGTGCCATCAATCAGTAATAGACATTTTAAGTGAGGGCGCTTGAAAACATACAACATAATCAGAATCTGTGCAACAATGACATAATCACCGAGTATTCTGGCTAATACACCCCATATTGAAAAGTATGTACCAAAGTATCTTAGAGAAGAAGCAAAACCCCCAAAGAATATGGCGACCATATGTCTGCGGGAAGAGGCCCTAGAGAGGAAATAGAAAGACATGAAAAAAAAGGAAAAGAAACACCAGAGTCCATAATTAACACTGTCTCTGATACTCATCGAGGCTACTGTGGGTAGATGGAGTCGGGTCACAGATATCATCAAAAGTAAGGCAACAAACCGCCCTCGCCAGACTCTTTGCTGGGCTGCGGCAGATCCAATATGGCAGGTACAGCGGATATGAGAATACTTGCAGGAATATTCTGGAAGTCAGCGCATCAAGTCGGCTTCTTTGGAATCCAAAAACTCCGCTAGTAGATCAGGGTCCTCAAATGTTCTTGTCTGATTGTGAAGCGTGACTCGGAGCTTGGCCGGGTACATCAGGCCATAGCGTGCTTGTAGTTGTTGAAGCCTCGGCCGGAATTCCAGAAAGCGCTTTCGGCGGTCGACCGTGGGTTTAGCCAAGTCGGGATAGAAGGAGATCTTGTGGCTCTCAAACTCCATATGGCCCTTTGCCCGAGAAGCATTTAGAATTTGCTCAACGTGTTGATATCTCAAAAGTCGAAAAATGATAGGCCGCGGGGTCGTCCTGTTGAGCGTTATGCTTGTGGGTACACGATGAGCGCGATCGATCTCCAAATCTTTGGTAAAGGTGATTTGGAGCAGGGAAGGGAGGATTTTGCATAAAAACTCTTTCATGTCTCCCGATTCCGCTCCCTCCGGTATGCCCACGAGTCGTATGTTGTTGCGGCGTGCTCTATTATTGCCATCTTCCACTTCTTTCTGCAAGGCCCGCACCTGACGTTCAACTTTGTCGAGTTTGGACAACCGGGCCGCATGGGAGTCCAATATGCTCTCCATTTTGTCCTGACGCGAAGAAAGCCCTTCTAGCTTGCTTTGCAGCACACCAAAATCTTCCCGCAGCACTCGGAGTGCTTCACCGTTTGACTGCACGAGGTTTTTGACCCCTCTAATCTCTGCGAGGATTTCCTGCTGCATTTCGGGGCCCTCGCGCAAGGCCAGCCTCTTCTGCGGGGACGGAGGTTCAGTTTTGGAACGTTTGCCGTGAGAAGCCGCTGGAGATCCAAATTCCAAGCGCGTGGGTTTGGTCCCCGCCATCTCACCAATGTGCCCCGGCAAGATCAGAGTAGAAGTTCCAAGTATGTACGGTGTTAATTCAGGATTCTGAGTAGGCCTCTCGGGAGCCTCAGCGTTATGCGACCATCCCGCTGGACATCAGGCTCCGCCCCCCGCAAAGGCGTCTTTTTATAGATTCTTCAAAAAGAAGTCTCAAAGCAGTTTTACTCCACAACAGTTTTTACGCTTCCATACCTGTAGGTCATTCCGTACACTTGAAGGAAACCTACGAGAACTTGGAATTGGTTCTTCGTAAACTTAAATATGAAGGCCATGGTTGGCAAGTGTGTGGGGACTTTAAGGTCTTGTGAATGCTGCTCGGGCAACAAGCTGGGTATACCAAATATCCTTGTTTTCTGTGTCTATGGGACAGTCGAGACCGACAAAATCACTGGACCAAGAAGAGTTGGCAGCTGAGGGTGCTAACAGTCAGTGAAAAAAATGTCCTCCGAGAAACTTTGGTACCTTCCCATAAAGTTCTTCTACCACCTCTCCACATAAAATTGGGATTGATGAAGCAATTCGTAAAATCACTTCCAAGAGATGGAGAATGCTTCAAATACTTGGTCACCAAGTTTCCAGGCCTGTCGGAGGCAAAATTGAAGGAAGGTGTGTTCGTCGGACCAGACATTAGAAGGCTTATAGTTGATCAAGAGTTTGTCAATACCATGACGGATCCTCAAAAAGAAGGGTGGATTGCATTTAAAGAAGTCGGACAGAAATTTTTAGATAATAACAAAGATCCTCACTACAAAAAGATCTTCGGACGAATGCTGAAAGCATTTCAAGCTTTAGGTTGCCTGATGAGTTTGAAAGTGCATTTCCTCCAGTCCCACCTTGACTACTTTCCTGAAAATTTGGGAGCTGTGAGTGAGGAACAAGGTGAATGATTCCACCAAGACATTAAAGAGATGGAAAGGAGATACCAGGGAAAATGGAGCATTACAATGATGGCAGACTACTGTTGGATGCTTCAGAGAGACATTCCAGATGCTACTCACAAGCGTAAATGCACCAAGAGGAGCCTCACAAGGAAGAAGAATCAAGTTTAATGTGTGTAGGTGAGCTTATTTCAGTTCAAAAAAGGATTTTCATGAAAATATTGTAATAAAACTTTAATATTATAAGTCTATTTCCATTTATTCTGAGGTATTGCCTTATTTAACATAGTTACCTAAATTGTCAGGAAACGTGATGTCCTATGACAAAATGGAGGTCATTTTCGGATTCAGCACACCAAAAAAACATAAAGAGTACGTGGAATAACCAAAACAGCTCTCGAAAAAAATGTTTTGCAGACCTGTGTTTTAAGCCTCCTTACAATATTCATAAGAGGGAGGAGTGGCCTAGCGGCTGGGGCAAGTTACCTCAGGCCAGAAGGCCAGGGGTTCAAATCCCACTAGAGAACAGCAACCTTGGGCCAGAAGGACTGGGGTTTCTAGTCCCACAGGTGATCCTTGTGGTCTTGGGCAAGCCTATTTATTTATTTAAAAGTATTTCTAACCCTCCATTGCCCATGTTCCCTGTAAAATAGTTATCTCCAAGTTATAATTCCCTGTTCAATGTAATTTCAGTTTATTCAATGTAAACCACCTTGATATCATGAAAGGCAGTATATAAGAAATGTTAAATAAATAAGACTCTGTTGTTGTTGTTGTTAAGTGCCATTGAGTCACTGTCAACTCATGGCAACCCTCTGGATAGTTGTGTTCAGTCTTTAGTCAGGCAGCTCATTGTTGACTGACTGGTACCCATAGCTGCTGTTATTGTATCAATCCATCTCATTGCTGGCCTTCCTCTTTTGCATTGACCTTCTATATTGCCAAGCATGATGTCTTTCTCTAATGATCTCTCTCTTTGCATGATGCTTCCAAAGTATGATAGTCAAAGTCTTATCATCTGAGCTTCTAAAGAAAGCTTAGTTTGATCTCCTCTAGTACTGACTGGGTGGTTCTTCGGGCAGTCCATGGTATATGCAGTATTTGTTGCCAGCACCATAATTCAAAGGCATCAATTTTCTTCCTGTCTATCTTTTTCACAGTCCAGCTTTCGCATCCATATGATGTTATTAAAAATACCATGACCTGAACGAGTGGAATCTTTGTATGGAGAGAGACATCTCTGTTCTTGAGAATCTTGTCTAGGTCTTTCATAGCCATTCTGCCAAGAGCAATGCGTCATCAGATTTCTTGACTGCTTGTTGCTTCTTTGATCCAAGTAGGTTAAAGTTGCCCAAAATTTCAATTTCTTCTCCTTCAACGATGAACTTGTTGATTTTGCCAGCTGTCATGATCTTTGTCTTCTTTGCATTAAAGTGGCCCATTTTAAGCAAATGTTTCAGATCATCTTCACTTTCAGCCAGTAATGTATAATTATATATATCCTCTTTATCCATTATTATATCCTCTATAATTATCCATGTAAATAATCCCTAAGCAGCCATGTAAATAGTTCTGGCCATTATTATATCCTGTATAATTATCCATGTAAATAGTCCCTAAGCAGCCATGTAAATAGTTCTTAAGCCCCCGTAATGAGTAAGTTCCTTGTTAATCAGTTACACTGTGTTCTAATGTTCTAATGTTACAATGTATTCAGTTGAAAAATACTGTTGTTATGTTCCCTGTAAACCGTCTTGATTTGTAGAAAGTCGGTATATAAAAACGTAAATAAATAAATAATGTGGGATTATCAGCATAGCGAAAGTTGTTGATGAGTCTTTCACCAATCTTCACACCTCTGTTGTCTTCATACAATCCTGCTTCTCTGATGATTTGTTCTGCATATAAATTAAATAGGTAGGGGGAAAGTATGCGGCCTTTGCTTATTTTAAACCATTCTGTTTCTTCTTGTTCCGTCCAAACTGTTGCTTCTTGATCAATGTACAGATTGTGCAAGAGAATGATCAGGTGTTCTGGTATACCCATGCTTCTTAATGTGGCCCAGAATTTCTCATGGTTTACATAGTCAAAAGCCTTGCTGTAGTTGATAAAGAACAAATAGATATTCTTTTGGTATTCTTTAGCGTTTTCAAAGATCCATCTCAGATTCACAATGATATCTCTCGTTCCTCTCCTTTTCCTGAACCCTGCTTGCACTTCAGGTAGTTCTTGTTCTAGGTATGGTTGTAGTCTCTGTTGAATAATCTTCAGTAGAATCTTGTTGACACGTGCGATCAGAGCGATTGTGCAATAATTTCCACAGTCAGTTGGATCACCTTTCTTTAGTATTGCTATACTAGGCAGAGCAAGTTAAAGAGTTCAAAAGGAATATAGCGCCTGATTTTTGAAAGGCATTTACACAGTTCACAGCCCAGTAAACCATGTAAATGCCTTAAATGGGGTATTCAATGGCACTTACATGGTTAGTGCCATTGAATATCCACTTCTAAGTCCCCTATGCACTCTGATGCTATGCTGTTAGCATTGGGGCATGTTGGGGGCATTCAGGGGCAGACTGGAGGCAGAAACTACTATTAAACCTGAATATTCATCATTATTAGCTTCATCATCTTCATCTCTTTCAGACAGATATTGCATAGCATGATACAAACAATAAAGAACTTGCATGAACATGTATGCTTTGTCAGTAAGCAGAAACTTTAGAGTCCATCCCTAGGGTGCTCAGTTTGTTTATAAGTTGCCTGTGAGGAACGGTGTCAAAGGCTTTACTGAAATCTAAATACACCACATCTAGGACTCTCCCTCGGTCCAACCACCTGGTCACCCAGTCAAAGAATCAATCACATTTGTCTGACAAGATCTGCCTCTGGTTAATCGATGCTGCTGCTGATCCTGCAATCCCCTGGACTCCAGAAACCTCACTATTTTCTCTTTGAGCACATTTCAAATAATTTACTCACCACAGAGGTTAAACTAACCGGCCTCTAGTTTTCAACCACATCCTTACTTCCGCTTTTGTGTAAACTAACCACATGTTCCTCTCTCCAGTCCTCTGGCACCACTCCTGACTCCAAAGAGGCATTGAAAAGGTCAGTCAGTGGAACTGCTAGAACATCCTCATGTTCCTTCAGTATTCTTGGGTATATCCCATCTGATCCCATCGCTTTGTCTACTTTTAGTTTAGCTAGTTCCTCACAAACACAGTATTCTGAAAATCATTTGAGATCCCCGTCACTTCTGTTCCTCTTTGTGGGTAATTTCTGAGGTCCTGCTCCTGCCCCTTCATCTGTGAACACAGAATAGAAATACTTGTTAAGCAATTCCGTTTCACCCTCATCAGTGTCTACATATTCCTCCCCTTCACCCTTGAGTCTGACAATACCACTTTTGCCCTTTCTCCTCTAACTAACATATCTGAAAAAAGTCGTATCCCCCCTCCCCCCCCCCCATTTTATTGCATTGGCTATTTATTCTTCTTTTTGTATCTTTGCTTTCCTGACTACTTTGCTAGATTCTCTAAGTTTTTCCAAGGCAGAAACCCTGGCTGTGCTGCCCCCCTCCCCAGCCATGCCATGCCGCCCCTCCTGCAAACTAAGACATATCTCCACATGCTGAGTCACGCTACCTCCGAATCTTGCAGCGGGGTCTAGAGGGGGCACATAACTTCAGGGGTTTAGAAGCGGCAGGCCATGTGTGCCGAAGCACATGGCCTGCCGCCGAGCCTAGCCATCACTCCTGCCATCAGAATCAGTGGCAGCATGGTGTGACTCAGCAAGGAGGTGGGGGGGTGGGGGAAGGGCAGCACAGCTTGGCACATGGCAGGGGTAGCAGGCCTTGTGTGCCAAAGAGATCTGTCACCCTAGGCAGCTGCCTAGTCTTCCTAGTGGACGAGTTGGCCCTGCATTAGCCAACAGCAGTTTCAGATCCAACTTAACAAAATGAAATACTGTTCCATGTACAAACCTCCCTTTTCCAGGCATGTAACAGATTGGCGGCCTTCAGTCCACTCTGCAGTGTCCTGGCAGCTTCAGTAATCTTATTCTGCCTTGGTAACAGGAGAGACAGCTCCCCTTCCCCACTCTTCACTGGGGTCTTTATCCCACACAGCAGAAGAGCAAACAAGGTAAATTCACAAACATATAAAGTTTAACTCTTGCATGGCAGTTCAGCAATCCAAACATAAATACCTATACAGTTATGAGCTTCAAGAGAGGGCTCAAGTGATATCTGCTCTACCTCCATTTCTTCTTCCTTTGACAGTTGGAGCCTCTGCATTGGTAGCTCTTTCCCAACTAGGGTTGCCAACCGGCCAGCTTTCAGCTGGCCTGGCCGGTTTTTCTGTGGCCAGGCCGCCTGCTGGCAGAGATCAGTTGTTGTTATGGAAGGACAGACTAGATAGACCATGTGGTCTTTTTCTGTCATCATGTTTCTATGTTTCTATCAAAGATTGGCCCTTGAAAAGCCGGTTTTTTGCTCTGGCCACGAGACTGGGAGCGGTCAGAGCAGAAAACCAGCTTTTCATCTACGGTCCTTTCATAACAAAATGAAACCAGTGCAGAGCCCTCCTCCCCCCCTCCTCCTCCAGTGCAGCCTCACCTTCCCTTGCAGCTGCTGCTCCTACTTCTTCCAGAACAGCAGCTGCAATAAAGTTAATTCAAAAATAAAACAAACCCTGTGCGGAGTCCTCTGGCCCTATGGATCCCCTGCTGCAGCGTTCTGCTCCCTGCAGCGTCATTTCCTTTTGAGCATGGACACTGCAGCAGGGGTTCCATAGGAGGTGGCTGGAAGAGAACTGAAATAGGGGAGGGGAAGGAGGTGGCTGGAAGGGAACTGAAAGAGAGGGGAAGGAGGTGGCAGGAAGGTACTGACACTAGGTGAAAGCAGGAAGGCAGCTGATGCAGGGGAAGCAAGGAGGTGGCAGGAAGGGAGATGACAGGGGGGGGCAAGGAGATGGCAAGAAGGGAGCTGATGTGGAGGGAGGAAGGAGGCAGCTGGAAGGGAGCTGACGGAGGAGGTAAAGAGGGGGCTCAAAGGTTGCTGACACCAGGGGATGGTACTAATAGGTGACGGTGTAATGGGAACGAGGCTGGAAGGAAGGGGGCACTGGGACTGAAAGGGAGCAGACACGTGGGGATGGCACTGAAAGGGGGATGGAGAGAGGGTAGGATGATGGAAGGGAGCTGACACGGGAATGGCAATAGGAGTGGAAGTGAGCTGATACCTGGAATGGTATTTGGACTAGAAAGAGCTGGCCAGTGAGGAAGGAGGGGGACTAGAAGAGAATGGACACCACTGGCAGTCCTGGAAACACAAGGGGGTTGACATTGGAATGTAATGGGAGGGGAGGACTGGAAAGGGGATTGATACTGGGGAGAGTTACTGGGACTGGAAATAGGCTGATGGAAGGAAGTGAAGAAAACAAAAGAAGAGACAAGAAATGGCAGATGGACTATAGACCATAGAAAGAGAGTCAAGAGAAGACAGGAAAGCAGAAGCATGAGATCGGGACCAGCATGGTCTGAGAATAAAATGGACAAAGGTAGAAAAAATAATTGTATTTCATTTTAGTGATTGGACTTTGTGCTAGCTTTAGATTTTACACAGTATGGGGAACTGCATGCGGAGTCTGGCTTCTTAGAGTTTCAGTTTAATTTTTGTCTATATATTTCCTATCCCTTTTCTAAGGGATTCTGAGACATGTAGTGTGCTTCCTGTACTAATCTGCCGCAGTGTTTACAATGTATGCATGATCACTTAACATCCGCTCCATACCAGGTGCTAATGTTTGTGCCACTTTTCGCATTTATGCATGTAGATTAACCCTGGGAGTACCGATGGGGTCAAAAATGACCCCATTGCAAGTTTCACAACGCGTATCTCGGAAACTAGTTGTTCAAGAATGCAATCTTTTTATGACTTTTCACATGTCAATATTCTCTTTATATTGTGCCATGAGAGGAATCATTTTCATCTGCTAGGTGACGCTAGTGATGAATTACAGCACAGAATACCAGTGGGGTCATTTTTGACCCCAGTTGCTGACGTCTGGTTTGGATTGTGATACAATTTGCAGTTTTGTGAATTTTTTGATCTGACAAAGGTATTTATCATTAATTATGTATCATTTATTTTTTGTACTCTTATTTTATGAAAATTACACATTTTCTGTAATTGATATCATACATTCTCTCATTATTTCCGATGAAATCTAAAGGCTTTCAGCTCATTCATCATGATTATTGTACACCTATATTAAAACTGCTTTGCATTTTATTCAACTTTATCTTTGTTTATTTATTTTAGGTTATTGTTTATGATGTCAAAACAAAAGTATTCAGCTGCCCAAGTAAGAGAAATATTGCAACGAGATGCTGACAGTGACGGCTCTGAGTCGTCTGATGATGCAGCATATTCAGCAAGCGAAGAAGCATATCAGCCAAGGTCGGGCGATAAATCTGATGATGACAGTCATGATTCAGATGGCGACAGCAGTTGGTCGCCAAGTGAATGTGAGACTGATGTTGAGCTGGTAACATCGCCTGCAGCAAAGAGTCAAGTTACAGGTCGAGGCAAAGGTCGAAGCTGTGCTAGACGGGGAAGAAGGCAGGAGTCCTCGGTGTCAGTATCATCTGTGAGGAATCTTAGTTGTGGTCGTAGAGGAGCTAAGAGGTCATCAACTACAAGCACAAATGTTGCCATTGAAGCCTATGTATCTAAGGATGCCACATCATGGAACAGGAAACCTATAAAGCAAGCTGCTGGAAGATACGCCAGAGCTAATGTCATGCCCATACAACAAGGTCCTACAAGGTATGCTGTACGAAATGTTGATGGTCCTCTCGCAGTATTCCACTTGTTCATGAGGAAGAACTTATTGAATGAAATCATGATGTGGATGAGCAAACAAGGAAGACACATTTATGAAGACACCTGGAAAGATTTGACAGATGGAGAATTTCAATGTTTTCTTGGACTTCTGACCCTCTCAGGCATGTACAAGTCACGAAATGAATCCATAGTTCAGTTGTGGAACCTTGAAGATGGTCGTTCTGTTTTCGGCAAAAATATGGTCTGTAACCGTTTTCAGCAAATTTCTTGTGCTCTCAGATTTGATGATGCAACCAACAGACGTGAACAACGAGGCATGGATAAGCTTGCTCCAATCAGACACATTTTTGATACCTGGGAAGTAACTCTAAGTGACGCCTTTGTTCCTGGTGAAAATGTTACCGTGGATGAGCAACTGCTTACATTTCGTGGCCTTATTCCGTTCAGACAATATATTCCAAGCAAACCTGGGAAATATGGCATAAAGTTATGGATGTTGTGTGACAGTGCAACGTCATATATTCTGCATCTTCAAGTATGTACAGGAAGGGAACTCGGACAAAACAGGGAACAGAATCAGGGTGAAAGGGTTGTGCTGCAACTCACTGAAGGATTGACGTGATCTGGCAGAAATGTTATTGTTGACAATTTCTTCCTCAGTTTATCCCTGTCACAGAAATTGCTAGAAAAACAAATGACACTTTTGGGGACAATTCGAAAGAACAGAAAAGAATTACCTCCAGAATTTGTAACAGCAAAGGGCCGAGAGGTATTCACTTCACTGTTTGCCTTTCGCGATGACGCCACTCTGGTTTCCTATTGCCCGAAGAAAGGAAAAGTGGTTGTTCTTCTGAGCAGTTTGCATGATCAAGAAGAAGTAGATAACACACGTCCAGGCAAAAAACCACGCATGATCTTGGACTATAATTCTAGTAAAGGTGGAGTAGATACGGCAGATCAAATGTTGCACACGTATACCACAAAACGAATGACAAGACGCTGGCCAGTGACAATCTTCTACAACATGTTGGACATCAGTGCTTTGAACGCCTTCATTGTTTGGATGTCACCAAATCCAGAATGGCAGTCCAAGTCAAAGCACAGACGTCGTCTATTCCTCTTGGAATTAGGAAAGCAGCTGCTTCAGAGTAATTGCAGCGAGACTTCTTCCAGCATTGAAGAAGCCACTGATGCTGTTTGCAATGTCGGGATCCCAAAGAAAAGGGCAAGGTGTCACTGCTGTTCCAGAGAAAAAGACAAGAAAAGCAACATAGTTTTCACCTCCTGCAAGCGCAATGTTTGCAAAGAACATTCAGAAATTGTCTGTGTCTCATGCAAATGACGGTAGTACTTTACTGTGTTCATCAAGTGCATGCAAAAACTGCTTTCATGGCAACTCTTATGATAAAGCATTAAATTTCAAAACATTTAACCTTCATATAACAAATAATTAATTCGGAATAATATTTTGTCTGTTTAGTTTAAATTTTTCATGGTTAACAATTAAAATTCATCGTGGGGTCATTTATGACCCCAACGGTATTCAGTGTGTGCAAAACATCTCGGTAATTCCAGGGTTAAGGTATTTTATAATCCAGGTGCATTTCTGTGAACTCAGTCTGCCCTCCTCCCAGACCTTACCCTTGACTACATCTACCAGCAAAGGATGCAGCATCACATGAAAGCACGTACTTCTATGCTAATTGGTATTTTACTAGAGATCATTTTTGCAAATATGCGGCCATATACACGTGAAAACGACTAAAATACCAACAATGCACATGTATACATTACCGCTTAAAGGAAGCATAATCCTTAACTTGAGGAAAAGCGCATGGTACTTAGGATGTCATGTATGGAGGTAAAATGACTGACAGAACTCAAGGCCAAATTTAAGATTTTGGCACTTATAGGCAATATAGACAGTGGATCTCAGAATGTATGGTGGAAAGAAGGCTGGTACCAGAGATCTTAATCTGGAGAGCTGGAGGAGGAATATAGGAAGGTTATCAAATTTGCAGATGACACAAAACTGTTTAAAGTTGTTAAAACCCAAGGGGATTGTGGAAAACTGCAGGAGGATCTGGATAAATTGGAAGACTGGGCATCCAAATGGCAGAGGAAATTTAATGTGGACAAGTGCAAAGTTATGCACCTAGGAAAGAACAACCCACACTATGGTTACACGATGCAAGGTTCCACATTGGGAACCACTACCCAGGAAAAAGATTTAGGCGTCATCATGGATAACATGTTAAAACCCTCTGCCCAGTGTGCAGCAGCGGCCAAGAAAGCAAATAGAATGCTAGGTATCATAAGGAAAGGAATGGAAAAGAAAACAAAGGATATTATAATGCCTCTGCATCGTTCCATGGTACGACCGCACCTTGAATATTGTGTGCAATTCTGGTCGCCGTATCTTAAAAAGGATATAGCGTTATTAGAAAAGGTACAAAGAGCTACGAAAATGCTAAAGGGGATGGAAGGCTACTCCTTTGAAGAGAGGCTATAAAGGTTAGGGCTCTTCAACCTGGAAAAGAGACGGCTGAGGGGAGATATGAAAGAGGTCTATAAATTAATGAATGGAGTGGAACGGGTAAACATAGATTGATTGTTTACGCTATCAGAATATAGAAAGACTAGGGGTCATGTAATAAAGCTACAGGGTAAACTATTTAAGACAAATAAGAGAAAATATTTTTCACTCAACATGTTATCAAACTCTGGAATTTGTTACCGGAGGATGTAGTAAAGGCTGTTAGTGTAGCTGGGTTTAAAAAAGGTTTGGACAAGTTCCTGGAGGAAAGGTCCATAAACCATTATTAAAAAGGGACCCAGGATATCAATGCTTGACCCAATACAAGCATTGTGGAACCTGTTCTCTTGGCGATACTGCTAGGTAAGAATGACCTAGATTGGCCACTGTTGGAAACAGGATACTAGGCTTGATGGACCTTGGTCTGACCCAGTATGGCATATCTTATGTTCTTCTGTACTTCCAAGTGGAACCCTTTGAGGCAGCACATGCACCTGGCATAAAAAAGCACAACAGGCTCTTTATTTTTGCTTGGGTATTTAGTACCTTCAAAATTTTGTGTCCTAGGCAATTGCCTAATTTGTCTATGCCTAAATCCGGGCCTGACAGAACTACTTTTCTTTTGGGATGAGGATCTTTTGGTGCTTTCTTTACTAAATGAAAATCACTTCTTCTACCTAGAACATAACTGTGTACACTGTTGCCAGGACAACAGACAGATTTTCACGCAAAGGCTGGTAAGCCAGACTTGTGTTTTTCTGGTATCCAGTTCAATAGGTGGCAGTTTAATGTGTTCTTTTTTCTCCCTGTCCTATATCTATTATATAAAAAATACAAACTACGGACTTCTGGGGAAAGTATTGAAAGAGTAAGGATGGACTAAAGGCAGTGGCTAGCAGAAATTTGTTCTTTATTCTCTGAGAAAAATATTTCAAATATGTGTTTGCCAGTGTGCCTTGCTTTTCCTTGCATCTGTAGTTTGTGTTGTTACTAGTCACACACTTATTACCCAGGTGTACATAGGTGCCTGTTTATTAACACAAAGTCTTTGCAGTAAAGTTTGCAAGGTAAAGAGGGTATGCCCAGCATGTGGGGAAAAACAATTATGATATTAAAATGTTCTCTTTCCTTTTTTCAAATAGCACACACTACTTAACCAGAGAGAACAAAATCTTTAAACCCCCCCTCCCCCCACATTTTTGTTTCATTTAATTTCAGAAATAAAACAAATTGGTCTAAAAATGTTATTTCTTATGCTATTTCGAACAAATGCATATTTCCTAGCTAGCATCTGGTTCCTCAGAACTGCTTCAGTATCCTTAAAGACTTTCAATCAATTAAAAGCTGGTGGTAAACATATACAAAAACAGAGAAAATGGCAGCAGATAAAGACCGTATGGCCTATTCAGGCTGCCCATCCGTAAGAACTAGTAAGCTCTACAATCCCTTCCTCTCCCTCAGAGATCCTCTGTACTTGTCCCATGCTTTCTTTCATTCAAATACTGTTCTCGTCTCCACTGGGAGGCTGTTCTTTGCATCCGCCACCCTTTCCATAAAGAATTATTTCCTCAGATCACTCTAGAGTCAGTCCTCTTTCACCTTCATCCCAAGACTCCTCATTCCAGAGCGCCCTTTCATCTGGAAGACGGACACCTGCTGTGCATACATTTGCAGTCAACATTATTGGCATCCTTGCAGTTCATCCCCTTAATGTCTAATATCTCCTTAAAAAAAGTGTCCAGTGAAATGGCTTTGGACTATATAAGAACCCACATTTGACACATAAAAGAATCAAAGAAAACATGAACAATTAAAAAAGGAAATAGTATAAAAATTGGGACATTGCCAGGACATGATTATTTATCCTCAAAAAACCTCACTCAATCCTAAACAAAGACATCCAGTGGAATATTCCTTAATAAAGAAGAAAAGCATCTCAGACTAGCAGAGCAACACTTGTCTTGCCCTTGGCCCCTTGCTCAATTGCATCAATGATCCAGAAAAACTCATTATTATTATTATTATTAATAATGAGCATTTATAAAGCGCTACCAGGCGTACTCAGCGCTGTAGAGACACAGAAAAGACAGTCCCTGCTCGTCAAGCTTACAATCTAAAAGGATAGACATACTGTAAGTAGTACGAAAGGAGAAGGACAAAAGGGGCAATAAGGACCTGACACATAAGAATGGGGATTATGAGCCAAAGGCGGTCTCAAAGAGGTCTTATCTTCTTGTAAAATCCTTCCACCCCACAGAACATACTACATTTCATCTAATAGTGATCTTCAGTAACCAAAGGCATACATATTGTATTAACAACTAAATAGCAAAAGTATCTGCTTTATGCTGTCATCAGTATTCTTTCATTATCCCCAATGCTAATCCAGACGCCATCAATAGCATTCAGTGCCAGCTTCCTCAGGGGGTCACACATTCAAACAATGCTGTGTGGGGTGAAAGATCAGTTCAATATATTAACCCGTTTTGGACCAGCGTATGTTTTACATACATAAGGTTTCCATACTTACTACTCAACTGTTTACTAATTAATGGTTATAAATTCAATGGAACTATGTTTAGCTATTATCGTTATGTCAAAAAGTGTTATATACAGATTTTTTATCTAAGATCTAGTTAGTTTAATAGGTATTCAAAGTTTGCCGATTTTGATGGTACTGGCGGCTCAACATAAAAAGATCACAAAAAATAGCAAGTAGCTTATAATGCTGTAATAGCTACTATTTTGCAAATAAAAGTATTTGTAGACTTTAGAAAATAGGCTTAGATAACTGTAAGTTACTTAGGGGTATGTTTACTAAACTGCGTTAGTGCAATTTGCATTAGGAGCCGCGGTAGTGACAGAAACCCCAAATAAGGACATGGGTGGTACATCGTTACCACTAAAGCGCGTTCCAAAAACTAACGAGCGTTACAGGGTGCCGTGGCGCGTTACTGCGCGTTAATCGTAAGAAGGCATATAGACACAAAGAACGGAAACAGAGCTGAAGCACAATGGTTACTGTACTGACCGCTGTTACAGGCAGCATGGGTTCGAGTCCCCAGTGTGCCTAACGCAGAAGGCTGGCCCAGGCATCACCCTGTACATTACATAGGGAATGAGGAGGCATGTTTTTCTTTACGTGGAGTAGTGGTGTCAGAAACACACCCTCGGAGTGTGCCTAGCCACGTGCGAGGCTGTGTGCGTGGCTGCGTGCGTTGGTACGGGCGTAGCTGCGTGCGTTGGTGCGTACATACAATCGTGCGTGGGTACGTGTGTTTTTACCAGCATGGGCACCTTATATTACAGACTCTTTAGGGTGTCTTGCACCTATGCATTATGCTAACAGATGTACGTGTGATGGCCTATGGTTTATCAGAGCCTGTGAGCAGGTGCTGGATTTTCCCAGGGTTGGATTGTGCCAGTCACACCCATGATGCACTGCACATGCAAATCAGCTGTCCACAGATGCACACCATGGGGAATGCACCCCCACAGCACCTCGGCCTGGTAGGGGGAAGTGACCATGTGCACCCCCACAGCTCCTTGGCCTTGTAGGGGGTACTGACCGTGTGTTGTACTGGCACAGAGTAGCTACACACCGTCACATTGTGCGGGTACTGTGCTCACGCTGAGGGTGCAGTGAGGTGCCCAGCACCAGGTCCACAGCACCGGCCATGGCTGAAAGAGGCCATGGTGCAGGTCCAAAGCAGTATTAATGTGTGAGATAGGTAGTTTCTGCAGAAACACCTTGGATATCTCTGTCTGTTTCAGTCAGGTGTAGCCCCCATGGACCCCTATGTGGCCCATGTACCACCACCCCCCACTGGGCCAAGGGGGGCAAACAGGGTCTCCTAACAATAGATCCACATTCTACCTCCCTGCAAAGGTGGCAGTAGAGGGGAACATCAACCCCGGTCCTGCTGAGGAACAGACACCCCACAGGGCAGTCAATGCAGCTCTGTACACATCCATAACACAATAGCAGACAGACATTAGGTCTGAATATGGCAAGCTGCACCCCACCACTATCTGATATGCTCCTGCTGCAAGCCACTCCATCAAGACACATACCAGCTGCAAACAGCCTGCTAGTTAGTCCATAGTGCATGTGCCCAGTGGAGATGCATGCACCGAGAACTGGGATGTCAGCATACACAGCAAGCAGATAAATCAGTGACTGGGCCCCAAAAGGAAACCCATATCTATCACATGAGGGAAATACCATATAGCACTATGGGGATGCCTAGCCATGCTGTGGTCACTGCACAGTCAGGGTGAGAGTGATCTCTCAGCAGGACATACTGAGGTCACCCTGTCTGTGTAGGTGGTGGCCGGGCACTAAAATGTCCCAGTCAGTGCCCTATGCCCTGTGCAGATGCACCCTGGCCAGGCCACCCTGTCCGGCCTATACCCATGGTACCTTGCTCCTCATTATGCACATTGGCAGCCCAATACTGGCAACATTGCTGGCAGTGTGGGCTGTGGAAGGTGTTTGCAGCCACCACACACTGGATAGACAGACAGCCACCCCCACACCTATGCCAGCATTGTGCTACTCTAGAGGTGTTCAGCAGCCATACCCACCACACCAGTCCTGGGCACAGTACAGGCATGGATATGGTACGCAATACTGTTGGGGGTCACTCCCCAGGGTGGTGAACACTATCAGAGACCAGACCTGCCGCACACACCGCAGACATCAGGATGATTGTTATGGTGGGGCTCAATGAGCAAAATGTGCTTAACGTAGGAATTGATATCTGCCAGTTATCATAGGAAACGTTTGATAGCTGTGTACCATATACCCAAGTGTAGGGTGGCATTGCTAAGGTATGCAACTGCTAGTATTGGGAGATACAGGCAGGGCCCAATGTCCTGCCTCTCCAGGAGGCATTGGCCAATGGGGCCTGTGGGTGTGCGTGTGGGTGTGTCTGCCCCTGTTGGCTGCTGCTTTATGGCAGAGTTTCCCAACTCCAGTCCTGGTGTTCCAAACACTGTTCATGTTTTCATGCTGTCCCTCATAAATATGCATGAGCTACATCTGCATACCATGGGGGTGGTGCATAGATATGCAGCACAGGCATCTTTATTAGAGGCAGCATGGAACCTGAATGGTGTGGGGCCCTCCAGGACTGCATTTGCAGGACTCTGCTCTAGGTAATGCGCCTGTTTATGGTGTCTGTGTTTGGTGTGGTAAAATATAGGCATATTAACCATGCGTATGTTCTCTGCAATAAAGGAGTGTCTTTACTATCACTGTTTAGTGGTGGGTAAAACTATGGGGACTGGGTTGGCAGGAGCCCCAGATGGTATTTGAACCTGTGACCCTCTGGTCTTACAGGTACTGGCTGTGTCTGTTGCACCACACTGTGGCCACAGAGACAGTGCAGTCCCTGGAGATAGGACAACTGGCCTGACGAGTCAGAAACCCTGCTCTGCACAATTGCACTGTCGGCTCATTTACCTTGTATGGAGACAAAAGTGCACATAAACCTCGAAAAAGGGGCAAACACCCATAACCAAGCTGGGCAACAATGATATCATTGGGCAACATTAAAAAACACTCTCAGGAAAGCTCCAATAAAATGAAATGATTTTTGAAAGGGTCTACGGAGCGTAGACCCTTCCAAACATCATTTCTTTTTTTTGGAGCTTTCCTGGGAGTGTTTTTTATTGTTGCCCATTGCTATCACTGTTGCCCAGCTGAATTATAATTTTTACACTGTTTCTTGTGGTCATTTTAAAGTTTTATCTGACATTTTGTTCTGTGCACATGTATCACACTGCTCACGTTTTGTAGGTTTCCCCGGTTTTGCTGTACATTGCTGACGGAAATGGTTTCTCTTCCCTTTAATATGCCTTTTAACGACAGGTTTTCATTCGCGTGGAATTGAGCTCTGAAATTCAGCGCGTTGGTGTGAGGGGAGCCTCTCCCTGCCCACTCTCCGCCCATTGAACCCTTCTCTCCGCCCACTCTCCGCCTTCTGCGGTGTTTTAACGCGCCGCGGGGGTTTACGATTGTTAACTGCGGTTAACGCGCGTAACGTACACTTAACGATCGTTCGCACATCAGAACGCGCGTTATGACGTGCGAACAATCGTTAAGTGTACGTTACGTGCGTTATTCACGAATACCGCAGCTTAGTAAACATACCACTTAGTGTCAGAGTTATTGGTGCATATATCGTCCTTGTATGTTTTTCATACACTGGGCTAATATGTTGTCAAAACTAATTGCTTGCAAGCATTCTGTTCTAGGTGTTTCAATGGTGCAATATTGACGCCCTGCATCAGAAGTGTTTTCACGTGTATCATATTCTGCCGTCAGAATGGACTGTTGACAATCTATATTATATCATAATAAAGTATTTTAAATGAAAACTGCAGTTTCAATAGTATCATACAGTATGTTTATGTCAATGAATACTGGAACTGAATCCTATCTTTTCTGAAGACGGACAATATACTATATTGGACCAGTGTATGAAAAACATACACTATGTGAAACTTCTATTTTCTGTAAAGTTTTAATATTTTTTTATTATTGCCGGTATTTCATAGTTGTTTGAGTGTAACAAATCTAATAAATCATCCAGAACAGAGAAAGAATATGCGAGCTATCCAAAATGGGTTAATCAAACTATTTATATAAACAATATATATAAACTATGAAAACGAAACAACCCAAAATCCACTATATCATTCCTGCCTAAAGCAGACCACCAACGTCAACATTAATAACTGCATACAGCTTGCTCTCATAAAATGCACATACTAGGTTCACTCCTAAACCAGTCTCATTATATTCAAAAGAAACATTTCCAAAAAACCACCCACATTTGCATATACTTCCAAAACGCCTATCAGAAAGAGCACCAATGTATCCCTGCCGATACTAACTTTCCTGTTTTGCAGTATCAGGTAGTACAACACTAAATACCCAGCAAAAAAATAAACAGTGTATCATCACCAATATTACTTTTCACTTAGTTTAGTATGTCCTGCAGTATAAGACAAAGACTAGTGTTCACCATGCTCTGTGGAAATCCCAAGATCATACAAGTACAGTTATCACTACATTACAGTGCTCACAAGACGGGCTCTATAACAACACACTTTATGAAACACTACATATCTCTAACACATAGCATCCACACATCTAACCATAGGTTAATATCAAAAAGATGTGGAACCCCCCCCCCCCCCAATGCCCACCAACATTACTACAGTTGATGTTCACAATCATGTTCTTTGTTAAGGATGGAGTAAGTTTTTTGTGGATAATCATATCATTTTTTCACTCTATGAATGGTCTGGTTTTTGGGTAATTAGGACATGATTATTAGCACCCTTATAAACAATTCAAATCAGTTTGAACAGAAAAATCACATTCCCATTTCAGTAAAATTAAACACACCTGTGATAAATTGTTAGTACTCACATGATTTGAATCAACCAATGAATGATGGCTCTAATGTTTAAAATGGACACATTCACTCCCTGTTCCATTTTCACAATGGTTAAGACAAGAGAGCTACCTGAGATCATCAGAAAAGCCATTATCACCAAACACCAAACTTCAAAGGAGTACAAAGCCATCTTCAAAGACCTTGGGATTCCTGTGTTTACAGTTCACAATGTTGTTAAGAAGCTTTCTGCTCATGGAACTGTCAAGAACTTCCCAAGACGTGGTTGGAAGATGAAAATTAATCCAAGAAGTCTTTGAAGATATGTGAACTGTTGGAAAAACACCACGTACAACATCCAAAGAGCTTAAGGCTGATCGGGAGCAATCTGGAGTGGTGGTTTCAACCCGCACCATATGCCGCACACTAAACAATGAAGGACTTTATGGGTGAAGCTCAAGGGAGCCCCTACTCCTCAAGGAAAGAAATAAAAAGGCATGCCTGATCTTTGCTCAAACCCACCTTGAGAAACCACAATCTTTCTGGGAAAATGTTCTGTTGACAGTTGAAACCAAACTTGAGCTCTTTGGCAATGCAGACCAGCGATACATTTACAGGTGAAGAAATGAAGCATAAAGAAAAAAACATACTCTTCCTATAGATAAATATGCTGGAGGATCAATAATGTTGTGAGGCTGTTTTGTTGTCTGAGGAACTGGAGGCCTAGAATGTATTAAAGGAATCATGAAGTCAGAGGACTACCAAGGTATTTTGGAGCAAAATGTGCTACCTAGTGTCAGAAAGCTAGGTATGGGTTGAAGGTCATGGGTCCTCCAGCAGGACAATGTCCCAAAACACACATCCTAAAGTACAAAATAATGGTTAAAACGGACAAAATGAACTGTTTTAAACTGGCCAGCAATGAGTGCTGATCTCAATCCAATCGAGAATCTTTGGAAAAAACTGAAATCTACACACAGATAAGCACTGGTTCACTGGTTCATTCTATAGATATAAAAGCTTGCTAAAGAAGATAACGTATTGAAGTAGATAAAAAAATTTTTTCATAAAAAATAACTACTGGCTATGAGTTCAAGAATGAGGTCATTGATGTGCATTTAGGCATCAGTCCATTGAAAAAATCTCAAACAATGGCAGCCTATGGTTTCTGAGACCTCTTTAGCCATGAGTTCAAGTACGATACAATATACACTTTTCTGATATAGTACAGAGTAACACTAATGATAAAAACTGAAATCTGCCATTAGCAAAAGGAATCCTGGAAACATTCATGAGCTGGAACAAATCACAGTTGAAAAAGTGGGAGACATTACCAGCAGACAGATGTACAAAACTTATTGATGGCTATAAGAAATGTTTGGAGGCTGTCATCACTGCCAAGGGTTGTGAAGGGTGCCATTAATTTTGTCCAGTTCATATTTTATTTTTTCTCAGAAATTACTATGCCTAAATTGCACAGAGATGATTTGTTTTTTGTATACCTTTGAACATACAATTAAAATATTATGATGACATACAGTTGGAATATTTCTATTTCTCAAGATGCTGTTTACAACATACCTAAAATGCTCTTTACCCGCACACACAGCGAGAACATCGGCATACACAGTGAGGATCAGACGGATACAAGAGGCCCCCTGCAATCATCAATGAGACTCTGATCTCTCCACCTCCTGCTACTTAAAGGGTTGCTCTAGCCCAACCAACCTCTTCACCTGGCGCAAACAGTGAGAACATCAGTACACACAGCAAGGATTGGACAGACACAAGTGGCCCCCTTCAACCATAGACGAGGTTCCAGTCTCTCCACCGGCTGCAGGCAGCATAGAGGTAAGCCCCTTCCCTTGCAGCCACATCATCAAGAGAAGCTCGCTGATACTTAAAGGGCTGTTTTAGGCACACCAACGCCTGGCGAGCCTGCAACTAAAGGCCAAGCTAAAGGGCATTGAGTTTCACAATCAACACCTCACACCAACAGGATGTTCACAAAAAAACCTACCAACCACCTTCACTTGAAGGTAAGATAAGCCCAAATCCTTACAAGGATCTCTCTCCCAGCTAACCATGCCCAAATGACTCAAACCTTCCATTCATTCAACCTCCAGCACAGGTAGCACTCATACTCTCTGCAAACAATCATGGCTCCCACATGGTGCACATACCATTCTCCTCATACTCCTCTGCCTCACCACACTCCTCACCCACACTATATTCCTAACTACTCCTACAGCTCACATACCAATCATACACACATCACCCCTCCCCTTCAATAGACTTAGGCATTGAGCCTATCGCACCTCATCTGGATCAAACCACTCCTAAGTACAGAAACAACACCTCCTTAGAGACTAGCAAGTGACTTTTCCTCATCAAATGTTTACTGCTCAATACCATCTCTGCATGGAGCAAAATCCAGCTTTTTACAAATTACCTCATTGATAACCAAATAGATATTCTATGCAAATCCTGGTTCACTGAATCTGATAATGTACTGATGAATTGACTAACAACACACAACACACAACTACAACTCGCTCAGCTCCCCAAGAACACAACACAGAGGTGGAGGTGTCTTTATCCTAGCCAAGAAGCATCTCAACTTTCATACTTACTATCAACTCAGACAGAGGATTGGACACAATAGCAATCTCAAACAACTCTACAATGTTCCTCCTCACATTCAGATCTCCTAGTGCTAACCCAGATGAGCTGGACACCCTATTACAGGTTGCATGCAACCACAGTTCACACTCCAACCACCTCATCCTACTAGGTGACCACAACCTAGCATCAGCTACTCCAAAAACATCTAGAGCCTTCCTGGACGCCATGGAAGCCATGCAGATCATCACCCAGCCAACCCACGACAAAGGTAATATACTTGACATGACATTTGTACCGGAAACCTTGCCTAGTTACCGTACCTTCCTACCCTCCACTCTTTCCACAGTCCCCTGGTCAAATCACAGAATAATCTCCACACTACTCCCTTATCAGGTAATCTCTCAAAAAGGACCCAGTACACAGGCTACAACCCGCAGATTTTACCACCTTGAAAAGAAGGACTTCCTAAAAAGAATTACACCACATCTCCAGAACTCTTTTGTTGACCTTGACACCCTTGTACAGAATTGGAAAAACTATAGGCAACGTAGCAATAAGGCCACACACACCTACAGTCCCCTAGATACATCATACAGCAACATGGTATTCCCCTCAACTAAAAGACTTATCTTTATCTTTATTCAAAACTTAATATACCGCTCACATGTAAATGTACAGAGCGGTTTACAATTATTAAAATTCAAAATACTGCTATGAAGAAGAAACAAAATTCCAGCAATTCAGATAGGACAGAGATAGCATGTTAAAGAGAGGGACAGCAGATAAAGAAGGACTACATCCAGGGACGATAAGACATGGACTTGACGTCAACGGGGAGCAGGGGACAGGGGGAAGGGGGAAGTGGGAAGGTCAAAGGCTGTACAGAAAAGGTGGGTCTTTAATCTTGCTTTGAAATTGCTGAAGGAGGGTTCCAGGCGGAGGGCTGATGGGAGCGAGTTCCAGAGCCGAGGACCAAAGAAAAAGAAAGTGCAAACTCAGAGCTCTAGAAAGAAAGTGGATATGCTCCAGATCATCTGACAACCTCAACATCTACATGGCCAAACTATATGAATACAAAGCAGCTACAAAAAAAGGTAAGAAGGACTACTACGCCAAGCTATTCAAAAGCTCCTTAAACTGCCCCAGAGAACTCTTTGAATTAGTCAAAACTCCAACAAAAGACCCCTCCCAACAGAAAAAAGAAATACAGCTAACCCTCCAAATGATGATAAACCACTTCCAAACCCTCATCTGCCAACCAAACAATCCTGCATGTGCAGAAACAGCACTGCCAAGCCACAACCACACTAAACCAGAGGTCAATTGGGAATCCTTCACAATCGTCATAGCCGAATAACTGGAAAGAATTATCGCAGGCATTAACACCACCACATCCCCACTCAATCTCTGTCCAGTCAGATGGATTAAGGCCACCCATACAAAGTTAATCCCTGCAATATCTTTTTTCTTTATCTTTATTTGAACATTTGATATACCACTTTAAATGAAATAGTAACAAGGTGGTTTACAGTAATAATAACACAGGTACACTAAAACATTTTTTTTTTTAACTGCCTCTAATGTTTCGATTGATTTTTATGTTTTTTGGTGCGCTGAATCCAAATCTGGTAACCAATTTGCTCCATCACGTACAGATTTTTTGCTACATTGGGTTAGCAGTTTGAGGTGAACGTTTCAGATTGAGTGCGATCGAGATAAAAGTTTCTTGGATGAATTCTTGGATGAATTCAGAGCCCCATGCAAACAGGAAGGTGGTCATTGGAGGAGGTGGAAGCAGACAGCCCCGTGGTGCCAAAGTTTACATGTAAGCACTGTGGGGCTGCTTCAATCCATTGCCACCACCTTAGATCCCATGAGGACCGACAGTGGCGGCAAGAGGGGTGGGCAAGTGGCAGGCCGGCCAGGGGGGCCAAGGGATGAGGCTTACTTAATGTGCCTCATCTCCTTGCACCAGCCCTAGCCACAGTTTGAGGCTGTCATTGGGTATTGCTTTAGCAGGTGGCATCAGCTGCAGCAACCATGGAGCCTTTTCTATAGGCTTCTGTGTGTGTGGTGCTGGCCAAGATTGGCCTGTTCTGAGGCCTGGAAGCTTAACTGCAGTGGTAGGCAAAGAGAGAAAAAAAAGAGACAGTGTGGGTTGCCAGGGCTGGCTTTTCAGGCGAGGTCTGGCTTCCCCTGAAGCCGGTTGCAGGTTCTTGGGCAGCAGTTTTTTTAAAAAAAGAGGCGGGGTGTTGTAAAGTTGGCACTGCTCAACCTCAGAGGGCTGTGCTTTGTGACTGCGTAGATTAAGTCTGGAAAAGGAGATAGGCCTGAGGCAGAGGCCGCTTATTTAAATATTTAAATAAAGGCATCAGCAGGGTTGGAAAGAGTTGCTGCAGGAGCTTTGTTTTAAAATAAAATGTAAATATTCCTCCTACTACTACTACTTTTAATCATTTACATAGTTGCATGAATATCAGAATGTCAGATTGTCACTACATTCTGTAATGTACAGTATATACCGTAGTTGCTAAGTTCTCTGTAAAAAGTTCACAAATGTTCTATGTAATATGAATTGGTAAGCATTCCTGTTGTACCATTTATACTGTTGTTCATTGTAAACCGCACTTGATCCATGGGAAAGTGCGATATAAAAGTGTTGAATAAATAAATCAAATAAATACATATAGCACTACATGGTGTCGCATGCTCAGCAGAGCCTGGGGAACAAAAATTGTTGACAAAAAATTACAAGTTTATAATTGTTTGAAAACAGGAACATGTGCAATAGTGAGAGGCTGCACAAGGCTTATAGTGACTACCTTACTGAGCTACAGTCTTCCTCGTGGATAATTGGAGTCGTGGTTAAGTTGTCAAAATTCAGGTCAGGCCCTCTCAAGCTGGAACGCTCAATTAAGGTTTTCCCCAAATAGAGAGATTATTAATTATTTTATGCATCCCAATTCAATTAGACATTTAATAAAACTAGGGTTTTTTAAATATTACTGTTGTAAAATAAATAACTATATTCTTTGATTTGCAGATCAGCAACAACAAATCTGGGATTAACAACAAAGAATCAAAAAAGTTTCAATTGTTTCTATTCCCATATAATATTTAGTAACTCGGAACCTTTGATGTTATTACTGTAATTACAAGGAATTGATACTTGTGTATTTTTTCTCCAACAGGCGTTCCCTCAATTATTTCCTTTTCTGAAAGCAGGTAAGTATGTGCTTTATTCTAATTTTAACTTTGTTTTCCCTTTCCTATAACTCGTATGTGTGCATACCACTGGCAGCCAGGGCAGCAGTTGTTGGTGCATTGTTGCCCCTCTGATTCTTTGGGTCAGTAGTGGTTTCGGCTTCTGTTTCTTTGTTCTCTGTTCCGTCATCCGGCGATGTTTGATGGCTCCTACTAACTTAACTTTACAAAAAAACAAAATAGGGAGCATAACCCTATCTATCTTGGCAAAGGGGATCTATTACCTTGACTCTGAAATAGAAGCGCATCTCATATTTTGGTGCACCTGGACTTCCTCCTGAATTTAAGTGTCAGGCTTCTCTTCTGCATTGTCCCTAACTCGGCGAGAAAACCAAAAAATTCAAATGTCCCTAACTTTGGAGACCTTAGTTTGGCTGTTTTTCTACCTGCACCAGCTCATGCACAATCTCAGTCAGCACAAATACAATTCTCTCATTCATAACTGAGTTTGTCTCAGAGGACACAAGCCTGAGCTGTCACGATATCACTGGGTTTCTTTCCCAATAAAGGGATTCCATCTCAGCCTTGTCAATTCAGACCTGCACCACTCCTTTTAGGATCTGGTTTCATCAATTCTGGGACTACAATTATCCCAGGTTTACCACACCAGATACTTTCCAGGATAGCTTTTTTGTCATATTTGGCAAAGTTCCAATGTCTTACATTGGGCACTAATAAGCTACTATCTCATTGAATTCTCAGTTTCCTTTCAACAACTTTCACTCACATTCATGGTGACAATAATATGTGGATCACTTTATTTGAGCATTCACTCAACACACATACATCTCCTGCACTCAAAAAAGCATTACTATCACTTCTCAGACCTTTACTTTAGGCTTACTTAAGGCCTAGTGCCTCTGCCACTTAAACATAGTCTGTTCCCTTCAACGCCCTGGTGCTCTCTGATGAGAACAACTGCAGGTATCTGATTCCAGAATATTTCTAAGGTGTCGCTAAGGTGTCTCCTAAGTAGGGCCAATCAGACGTCAAATGTATAGCTTTCCTTCTGGGATTCTGCCCCTAGGATAGGATGGATGTTGACCAATACAACACCCATAGATTTACATAGAAAAATGCATTTTTAAAATAAAATATACTTAATACAGTAATAAAAACCATCAAACACTATCTTAAAAATAATCATAATTCAACTCTGAACACTCTCTCCAGCATAATAAAACTTCTGAATATTTTCCCCAGCTTCAAATATTTTTGTTAAACCCTATCATTCATATAACACTCCTAACAAAACTCTCCCTAGCACAGGAAAATCATTTATACAATTTTACACTGCACTCCAGCACGTTTCCCAAAATGAAAAACTGACCCTTTAAATTTTTGGAAACAAACCCTCCTAAGGTTCCTTCTAACTATCCATTCCATTTAAAAGAATCCTCAGGTTTCTAATTCCTTTCTGCACAACTTCATTAAATTACTTGGACACCGCACCTTTAAATCCAAAAACAAACATAGAGTCATACTATTAAAAGTCTCTTTTGGCAAACTCTAAGCTCAAATCCCACTTTTCTTTAATTTTTTCTTACCTTTACTTTAAGGTTACAGACCGTTTAAATCCACTGGAGTTACAGCAGAGCACAGCTCAGGTGCTTTATTTTACATCAAGGTTTCGTTGTGTGCAGAGCCTTGAACCCTGGTTCCTCCCTAACACTGGAAATCAGCATGGGCAGCCTGACATCGAGTCCCCCAGCACCCCGGGATACTTACAAATTCAGCAGGTATCATTTTTTGAACTTTTATTTTTAAAACGAGCATGCCTGCACCTTGGAACCCTGCAGCAACTTTTAATTCTTTTTTTCTTTTCACTTTTAATCATGTTGTCTTCCTCCTGATGCTGTGGATCAGCATTGGAGGCCTCTCTGCCACCTTTGAACACTTCAATAGGGATTTTTTAACTTGTAAAACATGTCCTGGAACAAACCAGCCCAGGTTTCAAAGTCACCAGCCATTTCAGCACTGCGGATCAGGCAAATTTATTTATTTATTAATTTTATTTAAACCATCCACACTTACAAGTGCAGGGAGTGTATCTTAGAGTTTATAATGGGGTTTCTGTAAAACGTGGGCTGAATGAAGTTTGGAATCATTTTAGTGACGCAGTTTCTTAGGGGTATGTTTACTAAACTGCGCTAATGTGCGCTACTGTGCGCTAATGTGCGCTGCGCACGTTAGCATGCGCTAAGGTACCTTAGCGCACGCTAATGTCGCGTTACGGGGCACTATTGTGCACGCTCAGGTGCGCGGCGCACTATTGTGCGCTGTAATGCAGCGGACCAGCAGGGCATAGAAGAAAATGTTTTAAACTCGAAAAAAGACGTGTACAAGCTGCAGTATTTGCAGGAGCCTGATAGGGGGAGCAAGAGGGACCTCTGGAAGACCGAGGATCCACGCCCTACAGGGTGTAACCTGAAACCAGCCAGCCTCCAATCCAGGAAGACAGGAACTCCTTTTAAAGGAAGTCAGGAAGACTGGAAGGAGAACAGGAGGAGCAGGGAGAACAGGAGGAGCAGGGAGTACAGGAGGAGCAGGAGGAGAAGTAGGAGCAGTGAGAGCTCTGGAAGAAGTGCTGTGCCGAGCAGAAGTGACTGGACAGGCAGAAGTAGCCTTAAAGCCAGAAGCAGCAGAGAAGGCCGCAGAGAAGCTGCAGAACCTTCAGAAGCCGAAGGAGCGGCAGGAGCTGCAGAAGCTACAGACACTGCTGGAGTGCAGGAAAGAGGTACAAGCCAAAGGAACCTGAATGGACAGAGACTACAGAAGGGTCCAAGAGATTCAGGTACGCAAAAGCTGCATTGTGATTGCTGTGGGCAGAACCCAAGCCATATTGCTGGAGCAAGGCAGAATCTCCTTAGGAGTAGGCCACAAGCCTCATCCTCAGGAAAGAAACAAGAGTTACAAGGTAAACCATATTGTATTGGAAACAGCCTATGGAAAGGGCAAGAGACAGAAGCTCCCTGTAGATGTCCCACTGCTCAAAAGAAAAGGTATGAAAAGTTTTTATTGAACAAGAAACTTTTAAGTAAGCCAGGTTTGCAGGAAGTGCATGTAAACCCTGGGAAGAAAGAGAGAGATTCACACTGTAAAAATGCTCATGGCCGACGCCCCACGCTAAACTCCCAACACTGGGAGGTCATACAGCATTTGGGTGAGAAACCTAACTATAGCTGGCCCGGAACTGTTGACTTTGTCTCAGATACTTTGCTGGAGGAACCGATGCAAGTGGAAGAGGTAGAATCCCTTTCAGAGGAAGACATGGATTGCAGCTATTGCATCACGGGAAGCGTAGAATGCTTGTGTAACCAGTGAGCACTAGAACCGGTGTAAATAGGAATGCCTGCCTTTGTAACCTTTCTGTGAAAAGAACAGTTTTTGTTTAGAATCTGAGTTGTGATTTTTATAACCTGATGTAAGGAGATTTCTGTTGGTGTTTGAAGCCGATCCTTTGAACCTTTGTGCAAACCATTATCCTGGTTACCCAAGTTTTTTTGTTCCTGTTCCATGTAAAAAACAGATAATATGTATCTTATCTGATGTTTTCTTGTTATATGTAAACCGCGCTGATTATAAATAGTGCGGTATATAAAAGATGTTAAATAAATAAATAAATAAATAAATAGGGGAAATAAAGCCTTATTTTTCCCTACACTCGATGACCTTTTGTTCTCTGGGTATTTTTGGTAATACAGGATGCTACCGAGGCTATACAACCTTGGGCCCTAGAAAGAGAAACATACCAAACCCAACTTTACTTTTATTTATGTCCGACCTGCCTTGGCCACCTTTAACCACCAGGGCGGCGTTGTGACAGAGCGCTCATGTGCGCGGCACGCTAATGTGCGATGAAGGCGGGGAAAGGCTCCCGTAGGGTAGAGGAAGGCTCCCCAGGGGCGGAGAGAAGGGGTCAATGGGTGGAGAGTGGGAGGGGAGAGGCTCCCCGCACATTAGCGAGCTTGAAATCCGAGGCAAAAAATACCGCGAGTGAAAACCTCGCGTTAGAGCCGATTTAAAGGGAAGAGAAACCATTTCTGTCAGCAATGTACAGCAATTCCAGGGAAACCTACAAAAAGTGATAAGTGTGATACATGTGCATGGTACAAAAGTACAAATAAACATTGAAAAGGACCCCAACAAAATTTTAAAAAATTATAATCAAGCTGGGCAATAGTGATAGTAATGGAAAACATCAAAAAACACTCCCAAGAAAGCCCCAAAAAATAAATATGAATTTTGGAAGGGTCTATGCTCCGTCCCCATACAAGGTGAATGATCCCACAGTGAAATAGCACTAATCAGGGTTTCCCTCTCCATTGGACAGGTTTCCTATGGCATGCACATGTTCCACAACAGCAGGGCGGGCATGTCGGAATGGGCAACTGGACAGATGCTGGGAAAGGGGATACAGAGGGCTGCAGGCGGAACATGCTGTGGTGCAGCTGGGGCACAGTGCGGACTAGGCAGATGCCTAGATGGCACTTAGGAATGCTGAAACTGAACAGCAGCCAGACAGCAACTGATGAGGGCCCAACATGGGCATGAGAGTGTTTATCACAGTGTCACAGGGAATAGTACCCAGCAGGTACCCCCAAGGGCACAGAACATTGGCAGGCGGTGTTGGGGGGAAGCGTGGACGCCTATGCAGGCACCCCTACCCCAGAACACGCACCATATGCAGCCGCCTACCTGCACACTGGATGGCTTGAGACTGCACAACAGCAGCGCCACTAGCAGAAGGGCATGTCAGCATGATGGCAGAGGGGTACTGGTGGTGGAGGGGGGCACTGGCAGCTGCCCAGAGCCGACCATGGCCTAGCCCTGTGTAGGTGGGTGCCATGCACTGCAACAGACAGGCTGTTTCTGACAAACAACCATGGTATCTCCAGGGACTGCACAGTCTCGGTGAGCACAGTGTGGTACGGTGAACACAGCTAGTGTGTTCAGGAACAGAAAGTCACAAGTTCAAGTCCCAGCTGGGGCTACTGCCAATCCAATCCCCATATTTTACCCGCTAGTAAACCGTGATAGTAAGGACAAACCTTTATTGCAGAGAACATACGCATGGTTCAAACGCCTATATTTTACCCCACCGAGCACAGACACCAGAAACATGCGCATTACCTGGAGCAGAGTTCCCCAAATTCAGTCCTGGAGGCCCACAAATCAGTCAGGTTTTATGCTGTCTCCACTATAAGGCCATGTCAGCATGGTGGCGGAGGGGTACTGTTGGTGGAGGGGGCAGTGGCAGCTGCCCATAGCAGATCATGGCCTAGCCCTGTGTAGGTGGGTGCCATGTACTGCAACAGACAGGCCCTGCCGGACAAACAGTCATGGTATCACCAGGGAATGTACTGTCTCTGTGGCAACACAGTGGTGCAGTGCACACAACCAGTGTGTATGGAGGCAGAAGGGCACAGGTTCAAGTCCCAGCTATGTTGCCTGCCAACCCAGTCCCCATATTTTACCCACTACTACAACGTGCTAATACAGACAGAACCTTTATTGCAGATGACGTAAACATGCCCAAAACACCTACATTTTACCCTACAGAGCAAAGACACCATAAACAGGCACATTTCCTAGAGCAGAGTCTCGCAAATGCAGTCCTGGAGGGCCAAACACCATTCAGGTTCCATGCTGCCTCTAATAAAGATGCCTGTGCTGCATATCTATGCACCACCCCCATGGTATGCAGATGTATCTTATGCATATTCATGAGGGACAGCATGAAAACCCGAACAGTGTTTTGCACACCAGGACTGGAGTTGGGAACCTCTGCCGTAAAGCAGCAGCCAACAGGGGCAGACACACCCACACCCACACCCACAGGCTCCATTAGCCAATGCCTCCTGGAGAGGCAGGACATTGGGCCCTGCGTGCATCTCCCAATACTAGCCCTTGCATACCTTAGCAATGCCACCCTACACCTGGGAATATGGTACATAGCTATCAAACGTTTGCTATGATTACTGGCAGATACCAATTCCTACGTTAAGCACAGTTTGCTGATTGAGCTCCATCATAGCAACCTTTCTGCTGTCTGTGGAGTGTGCTTCAGGTCTGGTCTCTGACAGTGTTTACCACCCTGGGGAGTGACCCCCAACAGTATTGCGTACCATATCCATGCCTGCACTGTGCCGAGGACTGGTGTGGTAGCCAGGGCTGCTAAACTCCTCTAGAGTGGCACAATGCTGGTATAAGTGTGGGAGTGTGTGTCTGTCTATCCAGTGTGTGGTGGCTGCAAACACCCTCCACAGCCCACACTGCCAGCACTGTTGCCAGTATTGGCCTGCCAATGTGCATAATGAGGAGCAAGGTACCAGGGGTATAGCCCGGACAGGGTGGCCTGGCCAGGATGCATCTGTACAGGGCATAGGGCACTGGCTGGGACATTGTAGTGCCCGGCCACCACCTGCACAGACAGGTTGGCCACAGCATGTCCTGCTGGGAGATCACTCTCACCCTGACTGTGCAGTGACCACAGCATGGCTAGGCACCCCCATAGTGCTATATGGTATTTCTCTCATGTGATATTTATGGGTTTCCCTTTGGGGCCCAGTCACTGACTTATCTGCTTGGTGTGTATGCTGACATCCCAGTTCGAGGTGCACGCATTTCCACCAGGGACATGCACTATGGACTAGCTAGCAGACTGTCTGCAGCTGGTATGTGTCCTTATGGAGCGCCGTGCAGGGGCTGAAGGCTTGCTGCAGAGAATATCAGATAGTGGTGGGGTGCAGCTTAGCATATCCAGGCCTAATATCTGTCTGCTACTGCGTTATGGATGTGTACAGAACTGCATTGACTGCCTTGTAGGGTGTCTGTTCCCCAGCAGGACTGGGTTTGATGGTCCCCTCTACTGCCACCACTGTAGGGAGGTAGAATGTGGATCTGTTGGTGGGAGACCCTGTTTACCACCCTTTGCCCTGGAGGAGGAGGAGGAGGGTGGTGGTACATAATCCTCCTAGGGGTCCATAGGGGCTACACCTGACTGAGACATACAGATATATCCAAGGTGTGTCAGCAGAAACTACCTATCTCACACATTAGCACTGCTGGGGACCTGTTGCTGGGTACCCCACCTCACCCTCAGGGTGAGTGCCGTACCTGCACAATGTGACGGTGTGTAGCTACTCTGTGCCAGTACCACACACGGTCAGTTCCCCCTACCAGGCCGAGGTGCTGTTGGGGTGCATACCCCATCTTGTGATCATCTGTAGACTGCTGATTTGCATGTGCAGTGCATCATGGGTATGGGTGGGTTAACCCTATCCTGGTGACCACAGCAGACTGTTTGTGTGGTGACTTACAGTCCTTCTGCAGACAGCCAGGGGCTTGCTAGCAGCTATAGAGCTGTAACCCACTGGTTACTTCACTACCAGTGGAGCCAGAGGTCATGGGTTCAAACCCACAGTGGGGTTATTTGATAGGGCTGTCCAAAGCATTATCTATTTTTAAAGTACATTAGTGCTGCCAGCAATAACACCCTCAGCATACTGTACCCATAAGGTGCCTCAGAGGGCGCTTTATAGGGCGCCCTATAGAGCACCTTATGGTTACCGTCCATATAAGGTGCACTATACAGTATGCTATGGAGCGACTGATAGGGTGCCAGTCCGTATAAGGTGCCTTATAAGGTGTCCTATGGAGCGCCTTATAGGGTGCCCTTTAGGGGACATTTTAGGGTGCCGTGGCGGACAGTGCACTTTATAATGTGCCCTATGGAGTGCCTTATAGGGTGCCTTATGTGGCACCTTAGGTTACAGCACCTGAGGGTGTGTTTGCTGGCAGCAATAATTAAAATACAAATAAAATGCCTCAGGAAACAATACTTACATGTCAGAGCTGATGCCTCAGCCAGCCTTACGTATTGCTAGCACAGAAAGTTCACCATAAATACCCCCAAAAAAACTTTTTTTTATTTTTGTCGAAGCTGACTGTAGGAGAGGTGGTATGGGTTTAACCACTCACGCCAAGCAGTAAGCTGCCTTTTATTCAAATATGGTTCTTCACCACTAAAACTAATATATTATATTTATGATTTTTCACTTATCTGATTTAAAACACTCCACCGGAGAGAAAAGTTGCTCAAGAAGAATTCCCTTTACACGACGCGCGCATTTTGAGTATCCAACTCTGTATCAAGTGCTTAGTTGTAAAAGCAAAAATGGCAACATTGTTGAAGAACGCCATCTTCTGCGGCCACGGTAGAGGCGATTACCTATAGGCTGAATAAATCATAAATATAATATATTAGTTTTAGTGGTGAAGAACCATATTTGAATAAAAGGCAGCTTACTGCTTGGCGTGAGTGGTTAAACCCATACCACCTCTCCTACAGTCAGCTTCGACAAAAATAAAAAAAAGTTTTTTTGGGGGTATTTATGGTGAACTTTCTGTGCTAGTATTTTCATTTTGTTCATGTAATTGGGGTTTTTTCTTTTCTCAGCCTTACGTATTGGGCACACTGTGGATGGAACTCATGACCCCTGTATCATTAGTCAGTGCCTTAACCATTGTGCTACACTGCTGTTCCTTCTTGCATTTCAGCGCACCTACTTATGCTTTCCATGCGTTTAAATGCACAGTGCTGCCATCAAAAACAGTGCTATGACCTTGCCCTGCCTCATAGGGCACCCTATATGGCGCCCTATACGCCACCCTTTATGCAACATTGTAGGGTGCCGTGGCAGACAGTGCACTTTAAAATGTGCCCTCTGGGGTACCTTATGGGGCGCCTTATGTTACAGTGCTTTCAGAGTGCGTTTGCTAGTAGCAGTAATTAAAATAAAATTAATATGCCTCAGACTGCAATATTACACATAATAGGTAGTGCCTCAGCCAGCTTTATTCATTGGGCACAGTGGGGGATTGAACTCATGATTCCGGCACCATCGGTCAGTGTCTTAACCGTTGTACTGTGGCTCTGTTCTTGTGCTTATGCTTCCCGCACGCGTTTCTCATGCGCTAATGTGCGCGGCACACATTAGCGCATGAATAATCTCGATTTGCTTTTTTCAAACTGACACGCCCACTCCTTTTATGGCATCCCGCACAATAACGCGGCGCGCACCTAACGGGGTTTTAGTAAACATACCCCCAAGTGTACCTGTAAGCAAATGCTAGAAGTCTAAAAAATAAAATGGGAGAGCTAGAATGTATAGCACGAAATGAAAGGTTAGATGTAATTGGCATCTCAGAGATCTGGTGAAAGGAGGACAACAAATGGGACACTGTGATAACTGAGTACAAACTATATTACAAGGATAGGGTAGATCAAACTGGTGGAGGGGTTGCACTCTATGTCAGAGAGGTAATTGAGTCACACAGGATTAAATACAGTGTAGAATCTCTATGGATACAAATTCCATGTAAAAATAGGAAGGTGATGGTAGTGGGGGTGTACTACTGACTACCTTGCCAAATTGAACAGATGGATGATGAAATGCTAAAAGAAATCAGGGAAGCTAAAAAAGTTACAATACAATAACAATGGGTAATTTAAACTACCCTGGTATTAACTGGGTTAATGTCACATTAGGCAATGCTAGGGAGATAAAGTTTGTAGATGAAATAAATGATTGCTTCTTCAAGCAGCTGGCTCATGAACCAACAAGAGGGGAAGCTATTATGGATCTAGTCCTTAGTGAAACACAGGATCTGGTCCAAGAGATAAGGTTCTTGGGGCCTCTTGGCAAAGGTGATCATAGCATGATCACAATTTATTTAATAAAAGGAAAGAGGATTGAAAGGTATTATCTTTTAACTTTAAAAAGGGAGACTATGATAAAATAAGGAAAATAGTTTAAAAAAAACTAAAGGAGCTGCTGCAAAGATTAAAGATTTGCATGAAGCATAGGTGTTGTTTGAAAATACTGTCTTGGAATCCCAGACCAGATGGATTCCACGCTTTAAGAAAAGTATAAGAAAGGCCAAAAAACTGCCAGCATGTTTTAAAAGTGAGGTCAGAGAGGCTCTTGCAGCCAAAAAAACATCTTTCAAGAAATGGAAGTTCTGTAAATAAATAGAGTGAAATGGGTAAATATGGATCAATTGTTGACTCCTTCAAAAAGTAGAAAGACTAGGGGACACTCAAAGAATCTACAATGTAGCCCATTTAGGACTAATAAGAGATAATAATGAGTAATCAAACTCTGGAATTTGTTAATGGAGAATGTAGTAAAGCTGGGTTTAAAAAGGTTTGGACAAGTTCCTGGAGGAAAAATCCTTAAACTATTATTAAAGAGGACCATGGAAATGTGAAACCTGTGTACCGTTTTGTGAACCTGACAGGTACCTGTGACCTTAATTGGCCACTGTTGGAAACAGGATACAGGGCTTCATGGACCTTGGTCTGACCCAGTATGGTATTTCCTATGTACTTAAGTTCTTATGCACTTAAAGTGATATTACTTGAAAAATTAAATATTACTAAACATAGTATTGAGTACAAATTAGTACAGCTGTGGGGGTAAGAAGTTGTCAAAACATCTGTGTGAGGTTGGTGCTGGGTCCTGAGGACTATTTTCAGAGGTGGAGAAGCACTAATTTTTGTAACTGAATTGAAACTGACTAAAACAGAACCCAAGCAGGAATCATGTTCCACAGTGCTCAATACCCAACTACCTGTCAACTGTCCAGGAATGAATTTCTTTCCTCTATATCACTTCCCTCTCTGTTCTTGCTTGAGCCTCCCTAACACTCAGCCTGCAAAAGTTAAGCCCGTCTTGCCCCACCCCACCCCACCCCAAAACACATCCCAACTCCAAGGTGATTTCCTGTTAGGGCTTGGTCATGTTATAGGCACACTCCCTAACTCAGAAGCTGGGCATAACTTAGTGGTAAATTTTGTCTGTTTTGAGGAAGTTTCTGAAGAACCTTTTTGATCGCTGACAGTTTGATCTAATTTCAGCTGTAGAAAAAAAAACCAAAAAACAACAGTTCAGCTTATTTGTTGTTAAAAAGAAACCAGGGTGTATCTGAAAATGAAAATAATTTTATTTCTTCTCCTGAAGAAAAGTACTTAGTGCCATTAGGATTAAAAGTGCTGTAATTGATGGAGAAACAGTACAGAAGTACCTGTCTGAGGAAAGTATCTGATTAGTTAATCAGAATTGGCATTTCTCTGACTACAGAGAAGTATTTTCTCTGAGGAATTTATAAGCCAAAATTCTGTTTAAAATTTCTGACTGTGGTTGAAGGAACTGTCTGTGCTTAGCTGTCTTACTAAAAAAGAGTCCCTGCTTTTAAAAGGGAAAGTTCTGTGATTCTGAATCCTTTCATTTTATAAAAGGATTCAGATTTATAGGGCTCCTGTGTTAAAAAAGTACGAAGGTGTTATGAATGTCTCTGAAGAGGGGTAGTGAGGATTTATTAATTTTAATTAATTTTAATTTAGTTAGAAATAAAATTTAATTTAGTAAAGATCTGCTGTAATTAACAGAGACCAAAAAAACCTCTCAACTGTTTAGTGAGGTAGTCTTTCTTATTTAGTTTCCAAGAACCTGTATCTAGAAACAGATGACTAGCAAACAGAACCAGAGAGACCAGACTACAATCAAGACCTGAAGACTATGAGGGTCCATAGCAAGAAAATACCTGGGAAAAGTAACTGCAGGACTGATACAACACACATTATTTATTTTCATTTTGGGGCGCGCCACCATTTATTTTCTTTTTGAGCTCAAAAAGAATTGGGCTTTCATAGCCTAAACATATAAAGGTACATTTTACAATGGGATGCCCAAGTACAATCTAGATCATCAGAGCCAGAATGTCTGAAGAAAAAAAATAAGCAGGCACATGCAAGTTCAGACAAGATTTCAGAAACATGGATGCCCGATATGGATGTCTACAGAGATGTCTAGATAGCCTTCCCTAAAAGGGAATCTCACACATGGATGTCTAATAACATAATGGCTAATGTAGTAGGCTAGTAACAGTGTGACTAGGGTCCAAATCCCAGTGTGAGCCTTTGTGATCTGAGGCTAGTCTTTTATTTCTCCATCTGTCACCCTTGGGATGCGTTAAGGTCATAACAAACATGTTCCTGGAACCTGGAGCAGGTCTAAATGTGGACATGCCTGCAGAAGTCCCTGAGGTTTCTGAAATCAAACAGGGACGTCAAAGTTTATTGTACCTCCCCAAACACGTCTCTACCACGCCCCTTGCCTAATTGGATGCCCCTGCACAGAAGACGTTTCTAAACCTCATTTGTAAAATGGTTCTGGAGACATTTCTGTGATTTTGATGTCCATTTGTATGTCTTCAGACATTCTAAATCATGACTAAGGCTTTTAAAATGACTCCCATACTTACCTGTGAAGAACCGCTTCAAGGAGTGTTAGCTGTGAAAGAAAAGAAACTAAAATTAATGGAGTCATTTAAAAAAAAAAGTAAAGATAAAGAAAAAAAAAGAGGATTTTAGGGCCCAATATTCAAAGCAATCAATGTAGTTAGTAGACCTGCTACCCATGTTAGTTGTAGTGATTGGGATATTCAGAGGTAGTTAGAGCCGTTGAATATCTACAGGTGCTGCCACTGAAGGCCCTGATGGTAAACGGCTAGCATCGCGGTAATCCAGGGGTGGAGCTGAGGCGGCACCTGGGAATAACCGGGCACTGGCAGCATTCAGCCGCAGCCAGGTTATTACTACTACAGCTACTACTACTCAGCATTTGTATAGCACTACAAAGCATACACAGCGCTGCACATATAGATGTAAGAGACAGTCCCTGCTCATCAGATGAGCTGTAAATCAAGATGAGCAACTTAACAAACCTGGGAGATAGCATATGGTAAGGAACACATAAGTGACGAACAAAAGAGTGAGGGGCATCAGGATTCAAATGCAGCCTTGAAGAGTTGTTTTTTTAGCCTGGATTTGAAAGGGCTAGAGAAGGAGCCTGATGTACTGACTCAGGTAGTTTGTACCAGGTGTATGGAGCAGTAAGGTGGAATGAATGAAGTCTGGAATTTGCAATGGCAGAGAAGGGCACAGATAATAGGGATCTGCCAGAGGAACAGAATTGGAATGTTACAAGATGCTCAAGATTCTATGTTGAATGATGCTGAGAAGACCAAGAAAAGGTGGAAGGAATATACAGAGTTTTTACATGATAAAGATCAAGTGCACCAACAGTCATTTCAACCTGTATCTTATGATCCGGGACCATTGGTGTTGAAAGAAGAAGTTGAAGCAGCATTGAAAGCCTTATCAAAGAACAAAGCACCAGGCATTGATGACTTTCCCATAGAAGTATGACAGCAATCTGATGCAGCTGTTACCGTACTTACAAGGCTCTGCCAGGAAATTTGGAAAACAACATCATGGCAAACTGACTGGAAAAGATCTGTGTTTATACCAATACTAAATAAAGGTGATCCAACTGACTGTGGAAATTATCGCACACTCGCTCTGATCGCACATGCAAGCAAGATTCTACTGCAGATTATTTAACAGAGACTACAACCATACCTGGAACAAGAACTACCTGAAGTGCAAGCAGGGTTCAGGAAAGGACGAGGAACGAGAGACACCATCGCGGATGTGAGATAGATCCTTGAAAATACTAAAGAATACCATAAGGATATCTATTTGTCCTTTATTGAGTACAGCAAAGCTTTTGGCTGGGTAAACCATGAGAAACTCTGGGCCACATTAAGAAACATGTGTATACCAGAACACCTGATCGTTCTCTTGCACAATCTGTACATTAATTAAGAAGCAACAGTCAAAACAGAACAAGGAGAAACAGAATGGCTTAAAATCAGCAAAGGTGTACGGCAAGGCTGCATACTTTCCCCCTACCTGTTTAATTTATATGCAGAACAAATCATCAGAGAAGCAGGATTGTATGAAGACAACAAAGGTGTGAAGATTGGTGGAAGACTCATCAACAACCTTCGCTATGTTGATAATACCACATTACTGGCTGAAAGTGAAGATGATCTGAAACATTTGCTTATCAAGATCAAGGAATATAGTCTTAAAATGGGCCTGCACCTTAATGTAAAGAAGACATAGATCAAGACAACGGGCAAAATTAATAGGTTCATCGTTGATGGAGAAGACATTGAAATCATGGACAACTTTAACCTATTTGGATCAACTATCAATAAAGAAGCAACAAGCAGTCAAGAAATCCGACGATGCATTGCTCTTGGCAGAATGGCTATGAAGGACCTAGGCAAGATTCTCAAGAGTAGAAATGTCTCTCTCCATACAAAGATTTGACTTGTTCAAGCCATGGTATTTTCAATAACATCATATGCATGTGAAAGTTGGACAGTGAAAAAGAAAGACAGGAAGAAAATTGATGTCTTTTAATTATGGTGCTAGCGGCGAATACTGTGTATACCATGGACTTCCCGAAGAACAAACCAGTCAGTACTAGAGAAATCAAACCTAAGCTTTCTTTAGAAGCTCAGATGACAAGACTTTGTCTTTCATACTTTGGACACATCATGCGAAGACAGAGATCTTTAGAGAAAGACATCATACTTGGCAAGATAGAAAGTCAATGCAAAAGAGGAAGGCCAGCAATAAGATGGATCGATAAAATAACAGCAGCTACAATGAGCCGTCTGACTGAAGACCGAACATAGTTTAGGACTACTATCCAAAGGGTCACCATGAGTCAACACCGACTTGACGGCACTTAACAACAACAACAACAGAGGAACAGAGTTCCTGAGGATTGTAGGATGAGATAAGAGAGGAAAGGTAGTGAGGAGATGCAAAATTAATGCACTTATAGGTCAGTAGGAGAAGTATGAACTGGATGTAGAAATAGATAGGAAGCCAGTGAAGCATCAAGAAGAAGGGTTTCATGGGCATAGCAACACTGGTGGACGATTAGCCATGCAGATGAGTGCAGATGGAAGGGGAAAGAGATGATTCAGAGGGAGACCAGTGAGGAGCAGATTGCAATAGTCAGGACAGGAGATAACTAGAGAATAGATAAGTAGTGTGTTCAGAAATGAAGAGATGAATTTTGCTAATGTTATAGAGAAAGAAGCGGTAGGTTTTAGCTATCTGTTGGATATGTGCAGAGAAAGAGAGAATAGAGTCAAAGACAGAGCCGGCGCTTCCCAGTAAGCCAGGTAAGCACGGCAGGGGGTGCCAGAGTTAAGGGGTGCCAAAGCTTCAGCAGTGTTGTGTGCCCACAGGCCAAAGAGGAAAGTAACGGTGCAAGTGCTTGTAGGAGCTGCAGGTCCCGCAGGCCCATTACAGCACTGCTGGAAGCGATCATGGCTTTTTTTCTCCTCTTCAGCCTATGGGATAGGCTGCTCCCATGGTCCAAAGAGAGGAGAGAGGCTGTGCTGCATGGTATGCAGGAGCAGCCTGTCCCGTGGACTAAAAAGGAGATAAAACCCACAATCAGCAGTCTTGCATGTGTCTACGTGCCAGGCTGCTCTCGTGGGCTGAAGAGAGGTGAGAGGCAGTACTTCCTGTGTTCATGGAAGCAGTCTGTCCCATGGGCCGAAGAATATAGAAATGCCATGACAAACTATAGGCTGGTACGCTTACCTCAGTGGCAGGAAAAATAATGGATGTGCTTCTGAAAGAGAGAATGGTGGACTTTCTAGAAACCAATAGGTTGCATGATCCGAGGCAACTTGTTTTTCCCAAAGGACGATCATGCCAAACAAATTTGATTGAGTTCTTTGACTTGGTGACCAGAACTAGAACAAGAGCATGCAATGGATGTAAACTACCTAGATTTCAGCAAAGCCTTTGATACTGTTCCTCATAGGAGACTTATTAATAAATTGAGCAGCCTGGGAATGGATTCCAAGGTGGTGAACAGAATCAGAAATTGGTTGACAGACAGGTAAACGGTTGGTTGACAGACAAAAGGTAAACGGAACTCACTCGGAGGAAAGGAAGGTAAGTAGTGGTGTGCCCCAAGTATTAGTCCTTGGCTTGGTACTGTTCAATGTATTTGTGAGTGATATTGCTGAAGGACCGAAGTGAAAATTTGCAAGAGTGGACTCCTCTGAGGAAGTGGACAACATGAGGAAAGATCTATAAAAGCTGGAAGAATGGTCTAATGCTTGGCAGTTAAGATTTAATATGAAGAAGTTCAGAAATCCAAGGGAACTGTATGCAATAGGGAGTGAAAGGTTGGTGTGCATGAACCAGGAGGAGGATCTCAGAGTGATTGTTTCTGAGGATCTAAAGTTGGCCTACAATGTGACAAGTTGGTGGCCAAAGCCAGAAGGATGCAGGGCTGCATACAAAGAGGAATAACCAGCAGAAAGGAGGAGGTATTAATGCCCGTGTACAAGTCATTGGTGAGGCCTCACTCGGAGTATTGTATTCAGTTTTGGAGACCACATCTCACACCGGATATAAAAAGACTTGAAACGGTTCAGAGAAGGCAACCAAAATGTTTTGGAGCCTGCGCCAGAAGATGTATGAGAAGATATTTGAAGACCTTAATATGTATACCCTAGAGGAGAGGAGGGACAGGGGAGATATGATACAGAGGTTTAAATACTTAAAGGGTATTAATGAACAAACCAACCTTTTTCAAAGATGCGGAACCTATAAAACTACAGTAGAGAGCATAAAATGAACCTGCAAGGAGGTTAATTTAAAAGCAACTTCAGGAAATCATTTTTCACTGAAAGGGTGGTGGATGCTTGTAATGCCCTCCCGATGGAGGGGGTGGGGGCAAATACAGGATGGAATTCAAAATGGCATGGGATAAACACATTGGATCCTTTTATAGCAAGAGGATAACATCAAAATAAAGTTAACTATTTCTTATACCTCAACAAACTATTTCTTATACCTCAACAAACAGAGTGCAGGTACAACCCTAAACAAAGGCAAGGGGAAGGGTGACAAGCGGCAGGTACACCTACTCTAATCACCTTACTGGGCAGGCTAGATGGACCATGCTGGTCTTTCACTGCCATCATATACTATGTTGCTATATGTTACATGTACATATAATCCCTGACAGATTAACATACACAACCACACACACACACACACACACACACACACACACACACACATGATTGCATGCAGCCTCAACACTCTTCATTACATAGACACACTCGTACCATATTTCCTGGAAGCCTGGACATGTTTTTTTACATTGGGAAGTGATGGCATGACCTTTACAATGGAATGGACTACTAATAAATTCATGTGGTGGACCACTCACATAAATGCTTGCACCTGTGCAGTGGATGATCGTTCTCCCTGGACCTTCTGCTCTATACCCAACTCTTATAAGCAGACCCTCTAGTCTGCAGACTGGTATGTACTTGGACTATATTCGCAAATAGCATCCCAAAAAGCATACTGGATGAATTTTGGTTACAATATAAATCTTCTTTTTAACCCCAGAAAAAATAGTGACACCGAAGGCATGGAATTCATACACCACAGAATTCAAATCGAAAGTTATTCATTATGCAGAAGAACATGGTAAAAGAGACACCGAGTGAAATTTTGGGATAACTGAGAAATTAGTTAGAGATTGGAGAAAGACACTGATGACTCCCAGATCTATCTCTCTACACCTGAAATCTCTCCAGCAATCCAAGCCAAGATCTCTGCCTGCCTTTCTGACATAGCTGCTTGGATATCTCACCGCCACTTGAAACAGAACATGGCCAAAACTGAGCTTCTTATTTTTCCCCCTAAACTCTCCTCTCCCCTTCCTCCTTTCTCAATCTCTGTGGATAACATCTTACTCCTCCCTGTCTCCTCAGCTCACAACTTTGGGATCGTCTTTGACTCCTCTCTCTCCTGCTCCACACACATCCGAATGATAGCTAAAACCTGCCTTTTCTTTCTCTACAATATCAACAAAATTCGCCCATTCCTTTCTGAACACACTACTAAACTATTTATCCATTCCTTAGTCACCTCCAATGTTCCCTCTAATTTTCTGTAGGCTGTGTGCGCATAAAATATCACCTGTGTGCAGCTTTTGAAGGAAGGTTAAATTTTTGTGCGCCACATAACGGCACTCGGAGTTATATACTTTAAAATTTGACTACACGTCAGAATACAGTATGTACACCACATTGATTTTAATCAAATTAAATGAAAATAGACGATTACTAAATGAAGCGGGAAATTTCTAGTAATTACAATCATAACTTTTAAATTTTAAGACGTCTGTGTTGTTTCCTATCAGAATCAGAGCCGTAATTTTTGTGCGCTCTGTTGTAAAGTATGTGCGCTCGCTCGGCGAGGTGTGTGCGCGCGCACACGCGCACAGCTTAGAGGGAACAGTGGTCACCTCTTGTCTAGACTATTGTAACCTACTTCTTGCTGGTCTCCCTCTGAATCATCTCTCTCCCCTTCAATCTGTTCAGCACTCTGTTGCACAGCTAATCTTCCGCCAGCCTAGTCATGCTCATATTACCCCTCTCCTCAAGTCACTTAATTGGCTCCCTATCCATTTCTGCATCCAGTTCAAGTTTCTTCTGCTGACCCATAAGTGCATTCACTCTGCAGCTCCTCACTACCTTTTGTCTCTTATCTCTCCCGACACCCCTCCTCAGGAACTCCGCTCTTCTGGCAAATCGCTTCTATCTGTGCCCTTCCCTTCAATTGCTAACTCCAGATTTCGCTCCTTTCACCTTGCTGCTCCTTAAGCCTGGAACAAACTACCTGAATCTGTACATCAGGCGCCTTCTCTGACCCTTTTCAAATCCAGGCTGAAAACTCACCTCTTCGCTGCCACTTTCAGATCTTGACTCACCTGATCTCTCTTGTGTTTCCTTACCATTCTCCCTAAATATATCCCATGTCTACAGCTACTGCATTGTCCATCTTGACTAGATTGTAAACTCTGATGAGCATCTTTTACACATGTCTGCGCAGCACTGCTTATGTCTTGTAGGCTATACAAATGTTTAGAAGTAGTAGTAGGAAAACTAACCTTGATGAAATGCAGCAAGAAGGCAAATCACAGCCACATCTGCTTCAGTTTGTTGTAGAGCGGATGGCCCAGGGCCATGGATTGTCCACTGTGTAAGTGCGATTCAAAGCAGTCCGTATTGCCAAGGAAATGAATATTGAGATATTCAAGGCTGGTCATGCGTGGCGCCACCAATTTCTGATAAGAAACACATTAAGCAGTAGACAAAGAACATTTGTCTGTCAGATTTCTTGGATAAAGTACAGAATTTCAGGGACTTCGCAAACAAAGTAATCAACACATACACAGTGACACTGGACTTCATAATAAACATGGATGAGGTTCCCTTAAACTTCGACAGGAAGAACAGTCAATCAAAATGGGGTTAGAACAATAAATATTAGAACCAACAAACACAAAAAGACACACTTTACAGTGGTGCTGGCCTGCTGTGCAAGTGGAAAGAGGCTGCCACCTATGATTAGATTCAAAAGGAAGACAATGCCAGGTGAAACTCTACCAACCAATGTTGTTGTTGATGTGAATGAGAAAGATGGATGGATGGATGAGAGCATGATGTTGAAATGGCTGCAGCGCTGCTTTAGTAAGCGGCCGGACTGATTTTTCAAGATACAGAAAGCGCTACTTGTCATGGATAGCATCATAGCCCATTTCACTGAAGACATAAAGAACAAAATAAAATCTCTGAAACCTGTCTCGGTTATTATACCTGGTGGTATGACAAAAATGCTTCAACTGCTTGACATTTCTGTCAACAGAAGATTCAAAGCTGTGTTGCGTCGCCTATGTGAAACTGGATGTGCCATGGAAAATACAGTTTCACGGCTACTGGCTGTATGTGCCACGCCACTTTTGCAGAAGTCTCCGAGTGGGTTGCGACAGCATGGTGGGGAGGGGGGGAGTGAGTGATAAAATAATAAAATCAGGTTTTGTGAAGGCTGAGATACTATGGATCCCCAATAATCGTGAAGATGAAGATGATGAAGATGAAGAAGAAGACAATAATGAACATGAACTAGCACCTGAAATTGCAGAACTATTTCACAGGGACACCGAAGATGAGGACTTCAACGGCTTTCCCGAAAGTGATACAGAACAAAGCTGATGTGGAATGGGCTGCTATATTTTATGCACTTTATTCAAGAGTGTTATTGTAAAGTGAAAGTGAAATAGAATAAATTGGGTTTTAAAAAAGCAACAGTGTTGTCTTGCACTTTATTTTTAGTACCAATGACTTATGTAGCGGGGTGACTTCTGATATGATTTTACAGGTAAAATACCCAATTTTGGCCTCTGCGACTTATACACAGGTGCAACTTATTGTCCGGGAAATACGGTAGCCCTCAACAGACCCCAAGACATACACACATGTGCATGTACACATACACATGTATGTAGCATATACAGAAAGTACACAAGAGCAAGAAAGTAAAAGAAGTCCTTTATTAATAGACCCCTACACGGCCGCATTTCAGTGTAACCTTCATCAGGGGGTATTTCAAAGAGAACATTATAAAAATCAATAAACCTATTGATACGTACTTAACAACTGACTAAAATAAGATATATAATGGAATGTTAAAAATATATCGAATCAATAACAAATAAATAAATAAATAAGTCCAAACTAAAATCAATTGATACATAAAATTCTAAAATATCCATATATTATTCCATAAAAAATAAATACTGTACACAACCAATTGAGATAAAAGAAATAAAAACATACAAATCCTAAAATGATTATACAAACAAGAATGGGACAGATGAAATTTTATTTTATTTTTTTTTTATTTATTTCTTTTTTTTATTATACCGCGCTCTTTAGAATCAGTGCGGTTTACATGTATACTAACGAGTACTTTTTATTCCCTTGTCCCCGAAGGGCTCACAATCTAAGTGTACCTGAGACAATGGAGGGTTAAGTGGCTTGCCCAAGGCCACAAGGAGTGGCCATGGGACTAGAGACCCCAGTCCCTCCAGCCTGAGGTTGCTTGTCCCCATGCGGGAATTGCTTGTCCCCATGCGGGAATTGAACCCCCAGCCCTCTGGTCTGAGGAAATCCGAGCCTTATATAAAAAAGTTATATATACCATATATCGTGTTCACAGTGGACAAACATACACCACCAGTATGTGAACATGTAGAGAGGGAGAGGAAAAGTACAAATTTACTCATAATTAATAAGGCTTATTGTGCTAGAACAATTTTGAATATAATTATATGAGTACTATCCTCTGTAAAAAGCAGAAAGAAAGGGAGATAATTAAAACCAGAGAATGTTCCAAACCTATGCCGCTTCAGACCATTTGATAGGGAAGTGCTGGCTAAACATGTCATCCCAAAGCTCTCTCAACCGTCGAACAACCTCAACGACATGATCTCCACTTGGAATGACACTCTAATGCGGTATGCTCACTAACCTCCATTGAACGATCACGTCAAACCCAAGAACAACGCCACCAAAAGGCGAACAGCCCCCTGGTTTTCTCCTGAACTAAAGAAGTCCCTACTTCACCTGAGAAAACCGAGAGAAACTGGAGGCACACCCATAGTACAGACGATCAAACCACCTACCTAGCCTACTTGAAAATCCTCTGAGAAGCAATTTGGAACAGGAGGAAGGAATTCCACTCAGATCTCCTCAGTCATTCGCTAAACAAGCCATGAGAGCTCTTCAACTTGGTAAAATCCTTAACCAAAGAACCTTCCTCACCACAGGTTGAGCAAATACAACCCCAAGCATATGCCAACTATATGCAATCCAAGACCATCAAAGCAATTAATGCCACCTGTCCAGGAATACCTCAACCTTCCCTACTTCTACAACCACTCGACAAGTTCTCTCCCCCATCAGCGTCCAACATCGAAGACATTATTGCTAGCATCAATACCACCACAGCACCAAATGACCCCTGCCCAGCACACTGGATCAAAGCAATGCGATCAGAACTCAGCCCAATCATAGCAGAAATCGCACATCAATCCTTCATAACCGGAAAGTTCCCAACAACACTCAAGCAGACCTCCATTCGACCACTGTTGAAAAACAACCAGCTTGACCCAGAGAAGGTAGATTCCTACCGGCCAATTTCCAGTATCCTGCTGCTAGCCAAAATTCTAGAGAAAGCGGCCCTGATGCAAATCCAACAACATATAGACACCACATCCCCCCTAGACCCCTGCCAACACGGGTTTAGAGAAGCCCACGGTGTTGAAACACTCCTGACTTCACTAATCAACAATCTCGTCTGTGGCTTAGACAACATCAAATCTGGCTTTGTTCTGATTTTCCTGGATATTGCAGCAGCATTTGACTCAGTCGACCATGCACAACTACTAGCTCGGCTCGATGATAAGGGGATTCATGGTCTAGCCTGGGATTGGTGCAGATCTTATCTCGAAGACCGATGGCAGCAAGTCAGGATTGGATCTAATACATCAGAATCGTTCCAACAAAAGCAGGGAGTACCCCAGGGTCCCTCCCTCTCCGCGCTTCTCTTCAACATTTACATGCAGACAATCTGCGAAATCACACGTGCTTTCGGAATATCATGCCTTATCTATGCAGATTACGTTCTGATGTATTCACCTTTCAACGTCACACTCCCAGATTACACGAACCTAGTTGATTGCTTCAACGCAGTAACAGACTGGCTCCTCAACCAGAACCTAAGGATAAAAAAAACTGAGGTTCTAACCATCACAAGAAACAAAAATTTCTCTCCTCCCACATCCCTAACTGTGAGAGACACAGAGCTACCAGTCAAATCAGCTATACGCTACTTGGGAGTATTACTCGATCAGCAGCTAAACTTTAAAGAACACATAAGTCGTACAGTAAAATCTGTCTATTACAAGATCAAGACCCTTCGCCACCTCAGACCCATGCTAGATCCCGACAGCTTCCGCACAATATTTCAAGCTCTAGTTATACCCCATTTTGACTACGCTAACATTGTACTCCAAGGCCTCCCCAAAAACACACTTAACCCTCTTCAATTAGCGATGAATGCTGCTGCCCGTGTATTAGTTGGGACATCAAGAAGCGATCACATATCCCCCGTCCTAAGAGATCTACACTGGCTACCAATAAGTTGTAGGATCTCTTTCAAGGTTCTACTAACCACATTTAAGGCTATAAACAATATAGCACCCCCATCAATCTCCATGCTCATCTCCCAACCCACCAACAACAGATCCAAGAGGTTGCATCACACTAATACACTTATAACGCCAAAAGACTCCACAAAATGGGCACAATCCACCAACAAACGGGCATTTGTGTCCTACGCACCCAGTTCATGGAATAACCTCCCACATAATATCAGAGCAATCAAGGACATCACTCAATTTAGAAAAGCCCTCAAGCACCACTTGTTCATCATGCACTTTCACAATGCTCCAATTCCCCCAGCACCGCATAGCATCACAAACATCATCCCACAACCTGATAAGTTAAAAGCTTACACTAGTTAAGTAAGAGGAAGTGGTCCGTAAATGAAATGCACACTTAGGGGTATGTTTACTAAACTGCAGTAATTGTGAATAACACGCGTTATATAACGTTAACAATCGTTAGCACATCATAACGCGCGTTATGACGCGCTAACGAGCGTAATGCTCCGTGGCGCGGTAAAACACCGCAGAAGGTGGAGAGAGGGCGGAGAGAAGGGGTCAATGGGCAGAGAGTGGGCGGGGAGAGGCTCCCCTCACACTAACGCGCTGAATTTCAGGGCTGAATTCCAACGCGAATGAAAACCTACCGTTAAAGGCACATTACAGGGGGAGAGAAACCATTTCAGTGTCAGCAATGTACAGCCCAGGCAGGGAAACCAAAAAACAGTGATAAGTGTGATACATGTGCACAAAACAAAAGGGCACAGAAACACTGAAAATGACCCCAACAAACTGGAAAAAAACAATAACCAAGCTGGGCAATAGTGGTATCAATGAGAAACATTAACCCCTCCCCCCCCCCCGAGTAAGCCCCATAGAACAGATATAAATTGTGGAAGGGTCTATACGCCGTCCCCATACAAGGTGAATGAGCCCACAGTGACATAGCGCTGCTCAGGGTTTTCCCCACCATCGGACAGGTGCACATGTCCCGCAACATCAGGGCGGGCATGTCGGAACGGCAACTAGACAGATGCCAGAGAAGGGGATACAGAGGGCCGCAGGCGGCACATGCTGTGGTGCAGCTGGGCCACAGTGTGGATTAGGGTGATGCCTAGGTGGCCCATACGAATGCTGAAACAGCGGAGCAGCCAGACAGCAACTGCTGAAGGTCCAACATGGGCACGAGTGGGTTTCCCAAAGTGTCACAGGGGATAGTACCCAACAGCTACCCCCAAGGGCACGGAACACTGGCAGGCGGGGCTGGGGGTAGCGAGGACGTCGATGCAGGCACCCCTACCCCAAAACCCGCACCATAGGCAGCCACCTACCTGCACACTGGATGGCCTGAGACTGCGCACCACCAGCTCCACCAGCAGAAGGGCATGTCAGCATGGTGGCTGAGGGATACTGGTGGTGGAGGGGGCAGTGGCAGCTGCCCAGAGCAGACCGTGGCCTAGCCCTATGTTGGTAGGTGCCGTGCACTGCAACAGACAGGCCCTGTCTGACCAACAGTCATGGTATCACCAGGGAATGCACCATCTCTGTGATAACATGGTGGTGCAGTGCACAATACCAGTGTATTCAGAAGCAGAAGGTCACAGGTTCAAGTCCCAGCTGTGGTTTCTGCCAACCCAGTCCTCATATTTTACCCACTACTATAACGTGCTAATACAGACAGAACCTTTCGTTCAGATGACGTAAACATGCCCAAAACATCTACATTTTACCCTACAGGGCACAGACACCATAAACATGCACATTACCTAGAGCAGAGCCTCCCAAATGCAGTCCTGGAGGGCCAAACACCATTCAGGTTCCATGCTGCCTCTGATAAAGATGCCTGTGCTGCATTTCTATGCGCCACCCCCATGGTATGCAGATGTATCTCATGCATATTCATGAGGGACAGCATGAAAACCCAAACAATGTTTTGCACCGCAGGAATGGAGTTGGAAACCTCTGCCGTAAAGCAGCAGCCAACAGGGGCAGACACACCTGCACCCACAGGCCCCATTATCCAAAGCCTCCTGGAGAGGCAGGACTTTGGGCTCTGCATGCATCTCCCAATACTAGCACTTGCATACCTTAGTAATGCCACCCTAAACCTGGGAATATGGTACACATCTATCAAAAGGTTGCTAAGATTACTGGCAGATAGCAATTCCTAGGTCAAGTACAATTTTCTGAGTGAGCTGCATCATAGCAACCTTTCTGATGTCTGTGGAGTGTGCTACAGGTCTTGTGTCTGACAGTGTTTACCAATCTGGGGAGTGATTCCTACAGTATTGCTTACCATAGCCATGCCTGCACTGTGCCCAGGACTGGTGTGGTGGCCTGGGCTGCCCAACACCTCTATAGTTGCACAATGCTGGCATAGGTGTGGGGAGTGTGTGTCTGTCTATCCAGTGTGTGGTGGCTGCCAACACCCTCCACAGCCCACACTGCTAGCACTGTTGCCAGTATTGGCCTGCCAATGTGCATAATGAGGAGCAAGGTACTGTGGGAATAGCCTGGATAGGGTGACCTGGCCTGGCCGCATCTGCACAGGGCATAGGGCAATGGCCGGACATTGTAGTGTCCGGTACCACCTGCACGGACAGGGTGGCCATAGCATGTCCTGCTGGGAGGTCACTCTCACCCTGACTGAGCAGTGACCATGGCATGGCTAGGTTCCCCCATAGTGCTATATAGTATTCCTTTTGTGTGATATTTTATGGGTTTCCTTTTGGGGCCCAATCACTGACTTATCTGCTTGGTGTGTATGTTGATATCCCCGTTCTGGGTACATGCATCTCCTCCAGGACCATGCACTATGGACTAGCTGGCGGACTGTCTGCAGCTAGTATGTGTCTTGCTGGAACACCGTGCAGGTTGTAGCGGCTGTAGGCTTGCTGCTGTAGAATGTCAGATAATGGTGGGGGGCAGCTGAGCATTTCCAGACCTGCCGTCTGTCTGCTATTGGGTTATGGATGTGTACTGCTCTGCATTGCCTGCCCTGTAGGGTGTTTGATGCCTAGCAGGACTGGGGTGATGGTCCCCTCTACTGCCACCATTGCAGGGGGGTAGAAAGTGGATCTGTTGGCGGGAGATCCTGAGCCCCAGAGGGTGGGTTGGGTGGTGGTATGTAATCTCCCTTATAACCACAGCAGAATGTGGGTGTGGGGCCATGCAGTCCTCGTGTAGCCAGCTGGGTGTTTATTAGCAGCTCTAGCCCACTGGTTACTTCACTGCCCATGGAGCTAGAGGTCATGGGTTCACATCCCACAGTGGGGTTCATCGATAGGGCTGTCTTAGGCATTGTCTATTTTTATTGTATATTAGTGCTGCCAGCACAACCACCTTCAGGGTACTGTCACCTTAGGGTGGCTCATAAGGCGCCCTATAAAGCATCTTATAAGTTGCCTTATATGGTGTCCTATAGGGGATATTATAGGGTGCCTTGGCAGACAGCGCACTTTATAATGTGCCCTATGGAGTGCCTTCTAGGGTGCCTTATGTGGCACCTTAGGTTACGCCACTGTGAGGGTGTGTTTGCTGGCAGCACTATTAAGGTACAACTAAACTTCCTCACAGCCCAATACTTAACCCTTTCCTGGCCAAGCCCAAAACTTTCTGGATCCAAACATCTGCCTAAATATTCCTATCAAATGGTATAGGAACGTCACTATTGGAACATATTGAATAAGACGGGTACAATTTTCCTGACATATGCAAACATTAATCCGGCTGCAGAATGTGGATTAAAATATTATAGTAGGCTTTCAAAGGGTTACACATTATGCCTCAGCCAGCCTTATTCATTAGGCACACTGGGGAATCAAACCCATGACCCTTGTATCATCAGTCTGTGTAGTAACCATTGTGCTACAGCTCTGTTTCTATACTTGGGTGTCTGCGCGCCTTCTTACGCTTAACGCCCTGTAACGATTGTTGCTGCGTGGCGCGTTATAGTGCGCATTATCAATAACGATGTACCACCCATGTCCTTTTTTGGCATTTCTTCCACTAACGCGGCTCCTAACGCGAATCACACTAACGCAGTTTAGTAAACATACCCCTTAATCTCAATCCCTGCTCCACCTTTGTAACATTATTGCCACATCAGTATGTAATTTGTACATAGTTTTCCCTGTTCTCTCTCCAAGTTGTCCTCCCTGTTCGATGTAAACTCGAGAGTGCCCTGTGGTCCTCAAGTCTGTTAATTGTAAACCGCACTGATGATAAAGAGTGCGGTATAAAAGAATTGTTAAATAAATAAATAAATAAAACACTGAAAAACTGAAAAATAATATATAACATAGAAATCACCACTGGACAATGTCAGCACTAAAATGTGAAATAATATAAAAGGGACTAGGCATTAAAGGCAAAAATTAAATGTGACGTATCATTTGTGAGCTATAAGGTTCATTTGTTACTAAATTCAATACCGATAAAAATGGAAATGAAAAGTGATAATCGGAGGACTCACTTAAATTGTAGGCAAGCAGCTCACTAACACCATGCCGCTGACAAACTGTCTACAATCTAGACTCTTATGCCATTACTACTGTAGTTTCCGCCATTTGGTATGCTGCACGCAACATCTAAAAGTGCACCATTATAAAAGTGGCCACAAATGATGAGCAAATAAAATTCAAAACATGTGGAGGCACAATCCAATCGGGCTGTCCAGAACCCTGTGCGGCCGATCAGAAGTGGGATGCCCAGAGGGAGACCCGATTCTGATCCCACGGGGGCGTGTCCGCGGGATCAGAATCAGGTCTACAGCCTGGACGTGCAGGCTGGGCCCTGATTCTGATTGGTCTGCATGCCCAACCACATACCTGGCTACCTTAGCCAGGCTCCTGAATTGAGCTGCAAATGCCGACCGCCGCCAAAATCCTCCTTTCCCCACAACTGGACTCCCATGGCTAGGGTGCGGCTGCGGGGAATTTATGCACACCCCTACCTGTTTTGCAGGCCCGACAGCATCACCCCCTGATGTCCAGAGGGATGTATTCCACCTCTGTGGTGGAGTAAGTTCCCCATCTAAGTTCACGGCCCCGGATGTACAGGGTCAACCTGTGAATCAGCCCAGTATGCAAGGTGCTATTTGCATGACAGAATGACTCCCAATTGCTTCCCCTCCAATGCAGTCTAACTATTCTAATCACCACAAATTTGAGATCTGTAATTTTATGTCCTGCTTCCTTCCAGTATGAGACTAGTGACTTATCGATGATTTTCCGTTTCAAACAACGCCAATGCTCAATGATCTAAATTCCTTCTTGTTGATTATTTCAAGGCACGTTTACTTATGGCTAGCTTTTATATTATAAGTCAGCCCCCATTCTTTATTGATATTATTTTTAATTCCCCTTTCTTAATCATCACTTTTATACTCTTATTACTAGACGTTTCCTTTTAAAATATTGCTGTTGAGTATTTTCTGTATCAATGCTGTCGTGCGTTTGTTTGTGTATGTCTTTATATTACATTTTTTAATAACAAAACAGTGCATGCTTGGTTAATCTTGTGTCTTCATTTCTAACTCCAAACCACGGCCACAATTAGCCATAAACTCATTATCTTCCTGGCCCTTTTGTCATTTGTTGTTAGTACACTGTCAAAAATCCTCTCTTTTTCTTTTGGGTCTGCTACTGCGCTTAAATAATTTAGGGGCGGCATGCATTTTGAACTTGTCCACCTCCTTTGAGATTCTCCAAGCTCTGGGCTGTCGTTCGTTCATGCATATCCCTTTACCATAATATCTTTAATAACAAAAAAGCCGGTGCTTTGAATCTTTGGCTTGATTTTGCATCTTACTTTCATTTTCAATATATGGATATGATCGTTTTTATTATTTACCTTTCTTTCTGTTCTCTCTTAGCTGTTGGCTCACTGTCAGACAAGCTTATTTTGATTGGGTTTCCCTTTGACGCCTTTTTCAGCATTTAAATAAGTTCAGGGCTCGGCGTGCAACTTGGTTTGTGCACCACTCTGGCGTTCCTTTTGCTGACAGTTTCCAGGCAAATGATTACTTATGGCTAACTAATACTGTAGATAGATGGTATTATTAGGTAACTATAACTCCCGTTTCTTTTATTGCTGGATACATAGATGTACATGTCTTTTAAATCTCTGTATGTCAAATTGATACTGCAATTTGAGCAGTCATGAATGGTCAAGTCTTGTGTTTTCTTATATTTTGTTGTCAAGATCTAGCTTGTACATTCACCGGGGGTCTGTTACTTTGATTATATAGATATAAGAAATGCATAACTCCCGTTTTATTTTTGGTTAAATTTTTAACATGCCTTTTGTTTTCTATGCCCATGCATGGTTTGTATGGTTCTGTTACAATTTTTGTTTGGAACCCTAATAGACCAAAACCAAATGGAGGTCATTCTGAGCCGTGTTTAGTGGGGATGGATGTCTGACATCCATTCTCGCTAAATGCCGGGACCGTATCCCCTGCCCAAAGCTCCTCACACATACATAGGAGATGTACGGGGAGCTCTGGATGGGAGCGGGAGGAGCAGGCCAAGGGAGGATTGAGGACAGGAGGTGGGTGGGGATGTGATCCAGGACATACAGGGCCAATCCTGAGGTTGGCCCTGTATGTCCAGGATCGTTAACATGGATGGGAGACTTATTCCACCTTGGAGGTGGAATACGTCCCACTGGACATCGGGGAACGGTGGCACAGGGCCAGGTCAGTGGGGTGAGAGGGTGCAGGAGCTTCCCCACAGCTCGACCCTGCCTTTGGAAGGGCACATCAGGGGTCGGGCTGTGGGGATTACAGCTCCTTAATGGAGCCGAGGTGCTATGGCAACAGGACACCATGGCACCATGGCTACGTGCAGGAGCCGGGGCAGGCCTGTGCGGGAAGAAGTGTAGACATCCAGCAGCATAGAATTGGGGGACAGCCTGCCCGTCCAGGCACAGGCCAGCCATCTAGACCCAATTCTGTTCCCGCAGGAATGTATAGCCCCCCCGGACTCAGAATCGGGGTCTAGATCGGCCTGTCCAGATCCTGGATTTCCGGGCAGGAGGACGTTCCCATTCAGAATCAGGCCAGATATGTTTTGAATTTTATTTGCTCACCATTTGTGGCTACTTTTATAACAGTGCACTTTTAGATGTTGCGTGCAGCATACCAAATGGTGCAAACTAGTAATACAGCTTAGTGCCTGTATTAGCACATTATATACAGTAGCATGAGAATCTAGATTGTAGTCTGTCAGCAGCATGGTGTTAGTGAGCCACTTGCCTACAGTTTAAGTGAGTCCTCCGATTATTGCCTCACTTTTCATTTCCATTTTATCAGTATTGAATTTAGCAACAAATGGACCTTATAGCTTACAAATGATACGTCGCATTTGATTTTTGCCTTTAACGCCTAGTCCCTTTTATATTATTTCACATTTTAGAGCCGACATTGTCCAGTGGTGATTTCTATGTCATATATTTTTTCAGTTTTTCATTGTTTTAATTATCTCCCTTTCTTCCTGCTTTTACAGAGAATAGTGCTCATATAATTCTATTCAAAATTGTTTTAGCACAATAAGCCTTACTAATTACGAGTACGTTTGTACTTTGCCCCTCCCTCTCTACATGTCCACATACTAGTGGTGCATTAATAAGGGCCTTCTTTTACTTTCTCACCCTTATGTGCTTTGTGTTTCTTAGAGAGATTGTGCTACAAAAGGCACACGTACTTACACACACACTTGCGCATGTAGTCGCCGGCAGTCTTGATGACACACAGAAAGACACAGACACATGCACACATGCATCTGTGCACCTCCCAAAACTTCCTATGACACACAGAGATGAAGCCCTCATGTCTGATCCTGTGACTGAGGGAAACATGCTATTGTGTCACTAGAAACATAACGGCAGATAAAGACCATACCACCTGTCCAGTCTGCCCTTCCATACCAACTACTGCAGCCCCTTCTTTTCCTTTTCCTTCTGTGTTTCTCAAATTTATTTATTTACATTCTCTTATATACTGCGCTATTCTGCATCAGTGCAGTTTACATTGAACAAACTGAAATTACATTGAACAGGGCATTATAACTTGGAGATAACTATTTTACAGGGAACATGGGCTATGGAGGGTTAAGTGGCTTGCCCAAGACCACAAGGAGCACCTGTGGGACTAGAAACCCCTGTCCTTCTGGCCCAAGGTTGCTGTCCTCTAGTGGGATTTGACCCCCCAACCTTCCGACCTGAAGTACCTTGCCCCAACCACTAGGCCACTCCTCCACTCCATGCTTTCTTGAGTTCAGATTCGGTCCTCATCTCTATCACCTCAGCTGGGAGACTATTCCATGCATCTACCACTCTTTCCATAAAGGAATATTTTGACAAATTACTCCTGAGTCTATCCCCTTTCACTTTCATCCTATGTCCCGTACTACAGAGACTTCCTTCAATTAAAAGAGGCTCTCCCCTTGTGCATTTATTCCATGAGGTATTTAAACAACTCTATCATATCTCCCCTCTCTCGCCTTTCCTCCAAAGTGTATATATTGATATCTTTAAGTCTGTCCCCATATGTTTTCTGATGAAGCCCACTGATCAGTTTGGTAGCTACCCTCTGCACTGACTCCATTCTGTTTATGTCCTTTTGAAGGTGTGATCTCCAGAATTTCACACAATATTTCAAATGCGGTCTCACTAAAGATTTATAAAGAGGCATGATCACCTCCTTCTTTGTGCTGGCCATTCCTCTCCCTATGCACCCAGGTCTCTCTCTTCTTTTGTGGACAGAAGTATTTCACTCCCTTAGTGTACTACTCCCTTGGATTTTGCATCCCAAATGCATGACCCTGCATTTTTTAGCATTAAATCCCAGCTGACAAACTTTTGACTCTTCTTCAAGCATTTCTGGATCCCTCCTTATGTTATCTACACCTTCCTGGGTGTCTACTCTATTGCAGATATTGGCATCATCTGCAAAGAGGCAAACCATACATTACAGCCTTTCTGCAATATCCCTTACAAAAATGTGAACAAGGATCAAACCAAGGCATACCACAGGTAACATTCTTTTCCTCAGGTGTGAGCTTCATTTGCAGGTATCTTTTGCCACCTCCCACTCAATCAATTTTTAATCCAGTCAGTCACTTTAGGGTCCATCCCTAGCCCACTCAATTTATTTATAAGTCACCTGTGAGGAACAGTATCAAAGGCATTACTTTGTAAAGTGTGCACTTTAACTTGTTTCAGCTTTGCTGCAGGGCACCAAACGCACACTGCTAGAGTGAAATTTACATTTATGTCACAGCCAGGCAGCCAGCCACAGAGAATTAAGGGAGTGGGGGGAGCTGTGGGTGCAGTGCAGTGGTCGATCAGAGTTGGACACAGGTGCTTCAATGCCAGTCTACTACAAGGAGCGCCACCGCTGGCTCTCATAGGAGCCTATGGAATGGTCTTTTTCTAGTTTCGTCCAGCCTGGTTGCAGTACAAGCAAAGTTTCTGCATGTTTCACAATTGCAAAGCTCCAACAGGACGCAGCGCTCTCAGAGAAATCTCTCCAGCTGAACCATGTTAATGCTCTCATTGTTGACAGTCAGGACTGCCAGCATCAGCTGTAGGATTGAGTCCTGCCTCTTAATGCTCACCGTGGCTTCCGTTCTGCTTATACCCAGGGATAGCAGTTGCTTTCCTCTGGTCTGTTTTAATAACAGTCTACTGACTTTAACTCCAGGAACTTGTCCAAACCTTTTTTCAACCCAGCTACACTAACTGCTTTTATCACCTCCTCCTTATTTGTCAGATTTATAAAAGGGCTGTGCAATCGTGCATGCAGAGATGGAGCAACAGTAGTATCCGTGGCAACAATAGCAGGTGGAATAAGAAGCACAAAAAGCTAATGGTTATAACCTTTGAAGATCTTTTTTTTTGTTAAATAAACACATTGATTGTGTTTGCTTTGATCACATTAACCCTTTGCTATCACTGCCTGTTCAAACGATGTTAAATATTTACTCGTCTGTACTTGATTTTGTTCCAGATTTGGATTTGCCCTTTCACTGTTATTTGTTTGTTACAATATTTGATTTGAAGCTGAAATGCTAGCATCACGTGAACAGAGTTCACAAAGGAGTTTTGGAAAAGGGTGAGGTGCAGCCTACCATTAATAATAGTGAGGGAAGGGGCACCAATCTATAGGTTGCAGGAGGCACCAGAGACCCTAGCACCAGTCCTGGTTGTGTTTATTCTGAAAGCCTTACTGGCTAGATGTGTCATGAAGACTGGGTTGAGAACCCCTTTCCTAGATAGTGCATCATTCTATTTAGGTCCCTTGGCCACCAGGGGGAGCTCCAGGTAGCAAAAAATGTTCCAGGACAATATGGGCCCGATATTCAATTGGGACGGCTATGCACCACTAGGGTGCAAAGCCGTTGCCGCAGACCTCTAATCCCGGATATTCAATGCCACAGAAGCTAACCAGGTAGTGGCGATATTGCATTGCTACTCAGTAGCTCCTGTAGGTAAAGCTAGGCCAGCTTTTGCTTCACCTAGTTTTACCCGCAGTTCGCTAACCGGGTAGCAGTGCAATATTGTCGCTACCCAGTTAGTGCCAGTCACCACCCACGACACACCCCAGAACGTCCAAGACACGACCTGATGCTAAGCAGTTAGCATCAGGGCGTATAGAAGCCTTACTCTGAGATATTCAGTGGCACTAACCATGTTAATACCATTGACTATCCTGTTCAACAGCATTTACAAGGTTTACAGATCAGTAAACTGTGTAAATGCCTTTAGAATATTGGGCTATATGAATCCAGGGAAATACAGGGGAAGGTAGACCCAGGGTAGGGGTCTACCAAGAGAAGGAAACTGAGCTCTCTGTATGAGTGCAGGTCATTAAGCATGTGCTTCTAATCAGATATCCTGGCCTGTCTGCAATAAAGGGGGTGGGGGGGGGGGAGGGTAGAAAGGAACCAGAGAGCAGCTTCAACTAGAGAAACTCCAGGCAGCAGGATGGGGTTTGGAGTGGCACCTAGGCAAAGCTTGTGGCTAGAGGCCAGACCTTATATCTAATGTAGAAACCAAAAGATTCTCCTTGTGTTGTCATTAAGTGACTAAGGAGGTAGCAGGGTTGTGCTGTATTATAAGGATATGCATTTTGGTCTCGTTTGAGCTTTTAAAACCTAAAAGTGCACACAAATCACTTATATGCATGTTTACCTGTAAATTAATATGCATATAGTTGATTTGCACATGCAGAAAAGCTGTATTGTCCATACAAGGCACACAATGTACATGAAATGAAAATGCAATGAAAATGTGCAAAAACATAAAAAGAACACACAAAAATTGCTAAAACTTCAGCTTAAACAAAGACTATCCAAACTTTTATTTCTTTTGGCCCTATGCATTCCTAATGTACTGCCATGAAGCAACTAGGTGCTGTGTGTGTGTGTATGAAGTGTTGACCTGGTGTTAATAGTACCACTGTAAATGCCCCAGTTGCAGAATATTGCCAGACAGATGGGGCCTAGCTAACCATTGGGAAGTAACTGACAGTCTCTCAATGAAGCTAGAACTGTGACAAGAGGGCTGATGAAAAAGCTCAGAGTGTGAGTTTTAATCTTGCGTAGGATGTAACACAGAGCTGAAAAGACAAGCTGAAAAGGGCTTCAAACTAGTTGTGAAAAAGCTCATTGTGTGCATTTTAATCTTATGCAGGTTGTGACACAGAGCTGGGAAGGCATCAGCTGAAAGACACTCATGAGAGGCAATTTTATAAGAAGGCACATTAGTTTAAGGAGGTAAAAACACACTCGGGGGGCATATTTACTAAACCGCTTTGGTTGTTAATGCAGCAGATAGCTTGGGCTATTTGCCATGTTGACAGCCAATGCTGACAAAATACAGATAGTAGTGATTTTCAATGCTATCTGCATTTCGTGCAGTATTTGGGGAGAGAGGCGGGATCAGGGCAGGGAGAAGGTGTAGTGATAGAAGGCAGCCACTGCATGAGCAATTGTTGCGCACTGGCTACTCAAATAGCCTATAGCGAGGCTGCAGATAATGCTACCTCAAGAGGTGGGATTATCTGCAGCCGAGCCATTGGTGGTGTTGCTGCGTGGCTGCTGCCAATCAGCAGCAGTGGCAGTGGCAGCATGCTACCCCCCCATGGACCCCCCTCATGCCATCTCATAGAAAAAGGGTTCCAGTGCCGCAGATCAGAAGATCCATGGCACCAAAACGTGGTCAGGTAACCCCCTCCTTCAAAACCTACCTCCCTGGACAGCCAAACCTCCCAAATCCACCCCCCCCTCCAACACCAGTCCTTACTCTTGCCCTCCTTGGGGGTCCAGCAGTGAAGGAAACAGCAGTGGTCCTCCTCTGATCCTGTCAAAGTCTCCATCGCTCATCAAAATGGCACTGATCTTATGTGCTGTCCGTAGGTGTTAAGATGACACAAAATCGACATCATATTGCTAGGAGACAGCACTGTGAGACTGGCACCATTTTGATGAGTGCCGGCGACAGGGGCTGAATCAGAAGGGGTCAGCTCTTGCCCCTTTTGCTCCTGGACCACTAGGGAGAATGACAGTAAGGGTTGGGTGTTGGGAACATCCAGGGAGAGGGGGCAGCTGGACAGCATCATCTTATTTATTTATTTAGATGATTTTATTATACTACCATTCATTCAAATGGTCATCAAGAGGGTTTACAAATACCAATTATACCAAACTGAAATTACATATACAGCAAAAACACAATGGAAAGGACATGAATAGCACAACGATCAAACCTTCAACAACATGCCTAATTCTGTAACACAAAAGGAAAAGCAAGAATTGGACCTCCTTCCAGCACCCATCACCCACCGACAGAGCTGTAATTCATTAAATGCTTTGTACATAAGTCAGTGCTTTAAGCCCAGTTTAGCTTTTTCCATTTATTCTGAAACATAAGTCAAGCAGTAGCACATTCCATAAAGTGGGAGCCACAAAACTAAAAGCAGCTGTTCAAGTCTGCTAAAGCTTAAAACACCAAGGAGATGAGACAGTCATAAGATGAGATTGAGATGAACGCAGTGTACACTTTGGGTAGTAGGGAATAATTGCAGAGATAAACAGGAAAGAGTATTACTATGGCGAACCTAATGCGCCAATGAAAGAACCTTATGTTTCTTATATTTGCCATTTAACCCTTTGAAGACAGCAAGGTTTCTAGATTGATGAGATGTATGAAAATGACATGTTAGATTCAGCAATACTTTTGAACAACAAATACAAAAATTTCAAACATGTGACATTGTGGGGGGTGGGTTTTAAAAAGGGACATATTTGTCCCTATGGTCGTCAAGAGAATAATGGGACATATTTGTCCCGTGTGTTAATTTACACATAACATCTCAGTTATATTAAAAATTCATGTTTATATTTGTTTCTAATTAAGGGTAATCATGTAATTTTTCATATATTTCTGTTTATTGAGCAACTTGAGCAAAATTTATTTAGAAAATACAAGCGCAAAAACGTTAAGCATGCAAAACCTTAGTATATCAAGCTTCCGTCTTAGAGTGAGCATCAGCATGAAATCAAAAAGATTTATTATATTTGAAAATAGGCAATTAGATATTAATATAGTAAATAGTAAGCAAAAGCCTAATTGTCTGACAAACAGTTCAGGCTATGATAATCAGCAAAGCAGTTACGTGTCTTAGTGTAACACAAGTGAATGCTACATGTGTCACAGAAGCTGTCTGTGCGATTTTCAACTCCAGATTTGGCACACTGAGCACATCGTCTGCATCGATCACTTCTTGTCAGGGAATGTTCTGGTTTTGGTGCTGGAAGAACACACCGTGAACCTCTAACTGGTGCTGATGGTGCATTTCTTTGACAGTTGAAGTACCGTCCAATAAGACCCCTTGCTATCATCTGACGATATTCCAGTGGTGTTATTGCCTTATAATCAGGGTCCCTCTCTTGTTGCAGTTGAACATAAATGCAATGACTATTGTTGACAGCAATATCAAGAAGATCAAAGAAGATTTTCAAGTAATACTTAATTTTTGACTTTCGGTCAGTCTCGTACAAAAACTTCTTTTGGTCCATGAGGTCCACACCACCCATGTATTTGTTGTAAGTTGTAACAATGGAAGGACATGAAACACGCAGCTTATCTGCAGATCCTGCTTACCTTCTTAGCACATACGTGACATCATCCTTTGAACATGGTAGGAAATTTGATAATAGAATCACTGACCTGTTGTCCAACCATTTCACCCAAGTAACACCATTTGCTGTCATATAATCCATGTCACTATGTTTCATTTCCTTATCTGATTTCAAGTTCTTTGGCATATGCTTCCGGTCTACATGAACTGTGCCACATAGGTAAATCTTCTTTTGTAGCATCTGAAATAGCAACATTGGCAAGTTGAAGAAATTGTCAATAAAAACTTGGCAACATAGCTGTTCGAGTGCTTTTGACAGTATTATGACCACACCCTCCCCAAGCCCATACTCTGTCTCCATTTTTCGTCCAGTATACAGGTCAAACTGGTAAAGATAGCCTGAGATCGCATCACATCTGCACCACAGTTTAAATCCCCACTTCACAGGCTTGTTCCTTATATACTGCTTCATGATGTTTTGGCCTTTGAATTTTATCATGTTCTCATCAATTGACTGCTGCTTGCTTGCATTTCTAGCTGCCTGGAAGCATCGATTAAAGTGGCTGATCAATGGGCGAACCTTGAAAGCCCGATCACACTGTGGGTGAGTTCTCGGTAGCATATCATCATTATTTGAAAAATGCAAGGCAGAGCGAATTGTTTCAAATTGCGTCCGAGTCATTGCATTTGCAATGAATGGAACCTGCATATCTGGTTGAGTAGACCATAATCTCTAATTGTGGGCAGAACATGGTAACCCATGACTAGACACATCCCAAGGAAGGCTCGGAGCTCATCTGCATCAGTGACAAATGGAATGCCTCTTTGCTTTATATATAGTTCACTCTGTTCTGCGATTAGTGAGACTAAGGAGCTGAAATCAGACACTTGTTCAAAAACAGAAACTGCACTAATGTCTTCAGAATCATCAAACTTCAGATTTACTTTTCCATAATCGTAGTCAATTGTCTCGGAGTTGTCTTTCACCGGCTTCCTTCCCCATTTGAAGTGTACTGTAGTTTGCACTGACCTGCCACTTGCTCGTGATTTAGTCATTGGGGGCAAGTCTTCATCCATTGGCTGTGTTGCTTGTTTTTGAATATCATCAGGATGACTGGCATCATTTGTCTTTTTTCGTTTGTGTGAATTCTTTCTAGAATTTGATGTAGTTGGCTGCACCTGCATCGACTGTTCTTTTGCTCCGGAGACTACTGATGGAGATGGAGTCTTGATGGTACATTTACGTTTAGATTTACTGTAGAATGTCGCAGATATGAATGTTGAAGCTCCACTGGCTAGATTTGTACTACTACTAGGATTAGTAGTTTCAATTGTCAAAGAATCAGGATGTTCTATGACCACTTCCTCGTCAACATTGTCGACATCTTCAAGCAAGAAATTTTGATCTTCATCATCAAGAAGCAAATCATCATCATCAGAATCACTGCTCTCAGCAAACAAGAGTTGTTGTATACCTGCTTCACGTATTCTAAACAAACGCTCACGCATCTTTTTTTGAAGTATGGTTTTCTACGAATTGACGAACGATAACTAACTGTTAGCATGCGACAAAAGTAGTACTGTATTTTTTCAATTATAGACCACAGGGACAAATGTGTCCCAGAGCAATAAAACTCACAAAAATTGATAAAAATATCAATTTCTCTAAAGAAAACTATTCAATTTTGTCAAAGACATGTGCGTAATTAAATATGAAAGTTCACATAACATCCGGCTTCTTACATCATTTTCTATGGAACACCAAAAGAACACAAATTCCTATTTCCATATTGGTAAATTATGAAGTGCTTTATAGAAAATAAATGTTATATGAATTGGTCATTAAACAGAATCATTTGACAGAATAAGGTTTTATCTTGATGTGAACAGAAATTAAAATGGATTTTAAATAAAAATTGCATGTTTTATGAGTTTTAAAACTTATGGGACAAATATGTCCCCTGGTCCTTAAAGGGTTAAAAGCAACGGGCAGCCATGAAAATTCCTTTAGGAAAAGAAGAAATATGAGCTGACCAACTTACTCTATGCAGAGTTCATGCAGAAGTATTCTGTATTAATTGAAGATTTTTAATACTATAGGCTGGAACCCCCAACCAAAAGAGTTACAATAGTCTAATTTACTGAAAATCAATGACTGAATTAACGTAACAATATCTTTACAATTAAGACAATTTCAAAGAGAGCAAACTTGCCTTAAAGAAGCAAAGCTTCTCCTGACAACCACTGTGAGATGTTCCTGAAAAGATAAATTAGAATCTAGTAGGTCCCCACTTGGTGTGCAGCTTGTAGTGCTGTGAGGGCTTGTGTGCATCAGTGATGCTGAGGGCTAAGCTATCGGTAGCCTAACTACTGGCAGGGTCTCCCAAGATGGACAGGTCTCAGCTGAGATGCCAAAGCAAGACAAACCACCCATCTGGGCAGCAGCAGAATGGGATGGTGTTGGTGGCGGAAGATCACATTTCTGTGACAACGGCAACAACACTAACCTTAAACTGCATGGAAGAAAGACCTGGCAATCTACTTCCATATCTTGCCACAAAAAAACAATGGATAGTCACAACAAAACAAATTGCACTATAGTGCTGGAAGATGAGACTCCCAGATCGGAGGGTACTCAACTGCCTATTGGAGAGGAGCTAAAGACTTTTCAGAGTAAAGCTAGCATTTATGATGTGCTTGGATCAAAGCCCTCGGGACGTCTGACTGCTGATGTAGCTGCACATGAAATGAGAGTGAGAAGCTGCAAAGATGTCTTACATATTGGGACAGGAACATATGAAGCATGAACCAAAGGAAGCTTGAGGTGGTCAAGAATTAAATGGAACATGTACAACTCAATCTGTTGGGTATCAGAGATCTGAAATGGACTGGCATTGTTACTTTGCATCTGATGATCACATATACTGGAAATGAAAGACAAAGATGAAATGGTGTTGCATTTATAATTAAGAAGAAACTTGCAAAAACTATAATGAAATACATCTATGAGGAATGCCTATCAACACAACTATAATTCAAGTTTATGCCCCAACAACAGCTGCAGAAGAGGATGAAATTGGCGAGTTCTAGAACAAGTACAAGCTGAAATTGACTGAATATGCAAACAGGATATCCTGATAGTCATGGTGACTGGAATGCAAAACCTGGCAACAAAAAAGAAGGCAAAATGGTTGGAAATATGGACTTGGCAACAGAAATGAAGCTGGAGAAAGACTAATATAAGTTTGCAAGACCAACGATCTAGTATTCTCAACGCCTTCTTCCAGCAACACAGCAGCGACTGTACACATAAATTTTACCCAATGGATTATACAAAAATCAAATTGACTACATCTGTGGAAGTCAATGATGGAAAAGCTCTATAACATCAACAAAGACAAAACCTGGAGCTCACTGTGGTACAGATCACCAACTACTAGTATGCAAACTCAAGCTAAAGTTGAAAAAGAGCAAGCTACTCATGAATGTAGCAAAATATGACCTTGACAATATACCACCAGAATTTAAAGACTTCCTGAAAAATTGATTTGCTACTTTAGATACAAATGGCAGAGCTCCATAAGAGTTATGGGATGACATCAAGAAGGTTGTGTTGGAAGAAAGTGAGAAATCTCTACAAAAGGTGAAAAAGCAAAAACGGCCAAAATGGATGACCGAAGAAACTCTGAAAATTGCCCAGAAATGCAGAGAAGCTAAAGCCAGAGGAGAAAGAGAGGCAATCACAGAACTCAACAGAGATTTCCAATATGCAGCAAGACAAGACAAGAAGTACTATAATGATGCCTGCAAAGAAATAGATCAGTCCAAAAGATTACCCCCAGACGGTTATCAAAATAGATACTAACAAAACCAAGATACCATCAAATCCCCAAAAATGTTTTTTTTTTAATTTTATTTTTGTTGGACATAAATCACGAGGAGGAGGCACTGTGAACCAACCCCCAAACGCGATACATGTCCCTTTTATTCAACCACATGGGTTTAAACATCTAGACTTTAATCGCTCCAAGGCTGTATAACAATGAAACAGCAATTTGCACTTATCTTGTAAGCACGCGCGACGTGCACGTTTCGGGGGACAAAAGCCCTGTATCAAGCGCTCCGAACTCAACTCTGAAAAGAACTTGATCCACCATGAAACTGGCCTTTGTTGTTTGCAAAGAAATAGAAGCAGAATCTATTCCAGCCTCAAATTGGAATGTTACAAGATGCCGAAGGATCTGTTGAATGATGCTGAGAAGATCAAGAAAAGGTGGAAAGAATATACAGAGTTATTTTATGATAAAGATCAAGACCATTTCAATCTGTACCTTACGATCCAGAATCATTGGTCATGAAAGAAAATGTTGAAGCAGCATTGAAAGCCTTATCAAAGAACAAAGTACCAGGCATTGATGACATTCCCATAGAAGTATTTCAGCAATCTGATGCAGCTGTTAGCAAACCTACAAGGCTCTGCCAGGAAATTTGGAAGACAGCATCGTAGCCAACTGACTGGTTGTTTATACCAATACTAGAGAAAGGTGATCCAACTGATTGTGGAAATTTAATTAATTAATTAATTTATTTAGCTGCACTTATATACCACCTTTCACCGGAAATTATCACACAATTACTCTGATCCCACATACCAGCAAGATTCTACTAAAGATTATTCAGCAGAGACTACAATCATACCTGAAATACAAGCAGGGATCAGGAAAGGGTGAGGAACAAGAGACATCATCACAGATGTGAGATGGATCCTTGAAGAAACAAAAGAATACCAAAAGGATATCCATATGTGTTTTATTGACTATAGCAAAGCTTTTGATTGTGTAAACCATGAGATACTCTGGGCCACGTTAAGAAGCATGGGTACACTAGAATACCTGATCGTTCTCTTGCACAACCTTTACATTGATCAAGAAGCAACAGTTCAAACGGAACAAGGAGAAACAGAATGGTTTAAAATCAGCAATGATGTACAACAAGGCTGCATACTTCCCCCCCCCCACCTATTTAATTTATATGCAGTTATGCATGAAGATAACTGAGATGTGAAGATTGGTGGGAGACTCATCAACAATCTTCGCTATGCTGATGGTACCACATTACTGGCTGAAAGTGAAGACAATCTGAAACATTTGCTTCTCAAGATCAAGGAACATAGTCTTAAAATGGGCTTGTGCCTTAATGTAAAGAAGACAAAGATCCTGACAACTGGAAAAATCAATAATTTCATCGTTGATGAAGAAGAAATTGAAATAATGTACAATTTTAACCTACTTGGATCAACTATCAATAAAGAAGCAGCAAGCAGTCAAGAAATCGCAACGCATTGCTCTTGGCTGAATGGCTATGAAGGACCAGACAAGATTCTCTCCATACAAAGATTTGACTCATTCAAGCCATGGTATTTTCAATAATGTCATATGAATGTGAAAGTTGGACAGTGAAAATGATAGGAAAAAAATTGATGCCTTTGAATTATGGTGCTGGCGATGAATACTATGTATACCATGGACTGCCCAACAAACAAACCAGTCAGTTCCAGAGGAGATCAAACCTAAGCTTTCTTTAGAAGCTCTGATGACAAGACTTTGACTTTCATACTTTGGACATATCATGCGAAGAGAGAGATCATTAGAGAAAGACATCATGCTTAGCAAGGTAGATGGTCAATGATAAAGAAGAAGGCCAGCAATGAGATGTATCAATACAATAACAGCAGCTATGGGTGCCAACAATGAGACGCCAACAGCAGCTATGGGTGTCAACAATGAGATGCATGACTGAAGACCGAACACAGTTTAGGACAACTATCCAGAGGGTTGCCATGTGTCGACACCGACTCGACGGCACTTAAGAACACCAACAGGACCCCAAGTGAATGAATGCAATCCCTAAGTGGCAGCAAAGTACCTGCTACAGCCAGTATGAAGTTTGCAGGTGTTTTTTCATAGACAGCCATATTGCTTCTGATTTAGACACATTCAGAAACAGCCTATGAAAAGAAAGCCATATCATAATTATCCTAACGGCCTGATCGAAAAATTCCTGAAAGGAGCTAGCCCATGTTGGATATGTCACCAAAATGTCATCAGCAAAGAAAAATAGACTAAAGCCAAAATCCTGAATGATAGCTCCCAGTAGAGCTAAGAAAATATTAAAAAGCAGCAGGGCAAAAACGGAGCCCTGAGGAACCCCAGATGTAAGCATATAACTCTTTGAGGAAACATCATTCACAGAAACTATAAAAGTCCTAGAGGAGAAATATGCTGTGAACCATTTAATAAGGAAGTCAGTAGCTATTTCACCCAGATGCAAAGAAGTGCGCAGAAGACCACAAGGCCAAGCGTAGAGTTCAATAATGCCATGGATCGAACGCAAGATTGTTAGTGAAGTAAAACTTTGGCGCATGTACAAGAAGAAAACTTTGATGTGTAAAACCTTGGCTTGTATAGGAGAAAACAGATTGGCATGTGAGAGAGCAAAAATGTTACCTGGTCTGATTTACTCACTGGTGGCTTTGCAGTCACCCATTCCTTACTCTGCATACAAAATATATAGGTGCCATCCACACACTACTGTTTCCAGCACTAAAGTTAAGTGCAGAAATGTCACGGCCAGTGTATAAACTTTCTGCACATGCATCTGACACCACCGCTACCACATACGATTTCTCCAATGCATCTGGCACCTGCTACACATTTAGAGATATTTTGCGCATAAATCATTTGCATACATTTTGCTTATGGCATATCAGCATACAGCTTTTGTGATGCTCTTGCACTAGAAAACTGTGTGCATGGCTTTTAGCACATGTTTCTAACACTAACTTTTTGCATTGGCCCCTTAATATTTTCCTTGAAGATGTTGCATACAGTGATAGAGTATCCTCTTTATCTTACCACCATCCAATAAAGATTCCAATAAAGATAAAAGTAACCCACCTACCCTCAAGTACAGAGCAGAGCTGCAAGATTCCAAATTACCCCTATCAACTGATAACCAGATTAATATGAATAACATACAACCTCTAAAATGCCTGTATGCAAATGCTAGAAGTCTAAAAAATAAGATCGGAGAGTTAGAATATATAGCACTCAATGAGAGGTTAGATATGATTGGTATCTCAGAGACCTGTTGAAAGGGGGGCAACCAATGGGACACTGTGATTCCTGGATACAAACTATATCGCAATGATAGGGTAGATCAAATTGGTGGAGGGGATGCACTCCATGTTAGAGAGGGTATTGAGTCGCACAGGATTAAATTTTGCAGGAAACAAAATACACTGTAGAATCTTTATGGATAGAAATTCCATGTAGAAAGGGGATAGCGATGGCAGTAGGGGTGTACTACTGACTGCCTGGTCAGAATGAACTGATGGCTGATGAAATGCTAAAAGAAATCAGGGAAGCTAACACAAGTTACAAAATAGCAATAAAGGGTGATTTCAATTTCGGTATCGATTTCCTGTAGTCAGTGTTATCATAAGTCATATTAGGGAGATAAAGTTTCTAGATGAAATAAATGACTGTTGAAGAGCCTAACCTTTTTTTTTTGTTTTAAATTATTTATTTATAAGTTGTCACAATTCAATCAAGCAAACAAGCTCGTTTAGCAAAGATAAACCATCCAGAATACAATTCATTAGCAAGAAAAGGCACATCAAACATACCATCAAACACTGATTCATCTATAGTCCACATGTATGGGGGAGGGGTTAAAGGAAAAACTCTCAGAAGGTGAGGAACCCTACTGAGCATAGCACACATAACTAATAATAGGAAAAATATGGCTCTAGAGCAGAGAGATAGACATATATCTAAGCGAGATCGCTTCAAACCTCAGCAGGAGTTGAGACAGTGGGTAACCTAGCACTAATAAATGCAGACAAAGCTTCAGGAAGATAAAAAACTAATTTCTTTGACCCGGTGAAAAGCGGGATATAAATACAGCTAAATAAAATAAAATAAATAAATAATTTCTGCGAGTTAAGCACTACTACACATTTACAGGGAAAACGCAAGTGATAAGTTCCCCCAATCTGCAAAACCCCACTTTTTAACAAAAGAAACTGCCTGCGCCTTTTTTGTGTATCTCTGGATATATCAGAAAAAATGGATATCTTAACCCCATAAAACAAAGAAAGACGCTTCTTAAAGAATAATTTTAGCAGCCACTCCCAGTCTGAAACCAGAGCAAGAGACACTAACAAGGTAGATACTTTGACTGAGCCAGGGGTTGGAAAAGATAATAAATCAGATGCTTTCAAAACATCTGTATTAAAGTCCTCATTAGCGGAACTCAGCTCCCTTTTTGCCATAGGAAAATGGAAAGCCTTTGAAATTGGTGGCATTAAATCCTGAGGGACTAATAATATGTCCGCCAGGTACTTTTTAAATAGATCCAATGGTGCTGTTCCAGGTAATATGGGGAAGTTCAACACTCTCAAATTTGAGGCTCTAGTAGAGTTTTCTAGGCCTTCCACTTTAGCATGGAGCAAAACATTATCCTTTATGAGATCCATAGTAGAATCTGAGACAGAACTCAATTTTTGGTGATACTGTCCAACCTGATTTTTTAATTGGTTCACATCAAATTGATATGCCTGCAACGTTTTTTCAACCTGTGAAACCTTCGCCAAATCCAAGCAGTTTGAGATGTGACGGCTTCAGAAAGCCTAGCAATAGCGTCCCAAATGTATCCAAAGTAACAGTCTTGTGGCGAGATAGCCTAAACGCCCAGGGCCGGATTTACGTATATGCCATGTACGCCATGGCGTAGGGCCCACAACCGGCAGGGGCCCACAAAAAATAGAACCAGTTTTTTTTTTTAACTCGATTAAAAAAAAAACCTGGTGGCTGCCGCCGCGGGGCCCCCTCTGCTGCCGCGGGGGCCCCGTCTACAAGATGGTCTGGTCTGGTCCGGTCGGGTCCGGTCGGGTCGGGTCGGGTCTCGTCTCCCTCCCTCCCGGCTGCGAGAGACGCGAAGATAGAGCGTCTCCTCGCGTCTGTGTTAAGCCCGCAGGGGCTGATGGGATTTCTCGCCTGCAGCGAGGGAGGGAGAGAGACCCGACCGGACCCGACCCGACCCGACCGGACCCGACCAGCTTGTAGACGGGGCCCCCGCGGCAGCAGAGGGGGCCCCGCGGCGGCAGCCACCAGGTTTTTTTTTTAAATTAAATTTTACTTTAGGCCGGGGGGGGGGGGTAGGACTGGTAATGGGCTATGGGGGGGGTAGGACTGGTAATGGGCTATGGGCTATGGGGGGGGGTAGGACTGGTAATGGGCTATGGGGGGGGGTAGGACTGGTAATGGGCTATGGGGGGGCTGGGGCTGGAAATGGACTGGGGGGGGTAGGGCTCGTAATGGGCTATTGGGGGGCTGGGGCTGGCAATGGGCTGGGCTGGGGGGGTTAAGGCTAGAGGTGGGCTGATGGGGTTAGGACTGGTAATGGACTGTGGGCTGTTGGGGGGGGCTTAGAACTGGCAATGGGCTTTGGGGGGGGTTAAGACTGGTAATGGGCTGTGGGCTGATGGGGGCTGTCTGGTAATGGGCTATGGGGGGGCTAGGACTGGAAATGGGCTGGGGGGTTAAGACTGGAGGTGGGCTGATGGGGTTAGGACTGGTAATGGGCTGTTGGGGGGGGGGGTTAGGACTGGTAATGGGCTTTGGGGGGGTTAAGACTGGTAATGGGCTGTGGGCTGATGGGGGTTGTCTGGTAATGGGCTATGGGGGGCTAGGACTGGAAATGGGCTGGGGGGTTAAAACTGGAGGTGGGATGATGGGGTTAGGACTGGTAATGGGCTGTGGGCTGATGGGGGGGGGTAGGACTGGCAATGGGCTATGGGGGGCTGACTGGAAATGGGTTGATGGGGTTAGGACTGGAAGTGGGCTGATGGGGGGTTAGGACTGGTAATGGGTTATAGGGGGGGCTTAAACTGAAAATGGGGTGATGGGGGGTTAAGGACTGAAAATGGGGTGATGGGGGGTTAAGGACTGTAAGTGGGGTGATGGGGGGGGCTAGGACTGGAAATGGGCTGATGGATGGCTAGGACTGGAAATGGGCTGATGCAGGGACTAGAAGGGAATGGATGCTGGGTGAGGCTGGAACTAGAAGGGAGCTGATGTTGGGGGAGGATTAGAATGGGATGGGGCTGGAAGAGTAAAATGGAGAAGGGAAAAATATTTTGTGTGGGAGGGATAAAAAATCTACAATTGGCCGGGTATTGGGAGAGTAAGTGGGGATTGAGGATGGAGGGGTAATATTTGAGTGGATGAAATAGGAATGAGGAAAGAGCAAAAGGAGAAAGATTAGTATGTTAAAGCAGATGTAGAGAGAGAATGGAAAAAAATCTAGAAGAGAGAAGAAAGGACAAATGGACAGCAGACGATGGAGAGTTAGCAGAAGACACGAAGAAACCAGAAGAAAGTGGCTGGAGCAATTGCAGCTGAAAAAAATGCACAAAAGGTAGAAAAATATCTCTTTATTTTGAATTTATTAATTGGAATATGTCAGCTCTGGTAAATGTGCATCATTAACATCTGTGCTTTGTTTAGTACAAGAGCAAATTAATGTATTGTTTTATTTCTACAGTGTTGTACATTCCAAGTTTGGCTTTTGGGATTCCCAGTTTAATTATTGTCTTCCTATTTCTAAATTGTGATTACTTGTTTGGTGATGGTCTATGTTCTGCATGTGTAACTGAGCTGAGGTGTTCTGTTTATATAATTCCTATTTGACATTGCCACTTGTTCTCTTTCCCCAGTAGGTCATGTATTGTTGTTCTCTGAAATGTATTGGTTTAATATTTGCAGTGTTGCCTTTTGATTGGTAGAGTATGGTGCTTTGTGAGTCCTGGTAGTGCTGTTAGGATACGGCGGGTTTACTATGGGCAGTGTTTGTAGTAGTTCCTAATGTGTCTGGCAGTTGGCACTGGATTATAGTAATGTAGAAATCTTTTAGTCTTTCTTTATCCATACACTCATTAAGAGGCACGTTTACTAAAAGTTAGTATATGGTAACATTATGCAAATATTTATGCAAATGAGGCCCCTTATGCAAATGAGGTCCGCACCCCCCTTGGGCCGCCCCTGCTGGGGGCCCACAATTTTTGTTGGCGTAGGGCCTCACTCAAGGTAAATCCGGCCCTGTAAACGCCAATAAGGAAAGCTCAGGCACGGCAATCGAAGAACTTACATTTCCTGCACTCGGGGTTTGCCGCCCAAGCTGAGTTGAGCCATCCGACACGTTTCCTCCTCCGGCGGCAACACCCAAACTCCTTCCTTCCACTTTGCTGGCTTCCCGACACACCCCCATGAAGCTGTCACTCTCCGAAGCTTCATCAGAGACAGCCAACGACGGAGAGGGGAGCACACAAGGGGCAGTGGCAGGGACCTCACCTTGGGAGAGAGCATGGAATCAAGGCACTCCGGAAGACCTGCCTCCTCTCGCAGATCTCCAATGCCTGCTCGAATCTCCCATAGCATCTCCTCCGACAGCTGGACAAACCAATCCATAGGGCCGATCAAGGGCTCGGGTGGGAACACCTTCGTCTTGCCTTTACGCTTTGGCATCGATGTTACTCCAGCACACACTCAAACAGCCATCTTGAACAAGCCACTCCCCCCAAGCCTAATCTTTTAAGACTTTCCTCGTAGGAGTATCCTTCAATCCCCTTTACCATTTTGGCAGCTCCTCTCTGTACCTTTTCTAATTCTGCTATATCCTTTTTAAGATATGGTGACCAGAATTGCACACAATATTCAAGGTGTGGACGCAACATGGAATGATACAGAGGTATTATAATATTCTTGGTTTTATTCTCCATTCCTTTCCTTATAATTTTTAACATTATATTTTCTTTTTTGGCCGCCACTATTTCAACATATTATGCACAATGATGCCTAGATCTTTTTCATGGGTGGTGATTCCTAATGTAGAACCTTACATCGTGTAACCATAGTTTGGGTTATTTTTCCCTGACTTTGCTCTTGCCCACATTAACTTTCATCTGCCATTTGGACGCCCAGTCTCCCAATTTTTCAAGGTCCTCTTGCAATTGTTCATATCCTCTTGTGTTTCAACAACTTTGAATAATTTTGGGTCATCTGCATATTTATTCCCATTTCCAGGTCATTTATAAATATATTAAAAAGCATTGGCCCAGAAAATCCCTGGGGTATTCCACTATTTACCTTTCTCCATTGAGAAAATTGGCCATTTAGCCCCACTCTCTGTTTTCTATCTTTTAACCAGTTCTTAATCCATAATAGTACACTACCTCCTATCCCAAGAAATTTTAATTTCCACAAGAGTCTCTCATGAGGGACCTTGTCAAAGGCTTTCTGAAATCCTGTTACACTGTATCAACTGGCTCACCTTTATCTACCTGTTCATTCACGCCTTCAAAAAAATGTAAGCAATCAGTGAACAAGATTTTCCTTGGCTAAATCTATGTTGGCTTTCTGCCATTAAACCATGATTATCTACATTTTAAATAATTTTATTGTTTATAATGATTTCTACCATCTTGCCAGGTAGAGATGTCACGCTCACCGGTCTGTAGTTTACTGGATCACCCCTGGAACTCTTTTTAAAAATTGATGTTACAAAGGTCATCCTCCATTCTTAAGGTACTACAGATGATTCGTATGATAGCTCACAGATTACTAAAAGCAGGTCTACAATCTCATATTTCAGTCCTTTCAGCACCCTGGGATGTATGTCATGTTGTCCAGGTGATTTACTGTTCTTTAGTTTATCATATAACTGTATTACATCTTCCCAATTTATGAAGATTTGTTTCAGTTCCTCTGATACATCACCTTTAAATTAATTTTTGGCATGGATAGCTTCCCTATATCTGCTTTAGTAAAGACCGAATTCATTCAGTCTCCGCTATGGCCTTGTCCTCTCTTAGTGTTCCATTTACCATTCTATCATCTAATGGTCCAACCGATTATCACAAGTGGTTTAATACAAATGTACTTGAAAAAGGTTTTATTATGCACTTTTACTTCTTCAGCAAGCATCTTTTCAAATCCTCTCTTTGCCTGCCTAATAAATGCCTTTATTCAGAGGCGGCCCCAGGGTGATGCGGGTCCATGTACGAAGACTCGTGTATATGTTGCCTATCCAAAATTTTATGTGGCTTTCAAAGGAGCCCAATAAAATACATTAAATTTATGCAAATGAGGTCCAGTGGCTATGCAAATGAGGTCCCACAATGAGTCTCCGCACATGGACCCGCATCACCCTTGGGCCACCCCTGAATAAATATTCATCTTCTTGGCTGGATTCCTGACTTGGCTGCATAAAGGGTCCTTGTCCTTGTCCTGGGTGTTCTTGTGTTTGAACTTGGAGAGAGAGAAGATTATATTGTTGGAGACAGGTGTTATGAACTGCTGTTTCTGTGATTTGTACCTGCTCATGTAATTCTTCAGCCTGTACTGTTTGCTAAGTTTCTGCTCTATGCTTGTGTATGAAGAATTGATTTCTCTCTCTGGAAGCCTACTTTTGTTTGCATATCCTGCCCCTGTTACTAAAAGCTTCTTTCAGCATTCCACACTTTACGGTTTTTAGGTTACTTAAAAAGGCTGTTTTAATTATCTGTTTTTACTCCCAAGTTTCCGCCTCTCTTTCGTACTTCTCTTTGTGGTTTCCTGGAACTGATACATTCAGATTTTTCACTGTCTGCAACGTTCTTTTCAAGCTTTCAATTTCACTGTGTCCATGCTTAATCACGTGTACTACTGCAACCTGTTCACTAGGATTAGGGTCTGCCATCTGTTCCTCTGTCATTTCCTTTCCATCATAACTCTCTTTTTCTTGTGCCATCACATCTTTTACCATCACCTGCAGAATTTTTCTCCCTTCTGCATGAAACTGCTGCTGGGTATTCCCAGAGCATTCTGAGACCACCTAGTGTATACCAGACTCTTCCGCTGAAGTAGTAAGGGAGTGTCCACTACCTCTTAGATCAGTATCACATTTCTTAACTTCGTTCTCCTTGAAAAGGTCAGGAGACTTCATACATTTACTCTTAGAGGCACTTTTAAAGTCTTCTTCCCCAGTTGGAGTCCAGACCTCCTTTGCAATATTACAAATGGCTTCAGCAGGACTCCTGTTATTCTTGCATAGGCATAAAAAAAGGTGGGCCACATGGTCTCTGACCCATCCAAAACTGCGCTGTCATGATCGCCAGTCTTCCTCTCCTGTCTGTCTGCGGGAATCAGATCTCCCATGGGCAGACAGGAGGGGAAGACCATGATCACGATTCAGCAAGCTGCTCGCAGGGATTTCATCACCCGCTGGCAGAAGAGCATGGCAATCACAGCACATTTTTCTCCTGTCTGCCCACAGGGATCCAATCTCCCATGGGCAGACAGGAGGGGAAGGCTGGCGATTGCTCCAGCATAGCTTGGCTGCTGAGGGGCAGAGCCTGGCTACTCCAAAGAGAATGGCATTCCACCACCCTTGTTCCTGACCTCTTAGTATAGATGATGGAACCAAAGGCCTTCCAGGGGGAGACCTGCCCAAGCATCTGCATGGTTCCCTGAGCACTTCCCAGCCTGTGCTTTGCTTCCAGTTCTAGACCAGAACTCCAGAAGCACATCCAAAAGAACACTTTTGATCTTGCAGGGATCTTGTTTTAATGACGTTCTCTCTGTTTTTTGAAGTTTTAGTTTGAGTGGGTGTCCCAGAGTTGCTTGCTCTTGCAGGGAAAATCTCTCTGGGGATTAGGAAAGTGAGAGAGAAGCTAGAAAAGGTGTGCTTTTACAGTCTGCTAATTGCTTACTTTTGTAGTTTGTGTGCATTGTGGTAGAGATGTGTGTACTGCAGACAGAGTATTTGTACAATGATTATACTCACTTGCTTTAGTAGTAGAAGACACTACAGGCAGACAGAAAACTGCAGCTGTGCAGCTTACTATATCTATTATATTCCACAATTGGCTGTACAAATTCATAACCCACTAGAAATAAAGTATAATAGAAAAAATAATTTTAAAATTCCAATTTCCCTAATCAGCTTATTTTCAGAACTCATTTAGGTTTGAGGAAAGGATTCAACCTTGATCAAAATCTCCTGTCTCAAGTGATCTGAAGAATTGTGGGGTCTGTGTCAGGCTCAGCATACAACCCTGGGAAAACATTTGAGACACTACAGTTGTGGGTCATGGTATTCCCAAGCAGTAGAGGGTGGTAAAAGACAGGAATTCATTGCCACTAAGAGCTGAGCATCTAGCCCGATATGAGCATTAGCCATGCGAACAGAATCCAGCCATTCAAAGAGGGTAATAGGGTCACCAAGGCACACCAGGATCTTTGCCAGGCCAGGTGGGTGACCACAGGGCAAATGTCTGAGATGCCACAGTTGGGGGGGGGGGGGGGGTTAACGTACAACCTTGTAGTGGAGCACAGAACAAGAACAAGATAGGCAATCTGTCCCTGTCCTGAATTGCTGTAAATCCAGTCTGATATTAGCATAGGTCCTAATTCCAATATGGATGAGTAGGCCCTCTGTGCACTCAGCTGGAACAGGATGCACAGATTGAGCTGCAATTCTGATCCCGCGGGGCACATGTAGCCCCACGGGATCAGAATTGAGACCAGGTCTGTACATGCAGGCCAGGACCCCGATTCAGTCTGGCCTGCATGTGCAGGCCTTGCCCAGATAGCTCAGTCAGGGCTGTTCAATGGAGTCACAGCACCATGGCATCCAGATGCCATAATACCGTGGCTCCATTGAAAAGACGCAATCCCCGGCTGCCGGCTCCAAAGATGCTTTCCCTGCAGCCCAGCCCCCGATCTGGCCTCCTATGGCCAGGGTTGGACTGTGGAGAATTTCCTCTGCCCCCCCCTTCCCTTTCTGTGCCCCGGGCCTGCTATCCCCTGCCAACTAAGGGAACTTATTCCACCTCCGAGGTGGAATAAGTTCCCCATTCAGGCCATCGGGCCCGGACATACAGGGCTGACATTGGAATCGGCCCTGTATGTCCGGGACCGACGACTGCTCACTGCCCGCCCTAATACCGCCCCTGATCTGCCCCTTTTCCGCCCCATCTACCTTCCCCATACAACACACAGAGAAGGTTGACGGGATCGGGAAAGAGCCTGAATAGCGGGGATGGATGTCCCTGAAGAGACCAGTGGCTGTCCGACAGGCTTAGAGGGATCCAGAGAGTCCCCAGCTCACCTCTGACAGCCGTTGAAGTGAAAAGTGCCTTTTTTCTTCACTTCAGCAGCTGTGCTGTAGTATAGGTTGCTAGCGCACCAGGTCAAAGAGAATTTCCTGTTTCTTGTCACTCAGCCACCAGCAGCCTATACTACTACACAGCTGCCAAAGTGAAGAATGCCGTTTGTCTTCACTTCGGAAGCTGTGTTGTAGTATAAGCCACTGGCTCCCCCTAAGTCTGTCAAACAGCCGCAGGGCTCTTCGGGGGGGGGGGGGGGGGGGCTTAGGACTGGAAATAGCTGATGGGGAGGGGGCTTGGACTGGAAATGGGCTGAGTGGTGGGGGGGCTTGGACTGGAAATAGCTGAGGGGGAGGGGGCTTGGACTGGAAATGGGCTGAGTGGAGGGGGGCTTAGACTGGAAATGGAATGAGAAGTGGGGAGAGCTATGACTGGAAATGGGCTGATGGGGGTAGCTTGGACTGGAAATGAGCTGATGGGGGGCAAGTATAGGACTGGAAATGGGCTGATGGAGAGGCGAGTTTAGGACTGGAAATGGATGGGGGTTAGGACTGGAAATGGACTGATGGGGGAGATTGGACTGGAAATGGGCTGAGTGGATGGGGGCTTAAACTGGAAATGGAATGAGTGATGGGGGAGCTATGACTGGAAATGGGCTAATGGGGACAGTTTGGACTGGAAATGAGCTTATGAGAGCCTAGTATAGGACTGGAAATGGGCTGATGGAGGGGCTAAGCTAGGACTGGAAATGGATGGAGGGGCTAGGACTGGAAATGGGCTGATGGGGGGCCAGGATAGGACTGGAAAGGGCTGATGAGGGGCTAGGATTGGAAATGGGCTGATGGGGGCTAGGATAGGACTGGAAATGGCTGATGGCAGGGCTTGGATTGGAAATGGACTGATGGGGGCTAGGATATGATTAGAAATAGCTGATAGGGGGCAAAGTAGGACTGGAAATAGCTGATGGGAGGGCTAGGATTAGATGTGGGCTAATAGGGCGCTAGGATAGGACTAGAAATGGCTGATGGGGGAGGCTAGGATTGGAAATTGGCTGATGGGGACAGGAGAAAGTGACTGGAGCAATTGCAACTGAAAAATAAAATGCACAAACAACAAAAGGTAGAAAAATATGTTTTTATTTTAAATTGATTAACTGGAATATGTCAGTTTTGGGAAATGTGTATTGCTACCATCTTTGCATTTTTGTTTAGTACAAGAGGAAATTAATTTATAGTTTTATTTCTCCAGTGTTGTTGTACATTCCGAGTTTGGCTTTTGGGGTTCTCAGTTTAATTATTGTCTTCCTATTTCTAAATTGTGATATCTCGTTCTTTGTTTGGTGACAGTCTATGTTCTGCATGTTTAACAGAACTGAGGTATTCTGTTCATGTAGTTTCTATTTGACAGTGCCACTTGTTCTCGTTCCCGGTAGGAGATGTATTGGTATTCTCTGAGCTGTATTGGTTGAATATTTGTAGTGTTGCCTATTAATAGAAAGGGTTTGGTGCTTTGTGAGTCCAGGTAGTGCCGTTATGATACGGTGGGTTTGCTATTGGTTCTAAATGGGCAGTGTTTGTAGTGCTTCCTAATGTGCCTGACGGTTGGCACTGGAGTATAGTAATGTAGAAATTTGGTAGTCTTTCTTTATCCATACATCCATTAAGACGCATTCTTACTAAAAGTTAGTGCACGCTAACATTATGCAAATATTTATGCAAATGAGGTCACTTATGCAAATGAGGCCCTGCAATGAGTCTTCACACATGGCCCTGCACTCCCCTTGGACCACCCCTGGTGGTACATTAAGGAATTGTAGAGGCTCTGGTTCAGAAGTTTTGTCCCAGCGATCCTCGCCATGACAATACATACAAATATACTTGTATACTTTAAGCCAGATATTAATGCACAGAATCTCCACACAGCACACAGACTGTACACATAAAACTCCGGTACATATCTCCCAATATACAGCATACACTGCCCTACACAGAAGTCTGCACTCCCTTGACATACACAAGTATATACAAGGTATACATCCTCTTTTACATATACTCACATATTCCCATACAACAGCCCCCTACATTCTTCCAATCATCGTTTTATAAAATATTTGTCTAGTTTTCCATGGAAGACCTAAGCATCGATTTAGTCACTTACATAACAGTACAAAACTATCCTCTCTGTGTTGATAAGGGAAAACTTTAGTAAATTAGACTCTTTGTCACCTCTTACATGAGTAAAAATGCAGTCGTACTTAAGTCAAACATAGGTGGGTGAGGGGATTTTCAGCCTCCTGAAAGTACTACCTGGTTTTACAACAGAGTGCCTAAGTGAGAAGCCCCCAAAAGCTAGACTAAAGTAAATCCAGATAAGTATCTGGATAGCAGACTACACACAGTACCGCTGCTCTCCGGATAATTCCAGCGGTTGCCACACTGCACAAATATTCTGCACAGCTTGAAATTCAGATAGCAAGGCTGAATATATGTGAATTATTTAAATACCACGGCCAGCATGTAAAAGAATTGTTCGCGATGATGTTTAAATATTGACCTACAGGCCGCCTACTCAAAATGTACAGCTATCTCTTCTTTCAAAATATGTCCTAGCGATGACTGTTGCAGTCACCTTCAGACAAGGGTTCTATATGCAATGAATAAGGATTTTTGGAGCACCATTTTTCCAGTATTCTTCATTAATTTATGCTTTTGGATTGTATTTTATTATTTTATTCCAAAGTCATTCTACAATTCTTTCTTCTGATTACTGAAAATACTTTGGGCTTGGGAAAGTTAAAGTAAATGAAGGAACAGAAAACATCCCTTATAAACAATAATGAAAGAAAATCACTCTTTGGGGCATGTTTACTGAAGTGCATGTGGGTTAGCATGGAGTTGACGCACGTTTGGGCCTCACAGTAGCAGGGAGTGCATGGCCCAACGGCGACAGTGCTACAAATGGCACGCTAGCAGAACAGTGTGCAAATAGGCAGGATTAAGGCAGAGACAGGACGGGGAGAGGGCAGAGTCAGGGTGTACTGCTGAGACGGGCACGTTAGTCATACACTAGATAGAAAACCACGCCGCTAACATGGGTGTAGGTATTGCTGCAGATGCCATGCTCGTGGGCTATGAACGTGCTATTCAGATGCAAGCTTTAGGAAATATGAAGGGTAGAAACAGAGCAAACGCAAGAATACAATAGAGAAAATAGCAGATGTGAGCTGTAAACCAAGGTGCATGTCTAAGCCACTTGTTTGGCGGGGCAGCATGGTGCAGCCAACATGCCAGTGGACCACAATGGCCTAACAACCTCAAACCCAAATCCTGCAGGTCAGGGTGTCTCTGTTGGGATAGTGGGCAAACATCCACAGATAGTTCAAAAGCTGTCCTGATGGCCTGCTGCTAATGTCTGCATGTGCAATGGCTAGTTGTCAGAGAGCTGCAGGTGTTGGGAGCTGTGGTGGTGTCAGGACATAGGATCCATGCTCCATGCTGCAGTTAGTACTGGCCTCAGAGCCAGAGGTGGAGCCAGCAGAGTACAGTGGGGTGTGGGGCATGCAAATTAGGTGATGCATATGCTGCCAATATGACAGTGTGGCTATAAAAGTGCCATTTGACTGCTGCCTCCACTGCATGGGAGGAGGGCATGTAGCAGTGTATAAATCTACTGGCGGGAAGAAAAGCTAATCTTTGCCTTCCACCCAGCTTCAACCTGATCAGCGGCATCAAGGGAGAGCAGGAAGGTGAGTTCCTCCTTGCTCCCCTCTGGCCCAGCCAATCGGTCTGCAGCTCCAGCCCCCTGCGCAGCTTTAAATCTACTGGCGGGTTCAGGCGTGCTCGTACCTGGCAGGCCCACGCCTGAGGGCCTCACCAGAGGGTTCTTTGGTGTGGCCCTTTGGCGGAGACCTGAGCACAATAACAGCTATCAACTCATTTCACCTGACAGGCTGTGTTCCTCATCACACCGACCAGCTACCCAGCAAGATGAGGAACACAGCAACCCTATGCAGATCTACAGATGCTGCAAAAACCATCTGAAACCATCTGACGTCATATGCTTGTGAAAATACTGAACCTGCTGCAATGTTCCTCTGCTTGATGATGCTCACTTATTATTGGACACTGCTACGTTGCTCCAACTCACTGCTTCAATATATCTCTTCAAATCAGAACTACTATTATACTATTATAGGAGTGGAGGAGTGGCCTAGTGGTTGGGGCAAGGTACTACAGGCCAGAAGGTCAGTGGTTCAAATCCCACTAGAGGACAGCAACCTTGGGCTGGAAGGACTGGGGTTTCTAGTCCCACAGGTGCTCCTTGTGGTCTTGGGCAAGCCACTTAACCCTCCATAGCCCATGTTCCCTGTAAAATAGTTATCTCCAAGTTATAATGCCCTGTTCAATGTAATTTCAGTTTGTTCAATGTAAACCACACTGATGCAGAATAGCATGGTATATAAGAGAATGTAAATAAATAAATAATATGCCTCTACATGGCACTACACCTCAGAGTTTGATCACAATGAAAACATCAAAGTATATTGGCATCACAAAATCTGTAAACAAGCAGTACAAATGTATCAAATAACTAAACCTAATTAATTCACTGGGTCCTGAAGTTGGATCAGATGGGTGGTCAGGGTGGGTAGGGCCTAACTGGAGGATGCATTTGTGTGGGGGTTGCTTTTTGGGAGGGAACATTCTGTTGGAGTGGTAGAAATTGGAAGGAGGGCCAGTAAAGGGATCTCTCTTATTGATAAGTACAGCTGTTCAGGGAAGGGGTTCTGAAAGGAGCGGAGGAGAGGCTGTAACAACAGGAGGATCATTGTGTGTGGATAAGGGGATCAAAGGGGTGCTGTCTTTTGCCTTAGGATTGGGTGCTGTAAGCGGGCAAACCAACTGGGGGAGGGGGGTACAGTAACATCAGTGGCTGCAGCTGCAGCATTTGGATCCACAAATTAGATCCTGGCCCAAATTCCTTGCCTCAGCAGGTAGCCTGTTTGTTTCTGTGCTACTGCTGTGGCAGGGAATGCGGCTCCCATGCAGTTAGTGTCTGCCCTCTGAGATGTTGGGCTTGTCCCCTGCATTTATTGCACATGGCTTGCAGTTACACACTTTCAGAAAAGGACTCCTGTTTTTTCCCAAGAGCTTCTTACCAAGCTGGTGGATCAAAAGCACAGACTGGATCAAGATGATGGGTTTTTGATTAATCTAGAGCAACAGGTGACTACTCTCCAAGTTATAGAGGCAGCTCAAACCAAGACCAGTATAATTTTATATCAGAAATTGGAAGCCCTCCTTTAATTCTACGGGATAAGCTTTAAATTCTTGGAGTTACTATTATATGAAATTTGTATATCTTGCATCATCCAACTGTAATGTAGATTTTCTTTATCTTGATGCATATTAGCATATGGATTTTGGGAATAGCTGAAATAAATGTCATTATGAAAAGAAGGACTTCTGACTGGGAATCTTTTCACATTTTTGACAGCCTAATTGACTATGATTCTGAGTGATTCTGTAATTAACCCTGATGCCGAGTCTTTACTATGCATCTTGAGTTTACCTTGATTTCACTTATTAGTATGCATGGTTTTAGTTGATGATTGACTCTAGGAAGTCTGGGAACATCAACATTCATGTTCTATCGACTATCTTTGTTGCTATTTTTCATTTTTTTTTTTTTACCGTGACAAAATTGTTTCTGTCCTATTAAAAAATAGTAAGTCACCCTGTTGAATCTTCTCAGAGTATACATTTGAGCTAAGAAAAATATATTTGTGTGTGTATTTTGCGAGGTTAATTTTCAGATTCCCCAGACACTTCAGGTCTATAGGAATATTATAACCACAGATCTGAAAGACAAACTCACCACAGAGTTTCCTTATAAAGACAAACTCAGCACAGAGTTTCCTTATCGAGTTCAGGTGGCAAACACACCATGGGTATAAAAGAACAATGCTTCACCCACATTACAGTCTATGTGAAGAACATACTGAAACATATGTAAGGGGAAGGACATCCCCAGAGTTTGGTTCAAGGTGTTGGTGCTCTTGGCAAACCTTAAGCCTTATGCCCCCACCAGGCTATCAGAATCTGTCATTTACTTTTGACTTCCTTGTTCTTTGCTGTACCCCAGAAGCTGCTGCCTTAGGCAGCTGCCTACTTAGCCTCATGGTTGGACTAGCCTTGTGTATGGGGATTTCCTCCCTCTTTTCCTTGCATGTAAAAGCATGCCTGCCAGAAAGCAATGCAAATGTTTCTATACCCTATGGGGGCTATTCATAGGCCTCCCCACCGGTGTCTAATTCCCCGCCGGTTGTGTTGGGCAGTTAAACAGAGGTGGGAGGGGGCAGATCAGGGGCAGAGTTAGGACGGGTGGTAGTTGGTCGCCGGCCCTGGACATACAGGGCCAATTCTAATGTCGACCCTGTACGTTCAGGGCCGGCGACTTATACGGGGAAGTTACTCCACCTCCAAGATGGAATGACTTCCCTGACACAGTGAATCGGTGGGCCCAGGAGTGGATGGAACGGGGGGGAGGGGGCCGAGGACATTCCCCACAGCCCAACCCTGGCCTAGGTGGCCGGATCGAGGGTCAGGCAGTGGGGAATGAGCTGCAGGAGCTGGTGGCCAGAATCTCGGCTTTTAAATGGAGCCACGGTGTCATGGCAACTGAACGCCATGGCACCACGGTTCTGTTTAAAAGCCTTGACTGAGTTAGTTAAGCATGTCCTCTACATGCAGGCCGGGCTGAATCACAGTCCCGGCCTGCACGTACAGGACTGCTTGCGATTCTGATCCTATGGGGCTAGACGTAACCCACGAGATGAGAATCGTGACACCCTCTGTACGTCTGGTTCAGACTGGACGTATAGAGGGCTTCAACGTCCAGGACGGAATTGGGCTATATGAGGACAGGCAATCTGCAAATGTCACTTTAATACATGTAAACATGACAATACCTATATAATACACATTACATTTTGTCCTTTGTTGGACCAATATTCAAAGGCCATTATGTTCACCAGTGACTGGTGAACACAAAGTTGTGTTTTTGAAAAAACAAACAGATAATATTAAGTTGTTGAAATCACTAAATGACTAGATCTTATCTGAATATTTTGTGGCTGGCTTATGGGAGAATCAAGGGCGGGTGGCAGCTGGAACGGCTCTCTCTCCACCCTGACAAATGAACATCCCTGTAACCAGATATGGAGATGGATTGTAAGGCTGATTATGCACACAGGTGTGGACCATTTCACCAATGTGGACATCCCCTAATTGCACATACTCAGAACTGAGTACTTGGATGTGCCAGCAGGGCTATTTCAGTAGGGGGGCGACTATGTAATGACACTTGCATGTCCCACCCTGCCATTTCAGGTACTCAGACGTGTGGTGGTGGCAGGCCAGTAATATGTTTGGAGTGTGTATTTACATGCAGGTTTCTTTGGCCAGGAAATATTAACTGTGGTGATGAAAGCACATTGTGTTCTCCCCCCTGGAAGCATTGCATCCATGAAATAAGAACTTTTTGCATCTTATTGGTGATTAGGAGCAGATATAGGCATAGATGCTTCACCATCAAGGGCTGAGCATGCTTCTGCCTTTCTGAAATTGTACCACGATGCGCTTCTCCATTGCTCCGCCCAGGCCATGCCTCCACTATGCTCCCATGATACATGGATGTGCTTGAGCTGGGGATGTCTATATTTTTGAGTTTCTGAAATGGGTCTAAGGATGTTTATGTGACTTTCTCATCTGAATAACCATTTTCAGATGGGCAATTTTCTCAGTGGAGAAAGGTGAATAATGGAGTACCCCAGGGATCTGTGCTGCAGGTTGTTTTTTTTAAAACATATTCATAAATGACCTGGAATTGGGAATAATGAGTGAGGTGATGAAATTTGCAGAAGACACAAAATTATTCAAAGTTGTTAAAGCAGCAGAGGAATGTGAAAATTTGCAAGAGGACCTTAAAATTTGGAGACTGGGCATCTAAAGAGCAAATGAAATTTAATGTGGACAAGTGCAAAGTTATGCACTTAGTAGTACATGAAGATTGGAGAGTAGTCAATGGACATCATTAACATAGAAAATAAAACCTTGGCTCTCACCCTCATATACAGACCCCCAGCATCCGATTACAAAAACCTCACCCCTATTCTAGAACTCGCATGCACAGCGTCGCAAAGCAAACCACTTATACTCCTTGGTGATTTGAACCTCCCATCATTGAACCACACACAATCAGATAACTTCATAGATGCTATGACACAAATGGGGTTCACTCAGATAATACATGCTCCCACACACAAGAAAGGCAACATACTTGACGTAATCTTCCTCTCATCCACACTCTGCAGTCACTTACCACATTACACTCTGAATATAACAGAAGTACCCTGGTCAGACCACCATCTTATCACAATCCAGCTACCGGCACAAATCCCAAAAAACAATACAAGCACAACTCCACATACATCACGTTTCATACGCTTTGACAAAGACACATTCCTTGACAAAGTATTACCCAAACTAAACACAGTCTCACCAGACATCAACTCAACCATAGCTCATTGGAATCTAACGATTCAAAAAGCAGCGCTCCCCACACGAGTCTTACATAAACAAACAAAAAAGACAGAAAAATGGTTCACCAAAGAGCTGACACAACTAAAAAAACAACTGAGACTAGAAAAGAGATGGAGAAAACTTAAATCTGAGGAAAACAAATCCCAATACATGCTCCTACTTATAGAATACAAAAACGCAATCAACAAATCAAAAAGAGACTACCACTCCAAAGTAATAAACTCATCCATCAACCGCCCTAGGGAGTTATTCGCGATAGTAAGAACACTAACCAAAACTAATAACACCGAACCTAAACAACAAGCAATGAATATACAATCACTAGCAGAACATTTTGCAGAAAAACTAAAAAACAAGACCATTAACCCCGACTCCATTATTATCAAACACAACAACCACCCACATATGGACAAATTTCCAGTTGGTAGAACAAAAGCAACTCCTCAAAATTATAACAATGATAAACACCACCACCTCCCCACTCGACCCATGCCCTGTATCATGGATTAAGTGTGCAAAAAATGAACTGGCGGTAAACATACAAGATATAGTTAATCAATCCCTTTCACAAGGCATCATGCCCGATGCCCTAAAACTCACAACACTCCGACCAATAATAAAGAATAATAAGCTTGACTCAAAAGACCCGAACTCATACAGACCCATAGCCAGCATTCCATTCATTGCCAAAATAATAGAGAAAACAATCCAAATTCAGTTACAGGAACACATTGATGAGCACAAACCACTTGACTCACACCAATTTGGCTTCCGCCCATCCCACGGAGTAGAAACCCTCCTAATCACACTAATGGACTTTCTCATCAGGGGCACAGATGACAAACACCATGGTTTCTTACTCCTATTTATAGATATCTCAGCCGCCTTCGATAACATCAATCACCCGACACTGATCAACAGATTAGAGAACCTAGGAATAGGCGGGACGGTCCTTAACTGGTTCAAATCCTACATCTCACATAGATTAATACGAGTACAAATTGACCAACAAGCATCAGAAACATTCCCACAAGGACAGGGAATACCCCAAGGATCGGCCCTTTCAGCCCTCCTATTTAACCTGTACCTCCAACCGATAACAAACATATTTAAAAAACACAAGATTAACCATTTTATTTATGCCGATGACATCATGCTAGCTATCCCCATAACCATTAAAAACCCTACATATGACTCACTATCCAAATGCATGGCAGAGACCTCCTCCTGGATGGAATCTAACCACCTCAGCATCAACCTCAAAAAAACTGAGGCAATGTTTGTAACGAGGTCATCTATGACTGAAAACACTTACCCTGAAACAATCACAATCAACAAAACCTCCATACCTGTTAAAAAACAAGTAAAATACTTAGGAGTAATAATAGACCACACTCTCACCATGATACCACACATAAAACAAACAGTAAAAACTATTTTCTACAAACTCAAAACTATTCAACACCTAAGACCACTCCTCGAAACACAAGACTTTAGATCTGTAGTAAGTACCCTGATCACCCCTCATTTCGACTATTGCAATAGTCTCCTTATAGGCCTTCCTCAAAAAAACACATACCTCCTACAAAGAGCTCAAAACATCTGTGCTAAAGTAATTGCTAAAGCTCGCTTAACAGATCACGTAACCCCAATACTGCTAGAACTCCACTGGCTCCCTATAAACAGTCGAATTAAATACAAAATTATCCTAACAACCTATAAACTCATAAATGACATAACCCCCTCACACCTATCCACATTACTGCACTCTCCAACATCGACAAGGGCCCACAGACAAAACACAGCCCACTCCCTTATCATACCAAAAGCCATCCGGAAGACTAAGAAAACCACTAGCTCCAGAGCATTCTCATTCACTGCTCCTACACTCTGGAACAACCTCCCTATTGAACTTCGCACCATAAAAGACCTCATCCAATTCAGAAAAGAATTAAAGACTTACCTGTTCACTGAACATTTTGAAATCCCCTACTCCCCCAAAGCCAGCCCCACTACAAATGTGGAAACAATTACACAAACTCCCTTAATCCCAACACCATAACCGCATGCCTGCCCACCCTCACACACGCCCCAAAGAAGACATAAAAGGAACTAAATTCCAGCACCTACACAAATACCCGCACTACACACCACACACTGTAAATATACATTTGTAAAAAAGTTTGATGTTTTGTTCTGCTTTAATACCCACTAAGTTAAATTTTATTGTTCAATGTAAATAGTTAGTTTCTACTGTTCTATGTAAAGAATGTATACAAATGTGTACAAGACTGTTAACCTGTTATATGTAAACCGCCCTTGATCTCTGGAAGGGGCGGTATAAAAGAAATAGTTAAATAAATAAATAAATAAATAAATAGTCAATGTAATGGCACTTCTTAGAAAGGGCTCCAGGGTTGATCCAGGATACAGACCAGTAAGTCTGACATCAGTATAGGGCAAAATGGTGGAAACCATTATAAAAAATAACATTACTGAGCATGGAGATAGTCATGGTTTAATGGGAGAAGGCCAACATGGATTTAGCCAAGGAAAGTCTTGCCTAACTAATCTGATTTATTTTTTGAAGGTGTGAATAAACATCTAGATGGTTGATATAGTGTATCTGTATTTTCAGAAAGCCTTTGACAAGGACCCTCATGAGAAACACTTAGGGAAATTAAAAAGTCTTGGGATTGGTGGCTGGGTGCTATTGTGGATTAGTGGTTAAAAGATACAAAACAGAGAATAGGGCTAAATGGACAGCTTCCTCAATGGACAAAGGTGAATAGTGGAGTACTCCAGGGATCTGTGCTGTGCCTGCTACTTTTTAACATATTCATAAATGATCTGAAAATGGAAATAATGAGTGAAGTGATGAAATTTACACAAAATTATTCAAAGTTGTTAAAACACAAGACTATTGTGAAAAATTGCAAGAGGATCTTGATAAATTGGGAGACTGGGCATCTAAATGGTAAATGAAATTTAATATTGGCAGATGCACCTAGGAAAGAACAACCCAAACTACAGTTACACAATGCAAGGTTCCACATTAGGAACCTCCACTCAGGAAAGGGATCTAGGTGTCATCATGGATAATACAACTACCTCCGCCACCTCGATACCTACTCATCCCAACTAGACAAACGAGTTCGTTGTATAATGTTGTTAAGTACCCTCATGTTAAATGTAACCCTCCAATTGTGATGTGACCACTTTGATTGTAGGATAAGGTGGCATATAAATCTGTCTAAATAAATTAAATAAATACATAAATACGATGAAACCCTCTGCCCAGTGTGCAGCAGTGGCCAAGAAAGATAATAGAATGCTAGGAATTATAAGAAAAGGAAGGGAGAATAAAACCAAGGCTATTGTAATGCCTGTATCACTCCATGGTGCACCTGCACCTTGAATATTGTGTGCAATTCTGGGTACCATATCTTAAAAAGGATATAGCAGAATGAGAAAAGGTACAGAGAAGAGTCACCAAAATGGTAAAGAGGATAGAAGGATATTCTTACAAGGAAAGGCTTAAAAGGTTAGGGCTCTTCAACTTGGAAAAAATACGGCTGAGTGGAATGAAACGGGTAAACTTAGATTGGTTGTTTACTCCTTCAAGGTTTGGACAAGTTCCTGGAGGAAAAGTCTATAAACCATTATTAGAGTACCAGGGAAATCCAGCTCTTGCCCCTCTAATAAGCAGCATGAAATCTGTGTAGCTTTCTGGGAATCTGACAGGTACTTGTCACTGGATTGGTCACTGTTGAAAACAGGACACTGGGTTTGATGGATCTTTCATCTGACCCAGTATGGCATTTTTATGTTCTTATGAAAAAAGAGATCAATCCAGGCTCTTTCTCTTTAAAAGAGGGGGACCATATTTTCTTTCAATCCTCTAGCAATATATCCTGAGAAAGACTATCATTGACCATGATGTGAATAAATGAAAAAAGGCCTGAGTCCTTCTTCTTAAATAGATAATAGGGGACTGGGTGGCAAACAGAAGTAGCTACATTAATTGAGGAAATAATCCTTCCAAGGGCAATACCAGATGGAAAAGAAAACTGCTGCCAAATAGGAGGCTCTACCTGCACCCTTATGCAGGGTTGCAATGGGCCTAAGAGAAAATGTTGCCCCAGTAGAAATCTTAGTACTAAAGAACTTCACAAACGTTTCTGATGATAATAACAAGGAGCAGTTCTGCTGCTTATATAACAACCCCAGACTGCAGAGAGTTAGCTTCTGCCTGGACACTGGAGGAGAAGCACCTGGGGACTACAGTTGTTCTGTGCTGAGGAGTGGTAGGGATCACATCTAAGGATTAAGAAGAAGTGGAAGCCATTGTAAAAGTAAAGGCTTGAACTCAGTTGAAGTGTGTATAATTTGTGTCCCAGTAGATTTGGCAGTGGGCTGAGTAAAGCCTGGTAAATGGCAGCAAGAAATATTAGAGCACAATCATGGACTAAACTGAGCTTGCCACAAGAGTGGGTGGTGGCAATTTTATCTATTGAACTACTGAGGGTGTTTGGGCAAAGGCAAAGAAATTTAGAGCCCAAATTTCAATTGTCCAGATTTTGGAAGGGCTCCCCACTGACCTCTAAACCAGATATTCAATGCCACGCAACGCCATTGAATATCCAGTGATTGCTGCAGGGACAGGAAGCCGTCAAGGCTAACCGGGCAGCAGCGATATAGGCTGCTGCCCGATTAGTGATCAGTGCCTTAAAGGGTTTTCCTCGCCTATCTTTAAGGCACCGATCGCTAACTGGGCAGCAGCTAATATCACTGCAGCCCAGTTAACCTCAACGGCTTCCTGTCCCTGCAGCAATCACTGGATATTCAATGCCATCGCTGTAGTATTGAATATCTGGTTTAGAGGTTGGCGGGGAGCTCTTCCAAAATCTGGACAATTGCCTGGTTAGCACCATTCCCCGCCTCTGCTCTGCCCTGGAACGCCCCCAACACGCCTGATGCTGACCATTAGAAGAAAGCAGCTTGCAATGTTCAGTGCAAGCTGTCAGGACTGTACCGAGTGTAAATCGCGCCCTGTGCGACTTGCACATCGGGTGCGCGCCCCCCCCCCATGGCGGGAGAGAAGAGGCACGCCCAATGTGCAAGTCGCTGGTATGCTAAGCAGATCTTTCCCTCCCTGCAAAAGCAGGGAGGGACAGATCTGCTTAGCATGCCGGCGAGAAGGCTTAAGGGGCGCATTTTAGCTGTCTGCCGTTGCATGCCGCCACTGAGAGCAGAAAAAGTGGCAGTGGCAGGCAACGCCAGACAGCTAAAATGCGCCCCTTAAGCCTTTGCACCCTGTGCGGCCGCACCGCTCGCACAGTGCTAGGTCCTGCAAGCTGTGTTATTCCATTAATGTGGGAGTCACTAAATTGTGGCACTGAGTTACTGCAAGAATTTAAGATCTAGTAAAATCTGAGATTTTAAAGGAGCTTGGTAACTAGGGTCCTACATTTCTACATAGGACAGATTCTGTTTCTCTTTGAGATAAGTTGATTTCTTATGTACTAAACCATTCGCTCTGTTTGCACAGTAAGAGTCTATTGTGTGTACCTTCTATTAAACTGATTGGATCAAACAGAATATGTAGTCTATGTTGGCTAAGTGCTGTACCAAACTTCAAAATTTATTCAGTTAGATCCAAATCCAAAAGATATTGGCTTGATACTGACTATGTTTGGTTAACTTGGGTAAGTTTACCTGAACTGAGCACAGGCATTCCTTGGAGCAGGGTTGGGAAAGGTTTTGCATTTTTGCAAGCAATTCTGAAAATTCACCCATATATGCATAAATTAATGGAAGGCCAATAAATTCCTTGGGATTGGAAAAGGTATGCACATATGTTTTCAGCATTCTGCAATTACAAAATTACCCTTTTAGTGTGTATTTTTAATTATTTTAGTGTGCATTTTTAAGAGTAGTTTTATAACGGGGTGAATAGATTAAGGCAGCCAAAACTCAAGTATTTTATGCTTATTGTATAAAAACAAGTAGGCACCTACTATATATATCTTAATGAAATATCAAAGAGATACAAAGAGACCAACCTTGGTTCCATACCTTAGAAAACAAAACCAAACACCGGCAGAACTATGAAAATTATCAGGTGCCTCCTCAACAAAACACATTTTTAAAACAAATTTTAAATGAGACGGGCTATCATAAAGCTAGATTTAGAGCATTTAGGGGCTGATTCTATAAAGCACATGCTGAAAGTTAACATGCTAGTTGCAATCATCAGTCCTTATTCTAAAGGACTTCGGTGTGCGTGCTAGGTGATCGCTATTCTGTAAGCGCGTGCATAAATCCCTTCATGTGTACTTTTTGTGAGGGTGGGCACAGGGATGGAGCTTGAGCAGGTGTAAGTTATAGAATATTATGACTCACACACACATTTTTTCCACATCTAGACATGGGCATTAACACCTGCTCCAGAGCAGGCGTAACTGCTGCACCTAGATGTAGGCATATCAGTATGCCTCTGTTCTATAAAGTACTGGCATTGAATATCTGGCTTTCCCAGACTTTAGTTTTGCAACACAGTTAGCAGCGATATTCAGATGCTAAATGAATTGCAAAACCGCATACAGTTTAGGAGAGCCCTTCACCTGTCCTAACTTTATGCGATTTGACTATCTGCTTAGTGAAAATCGTTACTGACTGGCCCTCGGAACACCCCGATGCTATCTAGATAGTGCCTGGGCATTTAACCCGCTTAAGAGGAAATATTCCATGGTACTAACAGGATTAGTGTTGAATAGTCTTCTCAGTGGCATTTATGTGGTTTGCAAGTTTGCTAACTACATACATGCTTTTGAATATGCCCTCCCCCCCGCCCCCCATTGTTATTTGCATGTGATAATTGTAGTGACGCTGCAACCACTACTACCCAATATACTTACCTCTTCAGGAACAGTTTTCTGGATTCACACTTGCTTGCACTTCTTCCAGTGCTGAAAACCATTCTACAACATGTTGCAGTAACATTCCAGAGAGTGATTCATTCAAATCAAACGTATACAAGGTACCATTTGCCAGGACCACTTCTGCCTACATCCAGGGCTGTAATCCAACATGCTCTGGAACACCTATCAAAATGAAAAAGAAAATGATAAAATAACACACATAGATGCAACATATAAAACTTTACATATGCCATTTCCAAGAGTCCATCTCTTTGTCATAGAATCAGCTGTAGCATATCTTGCTCGTTGTAGAATACAGCATGGGTATGGCAGCCACATACTCTATTTCACAGCATCACTTCAGGCAGGGATGGCCCAAGTGGGGTGCGGAGCCATGTGTGGAGACTCATCGCAGGGCCTCATCTGCATAAATAATTGCATAATGTTAACTTGCGTTAACTTTTAGTAAACATGCCTCTTAATGATAAAGAAAGTGGATAAAAAAAGACTACCAGATTTCCAAATAACTATACTCCAGTGACAACCGCCAGGCACATTAGGAAGTATTATAAACACTGCCCATTTAGAACCCATAACAAACCTGCTGTATCATAACAGCACTACCAGGACTCACAAAGCACCAAATTCTACCTATCAAAAAGGTAACACTGCAAATATTAAATCAATATATCTCAGAGAATATCAATACATCTCCTACTGGTAAAGAGAACAAGTGGCATTGTCCAATAGAAACTACATGATCAGAATACCTCAGCTCGGTTACACATGCAGAAAATAGACCATCGCCAAACAAAGAACAAGGGATCACAATTTAGAAATGAAAAGACAATAATTAAACTGGGAACCCCAAAAGCCAAACTTGGAATGTACAGCAACACTGGAGAAATAAAACTATAAATTAATTTCCTCTGTACTAAACAAAAACGCAAAGACGTTAGCAGTGCACATTTCCCAGTGGTGACATATTACAGTTAATAAATTCAAAATAAAAAAGTATTTTTCTATTTTTTGTTATTCGGGCATTTTATTTTTCAGTTGCAATTGCTCCAGTCACTTTCTTCTGGTTTCTTCTTGTCTTCTGCTATCTCTCCATTGTCTGCTGTCCATTTGTCCTTTCTTCTCTCTTCTAGTTTTTTCCATCCTCTCTCTATATCTACTTTAACATACTGATCTTTCCCCTTTTGCGCTTTCCTCCATTTCTTTATTTATTTCTTTTTCATCCACTCAAATTTCACCCTTTCATCCTTAATTCCCACTTACTCTCCCAGTACCCAGCCAATCATAGATTTTTCTTCCCTCCCACACAAATATCTTTTCCCCTCTCCATCTTCACTCCCCCAGCCCAATCCCCTTCTAGTCCTCCCACAACATCAGCTCCCTTCCAGTTCAGCCCCACCCAGTATCCACTCCCTTCTACTCCCATTCTCCCATCCCCTCGCATCAGCCCATTTCCAGTCCTAGCTCCCCCATCAGCCCATTTCCATTCTTAGTCCCACCATCAGCCATTTCCAGTTCTATCCTGGCCCCCTCATCAGCCCATTTCCATTCCTAGCCCCCAATCAGCCATTTCCAGTCCTATCCCAGCCCCTCATCATCCCATCTCCAGTCTAAACTCCCCCCCATCAGCCCATTTCCAATCCTAGTCTCCCCCATAAGCCATTTGCAATCCTATTCCAGCCCTCCATCAGTCAATTTACAGTCAAGCCCCCATCAGCCCATTTACAGTCCTATCCCAGCCTCCCATCAGCCCATTTCCATTCCTAGTCCTCCATCATCATGTCCAGTCCTATCCTAGCCCCCCATTCACCCATTTCCATTCCTAGCCCCTTCATCAGCCCTTTCCAGTCCTATCCTAGCCCCCACCCAAAGAGCCCAATGCCTGTCTGAGCAGCTTATGAGGGAGCAGAGGACACCGGAGGCCTCGGCTCACCTCTGCACAGTGCTGGAGTGAAGAGCTACACAGCGCTGGAGTGTTCACATGAAGCCCGCTGAGTGCCAGGAATGGATAAAGGTCATTTCCTGTTTCCCGGCACTCAGTGGACTTCACGTGAACACAGCATGAGTGAAGGAGCATGCTGCTCTTCACTCCAGCACTGTGCAGAGGTGAGCCAGGGCCTCTGGCAACCCGGCTCCCTCTGAAGCCGGCCCTAAAATCCCAGCAGAATGAAGTTCGTGCAGGGCACCCTGAAGCACGGGGCCTTGTGTGAACAACATTATCACTCAATGGATGGGCTGGCCCTGACTACAGGCATGATCTCACCCCTAGCCATCCTTCATCCAGTTTCTTAAAGAGGCAGGGCATCCTGAAAAGCACTTCTCAAAACTACCATATTATGCATCCCCTACTTGGAATACAGTCCAATCTATTTATTTACTAAGTCCATGAGGTATTATAGAACATAAATGGTAAATCCACTATTGTTTGCACCTTAATACATGACCACATAAATCCCACCTTGTTCATTTCTTACAATGACATGTAATACACTAAGGGGCATGTTTACTAAAGTTGCTACTGGGTAACATGGGGTTCAGTGTGTGCCAAATGTGCTGCAGTAAATAGGACCATGCTAAAAGCTGGGATAGAGTCTGGGCAGTTCTTGGATGGAGCATCCACATCACAGGTAGCAAGGGTGTTTTTGAGCACACTCCCTCATGATGTGACTCTTAGCAAGGCTGAACTTACTGTCATCTTAATGGGTGACATTACATCTACCCAAACTGTTCCTGCCAAAGGCAGTGAACTTGGAGGTAGCACGATACCTCTGGTAGTGACATGGGGACATGTTGGGTGTGCCTTCATTTCTAGTGCAGGTCAAGTATTACCCCTCTGCTCATTTTTGGGGCTGATCATGTGCTACCAGTATGGATCTTAGTAAACATGCCCCTAAGGGCTTCTACTACTACTACTACTACTACTACTATTAAACACTTGTAAAGCACCACACACACAGAGCTATGGTTACTAATGTATATTAAAGGAATGACATATGAGGAGGTGCAGACAGCTGTGTGAGGGTGTTGGTGGGACCGGAAGACCGTGGTGTGAGAGTGGTGCAGCAGACAGTGGTGCAGCCACCCCCCCAAGGATGACATTAGCTGGTGAGAGGTCCCCACAGAGTCTTAAGCCACCCAAGAGGCCCTTGGGCTGTGGCCCAAAGGGGAGTGACCCAAAAGGGCTTCTCATGCTCCTTTGGTTTCTGATTAGGTGGTATATTTTTTAATGGGGGAAAGATGGTGTCCAAGACCCCTGACCCCCAGTTTGTGGGGAAGTTAGTGGGGCCATTGGACAAAAGTTTACTGCCAGTACTGTGCCATAGTTCTCTTTGGAGGGAGCGTCTCTCAATCCTGCTGAAAGGACCCTTCTGCCTTTCCCACAACCACAACTGTCCTCTACAGTGTTGGAAGTCTCCACTGGACAATTGGTATCTCCCCAGATTTCCAGTTCTCTTCTGTATCTATACCTGATGTGGGACAGTCATCAGTGGTTGTGCCTCAAGATATTTCTTTGCAGGACTTGTGGGTTGCTGTTACAAATATTGACTTTAAACTGTCTGGATCAGTATCCTCTCTCTGTACCTTCTCTCAAGAGATGGTTCAGAAATTTATAGAAGTGAATAAGCTGATGAATGTGGATATAAATGATTCTAGAGTTGAGGGGCATTTAGCCTCGATGCAACAAGCTAATGCTTTGTTATAAAGGATTCAGTTTCTTTGCACTTCAAGTTGGAAACCCTTGAGAATGTCTCCAAGGTTAACAATTTGAGGTTCTTGAATTTTCCTATGACATACCTGTTATCCGCTGAAATCTTGTTAAGTAAATATTTCAAGGAGGTACTTTTACTGAAAGAAGATGTCCCATTTCAGAAATGTGTTTATTTGTTGAGGTGATTTACCTATTAGTGTTTCTTTTGATATTGTAAGCATTTCTTGCTTTTGCTATTTGGTTTGTAGATTGCTTTTGTACGGTTTGGATTGTGATACAGTTTGCAGTTTTGTGAATTTTTTGATCTGACAAAGGTATTTATCATTAATTATGTATCATTTATATTTTGTACTCTTATTTTATGAAAATTACACATTTTCTGTAATTGATATCATACGTTCTCTCATTATTTCTGATGAAATCTAAAGGCTTTCAGCTCGTTCATCACGATTATTGTACACCTATAGTAAAACTGCTTTGCGTTTTATTCAACTTTATCTTTATTTATTTTAGGTTATTGTTTATGATGCAAAACGAAAGTATTCAGCTGCCCAAGTAAGATAAATATTGCAACGAGATGCTGACAGTGACCGCTCTGAGTCGTCTGATGATGCAGCATATTCAGCAAGCGAAGAAGCATATCAGCCAAGTTCAGGCAATAAATCTGATGATGACAGTCATGATTCAGATGGCGACAGCAGTTGGTCGCCAAGTGAATGTGAGACTGATGTTGAGCTGGTAACATCGCCAGCAGCAAGTTACAGGTCGAGGCAAAGGTCGAGGCTGTGCTGGACGGGGAAGAAGGCAGGAGTCCTCGGTGTCAGTATCATGTATGAGGAATCTTAGTTGTGGTCGTAGAGAAGCTAAGAGGTCATCAACTATAAGCACAAATGTTGCCATTGAAGCCTATGTATCTAAGGATGCCACATCATGGAACCTATAAAGCAAGCTGCTGGAAGATACGCCAGAGCAAATGTCATGCCCGTACAACAAGGTCCTACAAGGTATGCTGTACGAAATGTTGATGGCCCTCTCGCAGCATTCCACTTGTTCATGAGGAAGAACTTATTGAATGAAATCATGATGTGGACGAGCAAACAAGGAAGACACATTTATGACAACACCTGGAAAGATTTGACAGACGGAGAATTTCAACGTTTTCTTGGACTTCTGATCCTCTCAGACATGTACAAGTCATGAAATGAATCCATAGTTCAGTTGTGGAACCTTGAAGATGGTTGTTCTGTTTTCAGCAAAAATATGGCCCATAACCGTTTTTAGCAAATTTCTTGTGCTCTCAGATTTGATGATGCAACCAACAGATGTGAACAACGAGGCGTGGATAAGCTTGCTCCAATCAGACACGTTTTTGATACCTGGGAAGCAACTCTAAGTGATGCCTTTGTTCCTGGTGAAAATGTTACCGTAGATGAGCAACTGCTTACATTTTGTGGCCGTGTTCCGTTCAGACAATATATTTCCAGCAAACCTGGGAAATATGGCATAAAGCTATGGATGTTGTGTGACAGTGCAATGTCATATGTTCTATGTCTTCAAGTATATACAGGAAGGGAACTTGGACAAAAAAGGGAACAGAATCAGAGTGAAAGGGTTGTGCTGCAACTCACTGAAGGATTGACGCGATCTGGCAGAAATGTTACTGTTGACAATTTCTTCTGCAGTTTATCCCTGTACGGAAATTGCTAGAAAAACAAATGACACTTTTGGGGGCAATTTGAAAGAACAGAAAAGAATTACTTCCAGAATTTGTAACAGCAAAGGGCCGAGAGGTATTCACTGCACTGTTTGCCTTTCGCGATGACGCCACTCTATTGCCCGAAGAAAGGAAAATGGTTGTTCTTCTGAGCGATTTGCATGATCAAGAAGAAGTAGATAACACACTTCCAGATAAAAAACCACGCATGATCTTGGACTATAATTCTAGTAAAGGTGGAGTAGATACGGCAGATCAAATGTTGAGCACGTATACCACAAAACAAATGACAAGACACTGGCCAGTGACAATCTTCTACAACATGCTGGGCATCAGTGCTTTGAACACCTTCATTGTTTGGATGTCACTAAATCCAGAATGGCAGTCCAAGTCAAAGCACAGACGTCGTCTATTCCTCTTGGAATTAGGAAAGCAGCTGCTTCAGAATAATTGCAGCGAGACTTCTTCCAGCATTGAAGAAGCCACTGATGCTGTTTGCAATGTCGGGATCCCAAAGAAAAGGGCAAGGTGTCACTGCTGTTCCAGAGAAAAAGACAAGAAAAGCAACAAAGTTTGCACCTCCTGCAAGCACAATGTTTGCAAAGAACATTCAGAAATTGTCTGTGTCTCATGCAAATGACTATAGTACTTTACTGTGTTCATCAAGTGCATGCAAAAACTGCTTTCATGGCAACTCTTCTTCATGTAATTTTATGATAAAGTATTAAATTTCAAAACATTTAACCTTCATATAATAAATAATTAATTCAGAATAATATTTTGTCTGTTTAGTTTAAATTTTTCATGGTTAACAATTAAGATTCATCGTGGGGTCATTTATGATCCCAACAGTATTCAGTGTGTGCAAAAAATCTCGGTAATTCCAGGGTTAAATAGGAGTTTTCAAATTTGATTTGATGAGATTACATTTCTGCCTTTTGTTTACTTTGGCGTCTAAGGAAAGAGGAGGTCTCCTCATCTGGGTATTTTAAATTTGCTCTGGCATGGCGGTGTTTTTTTCTGTACAAGTACAAGGTTGGTGACAAGGTCTGAGTGCTGGTGTTTGCTGTATTAAAGGATTTACGGTGCACACTTATGAGAATGGAACAACAGCTAAAAAGGCAATTTGCCAGTATAGTGTTTCTGCTAAATGTGTTCCTTTATAACAAAGTTTAGGAGTGGAGGAGTAGCCTAGTGGTTAGAATACTTGCTTGATAACCAAACAACCAGGGTTCAATTCCCACTAGCACTCCTTGTGGCCTTGGGCAAGTCACTTAACCCTCCATTGCTTCAGAAGAAAGGCCTAGCAGTCTGCTTCTGGTGACACTGCCAAGAAAACCAGGAGCTTCTGAGTCACCAGGAGTCAAGACTGACTCAAAGGGGTATGTTTGCTAAAACACTGTTAGGTGTGTGCCATGGGATGCCATATAAGGAGTGGGCGTTTGTGATAAGGAAGCTTATCATAGCTCAGGAAGGAGCTATAGAAAAGGTGAAGTGTCTCTGAACAAGCAGCCTGTCAGTTCTGGTAGAAATAAGAAAACAGAATTTTCCCATAAAAGACTACCAGTCCCAGAATGCACCAGGTTTCCAACAGCCATTAGAGGAGCTGAAGTGGGGAAACGTGTGTTCAATCAGGAGGGCTATGAGGTAATCCCTAAGCACTCATCTCAAAGGGCAGGGCCTGATTCAGCACAGCTGCGCTGTATTAGGGAGGAGCACTCATCTGAGCAGAATAAAGGTAGAGTTTATTCTACAGAGAATTATCCTCATTATCCTGAGAAGCAGCTTGAGCTTGATCATCTTCATCATCAGAAGGATCATCAGAAGCAGAAGCCAAACCGGACGGACAGAGAGGGAAAGAAACCCTTTGGAAGAAGGAAGAGAAAAGCCTTTGAGAGGTCTAGAAGAGTCCAGAGCAGTATGTATACTGGGAGGCATTTCAAGGGCCAGCATACACCATTGGACTGGGGAAAGCCAGAGGAATGGTGCTGCAGAGCTAGGAATCTCCAGACGCTACCTGTGAGGGAGACGGCTGCAGGTGGAAGGGACCCTAAGACCTGTGCCAGAAGGTATGTGAAGAGAGATCCAGTGTCCAGGGATCTGGATTGGAAGGCTGGACATAAGAACTGGACTACATACTGGCCAGGCTATATAGAGAAGAACTCTAACAGCAATGGAAGCTCAGGTATGAACACTGATCTATGCCCTAGCTATAACCTTGAAAGACAGCAGGGAAACAAGTATTCTCCTGAAAGTGCTCCATTGAGAGATTCATCTGTGCCAATCCATGATATTGAACCCATGCTTGTTGAAGAAGGGGGAATGATTGCAGATGAAGAATGTGTTTATATGGACTGCTCTCTGTCCAAACTCCTTTGGTGATTTTCTGTTATAAAGTACAGCAACCATCACAAAGAAATACAAACTTGTTCTTTAATCTACTCAGAAAAGCTCCTGAAGCAGGATTTGACCCACACAGTAGAAAGCAAGCCAGCTAAGGGGTTTCAGCTGGATAACTGCTAGCAATTGAGCCTTACCTAATTGCTTGTGAGCTAGGAGAGAATCACTTCTGAATCTATGTGGGAAGTTATCAGAAGTTAACCTGAAAAGAACAGTTTTTTTCTTTCTTTGTGGCTTTTCGTTTGTTGTTTGATATATGCTAAGAAAACATTAGCTAATGCCTGACAAGTTTGAATGTTTTCCTGATTTTGATTTTGTTTTTCCAAGTTAAACACTGGAAGCAAGTAACCTGATTTATGTGCTACCAAGCATATCTGTGTTGGGAGAAATAACCCCATAAATAAATATCTTATTGGCTTTAACACTTGAGCACAACTAAATTATTGTCAGCAGCTGTGTCTGGTGTGAATGAACTACATTGCCCACAATCCCTTGCAAATCATATAGATATATGCACTTGCCAAGACTGTGAAGATTCTCACCCAGGCAGCCGTCTGACACGTTTCAGTCAGGAAAAAAGCAAAACTGGGATTAATCATGTGCTAATGTGTGCTGCGCTCATGTGCACTGTGCACATTAGTGCATGAGAAACTCGCGCAGGAAGCATAAGTGGCGCGCTGATGTGCAAGCACAGGAACAGAGCCACAGTACAATGGTTAAGATACTGACCGATGATACAGGGATCATGGGTTCAATCCCCCACTGTGCCGAATGAAGAAGGCTGGCTGAGGCATTACCTATTATGGGGAAGATTGCTTTAGGAGGCATTTTATTTATATTTTAATTACTTCTACTAGCAAACGCACTCTCAAAGCGTGTTAACATAAGGCGCACCATAAGGCACATTTTAAAGTGCACTGTCCGCCAAGTCCCCTAGAATGTTGCTTATAGGGCGCTTTATAGGGTGCTGTATGAGGTACCGCAAGGTCACAGCCCTGTTTTTGATGGCAGCACTGTGCAGTTTAAGGAATGAAAATCATAAGTAGGTGCGCTGACATGCAAGGAAGAGCAGCAGTGTAGCACAATGGTTAGGACACTGACCAATGATGCAGGAGTTGTGGGTTCAATCCCCCACTGTGCCTAATGAAGAAGGCTGGCTGAGACATTACCTGTTATAGGTAATAGTGCTGTAGGGGGCATTTTATTTTAATTAGTGCTGCCAGCAAACACACCCTCAAAGTATTGTAACATAAGGTGCTGCATAAGGTGCCTCATAGGGTACCCCAGAGGGCACATTCTAAAGTGCACTGTCCGCAACGGCACCCTACAATCTTTCTGAAAGGGTGGCCTATAGGGCGCCATATAGGGTGCCCTATGAGGCACAGCAAGGTCATAGCACTGTGTTTGATGGCAGCACTGTGCATTTAAACGCATGGAAATCTGAAGTAGGTGCGCTGACATGCAAGGAGGAACAGCAGTGTAGCACAATGGTTAAGGCACTGACTGCTGATACAGGGGTCATGAGTTTGCTCCCCAGTGTGCCTAATACGTAAGGCTGGCTGAGGCAGCAGCTTTGCAATGTATGTATTGTTTCCTGCAGCACTTCATTTGTATTTCATTAATTGCTGCCAGCAAACACGCCCTCACGTGCCGTAACTGAAGGTGCCGCATAAGGCACCCTATAAGGCACTCCATAGGGCACATAATAAAGTGCACTGTCCGCCATGGCACCCTAAAATGTCCCCTATAGGGCACCCTATAAGTCGCTCCACAGGATAACGTATAGTGCACCTTATATGGACGGTAACCAAAAGGTGCCCTATAGGGCGCCCTCTGAGGCACCTTATGGGTACAGTACGCAGAGAGTGTTTTTGCTGGCAGCAATAATGTACATTAAAAAGAGATAATGCTTTGGGCAGCCCTATCAAATAACCCCACTGTGGGCTTGAACCCATGACTTCTGGCTTTACAGGCAATGAAGTAACCAGTGGGCTATAGCTCTATAGCTGCTGGTAAGCACCTGGCTGGCTGTAGAGGGACTGCACGTCATCACACAGACAGTCTGCTGAGGTCACCAGGATAGGGTTAGGCCATGCACTGCACATGCAAATCAGCTGTCTACAGATGAACACAAGATGGGGTATGCACCTCCACAGCACCTCGTCCTGGTAGGGGCAACTGACCATGTCCACCCCCACAGCACCTCGGCCTGGTAGGGGGTACTGACCATGTGTGTTACTGGCACAGAGTAGCTACACACTGTCACATTGTGCGGGTACTGTGCTCACCCTGAGTGTGCGGTGGGGCACCCAGCACCAGGTCCACAGCACCTTCCATGGCATAAATAGGCCATGCTGCAGGTCCCCATCAGTGCTACTGTGTGTGTGTGTGCTAGGTAGTTCCTGCAGATACACCTAGGTTACAGCTGTGTCCTTCTGTATTTCTCAGTCATGTCTAGCCCTTATGGGCTACGATGCACCCAGAATAGTGCATATCCTGTGTTGGTGCTATGGTTACATGATGTAGGCAGGTGCTGTGGGGGTACATACCCCATCATTTTAAATCCCAACTGCCAGCTACAGACAGGTCAGCTATTCTACCATCAATCTCCTGTAATCAGAGCTAAACATTCTCTGCTGACTGCAACCCAATCGGGGCTCTGAGAGGGGAGGAGCAGTGGCGTTTTAAATCCCAACTGCCAGCTACAGACAGGTCAGCTATTCTACCATCAATCTCCTGTAATCAGAGCTAAACATTCTCTGCTGACTGCAACCCAATCGGGGCTCTGAGAGGGGAGGAGCAGTGGCGTTTTAAATCCCAACTGCCAGCTACAGACAGGTCAGCTATTCTACCATCAATCTCCTGTAATCAGAGCTAAACATTCTCTGCTGACTGCAACCCAATCGGGGCTCTGAGAGGGGAGGAGCAGTGGCGTTTTAAATCCCAACTGCCAGCTACAGACAGGTCAACTATTCTACCATCAATCTCCTGTAATCAGAGCTAAACATTATACCCTTTCAATATATCCTCTCCTTCTACAACTATTAAGTTATCTTTATATATACATTCCAGTAACTACAGAGTTAAGCACTATTATTTGTTATATGTACTTATTCAACCTGTCAACTGTAATTATCCTGTTATCACTGAAACACTGTTAACTATGTCATAGTTCCTCATTCATCCTATAAGCTTCAGTTAACCTCCTGTTACCACATATCACTGTAATACTGTAATAGTGTTTTAGCTTTTCATCCATCCTGTACGCTCCAATCAGCCTGCTATCACTGTAATACTGGTAATAGTGTGTTAGCTTTCCATCCATCCTGTAAGCTCCAATCAGCCTGCTATCACTGTATTCACTAATTGTACATTTAAATTTCACTTACACATACAATATGGCCTTACTCTACATTATAACATTTACCTTCTACCTTATCACTATAGGAATATGTAATGTTACCAGCCTACACACTAGCTATAATAGAATACCAACAATCCATAATCACAGAAGAAAGTGGTCTGATACTCCCTTCTACAATTCTAGAGTATCTACCCAAAATTCCCACCATCATCTGTTACTCATCTCATTACAAAACACCACAAAAAAGAAACAAGTAGGAAATCCAATTCCCCAATATCTGAAATGTGCATTAATAAATGCCCGATCAATACGCAAGAAATGGCCTATCATCTCTGACATAATTTCATTACATAGCCTTGACCTTCTCCTAATCACTGAGACATGGCTTTCTTGTACTGACAATGTATTAATCAACCAATTTTTGCCTTCTAATTTTTCTATACATACATGTCATAGAAGTGGCAAGAGGGGAGGTGGTGTTCTAGCCATCACCAAATCTGACCTTCATTTCAACCTTAAAGAAGCAACAAGCTCATCACTCCTAGATACTTTTACAATAGCAAATAAATGTTGTTCTTTCACTTTACTATACCGCTCTCCTTCTTCCAATTCTGATTCTCTATCTATGATAATTGACTTGGCCTCCAATACACAAAACCCCCACATAGCAAGTTGGGTGCTAGGAGACTTTAATCTCCCTTCTCTCCAAGACTCCCATGTAACAGCTTTTCTTGAAGCTCTACAAGTTTTGGGGTATAATCAATTAATTAAAGATCCAACCCATATTAAAGGTGGTATATTAGATCTAATATTTACAACTGAAACAACCGCCAATTTACCATCTATCTTGGATCTATCAATCAACCCAGTTCCATGGTCAGATCACAAACTAATTATATTCAAGGCTAGATGTAACCAAAAGGATGAAAGAGGAATAAACGACCATCCTAGTACCCCTCTGAGAAGATTCAAGCCATTTGACAAAGACCTAATCCTAAAATCAACACTTCCACTAACCAACTTACCAGAGTGCAGCATTGATGATTTAGTTTCTAATTGGAATAGTACTTTCAGTTCGATTGCCACATGTCCGTCGACCAACAAACTACAAAGCAAGCGACACTCTGCTATATGGTACTCATCTGAGCTGAAGGCCTCGCGCACAACCCTAAGGAAACTTGAAAGACGATGGCGACACTCACACTCTGAAGTTGACAGAGCTATATATATCCAACATCTCACATCTCATCGCATGGCAGTTACTGAATCAATGAGACGTCACCATGCAGTCACTTTAAAAAGATCTCTGAACAAACCTCATGACCTGTTTGCCATAGTTAAGCGTTTGACAAATGAACCTGCCTCACAACTTAAATATGAAATCCACCCTCAAATATTTGCTAACTATCTACAATCCAAACTCTGCCAAATTGACAATAACTCGGCTCCTAACATAGTTCCAGTTCCAGTAGATCAAACTCTACTTACTATCTTCTCAATACCATCTAAACGACAAATCGAAGACACCATTGCTTGCATAAACATGACCACCGCTCATACTGATCCTTGCCCTACGTTCTGGATCAAAGATCTACGAGCTGATCTCAGTCCCATCATATCCAGACTCATGATTCAATCATTTACAACGGGAACTTTCCCTCGTACCCTTAAGCAAACATCCATAAGGCCATTACTAAAAAACAACAAACTTGACCCTCTTAAACCAGAATCATATAGACCTATTTCAAGTATTCCATTACTAGCAAAAATTTTGGAAAAAGAAGTACAAAAACAAATTCAGGATCATATAGATCTTAACGCCCCACTGGACTCATGCCAGCACGGTTTCAGAGAATTCCACGGTGTGGAAACGCTTCTAACTACTCTGTTCAGCAGCTTATTATCAGGAATTGATAACATCCGCCAAGGGTTCGTCCTTGTTTTTCTTGATATCGCAGCCGCTTTTGATTCTGTTAGCCATGAACGCCTCCTTGAGCGTCTCAAAGGGAAGGGAATTACTGATAAAGCACTTGAGTGGTGTAGATCCTACCTTTCTGACAGATGGCAACAAGTACGATCCAACGATACTTCATCAGATCAGTTTCATCAAAAACAAGGGGTCCCTCAAGGCTCATCCCTTTCCGCCCTTATGTTTAATATATACATGCAGCCTATCTGTAACCTGATTCGATCCTTTAGAGTTAACTGCATGATATACGCGGATGATGTACTTTTATATTTTCCTTTTACAACTGAGAACCCTGATCTCAATCCATTAACTAACTGCATAAATGAAGTATCCAACTGGCTACAATCCCAAAATCTAAGGATCCAACACAAGAAAACGGAGGTGTTATTTATTACACGTAACCAAAATTTCACTGCTCCATCCTTTTTGAAAGTGAATGATGCTAACCTCCAGACCAAGACCACCATCAGATACCTCGGTGTCACTTTAGACCAGAAATTAGATATGAAAGCACATATTAGTAATATTGTAAGAGCAGTATATCACAAAATACGCTCCCTTAGACACCTTCGATCCTTGCTAGAGCCAGACGATTTTAGAACTATCTATCAGGCGCTAATCATACCTCATTTTGATTATGCGAACTCAATTTTACAAGGTCTTCCACAAACCACCTTACACCCACTTCAAATGGCTATGAATGCTGCAGCTAGAGTCCTTCATGGAGCTTCCCGGAAAGACCATATCTCACCTATTCTAAAACATCTTCATTGGCTCCCAATTCAAAGTAGACTCACTTTCAAAATTTTACTAATTACATTCAAAGCCTTCAAAGAACTCTCATCTTCATCAATATCAGACTTGATCCAAACACCACCCCTCAATAGAGACAGAAGGTCAGTAACACTCAATACTCTGTTAGTCCCTAAATCAATATCACAGTGTACCAAAACTACTTCAGACAGGGCCTTTTTATTCTGTGCACCAAGGTGTTGGAATAGCCTCCCTCAAAACATTCGAGCAATACCAGACCTTTTGCAGTTTCGCAAAGCTTTGAAACACTACCTCTTCCTTTTATCTTATCCAGTAAACAATAAAGACATCTCAACCAACCCACAGACCTTCCACTCATACACATACAATACAGATACCCCACATACCACATACACACAAAACTGAAGCCATGATGATATTATGACTATGTTTATTAATTATATACCCTGTTATCCGAGTTATATTCTCCTGTTTTCTGTAAACACAAAGTACTGTTGAATTGTGTATCTCACTGTTTTTTGTGAACCGCGCTGATGCCTAATAGTGCGGTATATAAAAGTCTATAAATAAATAAATAAATAAATAAATCTTGTGCTCATTTGTCAACTGCTGATTTGCATGTGCAGTGCATCATGGGTATGGGTGGGTTAACCCTATCTTGGTAACCACAGCAGACAGTTTGTGTGGTGACATGCAGTCCTTCTTCAGCCAGCCAGGGGCTTGTTGACAGCTGTAGCCCACTAGTTACTTCACTGCCTGTGAAGCCAGAGGTCATGGGTTCAAACCCATGGTGGGGTTATTTGATAGGGCTGTCTGAGGCATTGTCTATTTTTAATGTACATTAGTGCTGCCAGCAAAAACACCCTCAGAGTACTGTAACTTTAAGGTGCCTCATAACCTTAAGGTGCCTTATAAGGTGTCCTATAGGGGACATTATAGGGTGTCTTGGCGGACAGTGAACTTTATAATGTGCCCTATGGAGTGTGTTATGGGGTACCTTATGCGGCACCTTAGGGTACGCCACCGTGAGGGTGTGTTTGCTGGCAGCACTAATTAAAATAAAAGTAAAATGCCTCAAAAAGCACTACTTAAACATACAGGGTGATGCCTCAGCCAGCCTTATGCATTAGGCACACTGGAGGATTCAAGTTCATAACCCCTGTACCATCAGTCAGTGTATTAACCATTGTGCTACACCTCTGCTTCTGTGTTTGCATGTCTGCGTGCCTACTTAAGATTAGCGCGATAATCCCTTTTTGCTAGTTAAGACCGAAACGCCCACTCCTTTTATGGCATCCTGCACACTATCGCCGGGCGCACGTTAAGACGGTTTAGTAAACATACCCCTATGCAACTCGCTATTTATTGTGGTAACCTCTAAGGTGGATGTGTCCACTATATATAACATTAAATCAAAAGAACATTTAGTGCCAAAACTTGGTCAAGTCGGATTACTCACTAAAACCACTTGTGTGAAGATTTATCTGGGGTGGCTGTGGTTTTGTTTCTCCATTCTGCGTTTGTTTTTTTACAGATGATAACCAAAACCCCTTTAAGAGTTTTCAGGCAGAGAGACTGTAGTTAAAAGCCACACAGAATTACCTTGCTTGCAACAAAGTTTCTGCTTGGAATGTCAGTGCTTGCAAGGCCCTGTAGACCTTTATACAGCACTTAGCTAGTCAGCTCTTTGTAAGCTAATTAAGGACTACAGACATACGATGAGGTCAACGGCTTCAAAGAGTTTGCTGTGAATGGAACAAAAAACAATCAACTCTAACTGACAGAGCTTTTTGCCCAAGAGCACAAACAATTCCCCCTTTGCAGTATAGAAAAACAAACAAATACAATTGGCTTTTACAGATGATAATCAAAACTCCTTTAACAGCTTTCAGGCAGAGAGACTGTAGTTAAAAGCCACATAGAATTACCTTACTTGCAACTGAGTTCGTGCTAGGAATCAAGTTTCCATATAAGGCGGTAATATGGCATCTAGGGTTTGTGGATGCCATTTTGAACCTGTACTGGCTGAGTAGAAGTGTGTGAGGATTACTTATTCCTGAGTTCCCTAGACCACCAGGGAATGATTCAGGTAGGCTCAGGGTAGCCGAATAGTGATGCTGCTTTCTGGTGAGCTCAGATTTTCAGCAGCGGAACCAGATATTTTCAGCCACTGAATATCTGGTTTTAGATAAAGTGGCAGCAACTAAGTGCTTTTAACTAACCTATCTGTTGCAATTGAATTGGAAAGAACTGTGATATTGTTTAAATAGACATTAAATAACACATGCAATGCAATGTGTGCCTTCAGGTCAATGGTGACGCCTGATGACCCAGCCGTTCCTGGGTTTTCTTGGCAGTGTGATCAGAAGTAAATTGCCAGGCCTCTCTTCCCAGGCAATGGAGGATTAAGTGACTTGCCCAAGGCCATAATAATAACAGATAAAAGAGATAAGATGAAAGGGTCCCTCTGTGAAACTAAATATAGCCTGAATCACCAGGGAAACTGTTAGAAGACACTGCTTTTGAAGCACAGATAAAAATAGGTAAACCAGAGCTCAGATAATCTCAATCCTGAAAGAGTGCTGAGAAAGGATTTCAAACTGCTGAGAGGATTTTCACCTGCAGGTTTAGCTGATCATTTTCATCAGCAAGTTATTAGTCCTTAGGAATAGATTGGATCTAGGTTCTTGCACTTCTTTTTGAAGTAAACGTAGTGGGCCCGATATTCTTCTGGACAGACTATGTGCCACTACAACACATAACCCTGCCCACCGACTCTTAACCCTGGATATTCAATGCCAGGGTCATATGCGGCTCTGGAATTGAATATCCGAGGATCATTGCACATGACAGAAGCTGCATTAGATAATCAGGCATGCTGCCTGGTTAGCTCTTGCGCCGAAAAATAGGCACATGCAATATTGCTGCTACCTGGTTATCGTTTGTTGCCACACTTTGAAGCCCCCAAAACACCCTGAAGCTTACCGGATAGCATCAGAGCACATAGGGGAGGATGAGTGAGCATAGAAGTTGGTTAAACTGTAAGAGGCGAGAGGCTCCTATTGTACAGAATTGTTTAGAAAATGGCCATGTTTTAGTGATTTGCAGTGTTTTTGTATTGATGCAGTAGGAGTAGGGAGGAGAGGCCATACCAAGGAACAAGCTTTGATTGTGAGTGAACAATAGTGGATTTTTCGATTACAGATGGTGATTCCAGGGGGTCTTAATCTGCAAATTGATTGGGGTGTGTGCCTGTGAATTCATTGGCTTGCGGAGTTTGGTATCAGTTTTTCTTTAAGTAGTTAAAGGTAAAGAGTATATCTCAGGTCACAAGCGTAGCATTGTTTAGTTGGTCCGGTTTTGTTGAAGCGTGGCTGGGATCAAATGTTTGGTGAGGACTAACTGGTAGTGGTAATTCATGTGGTTATTTGTTTTTTTATGGTAATTATGGAGGGCAATATTTTATCTTTTTTTTGTGTTTTTCAACAGTTATCATTCCTTACCCCCTGAAGAAGCATTTCTAGTGAAATGCTTAATAGGCACCAGGGAAAGGCGTTGGGGTGATGCAGATCTGAGTACTGGATGAGATCTTCTTTGATCTATCTCTTCGAAGCTGTTGAAGATAAGTTGTGTTTAAAGTTTTTGATATGCTGGGTTGTATTTGAATTGGCTGATTAACTATGAGAGAAGGGAGATTTATGGGTCGTTCATGTGTTGGGACAGTGGCTGGAGGGATTTCTCCGTTGCATAAAGTCCCGTGTTGATCTGAGACCTGCTCTCTTCTCTCTTTTCCTTTTTTGGTTCCAGTACTAAATTACATATTTTTTGACAATCTAATGGAGTGATTTTTTTCTTATTTTGGTGGATTGTTGTTCACTCAGGAAGTGGCCTGTTTTTGATGTTTGATTCAATTGACATCATCTGCTTAATATTCATCAGCATAGTTTTCATGAATGAAAAAAATGAAAAAAGAATGAATGAAAAAATGAATGAATGAAAAAATGAAAAAGAATGAATGAACGAAAAAATGAAAAATGAACGAATGAAAGAACGAATGAACAAAAAAATGAAAAATGAATGAATGAAAGAGCGAATGAACGAAAAAATGAAAACTGAACGAATGAAAAAAGAAATTAATGAAAAAATGAAAAAGAACGAATGAACGAAAAAATGAAAAATGAACGAATGAACGAAAAAATGAAAAAGAACGAATGAAAAAACAAATGAATAAAAAAATGAATGAATGAAAAAAAGAAATGAACAAAAAAATGAAAAATGAACGAATGAAAGAGCGAATGAACGAAAAAATGAACAATGAACGAATGACAGAACGAATGAACGAAAAAATGAAAAAAGAATGAATGAAATAATGAATGAACGAAAAAATGAATGAATGAAAAAAAGAAATGAACAAAAAAATGAAAAATGAATGAATGAAAGAGCGAATGAACGAAAAAAGGAAAAATGAACGAATGAAAAAAGAAATGAATGAAGAAATGAAAAAAGAACGAATGAACAAAAAAATGAAATAGGAACGAATGAAAGAACGAATGAACGAAAAAATGAAAAAGAACGAATGAAAAAATGAATGAATGAAAAATTAAAAAGAACGAATGAAAGAACGAATGAACGAAAAAATGAAAAAAGAATGAATGAAAGAATGAATGGATGAAAAAATGAAAAATGAATGAATGAAAAAAGAAATGAACAAAAAAATGAAAAAAAAGAATGAATGAAAGAACGAATGAATGAAAAAATGAACGAAAGAATGAATGAACGAAAAAATGACAAAATGAATGAATCAAAAAAAGAAATGAACGAAAAAATGAAAAATGAACGAATGAAAGAATGAATGAATGAAAAAATGAAAAAAGAATGAATGAAAGAACGAATGAACGAAAAAATGAAAAATGAACAAATGAACGAAAAAATGAAAGAACGAAAGCAAGAACGAATGAACGAAAAAATGAACAAATGAATGAATGAAAGAACGAATGATCGAAAAATGAAAAATGAACGAATTAAAGAACGAATGAATGAAAAAATGAAAAAGAATGAATGAAGAAACGAATGAATGAAAAACATGAAAAATGAACGAATGAAAGAACAAATGAACGAAAAAATGAAAAAAGAATGAAAAAAAGAAATGAACGAAAAAATGAAAAATGAACAATTGAAAGAACGAATGAATGAAAAAATGAAAAAAGAACAAATGAAAGAATGAAAGAATGAATGAATGAAAAAATGAAAAATAAACGAACGAACAAATGAAAAAAAGAAATGAACAAAAAAATGAAAAAAGAACGAATGAAAGAAGGAATGAACGAAAAAATGAAAAATGAATGAATGAAAAAAAGAAATGAAAGAAAAAATGAAAAATGAACGAATAAAAGAACAAATGAACGAAAAAATGAAAAAAGAACGAATGAAAGAACCAATGAACGAAAAAAATGAATGAATGAAAAAAAGAAATGAATAAAAAAATGAAAAATGAATGAATGAATGAAAAAATGAAAAATGAACAAATGAAGAAAAGAAATGAAAGAAAAAATGAAAAATGAATGAATAAAAGAACGAATGAACGAAAAAATGAAAACGAATGAATGAAAGAACCAATGAACGAAAAAATGAATGAATGAAAAAAAGAAATGAACGAAAAAATAAACAAATGAAAGAATGAATGAACAAAAAAATGAAAAAGAACGAATGAAAAAACGAATGAATGAAAAACATGAAAAATGAACGAATGAAAGAACAAATGAACGAAAAAATGGAAAAAGATTGAAAAAAAGAAATGAACGAAAAAATGAAAAATGAACAATTGAAAGAACGAATGAATGAAAAAATGAAAAAAGAATGAATGAAAGAATGAATGAATGAAAAAATGAAAAATGAATGAATGAAAAAAGAAATGAACGAAAAAATGAATGAATGAACAAATGAAAGAACGAATGAATGAAAAAATGAAAAATAAACGAATGAACAAATGAAAAAGAAATGAACGAAAAAATGAAAAAAGAACGAATGAAAGAACCAATGAACAAAAAAATGAATGAATGAAAAAAAGAAATGAACGAAAAAATGAAAAATGAACGAATGAACGACTGAATGAAAAAATGAAAAATGAACGAATGAAAGAATGAATGAACAAAAAAATAAACGAATAAAAAAAATGAAGTAATGAACGAAAAAATGAACGAATGAAAAAAAGAACAAATGAACATAAAAATGAAAAAAGAACGAATGAAAAAAAGAAATGAATGAAAAAATGAAAAATGAACATATGAAAGAACGAATGAATGAAAAAATGAATGAATGAAAAAAGACCAAATTAACGAAAAAATGAAAAAGGAACGAATGAAAAAAAGAAGTGAACGAAAAAATGAAAAAAGAACAAATATGGTGATATTTCTCTTCTGGTGTCTCTTGATCTATCTGCAGCTTTTGATTTGATTGACCACCGCACTCTGCTCTCTCGGCTATCGGATATGGGGCTACAGGGCTCGGTTTGGCAATGGTTCTGTTCTTTTCTGACGGCTCGCTCTTTTTCGGTTCACGTTGGTACTCAGTCTTCAGTTGTTTTTCCCCTCACTTGTGGTGTTCCACAAGGCTCTGTTCTTTCTCCTCTTCTGTTTAATATCTTTCTGGCTCCTTTATCCTTAGAAATTCAACAGTTCCCTGTATCATTCTATATGTATGCAGATGATATTATCCTATTGTTCCATACATCTCCCCTGTCACTTGACATTACCCAGTTAAATCTCTGTCTTTCTCGGATCTCTTCTTGGTTGTCCCAAAATTTCTTGCACCTGAATCCATCCAAATCCACAGCTATGTGGGTTTCACTGACTGGTTCTTGCCCTTCCTTGGCCCCTCTGATCGACTCTACTCCCCTCCCCCTTGTGTCATCTTTCCGCTATCTTGGTATAATCCTCGACCCTACACTGTCTTTTCACCAACATCTTACTTCCCTTATTCGTAGGTCCTTTGCCACTCTCCGGCAGATTAGGGCTGTCCGCTCCCTTCTCCCCGTCTCCTCCCTAGTCACCCTTGTCTTGGCCTTAGTTGTTAGTCGTTTGGATTATTGTAATGTCTTTCTCGCTAACCTTCCAAAGTATCAACTCCTACGCCTACAACGCATTCAAAATACTGCTGCCCGTCTCGTCACCTTTTCGCACCGTTTTGACCATATTACACCTATCCTTCTCCGGCTGCACTGGTTACCTCTTTGTTTCCGTTTTCACTATAAATTTCTTATTCTTATCCATCGCGCTCTTCACACTAACACTCCTCTCTATCTTGCAGATCGAATCTCCCTCCACACTCCCTATCGGCAACTTCGCTCTCTCCATGCAAACCGCCTGTCCCTTCCTTCCCCGTCACAGGCACGCCTTGAGCAGACCTGTCACGCCGCTTTTTTCTTTCTAGGTCCAGTACTCTGGAATGCCTTACCGCCGTTTCTCCGTTTGGAACCCTCATACCCCCAATTTAAAACGCTACTAAAAACCCATTTCAGCTAGCCTTCCATCTCTCTCCCGATGGTCCTCCCTGATGTTCTCGCAGTTCCCTGTCTTTCTGTCCATTTTGTCTATATGTTTTGTTTAGTTGTGTCTTTTGCTTAAGTATGGTTTGGTTTTGTCTTCCCTTTTTTTGGGCCTTTTTAATGTTTGTTTTTAAAGAAAATTCTGTTAATTTATGTTTTAATTATGGGCCCTCAAATTCGTCCTGTATTGTTTTTGGTCCTTTTGTTATTTTCCTGTCTATGCCTGTATTCTTTATACTTGCTTTCCTATTTTACTTTGGCGTTCCTTTCTTGTTTGTGCACTACCAACCTTTTATTGTACACCGCTTTATGTTGCGACGAAAAGCGGTTTATCAAATTTTAAATAAAGATAAAGATAAAGATAAATGAACTAAAAATGCACTGCTCGACTGGGGGGCGTGCCTTTAGGATCTTGGAGGAAGGTGGAGTTTTGGTTTGTTGCATATAACTGAATGGTTTGCATTAGATCGCATGTGCGGTGTTTCCTGTGAGTAGCGCGGTGGTGTTTGAACCATCAATGTTGAAGGTTTACTTGTCTGATCTTAATGTGGTAAGCTGTATATGCTCTTACATGTATATTTGGGTAGGGTTAGGGTATAGTTTGGGTATCTTGTGAAGAGTTAGGGGTATGTTTACTAAACCGTCTTATTGTGCGCTCTGTGAAGTTATCGCGTGATAAGGTACCTTAGCGTGCGATAATGCGCGCAACAGCGCAAACGAGCGCTGAAGGCAGAGAAAGGCTCCCGGAGGGCGGAGGAAGGCTACCCAGGGGCGGAGAGAAGGGGTCAATGGGTGGAGAGTGGGAGGGGAGAGGCTCCCCGCACACTAACGCTGCGAAATCCGAGGCTGAAAACTTACGCCAGTGAAACCCTGAATGAACGCCAGTGAAACCCTGAAATCCGAGGCTGAAAACTAACGCCAGTGAAACCCTGGCATTAGAGCTGATTTAAAGGGAAGAGAAACCATTTCTGTCAGCAATGTACAGCAAAACCAGGGAAACCTACGAAAAAGTGATAAGTGTGCATGGAACAAAAGGGCAAAGAAACAGTGAAAATGACCAGCAGAAAATGGAAAAATAAAATAACCAAGCTGGGCAATAGTGATCTCAATGGGAAACATCAAAAAACACTCCCAAGAAGGCACCAAAAAAAGGATATGAATTCTGGAAGGGTCCATGCTCCGTCCCCATACAAGGTGAATGAGCCCACAGTGAAATTGCGCTGTGCAGGGTTTTCCTCTCCATCAGACAGGTTTCCTATGGCATGCACATGTGGGGCAACAGCAGGGAGGGAATGTCGGAATGGCCAACTGGACAGATGCTTGGAAATGGGATACAGAGGGCTGTAGGCGGCACATGCTGTGGTGCAACTGGGGCACAATGCGGATTACGCAGATGCCTAGGTGGCACTTAGGAATGCTGAAACTGTACAGCAGCCAGACAGCAACTGATGAAGGCCCAACATGGGCACGAGTGTGTTTATCACAGTGTCACAGGGGATAATATCCAGCAGGTACCTACAAGGGCACAGAACATTGGCAGACGGTGTTGGGGGGGAAGCGTGGACGTCTATGCAGGCACCCCTACCTCAGAACACGCACCATAGGCAGCCACCTACCTGCACACTGGATGGCCTGAAACTGCGCACCACCAGCACCACCAGCAGAAGGGCATGTCAGCATGGTGGCAAAGGTGTACTGGTGGTGGAGGGGGGCAGTGGCAGCTGCCCAGAGCAGACCATGGCCTAGCCCTGTGTAGATGGGTGCCATGCACTGCAACAGACAGGCCCTGCTGGACGAACAGTCATGGTATCACCAGGGAATGCACTGTCTCTGCGGCAACATGGTGGTGCAGTGCACACAGTCAGTGTGTTCTGAGGCAGAAGGTCACAGGTTCAAGTCCCCGCTGTGGTTCCTGCCAACCCATTCCCCATATTTTACCCACTACTAAAACATGCTAATACAGACAGAACCTTTAATGCAGATGACGTAAACATGCGCAAAACACCTACATTTTACCCTACAGAGCACAGACACCATAAACAGGCACATTACCTAGAACAGAGTCCCCTAAATGCAGTCCTGGAGGGCCAAACACCATTCAGGTTCCATGCTGCCTCTAATAAAGATGCCTGTGCTGCATTTCTATGCACCGCCCCCATGGTACGCAGATGTATCTCATGCATATTCATGAGGGACAGCATGAAAACCCGAACAGTGTTTAGCACACCAGGACTGGAGTTGGGAACCTCTGCCGTAAAGCAGCAGCAAACAGGGACAGACACACCCGCACCCACAGGCTCCATTATCCAATGCCTTCTGGATGCGCGGCGTTTTTGTAAAGCAAGGCAAAACTCGGATAGATGAAATCCTGAGAAAAGCAAGACGCAGGCAGCATCAGTATAGAAGCACAATAAGGGTGATGAATAAGGATCCCCTGAAGAAACTGAAGGCAGTAAAACCCCTCAGAGGTGCCCCGTAAGAGCGTCGGGATCTTTGGGATCTTTAATATACACAGCGGATGACTCCAGAGTGTACAAACCTTACAGCTAAGTGATGGAATCGACAAATAAGTTGTTTACATATCCGTATTTGCACTGAAAAGCTAATTTTGTAAAGTGGAGCAGAAGCTGGGTTAAGGTTAAGCAAGAGCCGGTTTCTTTAAAAGGTCGTTGATGCGATTAAGCACCAGCAGCAGGACGGCAGTCCAATAGCTGTGCTACAAGAAGTCTGAGACCTTTGGAAACTGGTTGAATAATAATAAAAAATAGTGACAAAGAAGCTTCATTTAAGTATTGTTAGAGTTGAACGAAACCTATTAATTTGGATTCTATACGTTCACTAAGAGACCAAGTACATTTGTAGTTTTACAATCCTGGAGAGGCAGGACATTGGACCCTGCGTGCATCTCCCAATACTAGCACTTGCATACCTTAGCAATGCCACCCTAAACCCGGGAATACAGTACACAGCTATCAAAAGGTTGCTATGATTACTGGCAGATAGCAATTCTGAAGTTAAGTGCAATTTTCTGATTGAGCTGCAGCATGGCAACCTTTCTGATGTCTGTGGAGTGTGCTACAGGTCTTGTGTCTGACAGTGTTTACCACCCTGGGGAGTGACCCCAGCAGTATTGCATACCATAGCCATGCCTGCACTGTGCCTGCACTGTGCCCAGGATTGAAGCGGTGGCCAGGGCTGCCAAGCACCTCTATAGTTGTACAATGCTGGTATAGGTGTGGGAGTGTGTGTCTGTCTATCCAGTGTGTGGTGGCTGCAAACACCCTCCACAGCCCACACTGCCAGCACTGTTGCCAGTATTGGCCTGCCAATGTGCATAATGAGGAGCAAGGTACCATGGGTATAACCCGGACAGGGTGGCCTGGCCAGGATGCATCTGTACAGGGCATAGGGCAATGGCTGGGACATTGTAGTGCCTGGCCACCACCTGCACAGATAGGGTGGCCACAGCATGTCCTGCTGGGAGATCACTCTCACCCTGACTGAGCAGTGACCACGGCATGGCTAGGTTCCCCCATAGTGCTCTATAATATTTTTTTCATCTGATATTTTTGGGTTCCCTTTTGGGGCCCAATCACTGACCTATCTGCTTGGGGTGTATGCATCTTCTCCAGGAACATGCACTATGGACTAGCTAGTATGGGCCATGCTAGAACACCTTGCAGGGTGCCGTGGCTGGAGGCTTGCTGCAGGAGACTATCAGATAGTGGTGGGGTGCAGCTGAGCATTTCTGGGCCTAATGTCTGTCTGCTATTGCTTTATAGATGTGTACAGAGCTGCATTAACTGCCCTGCAGGACTGCGGTTGATGGTCCCCTCTACTGCTGCTGTTGCAGGGAAGTAAAATGTGGACCTGTTGGTGGGAGACCCTGTTTTCTACCCTCAGCCCCAGAGGGTGGGTTGGGTGGTGATACATAATTTGCCAATAGGTCCATAAGAGCTAAACCTGACTGAAAAATACAGATGTATCCAAGGCGTGTCCGCAGGAACTATCTATCTCACACACACTAACACTGCTGGGGACCTGCAGCATAGCCTATTTCTGCCATGGAAGGTGCTGTGGACCTGGTGCTGGGTGCCCCACCTCACCCTCAGGGTGAGCACAGTACACGCACAATGTGACGGTGTGTAGCTACTCTGTGTCAGTGACACACACGGTCAGTTCCCCCTACCAGGCCGAGGTGCTGTGGGGGTGCATACCCCATCTTGTGTTCATCTGTAGACTGCTGATTTGCATGTGCAGTGCATCATGGGTACGGGTGGGTTAACCCTATCCTGGTGATCACAGCAGAATGTTTGTGTGGTGACAAGCAGTCCTTCTGCAGCCAACCAGGGGCTTGTTAGCAGCTGTAGCCCACTGGTTGCTTCACTACCTATGGAGCCAGAGGTCATGGGTTCAAACCCCCAGTGGGGCTATTTGATAGGGCTGTCCAAAGCATTATCTATTTTTAATGTACATTAGTGCTGCCAGCAAAAACACCCTCAGCGTACTGTAACCATAAGGTGCCTCAGAGGGCGCTTTATAGGGTGCCCTATACAGCGCCTTCTGAGGCACCTTATGGTTACCGTCCATATAAGGTGCCTTATAAGGTATCCTATGGAGCGCCTTATAGGGTGCCCTATAGGGGACATTATAGGGTGCCGTGGCGGACAGTGCACTTTATAATGTGCCCTATGGAGTGCCTTATAGGGTGCCTTATGCGGCACGTGAGCGTGTGTTTGCTGGCAGCAATAATTAAAATACAAATAAACTGCCTCAGGAAACAATACTTACATGTCAAAGCTGATGCCTCAGCCAGCCTTATGCATTACACACACTGTGGGATCAAACTCATGACCCCTGTATCATCAGTCAGTGTATTAACCATTGTGCTACACCTCTGCTTCTGTGTTGCATGTCTGGGCGCCTACTTAAGATTACCGTGCGTTAACGCGCTTAGCAGCGCTTCGCCCGATAATGTGCGCAGCAGCACGCGTTATCGCGCGATACTCCCGTTTTTCTGCTTTAAGAGTGAAATGCCCACTCCTTTTATGGCAGCCTGCACACTATCGCCGGGCGCACGTTAAGACGGTTTAGTAAACATACCCCTTAGTTTTTATGTGTTTGTTTTTGTTTTTATGGCAGGCGTGGGGGCATTTGAATCACCAGTGTAGAAGGTTCATCTGTCTGACCACCGTGTGTTTTCAGCTTTCCCTTTGAAGAAGCATTGACTGTGAAACGCGTATTTGGTGCCAAGAGTACGGCATTGGGATCATTACAAAAGAGAAATCATTTATATATTTTTGATAAGCTGAATTTCACTTTTTGATATGAGTTTCTTATTGTGAAGCTGTGTTTAATACAACTTGCCATGAAGCTGTGTTTAATATAATGGTAAGGTGGTTGGGTCAGTCCTTGATGTAACAGGGCCTATAGAGTGAGTCTCTGGTTGATGCCCGCTGTTCTGAGACCTTCCCTCCGTCTCTGTTGTATTTGAGTGCTTTGGACATCCCTTACTTTTTTGTTTTATGTTTTTCTTTTTTTGGTATGATTGGAGTGATTATTTGGTGGAATGTCAGGGCTTGCAAGACCCTTAGCTAGTCAACTCTTTGTAAGCTATTTAAGGACAACAGACACCTGATGAGGTCAGCGGCTTCAAAGAGCTTGCTGTGAATGGAACAAAAAACAATCAACTCTAACTGACAGAGCTTTTTGACCAAGAACACAAAATATTCCCCCTTTGCAGTATAGAAAAACAAACAAAAACAATTAGCTTTTACAGATGATCACCAAAACTCCTTTAAGAGCTTTCAGGCAGAGAGACTGTAGTTAAAAGCCACATAGAATTACCTTGCTTGCAACTGAGTTTGTGCTAGGAATCAAGTTTCCTATGGCATCTAGGGTTTGTGGATGCCATTTTGAAACTGCACTGACTGAGTAGAAGTATGTGGGGATTGCTTCATCCTGACTTCCCTAGACCACCAGGGAATGATTCAGGTAGGCTCAGGGTAGCCAACAGGAGATGAGGGAGGTCATGATTAGGGTTCTAGAGGAGGCAGGGTGATTTGGAATATCTCTGGGGGTGAAAGGTCTATGCAAGGCATGGGGCTATGTTTGGGGAGAAGAGAGCCTTTACTGATGTGAGGGGGACATCTAGATCTTGCTTCTTTTTTAACATATTGGTCCCTTTAAGAAAAGCCCTATGTGATCATTAAGCCACACATTAGCTTGCAAGATTAATCACAAACTGTGTTTTTCATTTATTGCAGGAATTACTAACCTGCAATATTGAGTTATGACAGCTTAATGATTCCCAGTGAGGTAAACTGTCATATTTTACCACAGCTTAGTAATTTCTCCTAAATCTTAAATCTTCAATAACATGTGTGAAATTGATTGCAGTGTGATGCTAGAAGGACACATATAGAACAGTTCCTACAGAGGAAATGTCCTACTTTTTTCTCACTCTCACCTATAGAATGAATGAAAAAATGAACGAATGAACGAATGAAAGAACGAATGAACGAAAAAATGAAAAAAGAACAAATGAAAGAACGAAAAAATGAAAAATGAACGAATGAAAAAAAGAAATGAATGAAAAAATGAAAAAAGAACGAATGCGTGAAAAAATGAAAAAAGAATGAACGAAAAAATGAATGAATGAAAAAAAGAAATAAACAAAAAAATGAAAAATAAATGAATGAAAGAGCGAATGAACAAAAAAAATGAAACATGAACGAATGAAAAAAGAAATGAATGAAAAAATGAAAAAAGAATGAATGAACGGATAAAAGAAAAATGAATGAATGAAAGAACAAATGAATGAAAAATGAATGAATGAAAAAAGAAATGAACAAAAAAATGAAAAATGAACGAATGAAAGAGCAAATGAACGAAAAAATGAAAAATGAACAATTGTAAAAAGAAATGAATGAAAAAATAAAAAAGGAATGAATGAACGAAAAAAAGAACGAATGAAAAAACGAATGAACGAAAAAATGAAAAATGAACGAATGAAAGAGCAAATGAACGAAAAAATGAAAAATGAACAAATGAAAAAAAAAAGAATGAAAAAATGAAAAAAGAATGAATGAACGAAAAAAAGAACGAATGAAAGAACGAATGATCGAAAAAATGAAAAAATGAATGAATGAATAAAAGAAATGAACGAAAAAATGAAAAATGAACGAATGAAAGAATGAATGAATGAAAAAAAACGAATGAAAGAACGAATGAACGAAAAAATGAATGAATGATGAAAGAACAAATGAATGAAAAAATGAAAAAAGAACAAATGAACGAAAAAATGAAAAATGAACGAATGAAAAAAAGAAATGAATGAAAAAATGAAAAATGAACGAATGAAAGAACGAATGAATGAAAAAATGAATGAATGAAAAAAAGAAATGAACGAAAAAATGAAAAATGAACAAATGAAATAATGAATGAACGAAAAAAAAGAATGAATGAAAAAATGAAAAATGAACGAATGAAAATAGAAATGAATGAAAAAATGTAAAAAGAATGAATGAAAAAACAAATGAATGACAGCATGAATGAATGAACGAATGAAAGAGCGGATGAATGAAAAAATGAGCAAATGAATGGACGAAAGAATTAATGAATGAATGAAAAAATGAAAAATGAACAAATGAAAAAAGAAATGACCGAAAAAATGAAGAATGAAAGAATGAATGAATGAAAAAAATTAAAAAAAAACCCCGAATGAAAAAATGAACGAACAAAAAAATGAAAAAAAATATGAATGAAAGAACGAATGAATGAAAAAATGAAAAATGAACGAATGAATGAACGAATGACTGAAAAAATTATAAAAGAACGAATGAAAGAATGAACGAAAAAATGAAAAATGAACAAATGAAAGAAAGAATGAATGAAAAAATGAACGAATGAAAGAACGGATGAATGAAAAAATGAAAAAAGAACGAATGAAAGAACGAATGAACGAAAGAATGAAAAATGAATGAATGAATGAATGAAAAAAAGAAATGAACGAAAAAATGAAAAATGAACGAATGAAAGAACGAATGAATGAAAAATGAAAAAAGAACAAATGAAATAACGAATGAGTGAAAAAATGAAAAAAGAATTAATGTAAAAATGAATGATCGAAAAATTGAATGAATGAAAAAAAGAAATGAACAAAAAAATGAAAAATGAACGCATGAGAGAATGAACGAAAAAATGAAAAATGAACAAATGAAAAAAGAAATGAATGAAAAAATGAAAAATGAATGAAAAGCACCTAGATAAGGTCTTAGATAGTGCTGGGGAGGAGTCTGCTGTCTTGGTACATGTCAGTACCAATGACTTAGGAAAATGTGGTAGGGAGGTTCTGGAGGCAAAATTTAGGCTTTTAGGTAGGAAGTTGAAATCCAGAACTTCCATGGTAGCATTCTCCGAAATGCTTCCTGTTCCACGCGCAGGACCGAAAAGGCAGGCAGAGCTCCGGAGTCTCAATGTGTGGATGAGACAATGGTGCAGAGATGAGGGTTTTGGATTTGTTAGGAACTGGGGAACATTCTGGGGAAAGGAGGGGCTCTTCCGAAGGGATGGGCTTCACCTTAACCGGGATGGAACCAGGCTGCTGGCATTAACCTTTAAAAAGGAGATAAAGCAGCTTTTAAACTAGAAATTAGGGGAAAGCCGACAGTCGCCCAAGAGCGGATGGTTCGGAAGAATGTATCCTTGAAGGATACTACCAAAAGCAGAGAGGTTCCACAAAAGAGTAAAGTAGCCCAAATGCCCTCAAGTATGGAGCAGACAGAGCTTAAAGATCCCAATTTACCCATGTCTAACAATAGCCAAATTAACATGAATAAAATACATTCTCTAAAATGCTTGTATGCAAATGCTAGAAGTCTAAAGAATAAGATGGGAGAGTTAGAATATATAGCACTAAATGAAAGGTTAGATATGATTGTAATATCAGAGACATGGTGGAAGGAGGACAACCAGTGGGACACTGTGATACCTGGGTACAAACTATATCGTAATGATAGAGCTGATCAAATTGGTGGAGGGGTTGCGCTCTATGTTAGAGAGGGCATTGACTTAGAAAGGATTAAAGTTTTGCAGGAAACAAAATCTCCTGTAGAATCAATATGGATTGAAATTCCATATAAAAGGGGGAAGGCAATGGCAGTGGGGGTGTACTATCAAGCACCTGGCCAGAATGACCAAATGGATGATGAAATGCTCAAAGAAATCAAGGAAGCTAACAAAAGTTACAGCGCAGTAATAATAATGGGTGATTTCAATTACCCCGGTATCGACTGGGTCAGTGTCACGTCAGGACATGCTAGGGAGATAAAGTTCCTAGATGAAATAAATGACTGCTTCTTGGAGCAGCTGGTTCATGAACCGACCAGAGGGGAAGCCATATTAGACCTAGTCCTTAGTGGAGCACCAGATCTAGTGCAAGAGATAAGGGTGTTGGGGCCACTTGGCAATAGTGATCATAGCATGATCGCTTTTGATTTAATTAGTGGAGGAGGGATAGTAAGGAAATCCACAGTACTACCTTTTAACTTTCGAAAGGGAGACTATGATAAAATGAGGAAAACAGTTAAGAAAAAACTAAAAGGAGCAGTTGCAAAGGTTAAAGACGTACATCAAGCTTGGGTGTTGTTGAAAAATACTATCTTAGAAGCCCAGACCAGCTGTATTCCACGCTTTAAGAAAAGTGGAAGGAAGTCCAAAAAACTGCCAGCATGGTTTAAAGGTGAGGTCAGAGAGGCTGTTGTTGCCAAAAAAGCATCTTTCAGGAAATGGAAAAAAGAGCCAAACCACGAAACCTGGAAACAGCACAAGCACTGGCAAGTCAAATGCAAGGCATTGATAAGGCAGGCAAAGAGAGAATTTGAGAAGAAGCTTGCTGCGGAAGCAAAAACTCGATGTAAAGACCTTTTCAAGTTCATTCGTAGCAAAAAACCTGTGAGAGAGTCAGTTGGTCCATTAGATGATAAAGGGGTTAAAGGAGCACTAAGAGGCGACAAGGCGTGTCAGACGGCTGCCTGGGTGATAATCTTCACACTCTTGGCAAGTGCATATTTCTATATGATTTGCAAGGTATTGTGGGCAATGTAGTTCATTCACACCAGACACAGCTGCTGACAATAATTTAGTTGTGCTCTTGGGTAAAGCCAATAAGATATTTATTTATGGGGTTATTTCTCCCAACACAGATATGCTTGGTAGCACATAAATTAGGTTACTTGCTTTCAGTGTTAACTTGGAAAAACAAAGTTAAAATCAGGAAAACAACAAATGAAAAGCCACAAAGCAAGAAACAAACTGTTCTTTTCAGGTTAACTTCTGATTACTTCCCACATAGATACAGAAGTGATTCTCTCCTAGCTCACAAGCAATTAGGTAAGGCTTAATTGCTAGCAGTTACCAGCTGAAACCCCTTAGCTGGCTTGCCTTCCACTGTGTGGGTCAAATCCTGCTTCAGGAGCTTTTCTGAGTAGATTAAAGAACAAATTTGTATTTCTTTGTGATGGTTGCTGTACTTTATAACAGAAAGTTACCAACGGAGTTTAGATAGAGAGCAGTCCATATAAACAGGATCCTCATCTGCTATTATTCCCCCTTGTTCAACAAGCATGGGTTCAATATCATGGACTGGCACAGATGAATCTCTCAATGGAGCATTTTCAGGAGAATACTTGTTTCCCTGCTGTCTTTCAAGGTTATAGCTAGGGCATAGATCAGTGTTCATACCTGAGCTTCCATTGCTGCTAGAGTTCCTCTCTATATAGCCTGGCCAGTATGTAGTCCAGTTCTTATGTCCAGCCTTCCAATCCAGATCCCTGGACACTGGATCTCTCTTCACATACCTTCTGGCACAGGTCTTAGGGTCCCTTCCACGTGCAGCCGTCTCCCTCACAGGTAGCCTCTGGTGATTCCTAGCTCTGCAGCACCATTCCTCTGGCTTTCCCCAGGCCAATGGTGTATGCTGGCCCTTGGAATACCTCCCAGTATACGTACTGCTTTGGACTCTTCCAGACCTCTCAAAGGCTTTTCTCTTCCTTCTTCCAAAGGGTCTCTTTCCCTCTCTGTCCATCCGGTTTGGCTTCTGCTTCTGATGATCCTTCAGATGAAACTGATGATCAAACTCAAGCTGATTCTCAGGATACTGAGGACAATTCTCTGGATATCCAAGGTGATCATGAAGAAGATGGTCATCTGTAGAATAAACTCTACTCTTATTCTGCTTAGATGAGTGTTCCTCCCTAACACAGCGCAGCTGTGCTGAATCAGGCCTTGCCCTTTGAGATGAGTGTTCCATCCTAGCACAGCGCAGCTGTGCTGAATCAAGCCCTGCCCTTTGCAATGAGTGCTTGGGGATTACCTCATAGCCCTTTTGATTGAACACAAGTTTTCTCACTTCAGCTCCTCTCATGGCTGTTGGAAACCTGGTGCATTCTGGGACTGGTAGTCTTTTTTGGCAAAATTCTGTTTTCTCATTTCTACCAGCACTGACAGGTTGCTTGTTCAGAGACACTTCACCTTTTCTATAGCCCCTTCCTGAGCTATGATAAGCTTCCTTATCACAGGCGATAGCGGAGAGACTTAATGAATTCTTTGCTTCGGTCTTTACTGAGGAAGATGTAGGGATGTTACCCATGACTGAAGTGGTATTTAAAGGTGCTGAAGAATTGAAGGAAATATCGATACATCGGGAAGATGACTTACAACTATTAGATAAACTGAAGAGTAGCAAATCACCTGGGCTGGATGGTATACATCACAGGGTGTTGAAAGAACTGAAATATGAGATTGCAGACCTGCTATCAGTAATCTGTGAACTATCATTAAAATCATCTCTAATACCTGAAGATTGGAGGATCGCCAATGTAACACCAATTTTTAAAAAGGGTTCCAGGGGTGATCCTGGAAACTACAGACTGGTGAGCCTGACGTCAGTACTGGGAAAAATGGTAGAAACCATCATAAAGAATAAAATTACTCAGCATGTAGATAGTCACAACCTAATGGGAGACAGCCAACATGGCTTTAGACAAGGAAGATCTTGTCTTACTAATCTGTTATGTTTTTTTGAAGGAGTGAATAAACAGGTGGACAAAGGTGAGCCGGTTGATATTGTGTATCTGGACTTTCAGAAAGCCTTTGACAAGGTCCCTCATCAGAGACTTTTGGCAAAACTAAAGAGTCATGGGATAGGAGGCAGTGTACTATTGTGGATCAGGTACTGGTTAAAAGATAGAAAGCAGAGGGTAGGGCTAAATGGCCAATTTTCCCAATGGAGAAAGGTGAATAGTGGTGTACCCCAGGGATTTGTGCTGGGTCCGCTGCTTTTTGACATATTCATAAATGACCTGGAAAGTGGAATAACGAGTGAGGTTATCAAATTTGCAGATGACACAAAACTATTTAAAGTTGTTAAAACCCAAGAGGATTGTGAAAAATTGCAAGAGGATCTTGATAAATTGGAAGACTGGGCATCAAAATGGCAGATGAAATTTAATGTGGACAAGTGCAAGGTTATGCACCTAGGGAAGAACAACCCAAACTATGGTTACACGATGCAAGGTTCCACATTAGGAACCACCAACCAGGAAAAAGATTTAGGCGTCATTGTGGATACCATGTTAAAATCCTCGGCCCAGTGTGCAGCAGCGGTCAAGAGAGCAAATAGAATGCTAGGTATGATAAGGAAAGGAATGGAAAATAAAACAAAAGATATTATAATGCCTCTATATCGCTCCATGGTGAGACCGCACTTTGAATATTGTGTGCAATTCTGGTCGCCGTATCTTAAAAAGGATATAGCGATTTTAAAAAAGGTTCCGAGAAGAGCCACCAAAATGGTAAAGGGGATGGAAGGATACTCCTATGAAGAAAGGCTAAAAAGGTTAGGGCTCTTTAACCTGGAAAAGAGACGGCTGAGGGGAGATATGATAGAAGTCTATAAATTAATGAACGGAGTGGAACGGGTAAACGTAGATCGATTGTTTACGTTATCAGAATATAGAAAGACTAGGGGACATGCAATGAAGCTACAGGGTAAACTATTTAAGACTAATAAAAGAAAATATTTTTTCACTCAACGTGTAATCAAACTCTGGAATTTGTTACCGGAGGATGTAGTAAAGGCTGTTAGTGTAGCTGGGTTTAAAAAAGGTTGGACAAGTTCCTGGAGGAAAGGTCCATAAACCATTATTAAGAAGTGACCGAAGATATCAGTGCTTGACCCAGTACAAGCATTGTGGAACATGTGTCTCTTGGGGAAACTGCTAGGTACATATGACCTAGATTGGCCACTGTTGGAAACAGAATACTGGGCTTGATGGACCTTGGTCTGACCCAGTATGGCATATCTTATGTTCTTATGTTCTTATGAATGAACGAAAAAATGAAAAATGAACAAATGAAAAAAGGAAATGAATGAAAGAATGAAAAATCAACGAATGAATGAAAATATGAAAAATGAATAAATGAAAAAAGAAATGAATGAAAAAATGAAAAAAGAATGAATGAAAGAACCAATGAACGAAAAAATGAAAAAGGAACAAATGAAAGAAAGAATGAATGAAAAAATGAAAGAATGAACGAATGAAAGAACAGATGAATGAAAAAATGAAAAAAGAACGAATGAATGAACGAATGAACGAAAGAATGAAAAATGAACGAATCAATGAATGAAAAAAAGAAATGAACGAAAAAATGAAAAATGAACGAATGAATGAAAAAATGAAAAAAAGAACAAATGAAATAACGAATGAGTGAAAAAATGAAAAAAGAATGAATGAAAAATTGAATGATCAAAAAATTGAATGAATGAAAAAAAGAAATGAACAAAAAAATGAAAAATGAACGAATGAAAGAGCGAATGAACGAAAAAATGAAAAATGAACGAATGAAAAAAGAAATGAATAAAAAAATGAAAAATGAACGAATGAACGAAAAAATGAAAAATGAACAAATGAAAAAAAGAAATGAATGAAAAAATGAAAAATGAACGAATGAAAAAAGAAATGAATAAAAAAATGAAAAATGAACTAATGAACGAAAAAATGAAAAATGAACAAATGAAAAAAAGAAATGAATGAAAAAATGAAAATGAACGAATGAAAGAACAAATGAACCAAAAAATGAAAAAGATTGAAAGAACGAATGAATGAAAAAATGAATGAATGAATGAAAAAATGAAAAAAGTATGAATGAAAGAACGAATGAACGGAAAAATGAAAAATGAATGAATGAAAAAATGAAATGAACGAAAAAATGAAAAAATGCAAAATGAACGAATGAACGAAAATATTAAAAATGAACAAATGAAAAGAGAAATGAATGAAAAAATGAAAAAAGAACGAATGATAGAAGCAATGAACGAAAAAGGAAAAAAGAATGAATGAAAGAAAGAATGAATGAAAAAATTTATGATTGAAAGAATGAATGAATGAAAAAATGAAAAATGAACAAATGAAAAAAGAAATGAACGAGAAAATGAAAAAAGAATGAATGAACGAAAGAACAAATGAAAGAACGAATGAACAAAAAATGAAAAATGAATGAATGAAAAAAGATAAGAATGAAAATATGAAAAATGAACGAATGAAAGAACGAATGAATGAAAAAATGAGAAAAGAACGAATGAACGAAAAAATGAATGAATGAAAAAAAAGAAATGAATGAAAAAATGAAAAAAGAACGAATGAACGAAAAATGCACTGCTCGACTGGGGGGCATACCTTTAGGATCTTGGAGAGAGGTAGAGTTTTGGTTTGTTGTATATAACTGAATGGTTTGCATTAAATCGCATGTGCGGTGTTTCCTGTGAGTAGCGCGGAGGCGTTTGAACCATCAATGTTGAAGGTTTACTTGTCTGATCTTTATGTGGTAAGCTGTATATGTTCTTACATGTATATGTGGATAGAGGTAGGGTATAGTTTTGGGTATCTTGTGAAGATTTAATTTTTATGTGTTTGTTTTTGTTTTTATGGCAGGCATGGGGGCGTTTGAATCACCAATGTGGAAGATTCATCTGTCTGACCACCGTATGTTTTCAGCTTTCCCTTTGAAGAAGCACTGACTGTGAAACGCGTATTTGGTGCCGAAGAGTACGGCGTTGGGATCATTACAAAAGAGAAATCATTTATATATTTTTGATAAGCTGAATTTCACTTTTTGATATGAGTTTCTTATTGTGAAGCTGTGTTTAATACAACTTGCCATGAAGCTGTGTTTAATATAATGGTGAGGTGGTTGGGTCGGTCCTTGATGTAACAGAGCCTATAGAGTGAGGTTTTCCTCAGTCTCTGGTTGATGCCCGCTGTTCTGAGACCTTCCCTCCATCTCTGTTGTATTTGAGTGCTTTGGACATCCCTTACTTTTTTGTTTTTTGTTTTTCTTTTTTCTGGTATGATTGGAGTGATTGGTGGAATGTCAGTGCTTGCAAGGCCCTTAGCTAGTCAGTTCTTTGTAAGCTAATTAAGGACTACAGACACCCGATGAGGTCAGCGGCTTCAAAGAGCTTGCTGTGAATGGAACAAAAAACAATTGACTCTAACCGACAGTTTTTTGCCCAAGAGCACAAAAAATACCCCCTTTGCAGTATAGAAAAAAAAATGGCTTTTACAGATGATAACCAAAACTCCTTTAAGAACTTTCAGGCAGAGAGACTGTAGTTAAAAGTCACATAGAATTACCTTGCTTGCAACTAAGTTTGTGCTAGGAATCAAGTTTCCTATGGCATCTAGGGTTTGTGGGTGCCATTTTGAAACTGCACTGGCTGAGTAGAAGTATGTGGGGATTGCTTCATCCTGACTTTCCTAGACCACCAGGGAATGATTCAGGTAGGCTCAGGGTAGCCAACAGGAGATGAGGGAGGTCATGATTAGGGTTCTAGAGGAGGGGGTCTTCAGGGTCATTTGGAATATCTCCGGGGGTGAAAGGTCTATGCAAGGCATGGGCTATGTTTGGGGAGAAGAGAGCCTTTAACTGGTGTGAGGGGGACCTCTAGGTCTTGCTTCTTTTTTTAACATACTGGTCCCTTTAAGAAAAGCCCTATGTGATCATTAGGCCCCACATTAGCTTGCAAGATTAATCACAAACTGTGTTTTTCATTTATTGCAGGAATTACTAACCTGTAATATTGAATTATGACAGCTTATTGATTCCCAGTGAGGTAAACTGTCATATTTTACCACAGCTTAGTAATTTCCCTTAAATCTTAAATCTTCAATAACATGTGTGAAATTGGTTGCAATGTGATGCTAGAAGGACACATATAGAACAGTTCCTACACAGAAAATGTCCTACTGTTTTCTCACTCTCACCTACAGAGCAAACACTAAGGAATTTCCCATGTAGGGGTGCTGAGAGAGAAGCTACTATTTCTGGGAAGGAATCTACACTTGTGGGTATTTATCTGTTCGGAAAATGTCTCAAAAACATGTAGGAAATGGAGTTTGAGGTTAAATTGATAAAATCAGTGTCTTTTAATATCCTTTGTTTAATTATACAGTCAGTTAGGATATAGCTTAATAGCCAAAGTTTCTGTTTAATAAAAGGCAGTTAGGGCACAGCTTAGCAGGCAACATTTCTGTTTTTCTATTAAAAAATAGAGAAAGCAGAGTAGGATAGAATATTCTTTGTGTATACAGAGATAAATTGTTTTGCAGAGAAATTACCCTATAAAAATAAGGTAGAGGTGTGTGTGTGTGTTGGGAGGTGGGAGGTGGAGGGGGGGGGTACAAAGCATTTTAGTTAGTTAGCAGACCTGTAACCTAGTTAAAAGGTGGTCAGCACAGCTATTTAGCAACACTAACCAGTCAATGCTGCTATGATTTCAATGATTTCAAAGGGATCCAGTGATCACCAGATGGTGTGGTTCAGTATTAGGACTAGGGCTGTTAGAATCCATTCAAAGGTGAGGGTCTTAGACTTTAGGAAGACTAACTTTGCCAAGATGGACCAATACCTCAGGAAGTCATTAGCGGGATGGGAACAGCTGGGGGATGTAGAAAAACAGTGGGCAAAACTGAAAGGAGATATTTTAAGGGCAACCAACCTTTTGTTAAAATGGTAAATAAAGGTAAAAGGAAAAGGAGACCTCTATGGCTTTTGAAAGAGGTAGCTGAAAAAGTGAAGAAAAAGAGGGAGAGCTTCATGAAATACAAGAGATCACAGAGAGAGGAAGATAAGCATCTATATTTGGAAAAACTTAGAGAAGCTAGCAAAGTAGTCAGGAAAGCAAAGATTCAGAAAGAGGAGGAAATAGCCATTGCAATAAAATGGGGGAATAAGACATTTTTCAGATATATTAGTGAGAAGAGGAAGGGCAAAAGTGGTATTGTCAGACTCAAGGGTGGAGGGGAGGAATATGTAGAAGCTGATGAGGATAAAGCGGAATTGCTTAACAAATATTTCTGTTTTGTGTTCATAGATGAAGAACCAGGAGCAGTACCTCAGAAAACACCCACAGACGGGAACAGAAGCGAGGGATATCCTGAACAATTTTCAGAAGACTGTGTTTGTGAGAAACTAACTCAACTTAAAGTAGACAAAGTGATGGGACCGGATGGGATATACCCTAGAATACTGAGGGAACTTGGGGACGTTCTAGCAGCTCCACTGACTGACCTTTTAAATGCCTCGTTGGAGTCGGGAGTGGTGCCAAAGGACTGGAGAGAGGCTCATGTGGTGCCTTTACACAAAAGTGGAAGTAATGATGTGGTTGAAAACTACAGGCCGGTTAGTTTAACTTTGGTGCTGAGTAAATTATTGGAAACACTGCTGAAAGAGAAAATAGTGAGGTTTCTGGAGTCCAGCGGATTACAGGATCCGAGGCAGCATGGGTTCACCAGAGGCAGGTCTTGTCAGACAAATCTGATTGATTTCTTTGATTGGGTAACCAGGGAGTTGGACCAAGGAAGAACTCTAGATGTGGTGTATTTAGATTTCAGTAAAGCCTTTGACACTGTTCCTCACAGGCAACTTATAAACAAACTGAGCACCCTAGGGTTGGACCCTACAGTTATTGCTTGGGTTAGAAATTGTTTGCGTGGGAGGCGTCAAAGAGTACATGTAAATGGGGCTCACTTTGAGGAGAAGGATGTTCCAGTGGTGTGCCCCAGGGATCTGTCCTTGGTCCGATTCTTTTTAACATCTTTGTTAGTGATATAGCGGAAGGGCTATCGGGTAAGGTTTGCCTTTTTGCGGATGATAGCAAAATCTGCAATAGAGTAGACACGCAGGAAGGTGTAGATAATATGAGGAGGGATCTAGCTAAGCTTGAAGAAAGGTCTAGAATCTGGCAGCTGGGATTTAATGTTAAAAAATGTAAGGTCATGCATTTGGGCTGCAGCAATCCAAGGGAGCAATATACTATAGGTGGTGAAGTACTTTTGTCCACTAAAGAAGAGCGGGACCTGGGCGTGGTTGTGTCTGATGATCTTAAAGTAGCTAAACAGGTAGAAAAGGCGATGGCAAAAGGTAGAAGGATGTTTGGGTGCATACAGAGAGGAATGGCTAGCAGAAAAAAGGAGGTGATAGTGCCTCTGTATAAGTTTGCAGGACTAGAAAAGGGGACTGTTACTTCTGGAGAGAGATCTGCAATTGTGAGTATATACTTCTGGGAATTTTCTGAAAGGAATTCTTTCTATTAAAGCTATTTAATCTGTGAACCCACTATTTTTTGTTAAATCAGTCAGGGCCTAGTAGCAGCAGTTTAAGTTTAAATTTAAAACGCAGAAGAGAACTTTCTGGTTACATTTCATACCCAGCAGAGAGCTTGTAGTTTTAATTTAATAGTCACTCAGGGCCTAGTATTAGCAAAGTACTTTTAGTTTAAATTTAAAACACAGAAGAGAGTTTTCTGGTCAAATTTGAAACCCAGCAAAGAGCTGTAGCTTAAATTTAATAGACACTCAGGGCCTAGCATCAGCAAAGTACTTTTAGTTTAAATTTAAAACACAGAAGAGAGCTTTCTGGTTAAATTTAGAACCCAGCAGAGAGCTTGTAGTTTAAATTTCATAATAAGCTAGAGCCTAGCAGCAGCAAAGAGCTATAATTTAAATCAAATAAGAACATAGTTTACCTCAGCAGCACAGGACAGGGTACTGTGTAGCAGCCCTCTTTTAATCAGTGTTATTTCCCTTCCTCCCTCCCCACACCCACCCACCCCTAGGATAATCGTAGCTTTATAGGTACTTAAGCATCTTAAAAGACAGGAGGTGCTCTAAGGTGAAGCTCATTACCCAAATAAGTCATACACTAAGGACCTGAGATGAATTAAGCTTCAGGTGAACAAGGTATATTAAACGTATTAGGTACAGTTTTATTGGTATAAATATCCATAGCAACCCTTAGTAAGTAAAGAACTTAAAGATCTAAACAAAAACTTAAAACTAAGATGCAGACAGCAGTCCAGCAGCGGGATGGGGGCTTTCCAGTCTTTTGCATTGAGTGTCACATGTATGATTTTCTCCCAGTTGGTGAGAGGTCTTACGTGTGCACTAGGTGCAAGGAGTTCTTTGCTCTCAGGGAACGAGTCCATTCTCTAGAGGCTAGAGTAGCAGACTTGGAAAACATAAGAAAGACTGAGAGGTACATAGACGAGACCTACAGGGATAAAGTCCTGAAGTCCCACCTCCAGTCTGCCTGCATCCCTGTTGCCATAGAGGAGAGAGGTCACGTGACAGGAGGGCATCACCCTGGTGTGTCAGGAAGTGATCCTCTAACTAGGACCTATCCTCCAGGTGATGTAAAACCCTCTCGCACCGAGGAAGGTTCTCCAGGGCTATGTGCCCATGAGGGAAGGGTTAGGACAGCCGTTATAGTTGGTGATTCGATCATTAGGCATGTAGATAGCTGGGTGGCTGGTGGACGTGAGGATTGCCTGGTAACATGCCTGCCTGGTGTGAAGGTAGCGGACCTCACGCGCCACCTAGATAAGGTCTTAGATCAGGGGTCTCAAACACGCGGCCCGCGAGACAACTTTGTGCGGCCCGCGACGGAGGAAAACAAAAAACCCCCAAAACCCTGGCTTCTGCCGTTGCCGCCGTGGCAGCGGCAGAATCAATTGTCAAATTTTAAAAAAACCTGGCTTCTGCTGCTCAAGCAGCAAAATCAGCTGTCCTGCGGTCCCTTCCCCTGTGCCCGGAGATCCGAGTATGCTCTATCAGCGGCGTGCTTTTCAAGCCGCGAGGAGAGTATTCCCCTCTCGCGCGGTTTCAACTGGAATATGTCAGCTCTGGGAAATGTGCATCATTAATGTTTGTGCTTTGTTTAGTACAAGAGGAAATTAATTTATAGTTTTATTTCTACAGTGTTGTTGTACATTCCAAGTTTGGCTTTTGGGGTTCCCAGTTTAATTATTGTCTTCTTGTTTCTAAATCTTTTAGTCTTTCTTTATCCATACTCATTAAAGAGGCATGTTTACTAAAAGTTAGTGTATGGTAACATTATGCAAATATTTATGCAAATGAGGCCCCTTATGCAAATGAGGCCCCGCGTCTTATGCGGCCCCCGGGTTACTTTACAAGTCCTCATTTGGCCCTCAAAGCAATTTGAGTTTGAGACCCCTGTCTTAGATAGAGCTGGGGAGGAGTCTGCTGTCTTGGTACATTTCGGTACCAATGACATTGGAAACTGTGGTAGGGAGGTTCTGGAGGCTAAATTTAGGCTTTTAAGTAGGAAGTTGAAATCCAGAACTTCCAGGGTAGCATTCTCCGAACTGCTTCCCGTTCCACGTGCAGGACCCAAAAGGCAAGCAGAGCTCCAGAGTCTCAATGCGTGGTTGAGACAATGGTGCAGAGAAGAGGAGTTTGGATTTGTTAGGAATTGGGATACATTCTGGGGAAAGGATGGGCTCTTCTGAAGGGATGGGCTTCACCTTAACCAGGATGGAGCCAGGCTGCTGGCATTAACCTTTAAAAAGGAGATAGAGCAGCTTTTAAACAAGATAATAGGGGAAAGCCGACAGTTGCCCAAGAGTAGATGGTTCAGAAGAATGTATCCTTGAAGGATACTGCCAAAAGCAGAGAGGTTCCAAAAAAGAGTAAAGTAGCCCAAATGCCCTCGAGTATGGAGCAGACACAGCTTAAAGATCCCAAATTACCCATGTCTACCAATAGCCAAATTAATATGAATAAAATACAGTCTCTAAAATGCTTGTATGCAAATGCTAGAAGTCTAAAAAATAAGATGGGAGAGTTAGAATATATAGCTCTAAATGAGAAGTTAGATGTGTTTGGAATATCAGAGACATGGTGGAAGGAGGACAACCAGTGGGACACTGTGATACCTGGGTACAAACTATATCGTAATGATAGAGCTGATCAAATTGGTGGAGGGGTTGCGCTCTATGTTAGAGAGGGCATTGAGTCAGAAAGGATTAAAGTTTTGCAGGAAACAAAATTTGCTGTAGAATCTCTATGGATTGAAATTCCATGTAAAAAGGGGAAGGCGATGGCGGTGGGGGTGTACTATAGACCGCCTGGTCAGAATGAACAAATGGATGATGAAATGCTCAAAGAAATCAAGGAAGCTAACAAAAGTTACAGCGCGGTAATAATAATGGGGGATTTTAATTACCCCGGTATCGACTGGGTCAGTGTCACGGCAGGACATGTTAAGAAGATAAAGTTCCTAGATGACATAAATGACTGCTTCTTGGAGCAGCTGGTTAATAAACCGACCAGAGGGGAAGCCATATTAGACCTAGTCCTTAGTGGAATACCAGATCTAGTGCAAGAGATAAGGGTTTTGGGTCCACTTGGCAATAGTGATCATAGCATGATCGCCTTTGACTTGATTAGTGGAGGAGGGAGACTATGATAAAATGAGGAAAATAGTTAAGAAAAAACTAAAAGGAGCAGTTGCAAAGGTTAAAGATGTAAATCAAGCTTGGGTGTTCTTGAAAAATACTATCTTGGAAGCCCAGACCAGCTGTTTTCCACGCTTTAAGAAAAGTGGAAGGAAGTCCAAAAAACTGCCAGCATGGTTTAAAGGTGAGGTCAGAGAGGCTGTTGTTGCCAAAAAAGCATCTTTCAGGAAATGGAAAAAAGAGCCAAATGAAGAAACCTGGAAACAGCACAAGCACTGGCAGGTCTAATGCAAGGCATTGATAAAGAAGGCAAAGGAAGAATTTGAGAAGAAGCTTGCTGTGGAAGCAAAAATGTGAAATAAAGATTTTTTCAAGTACATTCGTAGCAAAAAACCTGTGAGAGAGTCAGTTGGACCATTAGATGATAGAGGAGTTAAAGGGGCACTAAGAGGCGACAAGGCGATAGCGGAGAGACTGAATGAATTCTTTGCTTTGGTCTTTACAGAGGAAGATGTAGGGATGTTACCCATGACTGAAGTGGTATTTAAAGGTGCGGAAGAAGTGAAGGAAATATCAATACATCGGGAAGATGTATTACAACTATTGGATAAACTGAAGAGTAGCAAATCACCTGGGCCGGATGGTATACATCCAAGGGTGTTGAAAGAACTGAAATATGAGATTGCAGTCCTGCTATCAGTAATCTGTGAACTATCATTAAAATCATCTCTAATACCTGAAGATTGGAGGATCGCCAATGTAACACCAATTTTTAGTATTTAATCTTTTTATTCATTGTAAGCAGTTAACATATTGTAGACAACATACATTTTGAAACAATATAAGTAGCATACATATCGAAACAATTTAAACATACATATTAAACAATGTTAAACCCATACTCCCTCCCAGTCCATACCTTTATCCCCCAACCCCCACTCATTAATAATCCACAAAAGGATATAATTCATACATTTTAATTTTCCCGTTCACCCTTTTGTACTTTCCCCTTTCAATCCACATCCTCCCCACTAATCTATTTTCATTTCTCACCCCTCCCCTTATTTTATCCTAACTAAGCCAATTTAAATTGTTAAAATATCATTCCTTGCCCTTGCTGAAACCCCATCAAGATAAGGAGACCAAACTTTTAAAAAATAAGCTCTTCTATGCACATGTTTCCTGGTAGATATTCCTTCCCATAATATCAATTGGTGCAATACGTTTCTCCACTCCCAATATTCTGGACCTTTAGGATCTCTCCAATTCCGAAGTATACAGTGTTTAGCAAGCAGACAACATTTTCTTACCAAGAGTCTATTCCCTGATAAGGAAAGTCCCATAGAATCAGGAACATCAAGTATAGCAAACCCTGGAGTCAAAATTAAAGCTTGCCTCAATATACCACTTAAAAAAATTTGAATTTTATTCCAAAATTTCTTCACACATATACAAGTCCAGAACATATGCCCCAAATGTGCCTTTTCCATTCTACACCTTGGGCATTCACTACATTGTGCAAAGCCCCCCCTCCATGCTCTATATGGTGATATGTAAGCACGTTCTATTATTTTAAATTGCATTTCACGTAATTTTGCCCCCACTATTTGTCTAGGGATACGCCCAATAGCCTTTTCCCAGGCAAACCTTTCAAGATTAATTTCTAATTCTTTTCCCCATTGCAAACTCAAATGATCAAAATTCTTAACATGAACTAAATTAAATAAAGCCTTATTATATTCTGCTACAGTTATCCTCTCTTTGTCCTTAAACGCAAACCACTCTTCTAATTTCTTAAAATTTTCTGATCTCAAACAAGTTCTCCTATCTGCTATTGAAATCAAATAATATTTTAAATGTAAATATGCATAAAAATGCCCCTGAGACAATCCATAACATCTTTTTAAATCAATAAATGATTTAAGTACACCTTCTTCGTTAATTACTTGATACAACAACTGAAGACCTTTTTTCTCCCAACCTTTAAATAAAATTGACTTTATACTTTGTTGAAAGTCTATATTACCCTGCAGTGGCAAATAACCTGAAATTTCACTTGGAACACCCAATTTTTCACAAAGCTTCTGCCAACTCCATCGAACCCCCTGCCATAATATATTATTTTTAAATACTTTAGGCAACTTCGCTCTCGATACATGTAACACTGACCGAAGGGAATAAGGAGCAACTAATGCTGATTCAAGATCATAAGGAGTGTAAACTGAAGTACCACCTATCCAATCACGTACATGACGAAGTAAACAACCCATATTATATATTTCTAAACAAGGCAACCCCATACCACCTTGTTGCCATGAACCATATAAACGATCAATTCTAAATCTGGGATGTTTTCCTCTCCAAAAAAATACCTGCAGTAATCTCTCTAATTTCTGCACATCTTGCTTTAATAGTCGCAATGGAATTATTTGTAAAATATCCAAGTTTTTTGGAAAAATCATCATCTTATATGCAGCTATCCTACCACCTAATGAAAGAGGCAAAGGAGTCCAAACCTGCAATTTATTTTGTATATCTCGCATCAACGGCCTAACATTCTGCCTATACAAATGGTTTGGATTTTTAGGCAACCAAATTCCTAAATATTTAAATTTATTATTAGCCCATCTTAATGGAAACTCATCACCCCATTTTTCCTGTAACCCCCCATTAACATCCAATGCTTCTGATTTAGTCATATTCAATCTGAAACCAGCAATTTCTCCAAATCGTCTAATCATATCTAGAAGCCTTGTTAAAGATTCACAAGGATTTAACAACATGACTAATAAATCATCCGCAAAAGCAGAAACCTTGAATATACATGACCCAACTTTCACTCCTTGTATACCATCACAAGCATAAATCATTCTCAGCAAAGGATCCAATGAGAGCACAAACAACAATGGTGATAAAGGACAACCTTGTCTGGTTCCACGTGTAATATAAAAATTATTAGTGATATGTCCATTAACTCCTACTACTGCCTTTGGTTTATGATATAAAGCTCTAATACCTTGTATAAATCCTTCACCAAAGCCATAGACATTTAAAATTTCAAATAAATATTTCCATTCTACTCTATCAAAAGCTTTTTCTGCATCAAAACTTACCAATAAAAAAGGGATATCCATTTTTCTAACCCAGCTCAATACTCCTAAAATTTTTCTTACATTTTTTGAAGGATACCGTTCTCTCACAAATCCGGTCTGACAATCATGTAATAAGATTGGCAGATATACTGCTAACCGATCTGCTAAAATCTTTGCAAACAACTTTAGATCGTAATTAATCAATGAAATTGGTCGATATGGCTCAACCTCAGTTACATCTTTACCAGGTTTAGGCAAAACCACAATGTGAGCAAGATTATTATTAAATTTAAAAACTCCAACATTCATCCATCTATTGAATAAAGTCACTAACACCGGTGTAATCTGAACTTGCAGCAATTTATAATATTCTGCTCTAAGACCATCTAATCCTGGTGCCTTACATCTTGGGGCTTTATCAATTTTACTCTGAATTTCCTCTACTGTTATAGGAGCTTCCAATTTCGTTTTCTGAGCCTTTGTAAGATGTGGTAAATGTATTTTTTCCAAAAAATTTTTAATACTTTCTTTAGAAACTTCTTCTCCCTTATATAACTTAGTATAATAACTTACAAAAATTCTCCCTATATCTACACTGTTTTTACATATTACTCCTCCTTCTCTTTCAAAAGTGGAACAAATCTCGATCCTTTACTTCGCGCCAAACAACGAGCCAAAAGTTTCCCCGATTTATCCCCATATTGATATAAATGATGTTTATAATATAAATGAAGAGGCCGCGGGCAGGGTCCCGGCGGCCAACCGTAACCGGGCGCGTGGCCGGTGCGAGGGCCCTGCGCGCGGCCGCTGACAGTTTAAAGGCATTGGCTCCCGGCGGTGGCAGCCGCGCGGGAGCCAATCAGGGTGGTTCTTGGCGGCATGGTGGATGGGGAGGGCCGGCGTGCAGCCTCCGCATGGTCATTCGCGGCGGAGGCTGCTCGGGGGTGCCGGCTTTGAGAGCGGGGTGCCGAGGAAGAAGGCCAGGCACGTGGCATGGTGATCGGGCGGCATTTTCTGAGTGCAGAGGCTACCGGGAGCTGGTAGGAGCCCGCGTCAGCATGCATTGGAAGGAGCCGGTGGCAGCTCATGGCAGCATGCGTTGGCGATTTGGAGCCCGTGGCAGCGTGCGTTGGCAATTTGGAGTGGCGGGTCCCGGAGAGCCAGGCGAGTGCTGGTTGCTGTGGGGTTAATTTGATGGTGCCGCGTAAAGAGAAGATGGGGAGAGGGGCGAGGGCAACAAGGAAGGTTTCAAGGGAGCAGCAGGGCAGCGCTACGAGCCGGGCGGTGCTGGAGGGCGGAGTTGGTTTGGGTGAGCAGTTGTCTGGGCCTATTCCTAGGCTGGGCGGGGGAGTGCAACGAGGAGAGGTGGTAGTTCTCGTGCAGCACGGGGAGAGGCACGTGGTCGGACCACAGAACAGGGTTTGTGCCTGGCTAGTGGGGGGAGTGGCCTGCGGAGGGGTCCTGCAGTAGAGGTTTGAAGTGTTGACGGGCCGGTTGGTGGGGGCATGGGGGAGGGGGGACAAACCCTGGTCGACTTTTGCTAATAGCATGGCGAAGTCGGGGGAAGGGTTAGGTAACTTGCCGGGGGGGGGGCAAGTTATGGCGTTAGCGGTGGCAAGGCACTTTGCTAAGGTATGGCTGGTGCGGGCCGGGTGCCGCTAATCGATTGATAAGGTGTAGGATGCTGGCATATTGTGAAATTGTTAAAGGTTAATAAAGCTGCGACCAGTTGTGTTCCATGAAAATGTTGGTGTGGTGTCTTTTGTGGGGTGGGGAGATTGGGGGGTGATGGGGGGATGGTGAAAAGGGGCCCGAGGCACCAGGTCCGCCTGCCTCGGTTACAGAGATTTTTTGGCTTTTTGTTGCAACAAAGTATTTAAAGTTGCTTGAGTAGCAAGTAACTGCTCTTTGTTGATAATATTAGGTTTATTAGCCAAAAGCCTACGTTCTCTACAAATTTGCTTCTCCAATCTAAGAATCCTAAAAGCAAGCATTCTTCTCCTTCGGGCTATATAAGAAATTATATCCCCTCTCAAAACAGCCTTTGAAGCCTCCCAAAATAACTCTGGGTCATTTTTATGCCTCCTATTATAATACTCATAATCGTTCCATTTAGTTATTAAGAAGTCTTTGAAATTAGTATCAAAACACATCTCAAGTGGTAAGCGCCAAGGACCTTTACTACTACCAGGCTGGTTTCCTATCCAATCTACCCACACAGGAGCATGATCTGAAATTTCATATGGACCAATGACTGCGTCCACCATTTTTGGAAATAATACTTCAGATACTAATATTGCATCAAGTCGCGCACTAGAACCATGTGCTCTAGACAAGTGTGTATAATCTCGTTCTGTTGGATGAAGAACCCTCCAAACATCTATAAGCCTACATCTTTGAGTGAATCTCTTTAAAAGTTTTATAATACTAAGACGATTACTCCCACACCTCCCTGACACATCCATTTGACACCATTCCAGTCCCCTCCTAATATAATTGGTGACTCAGGTAAATTATCAATTTCTGCCATTAAATCTATAAAAAACTTAGGATCAGGCACATTTGGGGCATATACACTACCTAACAACAACTTTTGTCCATTTAAATTCCCTTGTACTAAAACAAATCTCCCTTCAGGATCCACTACCATCCTATCTTTCTGGAAACCTATTCCTGTCTTAATTAATATAGCTACCCCCCTTTTCCTTCCCTTTGCAGAAGCCCCATAAATTAACTCAATACCTTTTTTCTTTATTCGAACCAGGTCTTCTATAGACTGGTGTGTCTCTTGTAAGAAAACAACATCTGCTTTATGCCTTCTTATTGCTAATAGAATTTTATTTCGCTTAAAGGGGCTTGTAAGACCACACACGTTCCATGAGAGAACTCTCATCCTCCTGATGTGATTATTAAACAAATATTGAAATTTAACTTTATCATATATTTAAAATTAGAAGTGTCCCCCCAGCCTAGGACCCTTCCAACAGCAATTACCAATACTTCAAATCCTCTCATCTTAATATTAAATTGGCTTTCTATATAAACTACTGTAAAAATCCCCTTATTATCCCCTCCCCGTCCCTTTTCCTCCCTCCCACCCATTATTTCACCAAACCCTTTCTTATCCATAAACCTTAAGATCTCTTCTTCTCCTCCTACAGCCATATTAGTGCAAATCTTAATTCATTTCCTCTCTACTGAAATATCTTGCATTTTTATTTCCCATCCCATCATAATCCTTCTACAAATAAACCAATAACATCACCTACATCTAAGAAAATAACCATCTCACATTGAAACTTAAAACTTATTTCCTGTATAGATAACCTTAATTCAATCAAATACTATAATGATCAGGTATTATCTTTTATGCCAGCAATGTTTCCATGAAACCATTTCTTAGCTTCTTCCGGAGATTCCATTAATACAGCTTTTCCATTATAGAATATCCGCAACCTTGCAGGATACTGTAACATAAATTTCAAATTTGATGACAACAATTGTTGATAAATATTTGCATATGCTTTTCTCTTTAAACTTAGTTGAATAGAGTAATCTTGAAAGACTTGTATACGGACCCCCTCAAACATCAGAGGCCCTTTCGCTCGTGCTGCCCTTAAAACTCTATCTTTGTGTTGAGTAGTTATAAACCGGGCCATAACTATTCTTGGTCTCGTATCATCTGGCCGAGGTCTACCTAGTCTATGAATACGTTCTAAAGTAAAGTGATTACTACCTTCATTTAAATTTAAGAACTTCAATATACCAAAAAAATAAGCATTAAGCTCAGCATCCTTAACAGTTTCAGGTATACCAATTATGCGAAGATTTTTTCTACGACTACGATTTTCTAAATCATCTATTTTCAAACCCTGTTTACTGATTGTCTCTTGAAGAGAGGTAATTTTATTATTTGCGCTATGCAGATCATCCTCCAACATTGAAATACGTTCCTCAGCTTCTTGTATCCTTATACCCATTGACTCCAATTGTTTACTAATTCCATCTAATTTGCCTGTAATTCCATCTAGACGACCACTCAATGCATTGACCACTGCATTAGACACATCTTCTGTATTCACCAATTGAGACACTAATGAAGGATGACCAGCATGCATCTTTGCTGTTGTTAAATCCATTTCTCTTTTCTCACGCTCACGACGAGCAGTTTTCATTTTAAAAGAAATTAGACATCAAAAAGGTTAGATAGAATGTGTCACATTCCTCCTCACTTCTCACCACCACCAAAATATTGTCTATTAGACAACGTTTTGGTGGTGGTGAGAATCGAGGAGGAATGTGACACATTCTATATACCCTTTCGATGTCTAGGACATCTGCACTTTGCCCACTCACAATCTTAAATGACAGAGGTGTAAGGCAGGGGTCTCCAAATCCAGCCCTGGAGGGCCACAAACCAGTCAGGTTGGCAGGATATCTCTAATGCATATATATCTCATGCATATTAATTAGGGATATCCCGAAAACCTGACTGGTCTGCGGCTCTCCAGGACCAGGGTTCCCCACCCCTGCTTTAGAGGCTACCAATATAACAAAGAAGTTAAGGCATCTCGCAATCTCCAATAAAGGTGAATGTATCGGAGATGCCTTCATGTAAAGAGCAGACAAAGCTGAAAGATTCTAAACTATCTCTGTCAACTGATAAGCAGGTTACTTTGAAATGCCTGAATGTAAATGCTAGAAGTTTAAAAAATATGGTGGTAGAGGTAGACTATATAGCACTGAATGAAGAAGTAGATATAATAGGCATCTTGGAAACCTGTGGAAGGAGGATAATGAATAGGAAACCAATGGGACCATGGAAAAACGTTTATCACAATAATAGGATGGATCAAACTGAGAGCATTGAATAAAATAGTTCTGCAGGAAACAGAATGCATTCTGGAATCTTTATGGATAGAAATTCCATTTGAAATGGAGAAAAGAATAGCAGTGGGGGTGCATTACTAACCCCTTGTCCAGAATGAGCAGACAGCTAATAAAATGTTGACACAAATTAGGGAAGCTAACAAAATTGGTAATAATGGATGATTTCACTTGCCTTAGTATCAACTAGGTAAAGGACACATTAGGGTATGCTTGGGAGGTAAAGTTTCTAGATGAGATTAATGACTGCTTCATGGAGCAGCTGGTTCAGAAACCAACACAAAGGGGAGCTATTCCAGATGGTGTGGGCAAAGTGTGAGAACGCCCTATAGTTTGTTGCTTTGATAGATTTTCTATAGTCTGCAGGAGTGGTTAGGCTTTTTTTTTACCTTGTTTTTTTACCTTTTTTTATACTTTATTTATTAATCACCAATAAACAACAATAACAACAATGCCTCAAACCCAAGAGCGAGGTTGATTCTTATCCATCACTACAAGGTTACAACCATTACAGGTTATTGCATTCGTGTTTCAATTGAGAAACAACTTCTTTAGCTGTTAGAGTAGAGAGAGGTAAGAAGGAACTATGTTTCTGAAAAGTTTTAAAATGGTTACTAGTATTTTGTAATGTGTACAGCTCTGGATTTGGAGCCAATGTAAATTGTACAATATAGGGGTGATATGTTTTGTTATGTTTGCATTCCATGTAATCCGTGCTGCCACATGTTGTGCCATTTAGAGCTGACTTCTAATTTGTTTGGATAATCTTTGGAGAAGGCTACTGCAGAAGTCAAAGTAGGATGTGATGATTGTTTGGAGGACTGATATAAAATTATGGATGGGTAGAAGAGCCTGTAGTTGTTTTAGCATTTTGAGTTTGTAGATTTTTCTTGTTACTTGTTTTATGTGTGTTGACATGGTGAGTGTCTGATCTAGGATGATCCCAAGGTATTTTACTTCATTCTTTACAGAAATGTCTGAATTGTGAATTCTAATAGAAGGCGAGGGGAGGGTGGTGTGAAACTTTGATTTCTGGTTATGTAAAGGCTTCAGTTATTTTGAAGTTGATCAAAAGATTGTGGGATTTGAGTCATTCTGATACTTCAGTGAAGCAATCTATTATTTGTTGCAAAATGGGGTTGGATATGTTAAACGGTAGATATAACATTATACCATCCGCATATATGTGATAGTTTACATTGAGTTTTTTGAAGAACATGCAAATGGGCTGGAGATAGATGTTAAACAGAAGAATGGATAGGGCAGATCCCTGGGGTAGACCTCCTTTTTGATTATAAGGTTTGGATGTATGTTGTCCAGATTTCACCTATTGTGTTCTTTCAGAGAGGTAAGATTGAAACCAATGGAGCACTGTGTCTGGAGAGCATAATGGAATGGTTTATGCTGTCAAATGCTGCAGTGATATCTAAGAAAATAAGGATAAATGCCTGTTTGCAGTTGTCTATACCACATATTAGTTTATCAAACGGGACAGACAGGAGTGTTTCAACGCCATGGTGTGGGCGGAAACTGTATGGTGTTCATCAAGGGGTGCATGGGTATCGATGTGATCTTGAAGATGAATTTGAACTATTTTTTCTATTAGTTGGGGCATGAATGGTAGGCTTGATATAGTTCTGTATGATGCAGGGTTATTTTTATCCAAGGAGGTGTTTTTAAGGATGGGGCATATTATGGCTTGTTTTAGGGAGAAAGGCATGAGAGGTTAATAATGGGGAGAATAAAAGGAAGAATCTTTGATTTTGTGGCTTTTATCTAGCTAACTGGACATGTGGTCGTTGTGGAATATGATGTGGGTAGGGAGGTTGATGTTCTATCTTTTCTTTATAGTAATTGGCCAAAGTTTGAGGATCTATGGTAATGTCATTTGTGTCAGTTTATAGTACTATTGGTAAGAGATTTTACAATTTTGAATAGTTTCCTAGGGCAGTTAAGTGATTTTGAGAGGATGTTAGAGTAGTATTCTTTCTTTTTATTGTTGATAGCATATTTGTAGGATTGGAGAGTGGTCATGTATTGTGATTGTAGGGCAGTAGATTTTGTGTCTCTCCATTTGCGTTCAATTTTGCTCAGGGAGATTTTTATCTCCTTTAGTTCTTGATTATACCAGGCTGCATTTTGCTTCCTAGTGTTGGTTAAATGAGGTGTTTTAATTTTGGCAGTGTTCGATATCATATCATTCCAATTTGTTATTGCTTCATCTAATTTTTTTGTGTCTGGGTTTAGGCACTGTAGTGTTTTTTTAAGAAACTATCCTTTTCAAATCTCGTATATCTTTTGAGTGGTGAAGCATGTCTGGGTTTTGTAGGGGTGGGGGTGAAAGCAGGGAGTTGAAGTTTTATTACACGATGGTCCGACCAGGGGGCCAGTTTTATCTCTAGCTAGGATGGATCCAAATGAAGAGAAGAGGAAACAGCACAAGCACTGACAAGTTATATGCAAGGCATTGATAAGTCAGGTGAAGAGAGAGTTTGAAAAGAAGCATTAACCCAAATTAAAAACTTTTTCAAAACAAGAAGCCCATAAGAGGGCCATTTGGACCATTAGATGATAGAGGAGTAGGAACATAGGAATATAAGATATGCCATACTGGGTCAGACCAAGATCCATCAAGTCCAGTATTCTGTAACCGAGGCAGGCGGACCCGGCGCTGCAGGCCCCTACCTTACACCCCCCGCTCCACCACAACCACGCCCCCCCCCCATCCCCCCCCCCTCCCCCCCCCACAAAAACACAATACACCAACAATTTTATGGAACAAAACTGGTCGCAGCTTTTATTAGCCAACAATTTAACAATCCAACAATACATTTTCCAAAACCACTCAATTAGCGGCACCCGGCTGCACCAGCCATACCTCAGCAAAGTGCCTGCCACCACTAATGCCGTAACTCGCCACCCGGCAAGTTACCATACCCCTCTCCCCGACTTCGCCATGCTAAGCAAAAGTCGTCCGAGGGTTTGACCGGGTCAGGGGCACCCCGCCCCCGCCCAATTGTAGCCTGCTGCTCCGGACCCCGGAAACCTCTGGGATCCCACCCCCTCCACCCCCAGCTGCAACACCCCTCCACCCCCACCGCCTAACGTTAGGGAGGGAGGGAGGGACGCCGGCACCGAAGCAGCCTCCGCACGACTGACCATGCGGAGGCTGCTCGGCCCCAATCCCCCCCCCGCGCCCCAACCCCAAGGCGCTAATTGGCTCCCGTGGGGCCGCAACCCACGGGAGCCAATCAATTTAAAGGACGCGCGCTCGTGCCCGTCAGGGCCGAGCGCGCACATCCCGACCAGGCCGCGCACAGGGTCCCCGCGCCGGGCCGGGACCCTGTCCGCGGCCTTGGAATAACCGAGGCAGGTGGACCCGGCGCTGCAGGCCCCTACCTTACACCCCCCGCTCCAGCACAACCACGTCCCCCCCCCATCCCCCCCATCCCCCCCTCCCCCCCCTCCCCACAAAAACACAACACACCAACAATTTTATGGAACAAAACTGGTCGCAGCTTTTATTAGCCAACAATTTAACAATCCAACAATAAATTTTCCAAAACCACTCAATTAGCGGCACCCGGCTGCACCAGCCATACCTCAGCAAAGTGCCTGCCACCGCTAATGCCGTAACCCGCCACCCGGCAAGTTACCATACCCCTCTCCCCAACTTCGCCATGCTAAGCAAAAGTCGTCCGAGGGTTTGACCGGGTCAGGGGCACCCCGCCCCCTCCCAATTGTAGCCTGCTGCTCCGGACCCCGAAAACCTCCGGGATCCCGCCACCGGCACATAACACTGTTCATGTGCCGCCCCCCCCGGCCCCAAGCTGCGACCAGCGAACATCATGGCCAGACATATATTCCAAGGCCTCCTGCCAATCATTAAGAAGTAGATCCATGCCAACCGGCGACAAATGAACCCCATCAGCCCTATAAAGTCCCGAACACCCAACATCCACCCAGTCATGCAGGATCTGATACCCGCCCTTCTCACAGACCCAACGACCAATCTGACGATTGACCTTGGTCAACCCCCGTGACCAGCGACGCTGCTCATGGCAAGCCGGCCTTGGAATAATGTCTGACCATAGAACAATAACCCCGGGAAACATCCGCAACACAAGTCCTAGATCATCTTGAACCGCCCGGATCAGCTGCAGGCAGGACCAGGACGACAGGTCATTTCCGCCCAGATGCACCAACAGGGCGGCCGGCCACCGTGACGTCCTCCCGTGGCGTCACAGCAAAGGCAGCAGATGCGGCCACCGCATGCCTCTCACGCCCAGCCATTGGACAGCCACCGACGATGGGTTCAATCCCAAATTGGCGCCGATAGGGCGGTCCGCCGCGCGCAGACTCGCCCAATGGACGAAAGAGTGGCCAGCAACCCAACATCCACCAGGTCCGACACCCCCATCTGAAAAAGAAATAAACAGTTAAAGCCCCCATCCAGCAACACCCAGGCACCTACAGCCGCACATACCCCTTGAAAGCCGAAGAACGCCACCTCCCAATGGCCTGGATGACCGAAGCAGGTAACCCCGCAGCCGCCGCACTAGTGGCTGCCCCAATCCGAAAGGAGTGGGGAGCAAATCGGAGCGGATCTTCCCCCACCGTGGACAATGCCAGCCGCAACACAGCAGAAACCTGGAAACGGGTTACAACCCGCGAATCCACGTGTACGAAAAACCCAACTGCGCCCGCCGGACGCACTGCAACATACTGGAGCAGCGCCCGAACCGGGAAAGTCCGTGGTTCCACGCCCACACCAAGGCATACCCACAAACCTTTACCCATTGGATCCGTTTTGGACTTAGCCAAAAGAATCCGCGCCCCCCCTTCCACCACCCGGACATGACGAGCCAACAGCCCCCCAACACCCCTCCCCCGACCAGAGCCCGCAACCAGTTCCCCGATACGAAACGCTCCAAAAAAGGCCAGGCAAAAAACCGCCCGGAACAAAACAGCCTCATACTCAGACGAAGCCACCTGTCCCAAGGCCCCACAGACCTGCACCAGGAGCCCATGAGCGATCGGCAACCGCGAATCGCGCGGAGTCGGCTGCGCCCGCTCCCAACCTTGCATAAGCCTACGTGTTAAGACCCCCCCAGCCGGGAAACCCCAGCCCGCCGCGCTCGCAAAAAAGTTAAACCCCGCCAACTGCGTGCGCACCGCCGATCGTGAAAACCCGGTGCACTTGGCCGCCACAATATATTGGCCAAGCAAACCCTCCGGGACCCCCCCTGCCTGCCACCCGCAAGAGTGCAAAAAAGCGACCACCCGGTTGCACCCCCTCCGGTACGCCGACCAGGTCCCTTCGGACACTGAATTCTTCAGCAGGTCTAGCATCTCTCGAGGCCAATGCTCCACAATGTCTCTGGGATCACAGCTCCTTCCTCATCCGCTTCGGGGGCCAACGCCCGGAACCGCTCCCACTGAAAATGAGAAAGAGCATCAGCAATCTCGTTAGTGGACCCTGGGATGTGCCGGGCCCGCACCGCCACATTCAACTGTAAACACGCTAGGACCACTTCCCGCATCAATCTAGCCACCCACACGCACCTTGGAGTGTAACGGTTAATCACACTGACTACCGCCGCATTATCACACCACCAAAGCACCCTCCTGTTCCGAAGGCGCTCCGGCCAGAGCTACAAAACTACCCGAATCGGAAAGAGCTCCAAAAATGTGATATTCCTGGTCAGGCCCGCCGCATGCCAAGACGCTGGCCACCGGTCCGCGCACCAAGACCCTCCGAAATACACTCCCAAGCCCGCCCCCCCGCCGCATCAGTGTACAACTGCAACTCGTCAGTGGATACCTCGGGCTCGAGAAGCACCGAAGTCCCATTGAAGTCCACCAGAAAACGATCCCACACCCGCAAATCCGCACGCATTGCTGCCGTCACCCTAATCCGATGATGAGGCTTCCGCACCCCAGCCGTTGCACAGGCTAACCGCCTGGAAAACACTCTCCCCATTGGAATCGTCCGACAGGCAAAATTTAAGGACCCCAACAGGGACTGCAACTCCCGCAAGGAAACCTTACGAGCCGACAACACATTGGCCACCGAAATCCTCAAGCGAGCGACTTTGTCTTGAGGCAACCGCGCCACCATGTCCCCAGAATCCAACTCTACCCCGAAAAAGGTAAACCGCGTAGCCGGACCCTCAGTCTTCCTGCCCGCCAAGGGAACCCCGAACTCCTGTGCCAGCCGCACAAAGCCAGATAACAACCCTTGAGATTCCCCGGAGTCCACCGTTCCTACAAACAAGAAATCGTCCAGGTAATGCACCACAGACGACAAGCCAGAGGCACGAACCAACACCCACTCCAAGAAAGTACTAAACATCTCAAAGTAAGCGCAAGAGATAGAACAGCCCAATGGCATACACTTGTCAAAGTAATACCCATCCTGGAAACAAAACCCCAACAAAGGGAAGGAAGCCGGGTGGACGGGTAACAAACGAAAAGCCGATTCAATGTCCACCTTCGCCAGTAACGCCGACCGACCGGCCCCGCGCACCAGCGAAGCCGCCCTGTCGAAGGAAGCATAGCGAACCGTACACAATTGACGCGGGATAGAATCGTTCACAGAAGCCCCGATGGGACAGGACAAATTGTGAATCAAGCGGAATTTGCCCGGCTACTTCTTGGGCACAACACCCAGAGGCGAAATCACCATATTCGAAAATGGCGCTTCCGCAAAGGGGCCCGCCACCCTCCCCAATTGAAGTTCACCCAACAATTTGTCCTGCACCACCTCCGCCCAACAGCGCACCGAGGGGGAGTTCTGAGCAGAAGGCGCCGACACCACCCCCCTCACCGGAATGACAAAACCGTTTCGAAACCCAAGGCCCAAAATCGCCGCCTCACGCCGCCGGGGATAAAGACTAAGCCACCCTACCAATGCCTCCACCCGCACCGGGGAGGGGGCGCGCCCGCGCCACTCACTGCCCTTTTGGGGCAGGACCGGCCACGCCGGAGGTGCTCTTCTTGATGCACTTGACCGCGGAATGGGGACCCCCGCACAAGGAACAGACGTGCTGGAACTTGCAATCGGGAAAGGGACAGGTTGAATGGTTGAAACCCCAGCACACGTCACCGCTCCTGTGCCGTCCCCCCCACCGCCCCGACGCCACTCTTGGCCCCACCCCCCGCACCCGCACTGGACCTCGCCGACATCTGTGTCAACCACAGGTTAATATCCTGCGTGCCCCACGAAAGCGCGTGGCTTTCCTCCATCCGGTCCCTGAACTTTTCATCATAATTAAGCCAAGACCAACCCTCGTGCGTCTGAGACGCCTCGAGGATGGAATCGGCATATGCCAGCAGCATCCCATACTGCGACGGATCGCGCTGACCCCAAACACTGGCCAACCGCAAAAAGGAACGCGTCCAGTTAACCACATTGCGTGCCACCTTCCTAACCCGGCCGGCCTTCTCATCATCCTTCCTTTTTTTTCGACTTTCGCCCGAGCGCTTCCTCCCTTCCAGCAAACGGAAGATATCAATGTAGCGCCGCTTGCGGATTCTACGCCTCAGCTTGCGTGGCACCCCCACCCATAATTCCGGCAAGGACACCACCGAAGAAGCCCCCCCACCCACAATCCATAAACTGCCGATCCCCCCCCTTTCCGACCCCCCGGACGAACCACTCGAGGATGAAGAGGACGAGGACGAGTCAGAGCTGCGACGCCGCTGACACGACCGCAGGCGCTTCTTACGGGAAGCCCCCCCTGCCACCTTGGTCACCCCACCCCCTTCACCCATTAACTCACCCGGCGAAGCTATCCGCTCACCAGCCACCGCAAGGTCCTCAACATCGGCGCAGGCCAAATCCCTGGAACACTGCTGGGCCGAACCCGCTGACGCTCCACGCTGCGACTCCGCTCCAGCCGGAGAACTCACCCAGCTCTCTCCGCGAGCCGAGCCCACGGGCCACGAGGTCTGCGCCATGAACTGCCCTGCGGAGATAAAAAGGGGAAAACAGGGGGGGAAACCGACACCGGCCATGCCGAAGGCCACGAACCTCCCCACCCAGCCCTAGATGTACACTGCCCTCCGGACATCCACTGCTCCCATGGGGAAGCCCCCCCTGGCGAGCCAAACCCCCCGGGGCCTGGGAACCACCCCACGGGTCCACTACAGCTCGCCACCCACGGTGCCCCATTGGGCCGTAACCCACCCCCTTGGCCCGGTGCCCCAAAGTCAGCCCCCGCCCCACCAGCAGCCCCGGCCCCCACTCCCACATCCCCCCCTTGCACCACTCCAGCCCCCGGCAACCCCTCTGCAACCCCCTGCGATCCGCGGGGAGGGAGGGAACCCCTCCCGCCTTTTCTGCCCCGAACCACACCTCCCCGACCCCTCACACCCCCCCTACAGCTGATGGCACCCCCACCCCCCCTTCCCCCACAGGCCCGGGCAACCCCCCACCTCTCCCAGTGCCTGCACCCCGCGATCTGGACCCCCGCCCCTTAGCCACCGCTTTCTTAGGGGCCAAACCCCCATCCTTTGCCCTGCCAGGCATCCCCTGCCAGCCACCCAACCTTCGGTGCTTGCTTTTTTTTTTTTTTTTTTAAACAGCCGCCAGCCGCAACGCGACGAAGACAGACTCACCCTGCCCCAGCCGCACGAAGGGAACCGGACCCGAACCACGGCAACAGAGGACCACGCTCTGCAACGACCTCAGGTAACGCCGGCACCGAAGCAGCCTCCGCACGACTGACCATGCGGAGGCTGCTCGGCCCCAATCCCCCCCCCCGCGCCCCAACCCCAAGGCGCTAATTGGCTCCCGTGGGGCCGCAACCCACGGGAGCCAATCAATTTAAAGGACGCGTGCTCGTGTCCGTCAGGGCCGAGCGCGCACATCCCGACCAGGCCGCGCACAGGGTCCCCGCGCCGGGCCGCACGCCCGGTTAGCATCGGCCGCCGGGACCCTGCCCGCGGCCTTGGAATTTCCAACATTTGCCAATCTAGATCACATTTACCTAGCAGTTTCTCCAGAAGATACAGGTTCCACAATGCTTGTATTTGGACAAGCAGTAGATTTCCTGAGTCCCCTTTAACGATGGTTTATGGACCTTTCCTCCAGGAATTTGTCCAAACCTTTTATAAACCCAGCTACACTAACAGTTTTTTTACGACATTCTCTGGTAATGAATTCCAGAGTTTGATTTTTCATTGAGTGAAAAAATATTCTCTCTTATTAGTCTTATGCGGGTTACAATGTAGCTTCATTGCATGTCCCCTAATCTTTCTACATTTTGATGGTATAAACAATCGATCTATGTTTACCCATTCCACTCCATTCATTAATTTTTAGACCTCTATCATATCTCCCTCAGCCGTCTCTTTTCCAGGTTGAAGAGCCCTAACCTTTTAAGCTTCTCCTCATAGGGGTATTCTTCCATCCCCTTTACCATTTTGGGACTCTTCTCTGTATTTTTTCCAATTCCACTGTATCCTTTTTAAGATATGGCGACCAGAATTGCACACAATATTCAAGGTGCGATCGCACCATGGAACGGTATAGAGCATTATAATAGCCTTTGTTTTATTCTCCATTCCTTTCCTTATGATTCCCAGCATTCTATTTGCTTTCTTGGCTGCTGCTTCACACTGGGCAGAGGGTTTCAATGTGTTATCCCCCTAAAAGGGATAAAAGAGGCACTAAGTGAGAATAAGACCATAGTGAAGAGACATGAAGGCTCGTTTTAGAAAGGACATCCCGAGGGGAATGCACATGTCCATGCCAGGAAATGGAGATCTATGCCAGTATTTTACAAAAGGATCTGCAAAATGCCATACCCTTTGAAAAATAGCTGTATGTCTCACCATTTCTTGCAGAACCAGTAGTTTAAATAAGCTGCATGGGGAAAAAGAAGCTGTGGACCTTCCCTTCCCCCACCTAGACATGCAAGCAGCCTCTTAAAATTGCTGCTCCTGCCAGATGGCATACCAGGTCAGAAGCACAGGTTGGGCACTCTCTATTGCCTCCCAGAGCCCCTTGATCAGTTCTCTAACTGCGAGGGCCCTCCTCCATGTTGGCTTCCAGATTTACCCACTGCCAAGGAGGTATCTAAACCCTCTACCCCTGATGTAACCACAACCTTCTGAGGTAGCCAACCCCCCCCCCCCCCAAATAAAAAGAAGACACAACCCTCCTGAAACACAGCAGTCCAGCCCCCGCAGACAACCCAACCCCCTCCACACTTCCCAATACACAATACTCCCTACCCAGTCCCCCCCAATGACAACCACCCAATATCCCCCCTGTCATGCCATACTTCATCCTGATCCACAAACCTGGGTTTAGCAAAGGTCAGAGCCGAAATGACACCAATGAACCCTAGCATTAATCTTGCTCAGCATCCTAGCAGTTTGAAAATTGGTCATAAATGGGTCCATGTAGGGTGGTCCACAAATCAATGCAAAAAGTTAATGTTTGTAGAATCATTTCTCCGCGAGGCTTATTTTTGTCTATTAGGGATAGCTTGCTTACCTGTGAAATTTCAGCCTGATTGTGAAACATTTAGAGGTCATCCCATTCTGAACATTTTATGGATAGGAAGAGGCATTTATGTACTGAAAATATTCCTTTTTAAGGCTCAGCTCATGATGGCTGCACGTGAGTCCAAGAATATCACAGATTTGGCTCTGTCAGTCTTATTTATGTCAGATAGTGGAATGAAGTACCATTTGCAATCTGAGCTCCTCTCATTGACATTGGATTTTTATCAGCTCTTAAGACTTACCCAAACCAGGCTGTTGCATTTTCAAGGCACCTCTGGTTTTTGTCTGAACATTTGGCAGGCTTAGTCCTTTTTTATAACAGAGGCTCAACAGAAACAAACAAAAAAAAAAGATGGTGCAGAATCTTCAGTGGCTACTGTTACCAGATATTCCAGTTGTCTGCTGTTTAGTTCAGATGACATAAAAATTGTCCATGGGTTGACCTCTAAATGGTGTTTATATTCATTAAACGTTTGTGTGTGTATGTTATAAATATGATAAAAAACAAAAACAGGCCTTGTGGAGAACTGAAATTGGTTAATTTGTTTTTTTTGGACCACCCTAATGTAGCGTCCCATAAGCCTAGGTTTGCAGACTCCATATTAAATGGCTATATTTGACTGTCCATAGAATACACAGATCTGTAGTCCCTATATATCCCCCATTTTAAGATGCATGGTGCTGCAAAGGATGTCTTACAATTTAACCTTTACTACTGACAACAGTGATAGACAATTATAGACACAATGATTTACATAGGTGGCTATACTCTTACTGAAGTTTGTGGCGCTGCACCCTGTATAGGCGGTTGCCTATAAAGAGCACTGTGTGCCAACTGTTCTTGTTAAACTGACTTATTACCAGAGCAAATGCTGCTGGAATTTTTTTAGTTGTGGTTAATAAGCAGTCCGAGTAGTTTTAGGCAATTCACAGGAAATTTATTAATTTTCTTTTGTATCATCAGACTTTAGCAAAGTAAATCTTCTTTAGAACATAAACAAGGTATAACAGAAACAATAATGAACTCAAGTAGCTTTCTTCAGCATACAGGACTAATGCTTCAAACAGTGTTAAGCAAAACACATTTGTAATCCTTTCCTTTTGCTTTCAGCATTCAAAAACCTCAGAGCATTTATCACAGTTCTGAATTTTCTCTTTGGCTAGCAATTCAGCTTTTCCCCTTATGAAACATAAGCTGTTGAGCAATCCATTAGAGACTCTGTATCCTGCTCCAATCCAGTTAACTCTATCTCCATGTCTTCAGTTTCACCCTGAAACAGCTCTGGGTCTTTATCTGCACAATCAGGTTTCAATCGTTGCATTAGCTTAAACATTTCATCCCAGAGATTCCCTTTTCTCCCTTCAGGCTTCCTATATGAGCTGCACGGCTTTGCACTTCTGGGCAAGATACTCACAGGTTTCTGCTGTCTTCCCTGGCTTCTAGGAACAGTTTTCCTCTCAGGCTTTCCAGAAGGATAAATCTCTCCTTCTGAATTCTCAGCAGCCTCACTGCTATCTGAGCTGTATTCTACAATTCTCCCAGAGTTTGGGTTCCTACCTTCACAAGGGCTTGCAAATTCTGTACAGCTGTCTCTGGTAGACGAGCTGCTGTTAGAATGCCTTCTGTGCCGAAGCTCAGACTTTCTCTGCCATTCTCCAGAGCCTCTGGTCAGACTCCTCAGTCTTTCTCTCCTAGACTGTCCAATCTGCCAGGACTCTCTTGGCTTTGGCTTCTTGCCTCTCTGCCATGACTCCCGTGTCTGCCTTGTCCAAGACTCCCGTCTTGACTCTGCTCCTTCTGTTCCTTCCTCTGCTTCTCTCCCTGCTTCTCTCTCTGCTTCTCTCTGCCTTTGATCCTGAGAGCTTAAATGTTTTAGTGTGAGACCCGTTTCCTTGCCCCATCCCCCCAGGTGTTTCTCATTTGCACTCTGTGTTGCCATGGAGGCAGGGTGTGGTCTGTACTCAGCACTCTCAATCATATAGCTTTGCTCTCTAGGTGCTGATTTAAATGAATGCCTGCCTGAGCCATGCTTTAGCTCAGAAGAAAAAGTTTTAAAAGCAGCCCTTTTTCTATGCTTGTCAGAAGCCTCATTACCACATATCCCCCCCCCTCCCCCTTAAGCTATTACTGGCTGGGGCGCTAAGCCGTGCACAGTCAGTAATTCTTGAAAGGGCGATCGGGTTACTATAATCGCTTATAGATATTTGAGCCCTCAGCGTTCGCTCCTGCCAAGGCCGCAAGACGTTAACGTGGTATACTTGCTGCCTCCCTCTGTTATTTGCTACAGAATACGTTACGGGACCTACCTGCTTTACTATTTTATAAGGCCCTTTCCAGGTGCTTTCAAATTTGGAAGTGGCCCCTGTAAGCATGACGAGTACTTTTTCGCCAACCTTTAGATGGCGTGGTTTAGCTCGTCGGTCACAATAGGCTCTCTGGCGGGCCTGACTTGCTACCAAATTCCCTTCTGCTACTCGGGCCATTCGCTGTAACCTCCCTTTTAAATCCTTTAGAAATTGGGGTACCTCTTGTTCCCGTACGGTCGGTGCTACCCATTGCTCCCGCAAAATATCAAGGACACCCCGTGGAGTGCGCCCATACATAAGCTCATATGGGGATGTACCCGTAGAGGTTTGCTTATGCTCTCTAGAAGCATATAATACAAATGGGAACATCACGTCCCACTCTGCTATGTTACCCTCCAGACTCCTCCTTAACATATTTTTCAGGGTTGTAAACGGGGGCGCTGGGCGTGAATGTCCACAGTCTTGGCAAAGGCAAAATACTATTATGACTTGCAAAGGATTGTGGGGAATGTAGTCCATTCATACCAGAATCAGCCGTTCACAAAATAATGAGTTATGTTGCTCGAGTGTAAGCAAAGAAAATATATTTTATTTATGGGGTTAATTCTCCCACACAGATTTACTTGGTAACACAAAAGGACAACTTGCTTCAGTATTGTACTTAGAAAAACAAATCATGATATAAGCAACTGAGCTTCTTTAGCCATCAAACAATAAAGACCTTGATTGGAAACAGAAAAGGTCTTTCTGAGGGCTCCTGCTAATACCTTTTAGCAGTGCTCCAAAAGCAAAAACAAAACCCAAAAGTAACCAAAAACTGTTCTTTTTCAAGGATAACTTTCTTCTAGTTTCACACACAAACAGTAGTTTCCTTTCAGAGCTCACGTGCAACTGTGCATGGCTTAATTACCAATAATTAGCCAGCTGCAAACCCCTTTGCTGGTTCACTTTCTCTACGTGGCTCAAATCCTATCCTAAAGCTTTCTTGTAAACTTTTCTGGGTAGATAAAAGAACAAGTTATATTTCCTTTTGATGGTTGTTGTATTTGTGAAAGTATTTTACCCCAGCAGCCTAGACAGAGAGCAATCCATGTATTCATTCTGATCATTTAAAATATCTCCTTCTTCTTCAACTATCATAGAATCAATATCATGGTCTGGCTCAGAGGAATTCATTAATGAAGCACTCTCAGGATAATATCTGTTTCCTTGCTGTCTTCCAGATGAAGAGCTAGGGCATAGATAAGAGTTCATACCTGAGCTTCCTTTACTGTTAGGTTTCCTCTCCAGATATCCTGGCCAATAAGTAGTCCAGCTTTTATGTCCAGCCTTCCAATCAAGATCCCTGGACACTGGGTCTCTCTTCACATACCTTCTTGCACTGGTCTTAGGGCCCCTTCCAAATGCAGCCATCTCCTTCACAGGTGCCGTCCGGGACTTCCTGGCTCTGTAACCCCACTCCTCTGGCTTCCTCCAGTCCAATGGAGTATGCTTGCCTCTGGAATGACTCCCAACACACGTACTGCTATGGGCTCCTTCTTTAGACCTCCAAGATGTTTTCCTCTTCTTCCTTCCACGTTGATGCTGCTGCTTCCTCTCTCTGTCCTTGAGCTCTGAGTTCCTCAACTGATTCTGTGTAGAATATGTTTTACTTTTAACTTGTTTAGAGGGATACTCCACCCTAGCACAGCTCAGCTGTGCTGAATCAAGCCCTGCCCTTGGAGATGAGTGATTGGGGATTACCTCATAGCTCTCCTGATTG